>CM040122.1:319186958-319786958 GCA_022559845.1 Amorphophallus konjac | reverse complement strand
GCACAACAGAAGCATACGCAGAAGTCAAAGCAACCATAGTTTGCCACTTCATCCTGAAGAATATATCATCTCACGATTCGGAGTGCCAAGCGACATCGTCACCGACAACGGACCGCAATTCGTGTCACAAGAACTCCAGGACCTCTGTAAGAAGGTTAATATTTCATTGCATCATTCATCTCCATACTACCCACAAGGCAATGGCCAAGCTGAGGCCACGAATAAAACCCTTCTTAAAATTATGAAGAAAACATGCGAGTCGCACAAATTTTCTGATTGGTCCGAGAGATTAGTCAAAGCTCTATGGGCTTATCGCACCTCTGTCCGTACTCCCACAGGGCAAACTCCTTTTGCTCTCACCTATGGGATGGAGGCGGTACTTCTATATGATATTTTGATCCCTTCCCTAAGAGTGCAGCTAGATAAGGAACTCAATCTCGATGAGCGTCGAGTGGTGTTGCTTGTCTAGTTGGAACTCTTGGACGAGAAGAGGCTTAATGAGGCCAATCATGTTTCCATCTATCAAAAGCGCGTCTCACGTCATTTTCAAAAGAAGGTTATTGAAAGAAAATTTCAAGTGGGTAACATAGTTTGGAAACGCAAATTTATTAGAGCATGTGGTCCCAGGTCTAAGCTGCAACCCAACTGGGAGGGTCCATTCGTTGTTAAGGAAGTGTATCCTGGGAACGCGTATCATTTAATTAACGCCGAGGGTGAGGAGTTGTCCCACGTATGGAATGGGCTTTATCTCAAGCATTTTTATCCTTAAAGAGTCTGGCTAACGATAATCGGATGGCGAGGCGTCTTTCCCTTAATCACTAAAGAAGATTCTTTAGCACAGCAACCACACACTACACGACACCCTTGGTCAGGGTCTTTCTTTTTTTGCAAAACACCGTTTCTCCTTCAACCATGATCGGGGGGGATGAAGGTCCTTGGTTTTTTTTTTCGGCCGAACATAGGGGCAAGAGACTGATGGATGAAACAACCGACCTAGGGAATCCCCGATACGAGAGCGGTCTCAAATAGGGGCAGTCTTCAAAAAAGAAAAAAGAAAAGAAAAAAGAGAAAAAAAGAAAAAAGAAAAAGAAAAAGAAAAAGAAAAAGAAAAAGAAAAAGAAAAAAGAGAGAAAGGATAGATAAAAGACCATGAAAAATACCCATGATCCTAGTAACCGGGCCTGCTTCTCCTAAGGTAAGAGTCGAGGTTAGCGTAAAATAGGTGAAGGGTTGTGCAGCATCATGGGTGTATCAAAATCAATGCAAAATATAAAATCGAAGACACAAAGCCCCGGCGCAACAGACCTACTCTCTGAGAGGCAGCACCCTGGAGGGAAGTCAAGTCCTGATATCTCCCATCCTTAAGTAAGGCTTGTCCCCAATTTTTTCTTCCATTCTCTTCCTAAAGACTAGATCCTACCCTGGGTATGGCCCCAAGAGAGGCATCGTCGTGCGAACTGGATCCCTGGCCGAGGGGTTGTCATCTTGAGCGCACGTTGTGTTTTAGAAGATGCCTAATGACATGGGTTAAGATTTTCCTCGCCTTGTTTTAGTTAGCCTAAACTCAAAAAAAAATAAAATCAAATCAAATATTGTCAAAACTAAAAAAAATCAAATATTTCCAAAACTTAAAAAAGTCAATCAAATATTTTCAAAACTCAAACACAAAAATCAAATGTTTTTAAAACTCAAAAAAAATAAAAAAATTGAATATTTTCAAAAAATCAAATATTTTTCAAAACCATCACATGTTTTTTCCTTGCATTTCATGGCATGCATGGCATTTTCACTTTATGTCATTTCTTTGCCTATTTGATCGGGCTTAACCCCTTGACCAAATTTCAAGAATTGGTCTCACATCAGGCTTGCCCTCGGCAAGGGGTTAAGCCTAGAACATATCTAACCTATTTTCCTTATTTAGTATTTGCAGAGACAGGTCCGCAAGACCCAAACCATGAAGCCCATGGACTCATTTCATATCTGCTTGTTTGCGGTCTACATACGACCGTTTATACTCAATTAGCAGTCATATTCTGGCCATCTCATCATTCAGCGGTCATTAGATAGGCTGCCCTTTCCCGGAGCCTAAATGCATGAGTTTGTTCTGTTTCCTATTCTTTTACGGTCTAAAAGAGACCGTTTCTCCAAAACAAGCGGTCAAACACTGACCACCTTCTTATCCAACGGTTCCTCGATAGGCCGCTTGTCTCTCGCAAGGACTGTTAGCCAGGAGCTTACTGGCTCACTCAGACGTCAATCTAGTGGCGGCTTATTGGAAGCCATTTTTCTCACTACAACGGTCATATTATGACTGTCTAGATCCTGTGGTGGTCCTAACCTTGGCCATTTCTATTCCCGAGAGTCATATCAAACCACACACATGAGAATAAAAGATAGGTAAATCGATAGCTAAAATAATCAAATTCCTTCATTCATTTATTCAATCTCAAGAACAGCCGATTCAAGCTATCAATCCCTATACATCATGATAAATCACTCAATCCTCAGTCTGGCACCCACACGAGGTCTGATCTCACGTAACTCTCTTAGGTAAAGCCGGTACTCCTCCCAAATCTCTATCGCCTTTGCTGGTAGAATGCGCGCCTTATTGATCTCCCATATGATCAGTGCGCTCCTCACTGCTTACTTGTCCTCCTCCGTCCCGAGTCTCCTCGCCTATAGCGCGGGTAGATGGGGTAGTGCCGGAACCATGGTGTGCGGGAATCCAACCTGTAGAAAGCACCTGTGGGGGCTGTACATCGCCAAGGCGGTGTTCCCCACAAGCCTCAAGTCCAACCCAAGCCTTCTAGGAAGCCTAAGGGTAGTGCCAACAAGGAAAGCTGGGTGCATCAAGAACCGATCAAGGGGCAGAGTGTTGAGGTAGATCCGCCAGTCATCTCTGGTCCTCCTGTCTGCTGTCCTGCACTTGACCTGCTGGGGAAACCTGAATGCACCTCTAATGAAGAAAAGTGGGTGGCCCCCGAAGATCCGACTAAGAGAAGGAATGTCCTCCTTTGGTAAGAACTTCAATCTAACCCCCATCCAACACTAGCAAAATCATAGACCTGAAGAAAGGCCCACCAGGGGAAGCTGAGCTAAGGCCCTCGTATAGATAAGAAAGGACGGCCTGTGAAATAGACAACCCTCTCCACAAACCACTGATGATACTCAGGTTTGGTATGTCCAGAAGGTGGTCAGTGGTAGGGAAAAGTATGGTCCCACATAGACAAATAGAAGTGGCCTTGGCTATGGCCTCATTCCACCCACATTTATTCTTACAATGAGCAGTAACCCCCTGGGCCATGGGGAGCAAGTGAATGTGTTGGAAACTAATCATGGTCCTAACATATTTGGAATTGGGTAGGAATTCCCCTAAGATGAGTGAGGGATCTACAGGGGCAATGGTGTGACACACTAAGTCCTCGTCCCCGACCTTAGTCCTTGGAAGGGCTAGCAATGTCTCAACTTCTTCTAGAAGGATAGTAGCTTCAAATGTGAGGAAGATAAATGTGTGGGTCTGAGGATGCCATATCTCTACTAGAGCTGAAATGTTGTGCCAATCGAGTGAGAGTTTGTGGTAATTTTTAGCCAGGACAAGTAATGGATGGAGGTGCCAAACTCTTAGGATGGAGATCACATCTAGTGGAAGTTCACGGACCATGGGAGCTACCCATTTTAGGTTGGAGTAATGCCTAGGGCCAGGAAGAAGCTATGGCAAGAAAGAAAGAAAAAAAGGAGAAAGAGAGGAGCAATATAAGGATTTTGAAAAAGAATTTAAACAAATCTGAAAAATAATTGATAAAGCCTACCTCTCTTAAAGGATTTGGAGAGGGGGATTTCCGCAGCCCACCACCAAGGCAGCCCAACAAGACCCACGCGGTCCAACTAGGCGAGCCCACCTGAGTGATAGCCCACTGGGCCCACTCAGGGAAGAAAAGCCCAATAAATAAAGACTCGAGGAACCAACTCTCCCCGGCGGCCTTCTAGGCTCGGAGGGCCCGAGACAACGGTCAGGTCGCATGGAAGGTCCGGTCTAAAGCCCACTCTCCGACCGAGAGAAAGAAGCTCCAGCCGACCTACCCAACCCCACCTTCGCCGGGCCATGCCTATCGCTCGGACACGAGCCGGCATCCCCGTAGCTCGGTAAGACCGCTTGATTACCCACAGGTGCGACCGTTCGGAGTCCTCCGCCAACGGGAGAGTCAGGGGTGCCACCGAATTCCAAGGGGTAACGCTCCCACGATCCGGCCATGAAAGCCCTCGCTGAAGACGTAACTCTCGCCGGGAAGCCCTCAGCTCACCGGACTCTTGAAAGCAGCGCACTATTTAAAGGAATGCCCTCCGGAGAAGAAAGGGAAGGATTTCACACACCCTAAGCTCCTGAGCACGATTCGCTTCACCCTTGGTGGAGAGGATTCTCGCGCATCAGCTCTCTCCTCCCCCCATTATCGCTTCCACCATCGCTCTACTGACTTAGCCATCGGAGGGTTTTACCCCAGGGAGATCCCCTGGGCCCTCTGATACGTTTCCCTTCTCTTGCAGAAACATCTTCTGGTGATCTATAGCCCGCTCAGGACACAGCGCGAGATTCCGCCTCTTCATCTAGTGCCGTCTGTGGGAAACGCACGAAGAGTCAAGATGGTGAGAAAAAGCTCAGGGAGGAGATCCACCGGCGGGGCAGGTAAGGCTGTGGCAGCGGCGGGAGGCGTCCCCCCTAGGGTCTCGCAGAGCCCCCCCTCCAACGCCAGCGTCCCCACTAACGGACCACCACCCCCCCCGGCGGAGACACGAACACCCCTCGACGGTGGCGCCAACGCCTTCCAAGCCCTCAACGAGAAGATGGACGTCCTCGCGGAGCTCATGAGGGCCCAGGCGGCCCGAGACGCGAGGTCCCGCGCCCCGTCAGGAAGTCCCCCGCGAAGGAGTGCAACGCAGCACACCGCCGGAGGCCGCTTCACCCTCCGCGGCCGACAGCTCCTCAGCAACGATGTCGGAGGACCCTCGCAAGCTCCGCCTGCGGAACAAGAGGCTTCCTCCACGCCGAGGAGAGGGAAGCAGGGGGCGAGGCCGCCGCACCCGGGCACCAGTGCTCCGGGAGATTGCCACGACGCCCCCCCCAGCCCCACGGCGCGGCCACAGCCGGAACTGTCCCTCCGGCTACGAGATTTTGAAAGATGGTTCGCAGAGCAAGAGCGCGCTCTCCGCGCCCTGCAGAAGACCTCTTTCCCAGAGGACGAGGAGAAATCCCCTTTCTCTGAGTACATCTTGAAGGCAGAGGTCTCTCCTAGAGCCTCCATCCCAACCTTCAAGCTCTACGACGGCCAGGGCGACCCAGCCGACCACTACGACAGCTTCGACGCCCTGGTTACCCTGCATGGAACGCCGGATCCCATCAAATGCCGAGCCTTCGCGGCCACCCTGGTCCAGGGCGCTCAGGCATGGTTCCGAGCCCTCGCCCCGGGGTCCATCCGAGACTTCAAGCAATTCAGGCGAATTTTCAAGGAGAGCTTCGCCGGTAGCGCCCCCCCAAGGTCAGTAGCGGGGCTCCTGGCTCTCAAACAGGCGCAAGGGGAGAGGCTCCGGACTTACATCCACCGATTTAAATCGGAAGCCCTTAGGATCCCCCGCCTGGATGTGGCCTCAGCCACAACCGCACTGACCGGGGGCACCCGGGACGAGAATCTCCGCCGCGAGCTTATCCTCCACCCTCCCTCGACCCTTGCCGAGCTAGAGACTCTGGCACTGCGCCATGCCGAGTGCGAAGAAGTACTCAGCGCCTGTTGAGACACAACCGCCTCGGGTCGGGAGGGGGACAAAAAGCGGACCTCCGAGCCAAACCCTGGCTCGAGTAAGAAGCGCGATCGAGAAGGAGAGCGCAAGAGAAAGTACGAGCGGTATACCCCCTTGACCGCACCAGTCTACGAGATCTATGAAGACATCAAAGACTCGGGACTTCTCCGCCAGCCCGAGCTGATGAGGTCGAAGAACCGCAAGCGGGACAGGCATTGCCTGTTCCACGGCGACCACGGGCACCACACCGGAGATTGCCATCAGCTCCAAGACGAGATCGAGCACCTCATCCGTCTGGGGCATCTAGCCCGGTTCACAACCGGGCACAAAGAAGACCGAGACGCCGCAGAGGAGATCGACAACGCCCCCCGAGGGGTCCACATCAACGTCATCTCCGGAGGAGCGGCATCGGGAGGCGACACCAGCCGAGAAAGGAAACGTCATGCCGAGCGGGCCAGCCGAGCCTTAGAGCCCTCCAAAGGCCCGCCAATGGAGCCCCAGGTCATAGTCTTCTCCGACCAAGACCTGGAAGGGCTGAGCACCCCGCATGACGATGCCCTCGTTATCTCGGCCATGATAAATCACTGCAATGTAGACAGGATTTTGGTTGATAATGGGAGCGCCCCCGATGTATTATCTTATGACTGTTTTCTCAAGATGGGGGAAGACCCATCCAAGCTCCGCCCGATCCGAACACCCCTGTGCGGGTTTAATGGCCTGGCCACCTACCCCGAGGGAGCCCTAAGCCTGTCGGTCACTATCGGCACCCCACCCAAAACCGTTACGGTCATAGTGGACTTCATAGTGATTAAAGGTATGATAGCGTACAACGCCATTTTCGGTCGAAAAATTCTCAGCCGAATAAAGGCCGTACCATCTACCTATCACCAAAAAATGAAGTTTCCCACCAAAAATGAGTTGGGGGAAGTCCGAGGTAACCAGGCCACGGCTAGAAGGTGCTACAATATCTCGGTGGACGCCTCAAGGCCGGACGGGAAGGATAAGGGCCCCAGGGGAGTCGAAGGAAAAACCGTGACCACCGAGCCCGGTGGCGAATTATTAACAGTATTCCTGAACGACGACCCGACCCTTGGAGTGAGGATCGGTTCCGACCTACCACCGAAGGAACAGCAGCAATACAAGGAGTTTCTTTCTGGGTACGTCCGGGTCTTCGCTTGGTCCGACGATCAACTCCCTGGTATACCAGAGGAAACTGTGATGCACAAGCTTAACCTCGATGCCACCGTGAGACCCGTACAGCAGCGGAGGAGGAAGCATGCGCCCGAGAAACAGGCGATCATCAAGGCGCAGGTCACCAAGGGACAAGAGACTGGTCTTTTTAGACCGGTCCTGTACCCAACGTGGCTAGCCAACGTCGTCCTGGTGCCGAAGACCACCGGCAAGTGGCGAATGTGCGTAGACTTCACCGATCTGAACAAGGCCACCCCCAAGGACTGCTATCCGCTACCGAGCATCGACCAACTGGTTGACTCAACCTCGGGCAACGAGATACTCAGTTTCCTGGATGCCTATTCGGCTTATCATCAGATCCGAATGAACCCTGAAGATGTCGAGAAGACCGCCTTCATCACCGACTACGGCGTGTACTGCTACACCCGGATGCCCTTCGGATTGAAGAATGCTGGAGCCACATACCAGCGACTGGTCAACCATATGTTCGAGGGACAGTTGGGTCGGAACGTCGAGGCCTACATCGACGACATGCTCGTCAAGACCCCGAGGGCTCACGATCACCTCACCGACCTGACCGAGACTTTCGGCACCCTCATGAAGTACAGCATGAAACTCAACCTCGCCAAGTGTGCCTTTGGAGTAAGATCCGGGAAGTTCCTGGGTTTCCTGGTCACTCAGCGGGGGATCGAAGCAAACCCTGACAAGGTCCAGGCCATCCTGGACATGCGCCCGCCCACGTGCATTAAAGACGTCCAGCGTCTGACGGGGCGTGTCGCCGCTCTCAGTCGTTTCTTGTCCCGTGCGGCCGAACGATGCTTGCCCTTCTTCAAGCTAATGAGGAGGCCTAAAATAGCGTCTGCTACGTTCGCATGGGACGGGGAATGCCAGACAGCGTTCGCCGAGCTCAAAGAGCTCCTAGCTTCACCCCCGGTGCTTTCCAAGCCCGTTGCGGGTGAGGTTTTGCTGCTCTATCTCTCGGCGACGCCATCAACGGTCAGCTCGGTCCTAGTCAGAAATGACTCGGGAGTCGAGAGGCCGGTCTACTACACCAGCAAGGTGCTCGGCGAGGCCGATCGGAGGTACCCTGCAACCGAGAAACTCGTGCTAGCGTTGGTTACCTCCGCAAAGCGCCTCCGACCCTACTTCCAGGGGCATCCCATCACCGTGCTAACCGGCGAGCCACTGAAAAAGATTCTGGCCCACCCCGAGGCCTTGGGGTGACTTGTCAAATGGGCCATCATGTTCGGGGCATAGGACATCTCGTATCAGCCACGATCAGCTATCAAGGGGCAAGCGCTCGCCGACTTCATCGCCGAGAGCACCGTTCCGGTCGAGGACAAGCCTCCGACAGCAACCGAGCCAACATGGGAGCTGTTCGTCGATGGATCGTCCAACTCGGTCGGCAGCGGCGCAGGGATCCTCCTAAGGTCCCCCGAAGGAATAGAGTTGCAGTACGCCCTAAAGTTCAACTTTCCGGCGTCCAACAATGCTTCCGAGTACGAGGCCCTTATCTCGGGGGCCCGCATGGCCCGACGGTTGGGGGCTGAGCGAGTCAGGATCCACACCGACTCCTAGCTGGTCGCAAGCCAGGTCAGTGGTGAGTACGAAGCTCGGGAGGCACCTATGATCAAATACCTCCAGCTGGTCCGGAGCCTGGCCCAGCAGTTCGAGGAGTTCGAGGTAGTCCGAATAGCTAGGGAGCAAAACTCTCGGGCGGACGCCCTCTCCCGACTGGCCTCCTCCCTAGACCCCGAAGGTACACGATCAGTCCACCTAGAAGAGCTAGAGCGCCCGAGCATAGACTCGGAGCTCCTCGCCATTGACTCGGCCACTCCCGACGACTGGCGCTCCCCCTACCTATCCTGGCTACGAGACTCCCAGGAACCCTCCGACTCTCGAGAAGCCCGCCGGATGAAGTACCAAGCTCGGCGCTTCGTCATCCTCGACAACGCCCTCTACCGAAGATCGTTCTCTGGGCCCCTTCTGAAGTGCCTCGGCCCCGACGAAGCGAGCCAAGCTATTGAAGAGATTCATCGAGGCCTGTGCGGAGCACATTCAGGAGGTCGGTCGCTGGCCAGAATCCTGCTAAGGCAAGGATACTAGTGGCCGACCCTCCAGCGTGACTGCACGGCTTACGTACAACATTGCGACCGTTGCCAGCGGTTCGAGCATTTGGTCCACCAGCCGGCCACGGAACTTGTCACCCTTACCGAGCCCTACCCTTTCGCTCGGTGGGGGATCGACATCCTTGGGCCATTCCCAACGGCTCAATCCCAGAAGAAGTTCATCATCGTCGCCATCGACTACTTCACCAAGTGGATCGAGGCTGAAGCAACAGCGAGGATCACCGAGACAGTCGTCTGGGGTTTCGTATGGAAATCGATCATTTGTCACTTCGGCATCCCCCAAGTGATAGTGAGCGATAACGGGCGGCAATTCGACTCTCGATACTTCCGAGATAGATGTGCCGACCTAAATATCCGCAACCACTTCACTTCGGTCACCCACCCTCAGGCCAACGGGCTGGTTGAAAATGCCAACAAGACCATCTTGAAGAGCATAAAAACCAGACTCGGCAAGGCTAAGGGTAGCTGGCTCGAGGAACTGCCTAGCGTACTATGGTCGCACCGAACGACCCCCAGAACGGCAACCGGTGAGACCCCTTTTCAACTGGTATATGGCACCGAAGCCGTCGTTCCATTGGAAATCGCCAATCCGTCTCTCCGAGTGATCAGCTTTTTGCCCGAGGCAAACGAGCAGAAGCTGCTCGAGAACCTCGACCTGGCAGACGAACTCCGAGAGATCGTGAACGTCCGAGCTACGGAGTACCAGCGCCGCCTCACTCGGTACTACAATGCCAGGGTCCGAGGCAGACAATTCCGACCAGGGGACTTCGTCCTCAGGAAGGCAAAAGCCTCTCGACCACTAGAGGCGGCGGGCAAGCTCTCCCCCAATTGGGAAGGCCCCTACCGAGTAATCGAGACGCTCAGGAAAGGTGCGTACAGGTTAGCCACAATGGAAGGGGAACCCATCCCCCGGACATGGAACGCAACCACACTATGCAGATTTTATTTCTGAATACTGTATCAACAAATTGGGTAAAATAAACCCCCTTATCTTTCGCATTCATTCAAGATAACTGTTGGTACATCAGAAAGGCAACTGCCAATACATTACATAACAAAAAGTGAAAATCCATCTGGCACCGCAGCAAACGGCCATCGCCCGGTCGACCCGGTCTTGACCTTCTCGTATCCAGCCACTGACTCTGCCTCGCGTAGAAACTGGCTCGGACAAGAGATGGTCGACCCAGTTGGCTCGGGTGGTCCGTGACAAAGGTGACAGAGGGACGGCAAGGAGAAGGCCACCTTTCACGCAAGGAAGGCTACCTTCCAAGTTGGCAACAACCTGGAAAAAGGGCACGCCGTGAAGGTCCCCTTTCTTCCAAACTGCCAACTCTTTGGAGGCGAACAGAAAGCAAGCAGCCCCCGAAGAGTGAAAGAAATGAAGAACAAAAGAGAGAGAAAGAGGCTGCGGACAGGGATAAGGAAGGGACTGGAGCCGCCTCCTCCCCTCCCGCGGAGGGGAATGGCGGCCGGCATCCCTAACTCCCCCATCCGCCCCCCATCTCGGCGTCCGCCCGGAAGCCTCGCCGGAGCCAAGAGGAGGCAAACGGCGTGCCCCCGCATGTCGAAGCCCTCTCCAGATCCGCGCGGCAACCGTCGGACCCGTCTCATGCACGCGCGGCGACCGTGGGACCCGACCGATATTCCAGGACAGCTGGAACCGGCCGCTCCCCGTCGTCTGCAGCATCACCTTCTGAAGGGTCCTCCATGCTCCGATCGCGGCAGCGCAACGCAAAGCGAAGACGAGGAAATAAGAGCAGACCGCCGGCGAAAGTCCTAAGTGTTAAGAGAGAAGGAGCACCCTTCGGTCCTTTTTATAGGCCAAGGGAGGCCACGCGCCTTAAATGACTCCCCCCTCGAAAACACGCTACAGGACCTCCCTGGGAAGGTCACCTCAAAATCCTTGCCCCCCGCCCTAGCGGGATTCGCAAAGCACCTCGACTTTCAAAGCATGGTAATACGGAAGGACGCCCGCCAGAAGTCTCCCGAATCGACGTGCGAAAACGGCGCAAAAAATATCGGCACTTTCCAACTGCCCCGATACGCCAACCAAATCACAACAAAGATAGCGATCAAATAAAGTAAGTTATTTATTGCCTCCCATAAAAGCCTCTTACAACAAGGAAGACGGACAAAAAGGGGAAGGGGCAAAATAAAGTTACATCAGGCCTCGGGCCCACTTTGAAGCTCGGGAACAGCAGTAGGGAACGCATCACCCCCGGTACCCTCGGAGACGGCCGGCCCGGACACTGACCTCGCCTGTGCGAGAACTGTCCCGGTCGCGAGCCCTCCCGAGGCCTCCGGAGCTGGTGACCCCGCAGGGGACGACTCCTCCGGTGCTTCCCCGGCCGAAGATGAGGAGCTGGAATCTGACTCGTCCGAGTCATAACGCTGGCCATAAGGAAAATCACCTCCGGCCAGGTGCTCATTAGCATAGTTCATCACCCGGTGATAGCCCTGCTTGAACCCCTTTCGAGCACCCCGGCGGAGCACTACCTCGTAGTAGGGTAGGGCGGCTGCAATCAGGTCGGCCGAGTAAGCTTCCGAGCCTTTATAGCGCTCGATCGCCTCCGCCTCGACCTGCCCGTCCCGAGCCCGCTCCGCCTCAGCCGCACGCTCTTCTGCCCTCGCCAGACGCTCCTCCAGCTCGGTCATCCTCCGCTCGGTCTCGGTCATCCGACCCTCCGCCCGGGCTCGGTCCGCCTCGGCCTCGGCGCGCAGGCGCTCCGCGTCCTCCGCCCGATCCTGCAGCTCACCGCGCTCAAGCTCCCAGAGGCCATCCAGCTCGATGTGACGTTGACGCTCATCTTCTAGACGTTTGCTCTTCCTCTCGAGCGATTCTTGGGCCCTTGTCAGCTGCTCGGCCAGTACCTCGGCTTCCCATCGGCTCGACCGCGCCAACTCCCTGAATGCAAGGAACTCCCTCCGGAGCCCCTCGTGCTCCCCCTCGAGCCGGGCGAGTTTCCCCTCGCATCCACCAAGGGTCCAGGCGAGCTTTGACCGCTCTGCCTCTGTCCGGGCGTGCGCCTCTGCCATCACGGCCGCTGTCCGAGCTATAACCAGGCCGCCCTCCATCAGGATGTCAAGGACCCCGGCAGGAGTGCTGCGCTTTTCTCCTCCCCTCGTCCTATCGACGATCGACCGGCAGATCCGATACAGATCACCCGAGACACCAAGCCTGACCAGAGCTTCCGGCAAAGGGGACCGCTCCACCCCGGGCACCCCGCCAGAAGGCCCTGTTGTGGCGGCGAAACTAACCGCCCCGCGCACCATGGTCGGTTGGGGTTGCAACGCCTCCCCGGGCGAACCCCCACCCTCGACCGGCGCCACGGGATCAACGGCACCAGAAACTGCCGGCACTTGGGGTTGCGACGCCCCCACGGGCACACCCCCATCTGCACCGACCGAACTCTCGGTCCCAGCGCCGGCCACGCCGGCATCGGCCCCTTCTGTCCCTACAGAGGGGAGAGCCGACCCATCACCTCCCTCTGCGGGGCCCCTGGTCTCCTCGGCCCCCTCTCGCTCGGCATATGGGAGAGCCAGCCCAGAAGGGTCGGCCCCATCCTGCCCCCGAGAGGGGAGCGCCGCCGAGCCAGAGTCGCCCCCGACGGCGGTAGGAAGACCGGCTTTCCTGGCCCTCTTCCTGGCCTTCGCGGCCTCCCGCAATTTCCCCACCAGGGGATCCTTGCGCTTCAGGCCGGTCGATCGAGAAGTCCCCTCGGGGGCCGCCCCCTTGCCCTTATCTCGGGCATGAGCGCGACCCGCCGAGACATCAGGTTCGTCGGCTGCCGAGTCTTCTCCCAGATCGATGACCTCGGCCGCCTCCTCCAGAGGCTCCCGCCTCACATCTGCAACAAGAAGAAGCCCCGGTCAGGAGGAGGAAAAAGAGTTACCACCCCAGAAGAAGAGCCTCAAGAGCCGTACCTGACGACGTCAACCGCGAGAGAAGACACCGTTCGATGTTCTCCGGCGTCACCAGCTCCTCGGTCGATTAGGGATTCTCCAGCAGACGGGCAGCCTGCTGCTCCACGTGGGGAGGGAACTCCTCCTGGCGAGGGGGCAGATTCGGGTGAAAATTGGGCTAGGTCCGGCATCTCCAGATCTCGTCCGTCGCCACCGCCTTCACCCAGAAGAATTGAGTCTTCCACCCCTTGTGCGAAGAATCCTTCGCCGAGAGCGAGATGCAGCTCCTGTTCCTTCACGCCTGGATGAAGTAAAAACCTTTCCCAGCCGATGGATGTGCCTTCAACTCGAAGAAGAAGTGGAAAAGGTCCAGAGACGGGAAGATGTCGCGTTGATGGCACAAGATCCCAAAGGTAGAAAGAAGAAGATAGGAGTTGGCCACCAACTGGATAGGCGCCAACCGGAAAAAAGTGAGAAGCTGCAGTACGTAAGGATCGAAAGGAAGCCAAAATCCACTCTTCCAGGCCAAAAGGAAGGTGCAAATGTGCCCATCGCGGTCATCCAGACTTGTCTCATATGGAGTGGCGGCAGCAAAGCTATAGCGGAGAGGCAGACGGAAACGGTGCTCCAGCCTCCGCACCTCCGCTTCTCCCAACTCGCTACAGTTGGGGACGGGATCGCGCCTCACGGGCACAAGCTCCGGACTCTGATCCGCCATCGGATCGAGAGAAGATCCCTCGTACGAGCTTGAAGACTCCGGGGGAGAAGGAAGCTGTCGGACCGCCTCCGCGGTTATCCTCGCCAACTCTTCGAACGCCGCCGCAAGGCTCCGCGTCTCCGCTGTGCTCTCACGGCGCATCAAGAAGCAAAGAAAGCCTAAAACTCTGGAAGCCTAGAACGATGAACATCGCCCCCTATAAACCCCTGAGGGTGGCGGCGCGCCATTCCGTGCTCTAAGAAAAAGGGGGGGCCCTTCGTTTCAAATCCGTCAGGATCATCATTACAGGCCTCGGCGACCGCTATAAGCGGCTACATAACGCCAACGGAATTCCACCCACCTGAGCCACGCCGGTCCAAAGCCTCGAAAAACTACTCATCCGAGCCTCCTTGGCTCGGGAGTAGGAGGGGGACAAGTGGAGAGGGGGATTTCCGCAGCCCACCACCAAGGCAGTCCAACAAGACCCACGCGGTCCAACTAGGCGAGCCCACCCGAGTGATAGCCCACTGGGCCCACTCAGGGAAGAAAAGCCCAATAAATAAAGACTCGAGGAACCAACTCTCCCCGACGGCCTTCTAGGCTCGGAGGGCCCGAGACAACGGTCAGGTCGGATGGAAGGTCCGGTCTAAAGCCCACTCTCCGACCGAGAGAAAGAAGCTCCAGCCGACCTATCCGACCCCACCTTCGCCGGGCCATGCCTACCGCTCGGACATGAGCCGGCATCCCCGTAGCTCGGTAAGACCGCTTGATTACCCACAGGTGCGACCGTTCGGAGTCCTCCGCCAACGGGAGAGTCAGGGGTGCCGCCGAATTCCAAGGGGTAACGCTCCCACGATCCGGCCATGAAAGCCCCCGCTGAAGACGTAACTCTCGCTGGGAAGCCCTCAGCTCACCGGACTCTTGAAAGCAGCGCACTATTTAAAGGAATGCCCTCCGGAGAAGAAAGGGAAGGATTTCACACACCCTAAGCTCCTGAGCACGATTCGCTTCACCCTTGGTGGAGAGGATTCTCGCGCATCAGCTCTCTCCTCCCCCCATTATCGCTTCCACCATCGCTCTACTGACTTAGCCATCGGAGGGTTTTACCCCAGGGAGATCCCCTGGGCCCTCTGATACGTTTCCCTTCTCTTGCAGAAACATCTTCTGGTGATCTACAGCCCGCTCAGGACACAGCGCGAGATTCCGCCTCTTCAGGATTGGTGCTCAAATGATTAGGAATGGAGGTCAGCCGCTATAGCACTTTACGCTCCTTCCTAGCTGGTTGTGGCCCGCTGTAGGAGCTCTCCCCTATTGTGCTAACCCAAAGAGCCCTTTTCATGTTGATTCGGGTGGTTGCACTAAGATTTTCAGGTCTAGAAATAGGGGTTTGGTGCGAGTTACGAATTTGAGAGTCCCCCTACCTATAGAGCCCAAGTTCTTATCCTTTAGCCACTAGGATCAAGTTAGGATAGGCTCAATCAAGGTTAGGATCGCTCTTAGCGCGGTTAGGATAGGCCCATCAACGGGTTGGGACTCTCCAAGAGAGTCCTGATCGGAACCAACAGGCTTTTTGCGTTTGCAATCTATCGAGCGACCGCTATTTGTTCTTATCGGTAGTCATAAGACCGTTTCCATCCCCGCTCACATCCTTATCCAACTGTGTGGTTAACGGTCTTGGCTAGACAGTTTTCACTGTAAAACAGTCCTAATGGGACCATCTTTAGTGCCTTGGGGTCTGGAACGAACCGTCTACATCATACATTCGGTTGTGGCACGTTTAGTCTTTAAGCGGCATGTCTTGGGACCGCTAAGCTCATTAAACGGCCTTGCCGAGACCATTTTTCTCTACTATCTTAGTTTTTCTCCTTTTCTCTCCCCTTCTCCTTCTCTCTAGCTCTCTTTTGTACCCTCACGCTATCTGTCGTAGGACTCGTTGTTAGGTTAGTTAATTAGTGTCAGTATGCACGCATTCATCAAGAAAAATCAAAAAAAAAAAAAATCTTGTCATTCCACTAAAGTCATACATGCATACATCTCATAAGTACATCGGGTCTAACCCTCCCTGATGTCGATGCTCTCTCTAGCTCCCTCATGGTGCTTCGCTGGTGACGCCATGGAGGCGCTCCCCTCCTCACGTCGGTGGCGCTGACGCTCCTCGTCCTCGTTCCTCTGGTGGCCGGAGGAACCCGTAAGGCAGTCTTAGTAGGCGATGCTGGGTGCGCCACTCTGAGTCTGGCTACGCTCTGACCACCGACTCAGCGCCTGGAGGAAATTTTGGTACGCCCCCACTGCACCTGTCAACTCGGCCACCCATAGCCGGGATTGCTCTAGGCTGGCCCTCAGCTCCACCGCCTGAGCGTGGACGTGCTCTACCTCCACCATCCTAACACAAGATCGCTCCATCTCTGCACAGAGGTGTGCTGCCTCTGCTACCTTAGCATGAAGCCGCTCCACCTCGGCACGGGAGCGCTAGGCCTCCTCCCTCTACCGGGTAGCCTCGCCCAGTGCAGCTACCGAATCCCTCACCTGCATATACATTCATTTCACAAATCATTCTTGCAGTCTTAATAACAAATTCAGAAGAAGGAAGAGTGGTTTTGCTTACCCTCTCAGCAAGAGCGGCCTCGACCTCCTCGGCTCGCGTTGTCACCGGCGGCTGGGAGGAGGAAGATGGTGCGTTTGGCGCCTGGCGCTAGGCTCCCTCGGCACGCTACATTTAGAATCATGTCAGTCTCATTTAAGTATAAACATTACATTTTTAGAATTGAGGCTGAAGCTTACCAGGAGGTCCAGGGAGCGCTGGAGCTCATCCCGCTGCTGGACCGTCGAGTGGAGTAACCCCTGGAGCTCCGCAATCCGTCCCTGAGGGTCTAGCTGCATATAGAGCGTCAATCATCAGCATCATAATCATAAGTATTTCTAGAGTGCATGAGTGTAGAAATCATACCGGTCGTCACGCGCCACGGAAGACCTGGTCCCCGTAGTGTCGGGCGTAGGCCGTCAGGTAGGCCTCGTCGCTAGCTGCCCGGGTGCACACCGTTTGCCCCTGCCTCGTCCAGTCTTGGATCTGGTCCACGGCCTGGGCGATCCAGTCAATCTTTGTCGCGAGCCCGCATGCGTGGTGTCCCACGCGCTCCTCCGGTCGCTCTCTCACAGGGAACTCCACCTCTGGCTGATGGACGCCCATCATCCTCATGATCAGTCGGTAGTGAAGTGGCTCGATGACGTTCAGGTAGTGAAGCCAGACATCTCGGCTCGTGTATGCCAGGGCTGCCACCACCCATGGCTGGCCCTCCTGCCCCTCGCCCTAGTACGGTGTCCACTAGACCTATCAAACCATGACCAATTGCATTAGCATTCAAGCCTATAGCTACATTTAAAAGAATATGAATTTTAAGTTTAGGCCTTACCGAGACATAGGGTAGAGTGTCGAGGTCGTCCTGGATCGCTCGCACCTGGCGTCTCAGGGACCCCACCTCTTAAATCGCTATCCACCGTCTCGCGATGGGCACCTGGTCCGGATGCACCTCCTGTCCACTCCCTAGTCCAGGGAGGTACATGTAGGCCCACACCTGCATTCCATTGCATCAATATGTCAGCATATAGCATTTCATAAAATCATATAGAAATTGCACAAGCATTTTTAAGAGTCGATGCTTACTTGAAGTAGTGGGGAGAATCCGTCGAGCATCGTGCGCCGGCTGGTGGAGCTCAAAGTGTCAAAGGGGAAGGCAAGTACCACTGTGCCCCATGGGTACTCTCCGACGCTGTCCACCTCCTCGAGCAGGGGCAGGAGTTTGCAGCTCACCCCATCTACCCTGGTGGCGAACAACAGCTTCCTAAAGAACAACATTAGGAACCGCCGTACTACCACGTCTGCCACTGGTCCAGGCTCAGCTACTACTCACTCCCATGCCTGATCTGTCAGCCTTCCCAGGTGCTGCTCCGGCAGCTCTGCCATCGCGATCCCATCTCCTCTCAAGCCCAAGCTCTCCTACAGCCTCTCTCTCGGTAGGATCATCGAGTGGCGCTCCGGTCTCTGCAGCTCCTGGCCCAGCAGCCTCTGGGCTAGCTCCCGATAGTCCATGTAAGTCATCCCACTCACCGACGCACCATGTACCCACAGCCCGGTGATGCGCGCCACGTCCTCTAGTGTAGGGATCATATGACCCCACGGGAATAAGAATGCCCGGCTGACTAGGTCCCACCGGTCGTGCAACGCATATAGGAGGGCGGTGTCTAGCCTCGCCACCTCCATGCTCAGGAACTCTGCAAATCCCATGGTGGCCAGTGGCTCCCTCTGAAAGTCTGACAGCGCCAGGTACACTACCCGGATCTAGAGCCATGAGATCTGTGTCCGACGTTTTCCCTGCATACATTCAACATTCTAGGTCAGTCATTCCAATTCATAAATCATGCATTGCATATGTATAAAAATATATATATAAAAGTAACCTATTAAAGAGGCGGCCATCACAGGGCCGTTTTCATCCCTCTAACGGTCTTCTGTTGACCGTTTCAAATCCCAAACGGTCACTGTCAGGTTGTTTTTATTTTCCAATGAACCCTTTCGCCAATTTCAGTTTAAAACGATCACTGTCTGACTATTTTTGTCCAATTGGCAGTTTGTTGGAGACCGTTTTGTTCTCTAAATGGCCCAGTTCGGACCGTTTCATCCTTCGTAGGTGGGTTCTCTACTTATTGTTTGTTGGAGACCATTTTTTTCCCTGGCGGTCTAATTCAGACCATTTCTACCCTCTGTAGGTCAGTTCGTGCCTAACAGTCGTAGGATGACTGCCTGGCCCCTCAAGCGGTCCCTGCTAGGACCGTTTCTTCCCCGCCACGGCGGACGGCATTCACTCACCCCCCATTCGTTGGAAATGGCCCTAGGGGCCCCTACAACTATCCCTAGGGGTTGGTGTGACCCCTTTATCCTTATCTAAACCCCATGCATCACTAGAAAATCAAGAATTAAAGGGTTTTTTTCGATGGCCTACCTCGGCCGATGGGGCTCCCTTGGCCGGGTTCTCGATCGCCGCTGCCTCCTCCTCACCCTCTGGCTGCATTACGACCTCCTCAGATGCTCCGGCGGCCGTAGAGGGTCCCTCCCCTTCGATCTCGGTCGACGGCGGCACCTCCTCCTCCGATGGGTTCACCGGCGGTGGCAGCGCACGGTCCTTTCCCCGAGTCATCCGGTGTGCAAACCTCTTTAACACTTGCCTCTTAAATCTCATTCGGGGACGATCTCGTGTGGAGGGCTAGGAGAAGTGAGCTAGGGGAGGAAGGCTCTCGGTGGGGGAAAGAAAGGTGGAAGGCTTTCGATCGTGGGCGTTTATGCGAAGTGGGGAAGACGTGGGAGAAGAAGGGTCGGTTTTGTTTTTTTTTTTAATTCGAAGGTCATTAAGCGGTCTATCGCTTGACCGTTTATATCTTATAAACGGTCGAGGCATGGCCGTCTTTGTGAGAGCAGGCGGACAGCCGAGTAGCCATTCAGTTTTGTGGTGCAGTCCTCCCTGTGACCATTTTTGAGGTTGAGACGGCCATGCTTAGACTGTTTTATTTTGAAGGCCCCATTTTTGTTGTGTTGTCATGTTTAATTCACGCTTATGCCCTCTATTAATTGATTCTCATGCATGATTATACTATGGCTATCTGACTAATGTTCAATTGCACAATCTATGATGATGTTTTGTCCTGCCACACTACATGCCATGCTTCAATCTGGCAGGTAAGTCAGGTAAGTATCCCGCATTCCTTATCCCTTTAATGCATTACTATATGGTATCTATGCTATATAATCTCGAGAACCGGCTGGTCATTCATGTGTTCTGGGATCTGATGTTCACCTTTATCAAAAATAATGATGATCTAGGTGCACATGTTTAATCGTTGGTTAAGGCCGTTAGGTTGGCAAAATTAGGGGACGATGGTTCTATCTCGCACGCCGCGGTTGCAGATAGTGTGTTGACCCTGATTAATCTGATCTAGCAATATTATTCTCGAGTATTTTCTATTTTATCTTTCTTTACTTTCATTTTAATGATTTCTTTATTTTAGCCCAGCATGCATCATGCGCATCTTTGAGCATTCATGACCCATAATCTGTCTAAAGTGTCTCATTGATGATGAATAATTGTGAGTCTGTGGTTTTGGTAAGGGAGATTATTCCATTCAGAGTCAGAAAGTTTGCTTCAGACCTTTTTGCTTGGTTTGTTGGTTGAGAGTCCCTTTCTGGAGTTTAGTTTGCTTTCTTTCATTTTCCTGTTACTACTTATTCTGATCCCCTCATTGGTCCGTGGATTGTGTCCCTCGATGAGGTTGATCGTGTTTTCTTTTTGTCTATTTTTAGTTAGTTCCTCCAGATTGGTGTCATTTTGGTTCAATCGTTCCGTGTGATTGGTTCAAAGTTTTCCGGAAGATTCCTATCGCTCGTTGGTGAAGAACGGGTGTTTTTTACCTTAACGCCCGCTTTTCAGTCCGCTCCGCTGCATTTCCGCTTTGGCTCCATGTTTCTATTTTACCATCGCTTCATCTCCGCTCGCTCCCCTGCAAAGAGGACGTTAAGGAGGGGCATCTGTTGACACCCGTTTTATACCTTCATGTCGAGTCTTTTTCTTACCTTCATTTATGATGTCCCAAATTGTCTGTCATTTATCAGGCCATTTTTGATGGTTTTTGGGCCTATTTTATGGGCATTTTTTCTCCCTGGTTGGACTTGCTCCCGTGTTTTCTCGAGTTTGGGCCTAATGGAACTTGACTTAGCTAAGTCTTTGGGCTGAGTATGCATATTTATCTCTTATTCCCTTTTCAATCGACCACCTTAATAACGGTCTAGCGATAGGCAGTTTCATGAAGGTGGCGGTCTATTGAACGACTATTTTTTTTGACCTACGTCGACCTGTCTCTTTTTTGCATCGACCTGTCTTTTCACGCGTCGACCTGTGTTTTTTTAAATAGTCTCCCGATGGACCATCCCATAAAAGTGGCGATCTATCAAGGACCGTTTGTACTTGGCGGGAATCCCAGTTTGACCTGGTCTTTGGATAAATGAGCATATTTATCTTATTTTTTATTTTCTAAATGGCCCGGAGATTAGCGGTCGACCGATGGGCCGCTTAGCATCCTGGGCGGTCTATCGGTGGACCGTTTCTATCAACCGAGATTCCTGGGTCGACGGGTGGTTTCTCCTTCTATCTGTGGTCAAGATGGTTACTTGATCCACGGATTCCTTCGCAGATTTTGAGCCAATTTGGGCGCCGTTTGATCCTATTGGCGGCTGGGAGTTTTATCTTCATTTTATTCAAAATAATCCAAGTCTAATTCCTACCCAAAAGCCCTCCATTAGAGCTAGGGTTTCAAGGGTCTATAAATAGAACCCTTGGCTCATGGCTACGCGGGGGGGGAGAATTCAGAGTTCGCGTCGAAGTGCTGCCGCTTTCCAGAGCGAAATCCAGTCAGGGAGAAAGGCTTTCTACGTCCTCTAAGCCTTTGGTCCAAGGAGTAGTTGCTTTTGTCACGTTTTTGGGTCATAGTTTAAGTCACTTTTCCGTCACATTTTTAGTCATTTCATCACCATTCTCCTTCATTTTTCTTCACGTTTTCCACTGTCATTCTAGCATATTCACACCCTCCTATTGTTTTCTACACCCCATAGGGGTTAACAACCCAAAACCCCTAGGTATTTCCCCTTTTAATTATGTGTTCTATTCACCGTTCCCATTTATAGATATTGCACTTCCATAAACTAATTGGGTCATCTTCTGTTGTTATTTGTGTTGTCTTGCAGGTCAGCAGGTATCTTAGTACGAGGTCGGCCGGAAGGGGTGGAGGATCGAGTCCCCCGGCTCGGGTTCTAGAAGCTTTTACGGTCTGCCTCTGACCGTCTACCAGAGATAGCGGTCTCTCTTAGACCGTCTTCCCTCTGTTTGCGGCCGATTGAAGACCGTCCCGGTTCTACACCTAGGCCTTCTTCCCGCGTTCTGCTTCAGCGCTGGTAGCGGTCTATCGTCCGGCCGTTTTCACTGTTCACCGGTCATCAGAAGACCATCTTCACCCTGCACCAGCGCTGTCTTGGTTTGGCGAGTGTCCTCATCTCCTTTTTTCCAAGGTACGTAGTGCGCCTCTCCTCGTACTATTCATCTTGATGGCGATCACGATCTGATAGTGTGCGTGGGTGATTGATTTCATTGTGTTGTTTATTTCTTTCCATGATCTATTTAGTGCCACATTACTTACATCCATCCACTCACACACCCACACATCTTTCCTTAGATTTAGAAAAAGATATCTATAGCAGCAAGCACCTGGGCAAAATATCTCCCTCCACTAACACCAGCCCGCGCCTCCAGCCCCACAACCGAACCACCCTCCTTCGGCGGGGGAGCCCCGTGGGCGGCCACCATGGCCGCCACCCCTAGGGGCGATGGGAAACAAGCACCCAAAGCGCTAAACCCTCATGTGCTAAACCCTCATGCGCTCCATCGAACATTAATTTCTGGTTTGAAGTAGCTTGATTTATAACTTGAAGATGCAAGAGCGGGCATAGACAATGTCCAAGGGCTTGACACTAGCCCCCTCGGCGGATGGCCAGAAACATACTATAAACCATGGGGCATGATGAACACTGACGTCGCATTGCGCCAAGAGTACTTTTTTTATAAACGAGTAAAAATCATGAGGCTCTACATGAAATTATACATTCTTGTTACATGACTTTCTAGTGCATAGCCTTCAAGGTTATGAAAAGTACATTCTCGTTACATGCAAGTACATTCTTGTTACATGAAAGGCCACATTATATTCTTGCTCGATCATGCTCTCATTCTACATAAACATTCATATCTTTATGAGTGATATCTTGATACTTGCGTTGTTACTTTGGTTTTATGCGTATGATTTATCCCATTATCCTTTACCTTACTTTCTAGAGGTAAAATACTAATTACTTAAACATTGCCTTCATGTTGATACGAAGATACCTACTGGACAAGTGTGCTCATTCCCTACTTTTTCAATCTTTTCAGGAAATGATAGCAGGTGGGATTCAGACTATTCGAGTGGCGAGTCCGAGAGTGAATAAAGAATGAAGTGAAGCCTATGAGTGTCTTAGTGAGTTGAAATTCCACCCAAGTTAGTAATTTCATGATAGTCATGATGTAATTTTTATAGGAGAGTCTTAGGAGTGTTCTTATAGTCATGATGTAATTTTTCTTTTATTGAGTCTAGTAAAGAGTCAAGAGTCAACATTATGTAACTTTTGATTATTATTCAATAAATGCAAATGTTTTGTGCAATTATTGTGCATTCATTATTATGTGTGGATGTGTTAGCGCTCTGATTATATTGCTCGCTTGAGGCTTATCTTGCCAGCTGTTCACGTTCTCGAATATCTTCCGCTGTACAAAATCTCGAGGCGTGATAGTTAAAGTGGTATCAGAGCCTAGGCATAAGTAAGTCCTAGGAAAATATCATGTCATAGGCTAAGTCCCAGGATTAAGGACCCATACCTATGAACTAAGGAAGGAATTTCCGAACCCATGTGAGAATTGGGTAGAGTCTGGGATGAGATAGTTATTTAGAAATTATCTCTAGGTTAACATCTATCAATTCCATTGGAAATAATTACTTGTTTATTTTCTCAAGCACTTTACCTTTACAATGGCTCACCGTGTTAACTGGGATGAAATGCAACAAACCATTGCGGGTCAAACCGTGGCCCTACAAAACGTGGCCCAAGCTGGCGCTTGAGCAGGCGTTGGTGATCTACACCGAAACTTCCAGAGTTTGAACCCTTCGCGAATCACAGGATCCTCCAATCCCAACGAAGCTAAAAATTGGATGGATGAAATGGATCGTATCTTCAATGTCATGCAATGCGCGGATCGGGAGAAGGTCCTTTTGGCCACATTTCAACTCACTAAAGACGCACGCACATGGTGGAAGGCTACTTCAGCCCCTCCCCAAAATAGACAACTTACTTGGGTGGAATTTCTTAAACTATTCCATGCAAAATACTTCTCCGAGCATGTCATGGAGAGGAAGGCGGCGGAATTCGTTTCTCTTTGCCAAGGAATGATGTCCGTAGTGGAATACGAGCTCCAATTATCTCGTATGGCACCATATGCTCCCTATCTGGTTAGCACATACGTATTAAAGGCTAACCAATTCAAGGACGGATTAGGGACCATCTTTATAAGTCAACTTGGGCCTCAAAATATCAGCATATATACGGATATGGTCCAACGGGCTCATTTATGTGAGAGGACCTTGGAGAAGGTCGAGAAATTTAAAGGTAAGGGCGAGGATTCTAGCCGCAAGTTTGACAAACGCGGACGAAAGGAAGAGAAGTTCAGCATCACGGGCACTTACAACTCCCGTGACAATAAGAAGTGGTCCCGTAATGGCAACGAGAATGGTAAGAATAAGATGGCCAAGGAGGAGGAAAAGTAAGTCATGACGACTTGCTCATTCTGCGAAAAGTTCGGCTACTTGGCCACGGAATGATGGAAACGCCTGGGGGCTTGCTTACATTATGGAAGTCGGGAGCATCGGATGCCCGATTGCCCCCTCATGAAAGAACAACTGTCACGTCCCGCGCGCAGAAGGAACCCGGAGATGCGTGACGCGTTTTTATCAATCATGTCAATCAGAGCGTAAGCGTATTCGACATACATAGACAGAGCGCGCACAAGTTATGATAAGCAAGTCCTTTATTAATCATAAACCTTCAAATACTTCTATTACAACTCTTGATAAAAGAACTAATAACTCAATAAAAGGAAAAGTACAATGGATGACTCAAGAAAAATAAAAAAAAGACTAGATAATGCTCGACGATCGGAATGGCTCTAACTCTTCACTCTTGTCCATCCCCATCCGAATGAGTCTCGTCATCGGAATTACATGAAAAATGGGGGAAAACACTAAGTGAGCGAACACTAAGTAGGAATTATATCTCAAGCGCTAGCTTGCTTTAAGTAAATTACATGTTGCATGGATGCAAGTAAAGCTATGCATGTTCGCATGAAACGACAAAAGAGAGAGCGTATAGCAAGAGATGACTAGAATGATCTAGCAAGATACTCGAGATTTCATGTAATTCTATCAAGATAGGCAAGCATGTACATTTATCAAGTCACGTCAAGAATTGGCTATCATGTTATCAAGCAAGCAAGTAAATACCCTTTCCGAGCCACGCATGTCATGTCACGTCAAGTCAAGTTCAAGTATAATAATTTGTGGAAATGTCTAGTCAAGCAAGTCATGCACTTCGGTGTAATGCCACACCGTGATCAATAATAGCTCCCATAGGCACAAGTACTTTCGGGTGCTCCTCCCAAGACCAGATTGGGCCCTTATATGCGCCAGCATTGGATCATATATTTCGACATCCACTATAGTTATAGCCAATATAGAATTTCAACGGAATGATCCTTTGTAGGAATATAAGGTAGATCTTGTGGAATTGAATCACAAGGATAGAAGTGATATGTAAGGACATACTACGGTCACGTCGGTACAATCACGATACTCATAGAAACTGGGTGGATTTGGCTCCCTAGTGGGTGCCAAGTGAACAAGAATAATCACTCATACTAACATGATTGCTTGCCCATTGTACATGATAGGTAGAAAGAATTGGTGTCTTTGTAGAGGCACACAATCCAAGATGGATAGCAATGGTATGGTTTCCCATTAGCTCAAGAATTATTCTCACAGCGGCTAAGAAGCATACCATGAGGGCCAGTATACAATGTTTCATTAGAGTGACATGGCAATCAAAAAGTGTCATAGGTTTTAGTGGTACAACCTGCTCAATCGGCCTTGAGGGAATCCAAGGCTACGAGGAGTCTTACGGATGTCACAATGACTAACTTACCGGTTCGAAGGAACGGAATGTCCAACGAAGGGCTCGTATGTCACCAAGAATTTAGGGGTAATTGATGAAACATCGTGAAACATGGGACTATACTCATGGAATGGAATATAGTGCCTATATACATAACCCACTATCAAGGGTTACTGAAAACAACGAAAATAAGAAAACAGGTAATTGCTGCCTTAGATCAAGTCTTCATTTTATGAATTAGCGCCCTGGGTAGGGTCGCTAGTTTAATATATAACGCATGTTCATTCAGTCGTTATATCCAGGTTCTATATATATTAAGATCTGTAAAATTCTCAAATTCCATAAATTATGTAAATGGCTACTTGGCTTAAGTCTTCAATTCAGTAAGTAGCGCCCTAGACAGGGGCGTCATATTTTAAATTAATGGCAGGGTGCATGTCGTGATTTTCAATATCTATGTACTTTGGTCATGAATAGTTCAATGTTTACAAGTCATTCACTAATTAGCACCCGTGTGTGGGGGCGTTCATTAAATTGACGACCTGAAGATGGTCGTGATTTCTTTGACATATGATATGCACCGGGCAGGTACAATCATAGACACATGGTTTTTGGAATATGTCTAAACAAGAAACTAGAGATATATATAGGCAGAGAAAAATAGCACGAATCTAACCGTATACTCATGCATTAGATTAGATGTCATGATTCACAGTTAATAAAATTTGAACATATGTATTTATTAATTTAACTAGCTAATTGATGACTGTTTGCACGGTCGTTATATGAAATAGTGCCCTAGAGGGAGGCACCTTCTACTGAAACTTCCAAAAACACATCTAAACCTACTGAAAACAATCTAACAGACCTATATGCATGATCATGATCTAATAACTATTAGATTGGGCTTGTGCTTGAGAACACCTACCTTGTAGTTGATCTAGACGATGAACAAAAGAAGAAAAATAAGAGTTGCAATCACTCTTTCTGCAACTGCAGCTCCACAAAACAGAGAAGAAGATATATAACAGTAACTGCAGCCCATCCACGGTCAGAGGAAGATGAGGTTCTTCCTTACGGTAGCAGAAGCAACAGTAGTGCGGCAATATAGAACAGACTTTCTTCACGAAAAGAAGCAACAGCCGAAAGGATGATGAAGAGGGAGGAAAGCTTCCTGCTTTCTTCACGTCTTCAGAAGAAGAAGCTTATAGCCTCTCCACGAACAACAGTAGAAGAATAAGAAGCAGAAGGCTTCCTTCTCCTTTGCTCAATGAAGCAGCACGTAGGTAGACGACAGAACGAAAGGCAGCAGGACGTCTTTGAAAAATAGTGCCAACATGGGGTTCGATGGAGGGGTTCGATATTTATAGAGAAGGGATTCGATCGGGGTTTAAGAGTTTGATTGGGATCTAAGTTTCCATGGAAGAAATCCTATTGTTATTAGAGCTTCCCTACATGTTAATCCTTCTGGATGTTTATCCTTCCAGAACGGTCAATGTTTCCTAGTTCGATCAAGGCACTGCAACGGGTTTCCTATTTTCACTCAGTAGGGAAATAGCGCCTAGGATAGAGGCGCCCTTCAGATAAATAGAGCCCATGATAGAGGCGCCCTTCATGTAATTGGCGCCCACATCAGGGGTCTTCAATTCTTCAATTCGCACCCCCTTGAGTGGTCTTCAATTTATGAAATGGCGCCTTAAGAGGAGGGACTATTCATCTTTGGCCCATTTGTTATATGGTTTAAGTGTAAGGCTCATTTGATATATATATTATGGGTTGGGCTTTGAACATTGGTTTAGTTTTTAATCTATTTAGAATTTTATGCCTTTAATTTACTTGGGTTGCTACACCCTCCCCCACTTAAAAAGAATTTGGTCCCCAAATTCATTCGTATATAGATGTGGAGGGTGCAGAGCACATACCGTTCATAAATAAGTCGGGAAACCTTTTCCTCATGGATTTCTCGGTCTCCCACATGGCTTCTTGTTCCGAGCATTCGTTCCATTGAATCTTGACCATGGGAATTATTTTGTTCCTCAATGTAGGAACCTCGCGATCGAGGATCTACATGGGCTTTTGCTTATATGTGAGATCTTTTTGAATCACCAGGTCTCCATGATTGATGATATGTGACGGATCGTGCACATACTTCTTCAACATGGATATGTGGAACATGTTATGAAATTCGGACAATTGAGGAGACAAAGCGACGCAGTAAGCAACCTCGCCAACTCTTTCTAGTACCTCAAAAGGTCCGATAAACCTTGGTGTAATCTTCTCCTAACACCAAATCTCCTAATTCCTCCTCCAGGCGATATTTTGAGAAATACGTGATCTCTGACTTGGAATTTGAGATCTCTTCTTCTTATGTCAGCATAAGCCTTCTGTCTAGACTGAGATACTTGAAGTCTCTATCTAATCAACTAAATCTTTTTGGTGGTATCCCTTACCATATCTTGGCCTAATAGTTGTTTCTCGCCAACTTCACCCCAGCATAAGGGTGATCGGCAACTCCTTCTGTATATGGCTTCGAAAGGTGCCATTTGTATGCTTGCTTGGTAACTATTGTTGTATGAAAACTCGACCAAAGGTATGTGATCATGCCAGCTTCCATAAAAATCGATGATACAAGCTCTGAGCATATCTTCTACCACCTGATTCGTTCTTTCGGTCTGACCATCTGTTTGAGGATGAAAAGCAGTACTAAAGTTGAGTCTCATCCCCATTGAATGTTGTAGACCCTTCCAAAAGTGAGAAGTAAAGCGCGGGTCTCGGTCAGACACGATTGATACATGAACTCCATGTAATCTGACTATCTCTTTAATGTACAAAGTGGCAAGAACATGAATTGACCATCAACTCTTAATTGGCAAGAAGTGTGGTGATTTGGTCAAATGGTCGATGATGACCCATATTCCATCATGCCCTCCTTTAGATTTAAATAATCCCATAATGAAGTCTATACCGATATCCTCCCGCTTTCACTTGGGAATATCAAGAGGATGTAGCTTACCGGCATGCTTTTGGTGTTCTGCCTTGACTTGCTGGCATGTGAGACAGCGAGACACGAAGTCCGCTACTTCTCTTTTCATGTTGGGCCACCAAAAGGTCCTTTTCAAATCTTGGTACATTTTGGTAGATCTTGGATGAATGGTGTACCTTGATCTGTGAGCTTCATCTAAGATCTTCTTCTTTAGCTCTAGACAATCTGGTATGCAAGTTCTACCTATAAACAACAACCTTCCATCTAAGGCTATCTTGAAATCAGGTTGTTCTTCTATTTTGCCCTTGATTTCCACTAATATGGGGTCATTATCTAGAAGTCCTTGTATTTCATAGAGTCGATCTGATTGTATGCTCATATGTGATAGTGTAACACACCTGCTCTCCTTGTCCATGCTTATATCAAGTCTAGTGAACTGCTCTAGCAACTTCCACTCCTGAATCATACAATTGGCTAATATTACTCTTGACTTCCGACTGAGGGCATCAGCTATAGGATTACCCTTTCCATGATGATATCGTATTGTGAAGTCGAAGTTCTTGAGATATTCTAGCCAATGTCTCTATCTCATATTCAATTCCTTTTGAGAGAAGAGATACTTGAGACTCTTGTGATCGGAGTATACAATGAATTGCACTCCGTATAAGTAATATCTCCAGATCTTTAATGCAAACACTATCGCAGCCAATTCTAGGTCATGGACTGGGTAGTTCTCTTCATACTTTTTCAGTTGTTGGGAAGAGTAAGCTATAACTCTCCCTTGTTGCAGTAAGACACATCCAAGGCCAATTCCAGACGCATCCGTGTATACCTCTAATTTCTCTCCTTCAACTGGCAAAGCTAAGACTGGGGCAGTTGTTAGGTGATCCTTGATAGCTTGAAAGCTTCTTTGACATTCCTCGCTCCATTCATAACGGATCTCTTTGCGGGTTAGCCTAGTGAGCGGCACGGTGATCTTGGAGAAATCCTTGATGAATCGCCTATAAAAGCCTACAAGACCCAAGAAACTATGGATCTCGCTAGCATTGGTCGGTCTTTCCCAATCCTTTATAGCTTCAACTTTTGATGGATCTATGGATAGTCCGTCCTTTAAAATCACATGACCTAGGAAAGATACTTCTTCCAGCCAGAATTCACATTTACTGAGCTTTGCATATAATTGATTTGTCCTCAATATCTGTAATGTAATTCTCAAATGCTCCTCGTGCTCTTCCTTGGTCTTTGAATAAATCAATATATCATCAATGAAAACCACCACGAACTGATCTAGATGAGGTCTGAATATGCTATTCATCAACTACATAAAAGCGGCAGGGGCATTTGTTAGTCCGAAAGGCATAACAACAAATTCATAGTGCCCATACCTGCTCCTGAACGCGGTCTTATGAATATCTTCATCTTTGATTCTCAGTTGGTGATATCCTAATCTGAGATCAATCTTTGAGAAATACTTAGATCCAGATACCTGATCAAACAATTCATCGATTCTCGACAGGGGATATTAATTCTTGATAGTGAGATGATTCAACTATCGATAGTCGATGCATAACCTCATGGATCCATCCTTCTTCTTTACAAATAATACAGGTGCTCCCCATGGGGAAGTGCTTGGCTTAATAAATCCCTTCATTAGAAGCTCCATCAATTGTTCCTTTAACTCCTCGAGCTCGGCAGGAGACATCCTATAAGGTGCCTTAGAAATTGGACCAGCATCAGGGACCAGGTCGATGGTGAAGGTCACTTCTCTTTGTGGGGGTAATCCAGGCAATTCTTCTGGAAATACATCTGGAAACTCTCGAACTATTAGGATGTCTTCTATCTTGGACTCCTTAGTTTCTGTTATAGTGACAAAAGTAAGGAAAGAAACACATCATTTCCTTATAAGCTTGCTAGCTCAGAGAGCCGAAATAAGAGGTGACTTGTTCTGACTCTTAGTGCTACTGTAGACAAGTTCCGAAAACTCCTGAAAAGTTACCTTGCCTTCTTGGCAATTGACAATGGCCTTATGTGTAGATAGCCAATCGGCTCCTAAGATAACATCGTATCATTTTAAGTCTAGACATATTAAGTCTGCTGGCAGATTTTTCCCTTTTATCATAACTGTGCAGTTGGAATAGTGGTGTGAGATCTCGGATTCATTTCGGAGTGGGGTTTCAATTACTAAATCTATCCACTCTGGTTCCATAAGTAACGGATCGGCGAACTTCCTTGAAACAAAAGAGTGTGATGCACCGGTATCAAACAAGACATGAGCATACTTCGAACAAATCTTGAGTGTACCTTCCACTAGTCCGCCTTCCCCTTGTTCTGCCTCCTGAAGAGCTTGCAGGCGTGTAGTGCCCCAGAATTTATATAAATAAATTTTGAGTTATAAAATTATTTTCTAGAATTTATAAAGATCTAAATATATTAATAAATATATTTTGAGACTAATAAGTCATTAAAGGCCCAATTAGGTTAAATAATTAACCAAGCCTAAGTACACACCATCTAAGGCCCAAAAAAATCATTAAGTTTGGCCCATGTTCTAGAAGGTTATTTAGATTATTTAAGGATAAAAACAAATTATATACATAATTATATGGATAAATGAATAAAAGAGTTTTATTAATTTAGAACTCTGCAAACGTTGACTGTAACGGTCTATCGCGAGACCGTCACATTCACCTAACGCGTCTGTGTTCGACCGTTACACTCTGCAGATTCCGTAAGGGGAAGAAGTTATAAAAGGTGGAAACTTGATGATCTTATCCACTAGGGATCCACTTGAGAGAGTTCATAACACCACTAAGGACTCTTAGAGATCAGGTTTTAACACATTAAGGACTCTAGAATCGATCTAATCTTCAAACCCTAGTTAGAACCCTATAAATAGGACCTAGTTCTAAACTGCGCGACCCTTACTTTTGCTCGCGTGGAATCAAGGTAAGGAGTCATAATCTCGGGTAAGTTCTTTAGAAGTATTTGTTTACAATACTTTAGACTAACTCCTCTCCAAATTTCACATCTTTAGGTCAAGAGATCATGGAGTTAGAGCCCAAGGAAGTCGTTGAAAAGTCACAAGAAGAAGGGAACTAGGGCTCGGTGTTCAGACCATAATTAGAAGTTTTAAAGCCTATACAAGAGGTAGGTTATCTCACGAACGGTGAAAACAACCTTATAGGACTAAAAGCCCTCTGATTTGATTGAATTTCATGCATGGTAGATCATCAATGTCATGTTTTACTAGTTCTATGCATTACATGCATCTCTTAGCCCTAATTGGAAATTTTAAAAGATGTATCTTGTCTATTTTCACTGGAACCCATGCATATAGATAGCCTATACTTCATTATCATGCCTAGTATAGACATGGTATTTTATTTAGACATGATGTGAGTTGATACCTTAGGTTTTATATCGCTTTCTGTTAGCAGACTCTCTGACGCATCAGCGTAGGACCGTCACACTCATGTAACGGCTTTACGATAGATCGTCACACACTCTGTTATATTTGGATTTCACCATTATCTCTAACGCACTCGGGCAGACGCGTTACATACTGTAACGGTTGTTCGACAGACCGCCACCTTCACTGTGACGCACCACAGATAGACCGTCAGAGACCGGTGTTCTGTCAACCCTAAGACAGAATAAGATTTGTTAAATTTTACTTAATATTAAGCCTAGTTACCTAAGTTTTAACCTGTTATGTGACTTGAAGGTTATTTACTCATTCATGATAGGTATTGCATGGTTTGGCATCTTATTGTTACTTTAAGTTATGTTAATTTCATGAGCCCAAACTCTATAGTTTTGTAATTAGAAACATGATTTTTGAATGATGTATTGATAGAGTTTTTTTTTCAAGATTTCACATCGTTATATGTCTATATATATATATATTCTTTCTCTACCAATAGAGTCATTTCTATAAGTACATGGCACATACTCCGGTATGTTGACCATTAGTCCACACTTTGCACTATAGGAACACAATGTTGGACTTGAGGACCTCTCTATTGGATAATCCTTCCAATAGACCAGGAAATCTTATTTCAAGGCCTCCGTAATTCTCCGTGAGCCTGGGATTCCCACTAGGACGCCGAGTTGGTTGTACCATTAAAACCCATTAACTAGAATACACTGTCGTTGTTTTCTGATTCTAGTAATGTAACGGCCTTGTATTGGACCGTCAGACACATGTAACGGCCCAATATACGACCGTCACATTCATCTGAGGTTGAATTCTTGATTCTGGATTCAGGCAAATGTAACGGTCCTATACTAGACCGTCACACAATGTAACGGCCCAGTGAATGACCGTCACATGACTTGAGTATCTCAACCCAAGGTTTGACCAAGGGTTGACATTTCAATGTTTCTAGATAACCCTTGATGATCTAGAACCTATCATATTGCTTAATAGACTTAATATAATGAATGAAAGTTAAGAGAATATACTGTTATGCTGCCGATTTATTTCCATAAGCATAGCATAGTCTAAGTCATTCTTGATCTCATATATTCAAATTGAAGCGTTCATTCATTGATTTTTATTATTTGGAATTGTTATATTCTTGGCCATACTTTACTGTTACATGCGTGGAAGTAGCTTAATTTATACCTGAAGATGCGATCGAGCACTGATTGTGCTCAAGGGCTCTATGCTAGTCCCCTCGGCTGATTGCCGGAAATATACTATTTTATAAACCATGGGGTATGATGCTACTGGCGTCGCATTACGCTGGGAGTACTATTTCTATAAATAAGTGAAGATCCACGACACGACATGACATTCTTGCTTGATATTCCACAGAAATTCATGAAGCACTTGCTCATAAGCATAAGATGCTAAAGTGATGAATATGTGGCTTGCTAGTGCATTCTCGATATATTCTTGTTCATGAAAGGCCAATATCATGTTCTTGTTCTATTCTTGCTAGTTCATTCTTGTTCTCATTCCATCTTATATGATTGTCCTGTTACTTTGGTTTAATCGCGTGATCATCGCATTGCATGATTTTGCCTTATTTCTCTAGAGCTAAACTGTTAATTACTTTAATAGTGCCTTCATGTTGATACGAAGATACCTACTGGGCAAGTGTGATCATTACCTATTCACAATCTTTTTCAGGAAATGAAAGTGAATCGGGTTCGGATTCGGATTATTCAAGTAGCGGATCCGAGAGTGATTAAAGATGAGCGAAGACTTAGGAAGTCTATAATGTCTAGATTGAGTCAATGTAATTTTCCTATTTCTTGAGTCTAGTAGAATGAAAGATGATGGAAAGTGGTTGTATTTCGAATATTGATCATTTATGAAATAAAGTTGGAGTTTGATTAAATTCTGTGCAATTGCATTTATGTGTATGATTCTCTCGCGCTCTGGTTGTTCTTGCTTGCAAGAGGCTTACCATGCCGGCTGTTCGCGCTCCCCGAGCGAGTCTTCCGCTGTAATAAAGGCTTGGGGCGTGACAGTGAAGTTGGTATCAGAGCCTAAGTCTCAGGACTTAGGGAAAGGAATCATGTCATAGGATAAGTCCAAGGTTTAAGGACCCCTACCTATGAACTAAGGAAGAAATTCCATACCCATGTGAGGATTGGGTAGAGCCCGGGATAAGATAATTAATTAGCTTTAAGGTTGATTCTCATGAGAAATAACAAGTTGTTATTTTTATCTCTCAGGTACCCTATTTTACAGATGGCTCATCGCGTAGATTGGGATGATATGCAACAAACAGTTGCCGGCCTCACTCAGGCATTGCAAACTATAGCACAAGGTGTTACAGGGGCAAGGGCTGGTGACCTACATCGTAACTTCCAGAGTTTAAATCCTTCGCGATTCTATGGATCTTCAAATCCCGATGAGGTAGAAAATTGGATCGATGAGATGAATAGGATATTTGACGTTATTCAATGCACTGATCAGGAGAAGGTGCATCTAGCAACATTTCAACTAAATAAAGATGCCCGTACATGGTGGAAGTCGGTTCTGGCACCTCCGGCCGATGCACCTCATACATGGGATGGTTTTCTTACTTTATTCCGTACCAAGTATTTTTCCGAGCATGTAAAGGAAAGGAAGGCCATGGAGTTTGCCTCCCTTCGTCAAGGGATGATGTCGGTGGCAGAATATGAGCTACAATTTTTAAGACTAGCACCATATGCACCACACCTTATTAGCACGAAATTATTAAAAGTAAATCGATTTATGGACGGGTTACGGCCCGATTTCATTCAGCAACTTAGGACACAGAATATCCGCACTTATGCTGAGATGGTTCAGAGGGCATATCTATGCGAGAGGACCTTAGAGATGGTTGAAAAGTTGAAAGGAAAAGAAGAAGAATCTAGCTGACGATCTGATCAGCATTATAAGAAGGAGAAGTTTAGCATCACGGAGCCATACAAAAGCCGTGACAGCAAGAAAAGATCAAGGAGCGGGAACGGTGGAAGTTACCAGAAGAATAATAAAAAGGTTAAGGAAGAGAAGGAGCAAGTTGCCTCGGCATGCACTTTTTGCGAGAAATTCGGCCACTCGGCTGAAGAATGCTAGAAGCGCCTCGGTGCTTGTTTGCGTTGTGGAAGTAGGGAGCATCGTGTGCTAGATTGCCCCCTTATGAAAGATCAATCTGCTAATGGAGGACGTAGGAGGCAGGCTCGCCTCAATGCCGTTCTAGACGAAGAGGAAGCGCCCAGGGATGATGGGCTTATGGAAGGTACTCTTCAAATTTGTTCTCGTCCTGCATTTATGCTATTTGATATTGGTGCCTCTGATTCTTTTATTTCCACTACCTTTGCAAAAAATGTTGTCAATTGCATCAGTCCCCTTACCTTCAGACCTTGCTATTACTACACCTTTAGGATCTAGAACCAAGCTCACCGAGTATTATCCTAATAGCGAAGTGATAGTAGAAGGTCACAATCTCCCCGCAAACCTCATGTGCCTTGACATGAAAGGTTATGATGCCATCTTAGGTGTGGATTGGCTTATAGACCATGATGCTCATACCAATTGCCGAAATAGGATTATATCTTTTCGAAAGCCCGGTCTTCCAAGATTTTCTTTTCTTGGCATCAAATACAAGAAACATCCTACCATTATATCTTCTCTTCACGCTTGCAAGCTTATCTCGCAAGGATGTGAAGCTTTTCTTGCTTCAGTCATTATCACCGAATCTAAGGAAATTGTCAAATTACATGGTGTCCCCGTCACTATTGTATCAGATAGAGATCCTCGATTCACATCATAGTTCTGGAAAGGTCTACAACATTCACTAGGGACCATATTAAATTTTAGCACAGCTTTTCATCCACAAACTGATGGTCAGACGGAAAGAACAAATCAGGTGGTAGAAGACATGCTCAGGGCTTGTGTCATTGATTTTGGAGGAAGTTGGCATGATCACTTGCCTCTGGTGAAATTTGCATATAATAACAGCTATCAAGCAAGCATACAAATGGCACCTTTTGAAGCTCTATATGGAAAAAGTTGTCAATCTTCAATATGTTGGAATGAAATAGGGGAAAAGTAATTTTTAGGCCCCGACCTTATCAGGGATTCTACAGAGAAAATCAAGCTCATTCAAGAGAGAATGAAAATGGCACAACATAGGCAAAAGTCTTATGCCGACAATCGAAGGCGTGACTTGGAGTTTCAGGTAGGAGATCATGTATATTTGAAAGTTTCTCCAGGTCATGGTATTCGAAGATTTGGCATTAAAGGAAAGCTAACCCCAAGGTTCATTGGCCCATTTGAAATTCTTGAAAGGGTCGGTGAAGTGGCTTATAGATTGGCTTTACCTCCACAATTAGCAGGAGTTCATGACGTATTTCACGTCTCCATGCTGAAGAAATATGTATACGATCCTGACCATATTATCACTTATGACAATCTGGAGATTCAGAAGCATATGACATATGAGCAAACGCCAATAAAGATTCTGGATCGGGAAGTGTGTCAACTAAGAAATAAGGTTATCCCTATGGTCAAAATTCAATGGAAGAAAATATGGCCATACGAAGCAACATGAGAAACAGAAGCAGCCATGAGAAAAAGATTTCCAGATTTATTTAACTGTAAGTACACTCTCCACAATCCATGTCCTGAATTTGGGGACCAAATTCTTCTAAGTGGGGGAGGGTGTAGTGCCCCAGAATTTATATAAATAATTTTTTAATTATAAAATAATTTTCTAGAATTTTATAAAGGCCTAAATATATTAATAATTGGATTTTGAGACTAATAAGTCATTAAATGCCCAATTAGGTTAAATAATTAACCAAGCCTAAGTACACATCATCTAAGGCCCAAAAAAACCATTAAGTTTGGCCCATGTTCTAGAAGGTTATTTAGATTATTTTAGGATAAAAATAAATTATATAGATAATTATATGGATAAATAAATAAAAGAGTTTTATTAATTTAGAACTCTGCATACGTTGACTATAACGGTCTATCGCGAGACCGTCACATTCACCTAACGTGCCTGTGTTCGACCGTTACACTCTGCAGATTCCGTAAGAGGAAGAAGTTGTAAAAGGTGGAAACTTGATGATCTTATCCACTAGGGATCGACTTGAGAGAGTTCATAACACCACTAAGGACTCTTAGAGATCAGGTTTTAACAGATTAAGGACTCTAGAATCGATCTAATCTTCAAACCCTAGTTAGAACCCTATAAATATGACCTAGTTCTAAACAGCGTGACCCTTACTTTTGCTCGCGTGGAATCAAGGTAAGGAGTCATAATCTCGGGTAAGTTCTTTAGAAGTATTTGTTTACAATACTTTAGACTAACTCCTCTCCAAATTTCACATCTTTAGGTCAAGAGGTCGTAGAGTTAGATCCCAATGAAGTCGCTGAAAAGTCACAGGAAGAAGGGAACTAGGGCTCGGTGTTCAGACCATAATTGGAAGTTTTAAAGCCTAGACAAGAGGTATGTTATCTCATGAACGGCGAAAACAACCTTATAGGACTAAAAGCCCTCTGATTTGATTGAATTTCATGCATGGTAGATCATCAATGTCATGTTTTACTAGTTCTATGCATTACATGCATCTCTTAGCCCTAATTAGAAATTTTAAAAGATGTATCTTGTCTATTTTCACTGGAACCCATGCATATAGATAGCCTATACTTCGTTATCATGCCTAGTATAGACATGATATTTGATTTAGACATGATGTGAGTTGATACCTTAGGTTTTATATCGCTTTCTGTTAGCAGACTCTCTGACGCATCAGCGTAGGACCGTCACACTCATGTAACGGCCTTACGATAGACCGTCACACACTCTGTTATATTTAGATTTCACCGTTATCTCTAACGCACTCGGACAGAAGCGTTACATACTGTAACGGCTGTTCGACAGACCGTCACCTTCACTGTGACGCACCACAGATAGACCGTCAGAGACTGGTGTTCTGTCAACCCTAAGATAGAATAAGATTTGTTATAATTTACTTAATATTAAGCCTAGTTAACTAAGTTTTAACCTGTTACGTGACTTGAATGTTATTTATTCATTCATGGTAGATATTTCATGGTTTGGCATCTTATTGTTACTTTAAGTTATGTTAATTTCATGAGCCCAAACTCTATAGTTTTGTAATTAGAAACATGATTTTTGAATGATGTATTGATAGAGTTTTTTTTCATGATTTCACATCGTTATATGTCTATATATATATTCTTTCTCTACCAATAGAGTCATTTCTATAAGTACATGGCACATACTCCGGTATGTTGACCATTAGTCCACACTTTGCACTATAGGAACACAATCTTGGACTTGTGGCCCTCTCTATTGGATATTCCTTCTAATAGACTAGGAAATCTTGTTTCAAGGCCTCTGTAATTCTCCGCGAGCATGGGATTCCCACTAGGACGCCGAGGTGGTTGTACCATTAAAACCCATTAACTAGAATACTCTATTGTTATTTTCTGATTCTAGTAATGCAACGGCCTTGTATTGGACCGTCAGGCACATGTAACGGCCCAATATATGACCGTAACATTCATCTGAGGTTGAATTCTTGATTCTGGATTCAGACAAATGTAACGGTCCTATACTAGACCGTCACACAATGTAACAGCCCAATGAATGACCGTCACATGACTTGAGTATCTCAACCCAAGGTTTGACCAAGGGTTGACATTTCAATGTTTCTAGATAACCCTTGATGATCTAGAACCTATCATATTGCTTAATAGACTTAATATAATGAATGAAAGTTAAGAGAATATACTGTTATGCTACCGATTTGTTTCCATAAGCATAGCATAGTCTAAGTCATTCTTGATCTCATATATTCAAATTGAAGCATTCATTTATTGATTTTCATTATTTGGAATTGTTATATTCTTGGCCATACTTTACTGTTACATGCGTGGAAGTAGCTTAATTTATACCTGAAGATGCGATCGAGCACTGATTGTGTTCAAGGGCTCTATGCTAGTCCCATCGGTTGATTGCCGGAAACATACTATTTTATAAACCATGGGGTATGATGCTACTTGCGTCGCATTACGCTGGGAGTACTATTTCTATAAATAAGTGAAGATCCACGACACGACATGACATTCTTGCTTGATATTCCAGAGAAATTCACGAAGCACTTGCTCATAAGCATAAGATGCTAAAGTGATGAATATGTGGCTTGCTAGTACATTCTCGATATATTCTTGTTCATGAAAGGCCAATATTATGTTCTTGTTCTATTCTTGCTAGTTCATTCTTGTTCTCATTCCATCTTATATGATTGTCCTGTTACTTTGGTTTAATCGCGTGATCATCGCATTGCATGATTTTGCCTTATTTCTCTAGAGCTAAAATGTTAATTACTTTAATAGTGCCTTCATGTTGATGCGAAGATACCTACTGGGCAAGTGTGCTCATTACCTATTTCCAATCTTTTTTAGGAAATGAAAGTGAGTCGGGTTCGGATTCGGATTATTCAAGTAGCGGATCCGAGAGTGATTAAAGATGAGCGAAGACTTAAGAAGTCTATAATGTCTTGATTGAGTCAATATAATTTTTCTACTTCTTGAGTCTAGTAGAATGAAAGATGATGGAAAGTGGTTGTATTTCGAATATTGATCATTTATGAAATAAAGTTGGAGTTTGATTAAATTCTGTTCAATTGCATTTATGTGTGTGATTGTCTCGCGCTCTGGTCGTTCTTGCTTACAAGAGGCTTACCATGCCGGCTGTTCGCGCTCCCCGAGCGAGTCTTCTGCTGTAATAAAGGCTCGGGACGTGACAAGGTGTGCATTGTTCTTTACCGGGCACTTTTCATCTCTAACTTGATCATTAAGTAAAGGACACTCGAGAATTCGATGTTCACGACTCCCACAATGGAGGCAAGCTCCGAGTCTTCTCCAGCATTCCTCGGCCCTATGACCAGTCTTGTCACAATGTTTACACACCTCCTTGGAAGGTGTGGTAGTAATGGAGAAATGTTTGATCTTCTTGAACTTTTGCTCTTTGGAGGGGTACCTTCATCATTGGCTCTCTTCTTATTGAAGGAGGGCTTGAAACTTCCAGGGCTTATAATAGGCTCCTTCTTGTTCTTCCCACAGATCTTGTTAGATAGCTCCGTAGAATCTTCTAATAGTTGAGCTCTTCGAACCATATCCGAATAGACCAGAATGTCCATCGGTGCCAGTTGTGTGATATACTGGGGTCGAAGCCCATTGAGAAATCTTCTTGATTTCATCTTCTCGGTACTTACTAAATGTTTTGTGTACCTTGACAGCCTAGAGAATTGGGCCTCATATTCGGCCACTGACAGAGATCTCTGTTTGAGTGAGGTGAATTCTGCGGCTTTCTTCTCTTGTATTCGGTCGAAAAAGTATTTGTCATTGAAGTACTCAGTGAACCCAGCCCATGTGATGGGTTCTTCACCTAAGGTGGCTTCCACGGAGTCCCACCAAGAATGGGCGTCTCTTTCTAATTGGAACGTAGCTAGCAATACCTTCTCTTCATCCGTGCATTGCATAACACGGAATATCCTTTCCACTTCTCGGATCCAGTGCTTAGCATCATCGGGATCTGATGAGCCAATGAACCTTGGTGGGTTCATATTTCTAAAACTAAGGTGGAGATCACTAGCTCCCTGGTTTCTCGCGCCTTGCGCCACTTGCTGTAGCGCCTAAGTCATGCCTTGAATAGTGCGTTGCATGTTATGCCACTGAGCACATTCGACAGCCATCGTCCTACAAAAGTTTAATTAACTTATCAATATGAGATTGACCAAGAGTTTGAGTCCCTAAGTTACCTTAACCCATGGTTCTACCCAATTCTCACCGGGTGAAGGTTTAAACCTATCCTTGGACTTGGGTTTCCTAAGAATTGAATATCCTAGGCTCTGATACCATAAAAACTGTGACGCCCCGAGCGCGGAAGGAACTCAGAGATGCGTGATGAGTTTACATCAATCATGTCAATCAGAGCGTAAGCGTATTCGACATACATAGACAGAGCGCGCACAAGTTATGATAACCAAGTCCTTTATTAATCATAAACCTTCAAATACTTCTATTACAACTCTTGATAAAAGAATTAATAACTCAATAAAAGGAAAAGTACAATGGATGACTCAAGAAAAATAAAAAAAAGACTAGATAATGCTCGACGATCGGAATGGCTCTAACTCTTCACTCTTGTCCATCCCCATCTGAATGAGTCTCGTCATCGAAATTACATGAAAAATGGGGTAAAACACTAGGTGAGCGAACACTTAGTAGGAATTATATCTCAAGCGCTAGCTTGCTTTAATTAAATTACATGTTGCATGGATGCAAGTAAAGCTATGCATGTTCGCATGAAACGACAAAAGAGATAGCGTATAGCAAGAGATGACTAGAATGATCTAGCAAGATACTCGAGATTTCATGTAATTCTATCAAGATAGGCAAGCATGTACATTTATCAAGTCATGTCAAGAATTGGCTATCATGTTATCAAGCAAGCAAGTAAATACCCTTTCCGAGTCACGCATGTCATGTCACGTCAAGTCAAGTTCAAGTATAATAATTTGTGGAAATGTCTAGTCAAGCAAGTCTTGCACTTCGGTGTAATGCCACACCGTGATCAATAATAGCTCCCATAGGCACAAGTACATTCGGGTGCTCCTCCCAAGACCAGATCGGGCCCTTATATGCGCCAGCATTGGATCATGTATTTCGACATCCACTATAGTTATAGCTAATATAGAATTTCAACGGAATGATCCTTTGTAGGAATATAAGGTAGATCTTGTGGAATTGAATCACAAGGATAGAAGTGATATGTAAGGACATACTACGGTCACGTCGGTACAATCATGATACTCATAGAAATTGAGTGGATTTGGCTCCCTAGTGGGTGCCAAATGAAGAAGAATAAGCACTCATACTAACATGATTGCTTTCCCATTGTACATGATAGGTAGAAAGAATTGGTGTCTTTGTAGAGGCACACAATCCAAGATGGATAGCAATGGTATGGTTTCCCATTAGCTCAAGAATTATTCTCACAGTGGCTAAGAAGCATACCATGAGGGCCAGTATACAATGTTTCATTAAAGTGACATGGCAATAAAAAAGTGTCATAGGTTTTAGTGGTACAACCTGCTCAATCGGCCTTGAGGGAATCCAAGGCTACGAGGAGTCTTACGGAGGGCACAATGACTAACTTACCGGTTCGAAGGAACGGAATGTCCAACGAAGGGCTCGTATGTCACCAAGAATTTAGGGGTAATTGATAAAACATCGTGAAACATGGGACTATACTCATGGAATGGAATATAGTGCCTATATACATAACCCACTGTCAAGGGTTACTGAAAACAACGAAAATAAGAAAACAGGTAATTGCCGCCTTAGATCAAGTCTTCATTTTATGAATTAGCGCCCTGGGTAGGGTCGCTAGTTTAATATATAACGCCTGTTCATTCAGTCGTTATATCCAGGTTCTATATATATTAAGATCTGTAAAATTCTCAAATTCCATAAATTATGTAAATGGCGACTTGGCTTAAGTCTTCAATTAAGTAAGTAGCGCCCTAGACAGGAGCGTCATATTTTAAATTAATGGCAGGGTGCATGTCGTGATTTTCAATATCCATGTAATTTGGTCATGAACAGTTCAATGTTTACAAGTCATTCACTAATTAGCGCCCGTGTGTGGGGGCGTTCATTAAATTGACGACCTGAAGATGGTCGTGATTTCTTTGACATATGATATGCACCGGACAGGTACAATCATAGACACATGGTTTTTGGAATATGTCTAAACAAGAAACTAGAGATATGTACAAGCAGAGAAAAATAGCAGGAATCTAACAGTATACTCATGCATTAGATTAGATGTCATGATTCATAGTTATTAAATTTTGAAGATGTGCATTTATTAATTTAACTAGCTAATTGACGACTGTTTGGATGGTCGTTATATCAAATAGTGCCCTAGAGGGAGGCGCCTTCTACTGAAACTTCCAGAAACACATCTAAACCTATTGAAAACAATCTAACAGACCTATATGGATGATCATGATCTAATAACTATTAGATTGGGCTTGTACTTGAGAACACCTACCTTGTAGTTGATCTAGACGACGAACAGAAGAAGAAAAATAAGAGTTGCAATCACTCTTTCTGCAACAGCAGCTCCACGAAACAGAGAAGAAGATATATAACAATAACTGCAGCCCTTCCACAGTCCGAGGAAGATGAGGTTCTTCCTTACGGTAGCAAAAGCAGCAGCAATGTGGCAATATAGAACAGACTTTCTTCACGAAAAGAAGCAGCAGCCGAAAGAATGATGAAGAGGGAGGAAAGCTTCTTGCTTTCTTCACGTCTTCAGAAGAAGAAGCTTATAGCCTCTCCACGAACAACAGTAGAAGAATAAGAAGCAGAAGGCTTCCTTCTCCTTTACTCAATGAAGCAGCACGTACGTAGATGACGAAACGAAAGGCAGCAGGACGTCTTTGAAAAATAGTGCCAACAGGGGGTTCGATGGAGGGGTTCGGTATTTATAGAGAAGGGATTCGATCGGGGTTTAAGAGTTTGATTGGGATCTAAGTTTCCATGGAAGAAATCCTATTGTAATTAGAGCTTCCCTACCTGTTAATCCTTCTGGGTGTTTATCCTTCCAGAATGGTCAATAATCTTCCCACAAATCTCGTATGCCTCGACATGGAAGGTTATGCTGTCATTCTAGACGTAGATTGGCTTGTTGATCCCCATGCCTATATAAATTGTCGCAATAGATGGATTTCTTTCCGTAAATCAGATCTGCCCCGATTTTCTTTCCTTAGAATCAAGTATAGGAATCATCCTATTATCATTTCTTCACTTCACTCCTGCAAACTCATCTCGCAACGTTCTAAAGCTTTCCTTGCTTCCTTGATCATTACCGAGTCCAAGGAAATCATCCTTGAAGAGATTCCCATTGTCAATGAGTTCCCCGATGTCTTTCCATCCGAATTACCCGGTTTATCGCCCGGAAGGGAAGTAAACTTCTCAATCGAACTCACTCCTGGAGCAGCACATATTTCAATAGCTCCTTACAGGATGTCCCCCATGGAACTCAAAGAATTGAAGTAGCAACTTCAGGAATTATTAGACAAGGACTTCATTCGACCTAGCACATCCCCTTGGGGTGCACCGGTTCTATTCGTCAGGAAGAAGGACGGATCTCTCAGGCTATGTATCGATTACCAATGACTAAATTAACTCACAATCAAAAATAAGTATCCATTGTCGCGTATCAACGAGCTATTTGACAAAACCTCTGGAGCGGAATATTTCTCCAAGATAGACCTCAGGTCTGGTTACCATCATCTAAGAATCAAGGATGAAGACATTTACAAAACTGCATTTCGTAGTAGATATGGGCACTACGAGTTCGTTGTGATGCCGTTCGGGTTAACTAACGCCCCTGCAGCATTTATGTAACTTATGAACAATGTCTTCAGGCCCTATCTCGACCGATTTGTGGTCGCATTTATTGGCGATATCCTCATATATTCCAAGACTAAGAAAGAACATGAAGAACATCTAAGAATAGCTTTGCAAACCTTAAGGGAACACCAACTCTACGCGAAGCTTAGCAAGTGTGAATTCTGGCGAAAGGAGGTTTCTTTCCTTGGCCATATTATTTCCAAAGAAGTTATCGCTGTGGATCCTTCTAAAATTGAAGCTGTCAAAAATTGAAGCCGACCGATGACCGTGTCCGAAGTTAGGAGCTTTATCGGCCTGGCTAGTTATTATAGGTGATTCATCAAAGATTTTTCCAAGATCGTTGTCCCTTTGACTAAGCTTACAAGAAAGGAGAATCCCTTTGTATTGTCGAAGGACTGCGAGGAGAGTTTCATAACTCTTAAAGATCATCTAACCACTACTCCTATCTTAGCACTACCTATTGAAGGTGGTGGATTTGAAGTCTATACGGATGCATCTAGGATTAGCCTTGGTTGCATCCTTATACAACATGGCAAAATGATTTGTTATGCTTCAAGGAAATTGAAGCGTCACGAAGAAAACTACCCTATGCATGATCTGGAGCTGGCTGTTATTTTCGCCTTGAAAATCTGGCGACATTACCTTTATGGTGAGAAGTTTATTATATTTTCGGACCACAAAACTCTGAAATATCTTTTCACCCAAAAGGAGTTGAATATGAGGCAACAAAGGTGGCTGGAGTATCTCAAGGACTTCGATTTTTCTATCAGTATCACCCAGACAAAGCAAATGCTGTAGCAGATGCTCTCAGCGGGAGACCATTGGCAACTCTAGCAAGTCTCAGGAAAGGTATGACCTATCTTATAGAAGATGGAGAGGGGAATTTCTACAGCCCATTTAAAGAGCAGCCGAACTAGGCCCATCAGGACCAAACAAGGCCACGCTCGCCCAAGTGACAGCCCACAGGGCCCACTTAGGATAGAAAGCCCAATAAAAGATTCGCTCGAGGATACTACCTTCCTAGGCGGCCTCTAGGCTTGGAAGGCCCGAGCGTCGGTCAGGTCATAGAAAAGGTCCATGCCCGAGCCATCTCTCCGCCCAGGGGAAGAAGGCGCATGTCGACCGATCCGACCCATCTTCGTCTGAGCTAAGCCTACCACCCGGATAGGGCTGGCCTCTCTGAGCTTGGTATGGCCGACGATTGCTTATCCATGCAGCTGTTAAGAGTCCTCTGTGGGTAGGAATTTATAAAGGTGAGGGACTCCAGCTCCCCAAGGTGATAACGCTCCCACGATAAGGCAATAAAAGCCCACGTCGAGGACGTAACCCCCACCCGAAACCCCTCGACTTACAGGACTCCAGAAGACGGTGCACTATTTAACCCAGGGATATCCTTCGGCGAAAGGTAAGGGCAATCACACGCTCAAAACTCCTGAGCAGGAACCACTTCACCCTTCTGGTGGAGAGGGATCTCGCGCAGAAGCTACTTCCTCCCTATATTGCTCCCACCATAGCTCTACTGACTTAAACATCAGAGGGTTTTCCCCAGGGACTCATCCCTGGGCCCCCTGATCTGTTTCCCTTTCTTGCAGTTCACTATACGGTGATCCACTGCCCGCTCAGGACCAGCGCGAGATCTTGCCTCTTCAGAAAATTTTTCACAATTGAATATAGATGTTGATATAGATGAAGAAAGGGGTATTATTGCTAATATTTGGTCACAACCTACATTAATTTAAGACGTAGTCAAGTTTCAAGATAATGACGCTACATTGATAGAGATTAAAATCAATATTGAACAACGACCGAAATTTTCTATTTCGACCAATGGAAGGTTATTATTCAAAGATCGAATCTGTGTGCTGGATCATACCGACACTAGGAAGCTGATTGTGGAAGAAGCTCATAAATCAAGGTATGCCATTCACCTTGGTGCTACCAAAATGTACCAAGACTTAAAAAGGATTTTCTGGTGGCCCAATATGAAGAGAGAGATAGCGGACTTTGTATCACACTACCTCACTTGTCAGCAAGTTAAGGCGGAACACCTAAAGCCCGCTAGTAAACTACATCCCTTGGAAATTCCCGAGTAGAAGTGGGAGAGTATAGGGATGGATTTCATCATGGGTCTGCCAAAGACAAGAGGTGGACATGATGGTATATGGGTGATCATAGACCGATTGACTAAATCTGCACACTTTCTACCTATCAAAAGTTGATGGTCTGTAGATATTTTAGCAGCTTTATACATGAAGGAAATTGTCAAACTACATGGTGTCCCTATCACTATTATTTCGGATCGAGACCCTCGATTCACGTCATAATTCTGGAAGGGTCGACAACATTCATTAGGGACCCAACTCAATTTTAGCATTGCTTTTCACCCACAAACTGATGGTCAAACTGAAAGGACCAATCAGGTGATAGAAGATATGCTCAGGACATGTGTCATTGATTTTGGTAGAAGTTGGCACTATCACTTGCCTCTAGTGGAATTCGCTTACAATAATAGCTATCAAGCTAGTATACAAATGGCACCATTCGAGACATTATATGGAGGAAGTTGTCGCTTACCTATAAGCTGGAATGAAGTTGGAGAAAGACAACTTCTAGGCCCCGAAATCATCAGGGATACTACCGAAAAGATAAAGCTTATTCGAGAGAGACTCAAGATGGCTCAAGATAGATAGAAGTCACATGCTGATAACCGAAGGCGTGACTTGGAGTTTCAAGTGGGAGACCACATGTTCCTTAAAGTTTCTACAGGTTGAGGTATTCGAATATTCGGCATTAAAGGCAAGCTCACTCCGAGATATATTGGTCCTTTTGAAATCCTTGAAAGGGTCGGCAAATTCACATATCGGATAGCCTTGCCTCCTTAATTAGCTGGAGTTCAGGATGTATTCCATGTCTCGATGCTCAAAAGGTATGTCTATGACCCATTCCATGTTATAAGTTATGACAACCTAGAGATTCAAAAGGATTTGACGTATGGGCAAAAGCCAATCAAAATCATTGATCGAGAAGTACATCAGCTTCGGAAAAAAACTATTCCCATGGCAAAAATCTGATGGAATAAAGGTTCAGACCAAGATGTAACATAGGAAATCGAAGAAGCTATGTGCAAGAGATTCCCAAAACTATTCAATTGTAAGTATACTCTCCAAAAACCTATGCAATGAATTTGGGGACCAAATTCTTTTTAAGTGGGGGATGGTGTAACACCCTAGAATTTTTTAAGATTTTTTAGAATTTAAAAATAATTATTAAGCATTTAAAAAGGTTTAAGGGGCTACTTAAATGAATTAAGGATAGTTAAATCAATTTAAAGGCCTTAAATTAACCAAAGGGTTTAGCCCACTTAAAGTAGGCCCAAAGACCAATTTCTAAGACTTTTTGGCCGAAGCCCACCTCTAGAGACATGATTATGATAATTATCTACTTTAAATAATATAAATAGAGATAATTATGGGAATGAATTTGAATTTAATTCAAATTCTAGTGCCCTAGCTAGTAGCGGTCTATCGCAAGACCGCTACTTGATGAAAGCGGTCTAAGGGAGACCGCTAATAGGTTCCGTAAACGCATGTTGTAGAAGCGTGGAAAAATGGGATTTTTCCCATCCCAATCTCTTAGGTTCGATCCTATCTGGCATGCTAACCTATCCTAGGACTCTTGGGGATCAATCCTACCTCAAATTAGGACTCATAATCGATCTAATCCCTCAAATCCTAGTAAACTCTATAAATAGAGCCCGAATTTGACCCGTGCGAACCTTAGTTTTCGCTCGCATTGTTCAACGGTAAGACTTGGGTATTTCGTGTTAGTCCCTTAGACTTTATTGTTCCCCTTAGTATCTTCTGACAATCATCCAAATCTCATGCCAGGAGGTCAAGTTATTGAAGAGTTAGGAGGACCGAAAGTTGCTGGGTCCCTGCAGATTATACAGGAACAAGTGTGCCGGACCAGCGAAGATCAGGAGGTTAGAAGCCCTAGTAGAGGTAATTTCACGTCGAGTCTTTAGAACTAATTTTTCCTCTTCATATCTTATCATCACCCTCCAAATTTGACGAATTTAGGACGAGAGGATAAAGAGTTAAAGTGATTAGAAGTTAGGGTTTCCACGCATGATGCGCAGGGACAGGGACCTTCTTCCAGTCAGAAATTTGAAGTTTAAGAAATAAATCAGAGGTAGTGATGCGGGACGGGACGCGAACCGGGGACTCTAGCTCGCGGACGTCCCTATGCGAGGGAAGCATGCGGATGTGCGCAGTTGAGAAATCAGCAATGAGTCTCGAATATCGGCTTTTCCGCGTGTACTCGGATTGAGTCACGGAACGGGTCACGCTCACTCTCTCTTACAGTGGTGATAAAATTTTGATGAGCTAGTTATCCTATCACTCTAGCAGCGGCGTTCAAAAATATACGAATTGAGCAAAATGCCAAAGTAGGAGAGTGGCGAGTGTACCTCCAAGCTACCAGGCGTGGGAAGACGACCCCGGCCGAATTTTGTACTCTTGGAACATTAAATAATTAAATTACAGCAATGAATATTACTACCCACTCAACGCAGGGAGATAAAGGGCTACAATGGGACCCGGGAGTAGCGAACTCGAGTTGACGGGCAGCAATTTGTAATGCTCTAGGGCAGGAGACGGGCGGCTGGTCCGGCTCGGTTCTAACTCGGTACTGTTCCAACTCGGTACAGCAAGGGAACTCAACAACTGGGATGGCAGCTTCCGATCGAATCCTTGCTACGGCGACTGGCTGGGACGTTGGTGGATGACTCCTCTTCGATCCTCGAAGTCGGCGGCTACTGAATCAACACTGAAGTAATTTTGCAAGAATTAACTTGTCGTTGCCTTTGCTGGCCTGTTCACGGATCAGTTCTGTGCTCCTCAACGAAAAGAATTCCTGCGCCCAGATATGATGTCGGATTGAGGAAAAATTAGTACCGATGGATAGAGGACTCAAAGGGCTACAACATATAATTATTTCAGATCCATCCAGTAGATGGATTAGGAATGAAAACGACTGTTCCCAAGGTTTTTTTACTGACTCGGATTACAGACGGTCAGGACAGAACATGATCTGCCAGAAACGGATTTTTGACCGACACAAAAATGGTAGATCTAGACTCTGAGAAATTTATGGGTGGAAGAAGGGGATGTAAGGAACACTTAAGATTTTTTTGGGGATTTTTAGAGATGGCTAAGGGTGGGGGGAAAATACGACAACCAGACTCTATCCCGTAGATCTGTTGATTGACAGATTACGCAGGGTGGAGATTAAAATACGGGAAAAATATCAAATGGTGGCGGATTGACACAAAATTTATATGGATGGAAAGCTAACACAAAGAGGAACAATCTATAAAAATCTCAGCTCGATCAAAGCTGGGAGCGGAGATAACCGACCTATTCTTTAGGCTGCTATTCTGGATTTCGTGGTTCAGGACAGCAAGGTGGATGGTGGCTTGTGGCGGCTCATCGGCGGCACGAACGGAGGCGGCGGCGGCGGTGGCTGGAAGTCGCATCAAGTGGAGGTGGTAGAGGTGGGAATCACTCCGAGAATATGGCTTCGCAGCATAGATTAGGGCAACCTTCACAGCTGCAAGGGGAGAGGGAGATAGGGGCGCCCAAGGCTCCAAGAGAATTCTTGATTTTCTTATGCATTAATTCTCATAAAATGGAAAATACATGGGTTATATAGAAATGTACAAATGACCTAAACTACCTTCAGATCTAGGGTTAGGGAGGGTTAAATAAGGGATAACATTTTCCTTCCCCATGTGGTCAAATGACCAAATTAAATAAAAATACAACATGGAATAAACTATATTATAAGGGGGGCGCCCCCTTGACTAAGGGGAGTCTAACTTGGACTTTCTTCCTTCCTTGTCCCCCCTTGGTCTAAGTCCAATCTTAGACTTTGAACTAGCCCCACATGGGCTCTAGAACCTAGGTGGACCAATGGGAAAGATGGTGGGGGCCCTGCTGGACCTACTGGCAAATTACAAAGAAACCCAAAGGCCTTTTTGCAAAAAAACCCAAAGATTCCTAATGACTAACCCTTTGGCTTGTAATACCTTACAATTTGCAAACCCAATTAGCTAAAGGTATAAATACAAACAAAATGACACAAATGCAAAAAAAAATGTTAGTGCCCGATGTTGATTCCCATCAGGTAGGTTATCTCATAGATGGCTAAATTAATTAGTTAGGAGTAAAAGCCCTCTGGTTTCATGCAATTTCATGCTCTATACACGGCGTATTTCATATTTTATCGTGACTACGCATCTAGGTTATTTCTACATGCATATCCTTGCACCCTTATGGAAAAGATAATGATTGTGGCCAAATCCATGCAAACCCATGCATCTCCATGATTTAACTTTGTTATAGCATGCCTTATCTATCTGTCCAGCATGTTTCAATGATTGGATTGCCCTAGAATAGGCCTTGCACACTTGTTTATTTCTTGTCTGTTGTGGACAAGGAAACGGTCCATCGGAGACCGCCAATGTCAATAGGAGGTCCCGGGTAGACCACCACTACCAAGAAGCGGTCCTTCCTAGAACGTCTTCTGCTATCTGTGTTCTGCTTCCTATTAACCCCAAACAGATTGCAGATCGGCCCTTATAATTATATGTTAAGCCTAATTATGTAGGTCTTATTCCTAGTTACATCATTACATTCGTGTTAATGGTTATATTGTGCATCCGTCATGCTAGATTCCATGGCTTATATACTTTATAAACTTAATTAAATCTTATGCTAATTTCATGCCAAAACTATATACTCTTGTATTAAAGTTGAATTTCATATGGTTAATGGACTTGTTTTATTTATGTTTTGATCGCCGTTTCTACACGATTCACTCTTATCTCAGTCTTTCTTAAGTACTTGGCACGTATCCTGGTATGATGTCATTAGTTACACTTTGCACTTGATAGGAACACCTTCTTGAACTTGTGATCCTCTCCGTTGGATATTCCTTCCATCAGACTAGGTGATCTTGTTTCAAGGCCTCCATAAGTCTCCGCGAGCTTAGGATTCTCACTAGGATGTCGAGCTGGTTGTACCCTAAAAGTCAAATGGATTAGAAAGCACATATCATACCGATGTTTTTCTGAACCGTGGCTAGTTGCGGCCATCAGGAGATCGCCACTGTCAAGTAGCAGCCCTCCCGTGACCGTCTTATGCCAGACTGATCCCTACATCAACTCTTTCACTCTCTGGCGTCGACTCCATCTAGTAGTGGTCCTGACCGAATCGCCACTTAATATTAGCGGTCCTTTCATGACCGTCTCTTCAAGAAATGGCCCAGGCATGACCGTTTTCTGTCTCTACGTGCTTAACCCGAGGTTTGACCCACGAGTTGATTTTCCTATGTTCCTAGATGGTCTATTAATTATCTAGAATCCAAAATCTTGATCAATAAGTTATTAATAAATTATTAAACCTAAGGAATGTGTCGTTATGCTGCTGGATTCCTTCCGTAACATGACCTTCTCATTAATTCATCTTTGAACTCTCATAATTCATTCTTACCTTGACGTTGATATCATGAACACATTGTTTGAACTTTACATTATTGATCTACATTATTTATTTCTCGTGAAAGTAGCTTGATTTATAACTTGAAGATGTAAAAGAGGGCATAAATAGTGTCCAAAGGCTCGACACTAGCCCTCTCGACAGATGGCCGGAAACATACTATAAACTATGGGATATGATGAACACTAACGTCGCATTACGCCGGGAGTACTTTTTTTATAGACGAGTGAAAATCACGAGACTCTACATGAAATTATACATTCTTGTTACATGACTTTCTAGTGCATAGCCTTCAAGATTATGAAAAGTACATTCTCATTACATGCAAGTACATTCTCGTTACATGAAAGGCCACATTATATTCTTGCTCGATCATGCTCTCATTCTACATAAACATTCATATCTTTATGAGTGATATCTTGATACTTGCGTTATTACTATGATTTTACGTGTATAATTTATTGCATTGTCCTTTACCTTACTTTCTAGAGATAAAATGCTAATTACTTAAACATTACTTTCATGTTGATACAAAGATACATATTAGGCAAGTGTGCTCATTCCCTACTTTTTCAATCTTTTCAGAAAATGATAGCGAGTCGGATTCGGACTATTCGAGTGGCGAGTCTGATAGTGAATAAAGAATGAAGTGAAGCCTAGGAGTGTCACGTCCCGATGCGAAAAGTTGGACCGGCGCCAGTTATAACGTTCATGTCAATCAGAGCATCCATGCCACAACATAACATACACTAAAATTTTTACAATTTAATTTAAAGAAAAACCAACTTTATTTAATAACCAAAGCTCAAAAAGTTACATACCATCGACTCTCGTGGACTTCATGACTATCACAATGACTGAAAGAAAAGAAAAGTTACATAGATCTAGAATCAATTAGACTCTAAACTTAGACCAACGACTCATAACACGACTAGAAGGATCGCTCCATGATTACTCGTTCCCGTCCCCATCGGTTTGAACTTCCTCATCCGTACTACCTGAAAAGGATTACAAAGAAAGGGGTGAGTGAAAGCTCAGTAGGAATTACACTCTATCATCAGGCATAGTTTAAGTAATTAACCAATTAAATTGTGAGCAACAACATAAAGCTGATAATTCAACGAACATAAAGAACCAAGAACGAGTTATAAAGATAGCAAGTAACTATTCAAGTGATTGGCTGAATAGCATATAAATATAATAGTCTTGATCAAGAATTTCCAAGAATGAGTAATTAATGAATGTCATAGACCACACACTTACAAGTACTCGGTGCAATGCCACACCTAGTCATTACAAACTCCCCGGGGCACTAGTACTTTCGGGCGCTACTCCCAGGACCAGAACGGGCACTTATGATGCGTTGGCACTGATTAAGTGGATCAACGATCCCAAGTAATGTCTAGACATTCAAGTAATTTGGCCATGAATTTCCAATGTTAAGCTCATGTAACCTAATTTCTAATATCACGATTCTTCCAAATAGCTTTGGAAGGAAGAAATAGAGTAGGCTCAATAGCCCACCTCAAAGGATAACAAAATAGAGGTGTAGTCTTGAAAGACTACCAAATCAATTGGCTTAATCACTAAAATCATGACGGAATTCAGGTTAGGCACTGCTTGCGGTCAAATGGGAACCGCAAGGGCATAATAAGCGGTTGGATACAGGGCCGCCTCCAGTAGACCCACGCTTGTCCTAGAGGGTCAAGCCAGAGAGCTTAGCAATCTAACGCTGGACCGCAGGATAGATGAAAATGGTCCAGGATACGACCGCAAGGATTGGGTTGCGGTCCAGGGAATGACCGCATTCAGGCCCAGACAGCTAGGCCATATGAACATGGTCAGCCCAACATGGAAATCATGAGTCGGTTAGTATAGGCTTTGAGGGTACAACCTGCCCGGCCTCCTAGTGAGAATCCCAAGCTCGCGGGGTCTTACGGATGCCTTGAACCAAGAATACCTAGTCCGGAGGAAGGAGTATCCGACGGAGAGGCATTCATTGATCAATAAATTAGGCTAATAAATCAGGCGAACAACAAGTGTGATCGGTCTAGTCACTTCCACCGGAGTGGTATGACCTTAAAACAACTCTAGACTATGAATAACAAGTATGGAGATTCAACTTAACCCATTAATGGAGCATAAATCTACTTTTTCTCAAATATTTCAAAAAGTGTGAATGATGGTCATAGATAGAGCAGTTATAAGGAAAAGAGTTACACTTATTTCATACATTCCATAAGCCCTAGCTTTAGTGTGTTACCTCATGTAATTAAACTGATCAACAAGTGTGCTATCCTGTCAAAATTTGCCAGAACGCATGAATATGTGTCATTAAACAGGGTAGAAAATGGTCATTTCACAGACCGCCTGAATATGTAAGCGGTTGAGAAGAAGACCGCTTAAGCACTTGAAAAACCCCCCTTTTACATTAAATTTATGCCGCCCAAAAATAGTCTGTCGTGGGGCCGCTTGACCAGGAAAAAAGGTCTATCGTGCGACCGCTTATGGCCTGGCGATTCCTGGAAGGACCGTTTCTGCCAACCCGAGCCCCAAATCGTGAAGAACATGACACCGGTCCAATGACAGCAAGATAAAAACATGGATATGGCACAAAAAATAGGCTATTTACTATCAAAATGTAGGTAACTTAAAAGCGCACAATGAGGCATGGTCAATTCCGTGATTTGACTACGATTAACCCATATAGATTGAGCAGAAAAGAAGAAGGTAAGAAACCTTAACCACATGCTCTTCATGAAATCAGGAATATGCATGATATATATAGCAAAGATTAGGCGAAATAGGTTCAAAAGAAAGCTAAGGACGAGGTCTATACGTTCATGTTTTTTAATTAGATTGGGCCTAAGAGAAACCTATCTTAATCGAGGAAGATAAGGGAAGAGGCACTCGTCAGAACCCTAAAACGCGCCGCCACCAAACACCCAAATTCTCCCTAGTTCGTCCACGATAGCCTGTGCCACTAGTTGGATCGTCAAATAGGTTTTCTAGGTTGCCAAAGCCCTCTATTTAAAGTGTTCAAGGAGGCTTCTAGAGATCGAATTGGACTCAAGAGTCCAAGAAAACAAAACCAGCGAAAACTTCGGCCCTTGACCGATTCCACGCCGCCGCCGCCCCTTAGAAGGGTCTAGATTCTAGGGTTTCGAAGGCAAAATGGGTTACTAGGGTAAACCTAGCGGTTGGGCCTGGTTTGGGCTCAATCGGTCGATAATTGGGCAAGAATTTGATCAATCTAGATTAACCCAATAAAAGTGACGAATTTCAGCTAAAATTCCTTAATTCGGCCTAATACCATTTTCATTAGAGTCTGGCCCATTTATCATTATTACTAATCATCTTGTTCTCTTGATGAAAATAGTTTTTCCATATTTTTATAAATTAGCTCAAATTTGACCTAATCGAAAAAATCAATAAAAATAGTCATTATGCTATTTAATTAGTAAAAAATATTCCGGGTGTTACACCCTCCCCCACTTTAAGGAATTTGGTCCCCCAAATTCACCGAACCTTTTGTAGGGGTGAAGGAATTATAGATACTGACCTTAGAATAAATCGGAATATTGCCTCCTGATGGCTTCCTCTGATTCCCATGTAGCTTCCTCCATTCCACGTCGGTTCCACTGGACTTTAACGATCGATATGGACCGATTCCTGAGTTGTTGCTTTCGATCAAAAATTTTGACAGGCTTTTCTTCATAAGACAGATCTTCTTTTAGCTCTAAGTCTGAGTGCTGGATAATATGAGACGGGTCGTAAACATACTTCCTTAGCATAGATACATGAAAGACATTATAATTGAGGTGGTAAGGCCAATCTATAGGTAACCTCACCCACTCTCTCCAGAATCTCAAAAGGTCCAACAAATCTTGGGCTCAACTTGCCATGAATTCCAAACCTTCGAATACCTCTTATAGGTGAGACTTTTAAGAATACATGTTCACCAGTCTGAAATTCCAAATCTCTTCGTCGGACATCTGCATAACACTTTTGTCTGGATTGTGCTACTTGCAATCGGTTTCTAATAATCTGAATATTCTTAGAAGATTCTGAGACAAGATCTGGTCCCATCCATTGCTTCTCACCAACCTCGCTCCAACACAGAGGCGAACGACAACTCCTTCCATAGAGAACTTCGAATAGTGCCATCTGAATACTAGACTGATAACTGTTATCGTAGGGAAATTCTATCAGGGCCAGATGTTCAAGCCAACTACCAGCAAAGTCGATTATGCAAGCTCTTAACATATCTTCAATAATTTGATTTGTTCTCTCAGTCTGCCCATCCGTCAGAGGATGAAATGCGGTACTAAAGTTCAGACAAGTTCCTAAGGACTCCTGTAATCCTCTCCAAAAATGTGATGTGAATATGGGATCTCTGTCTAACATAATGTTCACAGGTATACCATGCAATCTCACTACTTCTTTCATACAGAGAGCGACCAAAACATCTACTATCCATTTTGACTTGATGGATAAGAAATGCGTAGATCTTATCAGTCTGTCCACAATTACCCATATTGCATCGAAGCCTCCACGAGTTCTTGGTAAACCCATTCTAAAATCCATGCCGATACTCTGCCACTTCCACTGTGGAATATCAAGAGGTCTTAACTTTCCAGCAGGTCTAAAATGCTCGGCTTTCACTTGCTGGCATACCAAACATCTACTTACGAACTCATCCACTTCACGTTTCATATTTGGCCACCAAAAGGTCCTCTTTAAATCCCTGTACATGTTAGTGGCACCAGGGTAAATGGTATATTTGGACCTATGGGCTTCCTCAAAGATCTTGCCTTTCACTTCGGCTATATCAGGGATGCATGTTCTTCCTCAAAATAACAACCTACCATCATCGGCCAACACAAAATCTGGTCTCTGGTTCAAACTTTCCTTCATCTCTACTAATAATGGATCGTTGTCTTGCAGGGTCTTAATTTCTTCTAACAGCTCTGGGCGAAGCTGAACCTGAGCGATCATGACCTCATTCTTGCTAACATTAAGGTCTAGATTAGCCAACTGTTCTAGCAGTCTCCATTCTTGCAACATAAAACTAGACAACTTTGTTGTTGGCTGGCGACTCAAAGCATCATCCACCACGTTCCCTTTTCCAGGGTGATATTCTATAGAGAAATCAAAATCTTTCAAATACTTGAGCCACCTTCTCTACCACATATTATGTTCTTTCTGAGAGTATAGATACCTAAGACTCTTATGATCTGAGAATATAGTAAAAGTCTCTCCATACAAGTAGTGTCTCCAAATCTTCAAAGCAAACACTACAGCCGCGAGTTCCAAGTCATGGACAGGATAATTCTCTTCATGCTTCTTTAGCTGTCTAGAAGAGTAGGCTATTACCTTACCATGCTGCAAAAGCACACAACCTAGTCCAATACCTGAGGCATCAGTATAGACTTCAAAATCTCCTTACCCAGATGACAGGGCCAAAACAGGGGCACTGGACAAACACACATTCAGATTCTGAAAACTTCGTTCACAATCTTCTGACCACTCAAATCGGTTCTCCTTGCGGGTTAATCTGGTCAAAGGTACCGCAATCTTGGAGAAGTCCTTAATGAATCTCCGATAGTAGCCTGCTAGGACTAGAAAACTTCTCACTTCAGTTACATTCGTAGGATTAACCTAGTCTCTTACTGCCTCTACTTTAGAAGGGTGTATAGAAATTCTGTCTTTAGTAATAATGTGCTTGAGAAAAGGTACTTCCTGCAACCAGAATTCACATTTACTAAACTTGGCGTATAACTAATGATCCCTTAGTATCTGTAACGCCGTCTTCAAGTGTTCTTCGTGCTCCGCTTTACTCTTGGAGTATATCAAAATGTTATCAATAAAAATCACAACCCATTGATCTAAGTAGGGCCGTAATACACTATTCATCAACTGCATAAAGGCTGTAGGAGCATTTGTTAGACCAAAATGCATTACTACAAATTCGAAATGCCCGTACCTGCTTCAAAATGTTGTTTTAGAAATATCCTCATCCTTGATACACAACTGATGATACCCTGATCGAAGATCATTCTTGGAAAAGTACTATGCTCCCGCTATCTGGTCGAACAACTCATCTATTCTTGGTAACAGATACTTATTCTTGACAGTGAGCTGGTTCAATCGACGGTAATCAATGCATAACCTCCACGATCCAACCTTCTTCCTTACATACAACACTGGGGCTCCCCACGGGGATGTACTCGGATGAATGAACCCCTTCTCAGGTAATTCTAATAATTTTTCTTTCAATTCCCTTAACTCTGTGGGACACATACAATACGGAGCTTTAGAAACTGGAGATGCGCCAGGTACTAGATCAATGGAAAAGACTGCTTCTCTTTCAGGTGGAAGTCCTGGAAGCTCTTTAGGGAATACATCTGGATAATCTCGGACAATCGGAATGTCCTCTACCTCCAACTCCTTGTCGGTCGAAGAGATCAAGGCCAAAAATGCCTGACATCGTTTCCTCACTAACTTCCCAACTCGAAGTGCCAAAATAAGCGGTACAGATTTAGAATGCCTAATCCCAACAAAAGAAAGTTCGGGGTTACCTGAGAAAGTCACGGAGCCAGATTTGCAAGGGAAACTAGCCTCATACTTGGCTAACCAATCGGCTCCTAGGATTACATCATAATCCTTCATCTTCATACAAACTAGATCAGCTGGCATATTCAGGCCATTAACAAAAACCGTAATAGAAGGATAATAATACTTAATTGCTGCACCCTAACCAATAGGGGTTGATATTTCCAGTTGAGAGTTCATCAATATAAGATCCACAGATAAATATTTGGCAAAACCTTGAGAAATAAAAGAATGTGTTGCTTCTATATCAAAGAGAACAAATGCTGGCCTATCAAAAATAATAAGTGTACCTTCAACCAATTCACCCTCTTCGGTGGCTTCTGTCTCGGTTTCCTGAAGGGCTTGGAGCTTGCCATGCCACATTAGGCTTCCATGAGTCTTGTCTAGTGTAGCTTGATCTGACAGAAGAGGACACTCAGGGACAATGTGGTCCCTACTCCCACAACGCAAATAGGCGCCTAGCTTTTGCCAGCACTCCTCCATCTTATGACGCGGGCGGTCATAGTACTTGCAAAGAGCCTTGGATGACGTAATTGGACCTGACTTCTTGTCATCACTCCTTGGCTTCTTGTCCTTCCATGAACTAGTCCCGCCATTGGGCCTCTTCTTGCCATTATTGGTTTTGAAATTCCCGGAACTAGTGGTCTGCTCCTTCTTAGAGTTCCTACCTCGGATCCTTTCGGTCATTTCTATGGTATCTTCCAGAACTTGAGCCTTTCTTACAATCTCGGCATAAGTCTGGATCTCCAAAGGTGCCAACTGGTTAATATACTGAAGCTTCAAACTGTTTGGAAATCGCTTAGCCTTCATCTTCTCAGTAGATACCAAATGTGTCGCATAGCGGGACAATCTGGCGAATTGTGCCTCGTACTCGGCAACAGATAAACTCCTCTACTTTAGAACAGCAAACTCTGCCGCTTTCTTCTCTTGCACACGATCTGAAAAATACTTGTTATTAAAATATTCTTTGAACTCTTCCTACGTCGCACGCCTATTTCCCAATGTACCTTCCACGGCTTCCCACCAAGCACGTGCATCACGTTCCAGCTGGAAGGTCGGTAAAAGAACTCGATCCTAGTCTCCACACTGCATAACTCTAAAAGCTCGCTCTATCTCTTTTAGCCAGTGCTCGGCCTCGTCTGGGTCCGTAGAACCACCAAATCAAGGTGGATTCAAACCATGGAAATTCTGATGGAGATTGCCAGCTCCTTGATGCGTCGCTTCACCTTGTGCTACTTGCTAGAGGGCCTGAGTCAAACCCTGCACCATGTGTTGCATATCCCTACACTGTACATGTTCTGTTGCCATCAAACCAGATTCCTAAAAAAAAGAGATAGCTTTGAAACAACCTTGCGGGAAGCTTTTAGAGTTCATTACTTAGCTTAACCCAAGCCTCTACCTGAACTCACCGGGTTGGGTCCTTAGACTGTAACAAGGTCACGGGTACTAAGACACCACTTAGCAACCTAGGATCTTAGAAAACCTAGGCTCTGATACCACAAAATTGTCACGCCCCGATGCAGAAAGTCAGAACGTGCCAGTTATAACGTTCATGTCAATCAGAGCATACATGCCACAAGATAACATACACTAAAATTTTGACAATTTAATTTAAAGAAAAAACAACTTTATTAAATAACCAAAGCTTAAAAAGTTACATACCATCAACTCTCGTGGACTTCATGACTATCACAATGACTGAAAGAAAAGAAAAGTTACATAGATCTAGAATCAATAAGACTCTAAACTTAGACCAATGACTCATAACACGACTAGAAGGCTCGCTCCAGGATTACTCGTTCCCATCCCCATCGGTTTGAACTTCCTCATCCATACTACCTGAAAAAGATTGGAAAGAAAGGGGTGAGCGAAAGCTCAATAGGAATTACACTCTATCATCAGGCATAGTTTAAGTAATTAACCAATTAAATTGTGTGCAACAACATAAAGCTGATAATTCAACGAACATAAAGAACCAAGAATGAGTTGTAGAGATAGCAAGTAACTATTCAAGTGATTGGCCGAATAACATATAAATATAACAGTCTTGATCAAGAATTTCCAAGAATGAGTAATTAATGAATGTCATAGACCACACACTTACAAGTACTCGGTGCAATGCCACACCTAGTCATTACAAACTCCCCGAGGCACTAGTACTTTCGGGTGCTCCTCCCAGGACCAGACCGGGCCCTTATGATGCGTTGGCATTGATTTAGTGGATCAACGATCCTAAGTAATGTCTAGACATTCAAGTAATTTGGCCATGAATTTCCAAGGTAAAGCTCATGTAACCTAATTTCTAAGGTCACGATTCTTCCAAATAACTTCGAAAGGAAGAAATAGAGTAGGCTCAATAGCCCAACTCAAAGGATAATAAAATAGAGGTGTAGTCTTGGAAGACTACCAAATCAATTGGCTTAATCACTAAAATCATGACGAAAATCAGGTCAGGCACTGCTTGCGGTCAAATGGGAACCACAAGGGCGTAATAAGCGGTCGGATATAGGGCCGCCTCTAGCAGACCCACGCTTGTCCCAGAGGGTCAACCCAGAGAGCTTAGCGGTCTAACGTTGGACTGCAAGCTAGATGAAAACGGTCCAGGATACGGCCGCAAGGATTGGGTTGTGGTCCAGGGAATGACCGCATTCAGGCCCAGACAGCTAGGTCATACAAACATGGTCCGCCCAACATGGAAATCACGAGTCGGTCAGTACAGGCTTTGAGGGTACAACCTGCCCGGCATCTCTTGACACTGAAAAAATTACTAATTTTTATTGACCTTTGTTTTAGCAGGTCATAAACGCTGGCCGAGCGCCCCTACACCCCCAAAATGGGAAGCCGAAGGCTCAATCACTGGAAAACCCAAGAAATACGCTCAGTACACGTGGAATGCCGAAACGGTCTGTAAGTGGCCAGAAAGTCATCCGATCACAGTAGAAATGCTTCAAGGGATGGCCCTCCTAATGAAGACACCCTACGTGTCCACAGCGTGGAGTTGGCGGCACGAATCAACGTGCCGAACGCTAAATCAGGAGAGAACCTAAGTTACCCGGTTCGGGTACACATCGCATCGGAAAGGCCCATAAGTTACCGAAAGGGTGCCCAGTCAGGACGAAAATACTTTCAGGGATAGTCCACTCGATGAGGATACCCCACATATATGCGAAGTTGAGTTGGCCGCATGAATTATAGTGCCTAAGGCCGAATCAATATAAAACCCAAGAAAATCAGCACGGGTTTGGCACACGTCGGAATCTTGGGGAACTGCAAATCGGGCCCGAAAATGATGAACTCTATACTCTAAGGCCACTGCATCAAACCCAAGGTGGTACCGGACATCAGGCTTCCATTCGGGCCAGTTCCGAGGAGAAATGACAAAAACTACGAAAATGCCATCCATTGAGTCGGTGGCACACCTTATTCAAAAGTGAATTGCTTAAAAATGGGTGTGAATCGGTGGCACCTTTTTGAAGAAGTTGAATTGGCATTTTTGAAGGTTAGTCGGTGGCACCCTTTTAGTGGATTGGTGGCATCCTTTTAAAGGGAATCGGTGGAGACTTGCACAAGGGTTGATGGCTTCTTCTTCTCGCGGTTGAATCGGTGGCGCAGTGAAGTCTTCCTGCATGAATCAGTGGCGCCTTTGGCGTTGCGGGCCGGTGAGTCGGTGGCGGACATTAGTCCCATCCCGCCACCGATGCTCTGTTCTCCCTCCTATAAATTGGGCATCTGCCCTCAGCATTCGAAGAAAGAAGAGAGCTTGGAAAAGGGAGGAGAACGAAGACATACGAGGAGAGCCACAGGGAGAAGGAGACGGAGGCGGACGCATCTAGAAGAGAGAAAGAGAGAAGAGAGCCCTTCGAAGAGAGAGGAGCGATAGGAGGATAAAGGTGGGTAGGGTCTTAGGATATTTTGTATCCTGTATTGCTCATTCTCCCCCCTCCTCAAAGTATATATATTTTTTTGCCTCTCTGTAATCAGGGGTCACTTGTTGTATTCCTCACCCTTTTATTTTGGAATAGAAAGAATCTATTCGTCCTCTCATGTTAGATTTTCGTTCACTGACCTGTGGTGCGTGCATGATATATTTCATCTTTGTTGTTCCTTTGGTTTTCCATTTTTCCTCCGATCGTGAGGAGGCCTCCTCCGATGGCTTTATATTTCCTCCAAAGATCCCAGGATCGATCGGGCATATGAGTCCCTGACAATGGCCACTGGCCACGCCCACCAGGGCGACAGTAATATCCTTTCCCCGAGATCCGATTGCCTCATCGTCTGTATTGTCTATGTTTGAAACCGTATACGCACCTTGGGTGTTCGATGGTTTACCCCTAAGAGCCTTTATCCCCCTGAGCTTCCCCTTTACTGTGTTTTCAAATACAGATGCTAGCCCATTTGTTTGACTAGGATCGTCTGCTTTGGCCTCCGGAGGGGACCCTCAGGCTATCGTGTGGACAGTTGGATTGTTTAAGCTTGTTCACGGTTTTATCCGATCGCAGTGATTGTTTCTCAATTGTGTCTGTGGATCCATCACCGGGGAGGGGAACAACCTCGATTATTGATTTCTATTCAATCACTCTCTACTCACCATGGGTTCCAGGGGATCTGTCGCTCTGTCACATGTTCCCCTGGAAGCCCCTTGCACAAGGTGAAACATGAAATGCCATTCACTTGACTACATTCTGACCCTTCGTAGCTTCTCCGGATCATCATGAATCCTTAGTAGGCCAGTCCTCAGGATTCAGTAAGTGTTGATCTCGTGTTCTGAGATAGGCCCATTGGGCTTCTCGGTTTATTTATGGACTTACACCGGCCTCCCCCGTGTGTCTGTCCCATTACTCCCCGAACACTCCAGGTCTAGGGGAGATGCTGCCCAATTTTTATGGGACCTCTGGATTGAACAACAAAATAAGATAATAATAATAATAACATAATATATATATAATATAACAAAAAAAGAATACAATAAAATAAACACACATATAAATATATATATTACAGGCATGATAATGACACTAAATAAAACAAACATGAATAAATAAAACAACAACAAAAAGAGAGAGGGGTTGAGTCGGTGACAGTGTCACCGACTCACACCCCAAAAATTTGAATTGACCCTTTAAAATAAAATAACAAAACCAAAACATAACGCAAAAAACATGAAAGTGCTGCACCGATTCACCACCAAAAGGTGAGTCCGTGGCGCCATTTTCCCCTTTATTCCCACGTTATATATATAAAACAATGCGCACTACACACATGATCACGTTGTAGAAAAAAAAAACCCTTGCACACATGTAAATACATAAGACAACACACATTTAACATTCACGGTTAAACCATCCACGTAACATACCCACTTTCGCTCATATTTATAACACACATGCATTAATTAAACCAAAGCCATGTATATATGTTCAACCCATTCTTATAAAACCAACCTCCACCTTGCACTGACCTCTATCACACTTGCACCGACCTCCACCTTGCACTGACCTCCATCACACTTGCACCGACCTCCATCTCGCGCTAACCCCACCTCACACTTGCACCGACCTACACCCTGCACTGACCCCACCTCACACTTGCGCCGACCTCCATCTTGCACCAACCTCCCCACTGCACCGACCTTCCCATCACCCTGCACCGACCTTCCATGCACACGTGCATATATCCTCTGTCCCCTCCCATTAACCATAAACACCTAAAAGGAAAAAAAAACACGTAACACTCATATGTATTAAAGATACTTAATGCAAGCATCCACGTAATAAGCAAACACACACATACAGCTCAATATATATATACATATGAAACCTACACTCACGTAACTCAATCCACTAATCCATCCATTTAGTACTAATCACATATTAACACTAACCCACCCATGTCAATACGTTCAACCCCCACTCCATATATATATATATATATATATGCATACATAGTAATAATAATAAAAATAAATAAATAAATAAAAATAAAAGAAAATAAATCAATAATGAGACAAACAAACACAATCATTCAAAATTGGGGAAATAAAATGATTAGAATAAAAAATAAACAAATAATAATAACAAAAAGAAGATAGAACCATGCTAACCAAATAATGGCCGAATAAAGGATAAAAAATCAAATAATAATAAATAAGCAAAGAGAATAAAAATGGTAACTGAATAAAAAGAATGATAAATAAATAATAATCAAACAAAGGGCAATAAAGAAAATAAAATATATACGTGCAATGTGAAAATAAACAAATAAACAATACAAAGGGGAATTACATAAACGAAATAAGAACAAAGAATTAAAAGAAGAGACGCATTCATGCATCTAAAATAATAACAAGAATAGATAACAAACAATGAACAGGATTGTATCCGCCTCGGGGCTCTCACCTCCTCTAGACCTGAGTATGGGGAATATTAATGGTGCCCGATAAGTCGTGCCTAGACCTTGGGATTCACCCCATTATGGTAATGGCATAGCTTCGCTCTGGGCCAATAATCCGATGTCTTCAATTCGTTCCGACCGGATTTCAACCGCATTCCCTCATTTCCCAAATAGCAAAGTTGCCGTACCTGGCATACATTGTCCCGATCTTATACGAGTCTGCCCGAAGACGGTCACGCCAGGTCCACCTCATGAGTCCATATGTGTGCACCGTAATGCAACACGTAGTCTCAAAATAAAAGGCCCCGATAACCCTCAAAACAAGAGAGACGCTGTCGAAATCTCCCTTGAAATTATGAATAAATAATCAAATAGATAATAAATAATAATAAAACTAATTACGGCTACCCTATATGTGTGCATGGTTCTGTTTTTCGGTATATCAAATGGTGGTTAGCGGAAAGTCGGGTTATGACCGGCCAGAGGCTTTCACAATGTGTGGTGATGGTCTTCGGACCGAAGTTCTCCGCCTTGTACCGAAAGTCAACTGAATAAACAAATATTACCATATTGTGTACTTGCATGCAATTGCACCTTTTGTGTATTCTACGAGCCCCACGATCTTTCTATTTTGGCGATTAATCAAGGGTTGTCTCTCTTCCGGAGGGACGTAATTAATGTCGTAGCCTTTATGATACGGCGGGTTTTGAGTCCCGACACGAACCTCACAATCGACTGACAAAGTCAGATCGAGCGCATAATAAATTTGTCACATACATGATTGGCACGTCTACGTATTATTTTAATCAATTTTTAAATAAATAAAATCGATGTCACCAGCATCCTAGTGGGAATCCCAGGCTCGCGGGGTCTTACGGAGGCCTTGAACCAAGAATACCTAGTCCGGCGGAAGGAGTATCCGACGGAGAGGCATTCCTTGTTCAAAAAATTAGGCTAATAAATCAGGCGAACAACAAGTGTGATCGGTCCAGTCACTTCCACCGGAGTGGTATAACCTTAAAACAACTCTAGACTATGAATAACAAGTATGAAGATTCAACTTAACCCATTAATGGAGCATAAATCTACTTTTTTCTCAAATATTTCCAAAAGTGTGAATGATGGTCATAGATAGAGCAGTTATAAGGAAAAGAGTGACACTTAGTTCATACATTCCATAAGCCCTAGCTTTAGTGTGTTACCCCATGTAATTAACCTGATCAACAAGTGTGCTATCATCTCAAAACTTGCTGGAATGCATGAATACGTGTCACTGAAACAGGATAGAAAATGGTCATTTCACAGACCGCCTGAATATGTAAGCGGTCAAGAAGAAGACCGCTTAAGCACTTGAAAAACCCCCTTTTACATTAAATTTATGCCACCCAAAAATAGTCTATCGTGGGGCCGCTTGACCAGAAAAAATGGTCTATCATGCGACCGCTTATGGCCTGGCAGTTCCTGGAAGGACTGTTTCTGCCAACCCGAGTCCCAAATCGTGAATAACAAGACACCGGTCCAATGACAGCAAGATAAAAACATGGATATGACACAAAAATTAGGCTATTTACTATTAAAATGTAGGTAACTTAAAAATGCACAATGAGGCATGGTCAATTCCAGGATTTGACTACGATTAACCCATATAGATTGAGCAGAAAAGAAGAAGGTAAGAAACCTTAACCACATGCTCTTCACGAAATCAGGAATATGCATGATATATATAGCAAAAATTGGGCGAAATAGGTTCAAAAGAAAGCTAAAGACAAGATCTATACATTCATATTATTTAATTAGATTGGGCCTGATAGAAACCTACCTTAATCGAGGAAGAGAAGGGAAGACGCGCTCACCGGAACCCTAAAACACGCCGCCATCAAACACCCAAATTCTCCCTAGTTCGTCCACGATAGCCTGCGCCACTAGTTGGAACGTCAAATAGGTTTTCTAGGTCGCCAAAGCCATCTATTTAAAGTGTTGAAGGAGGCTTCTAGAGATCGAATTGGACTCAAGAGTCCAAGGAAATAAAACCGGTGAAAACTTCGGCCCTTGACCGGTTCCACACCACCGCTCCCCCTTAGAAGGGTTTAGAGTCTAGGGTTTGGAAGGCAAAATGGGTTACTAGGGTAAACCTAGTGGTTGGGCCTGGTTTGGGCTCAATCGGTCGAGAATTGGGCAAGAATTTGATCAATCTAGATTAACCCAATAAAAGTGACGAATTTCAGCTAAAATTCCTTAATTTGGCCTAATACCATTTTCATTAGAGTCTGGCCTAGTTATCATTATTGCTAATCATCTTGTTCTCTTGATGAAGATATTTTTTCTATATTTTTATAAATTAGCTCGAATTTGACCTAATCGAAAAAATCAATAAAAATAGTCATTATGCTATTTAATTAGTAAAAAATATTCCGGGTGTTACACCCTCCCCCACATTAAGGAATTTGGTCCCCCAAATTCACCGAACCTTTTGTAGGGGTGAAGGAATTATAGATACTGACCTTAGAAAAATTGGGATATTACCTCCTGATGGCTTCCTCTGATTCTCATGTAGCTTCCTCCATTCCACGTCGGCTCCACTGGACTTAACGATCGGTATGGACCGATTCCTGAGTTGTTGTTGCTTTCGATCTAAAATTTTGACATGCTCTTCTTCATAAGACAGATCTTCTTTTAGCTCGAAGTCTACGTGCTGGATAATATGAGACGGGTCATAAACATACTTCTTTAGCATAGATACATGAAAGACATTATGAACACCTGATAATTGAGGTGGTAAGGCCAATCTATAGGCAACCTCACCCACTCTCTCCAGAATCTCAAAAGGTCCAATAAATCTTGGTCTCAACTTGCCATGAATTCCAAACCTTCGAATACCTCTTATAGGTGAGACTTTTAAGAATACATGTTCACCGGTCTGAAATTCCAAATCTCTTCGTCAGACATCTGCATAACACTTTTGTCTGGATTGTGCTACTTGCAACCGGTTTCTAATAATCTGAATATTCTTAGAAGATTCTGAGAAAAGATCCGGTCCCATCCATTGCTTCTCACCAACCTTGCTCTAACACAGAGGCGAACGACAACTCCTTCCATAGAGAGCTTCGAACGGTGCCATCTGAATACTAGACTGATAACTGTTATTGTAGGTAAATTCTATCAGGGGCAGATGTTCAAGCCAACTACCACCAAAGTCGATTATGCAAGCTCTTAACATATCTTCAATAATTTGATTTGTTCTCTCAGTCTGCCCGTCCGTCTGAGGATGAAATGCGGTACTAAAGTTCAGACGAGTTCCTAAGGACTCCTGCAATCCTCTTCAAAAATGTGTTGTGAATCTGGGATCTCTATCTGACGCAATGTTCACAGGTATACCATGCAATCTCACTACTTTTTTCATGTAGAGAGCGGCCAAAACATCTACTGTCCATTTTGACTTGATGGATAAGAAATGCGTAGATTTTTTTAGTCTGTCCACAATTACCCATATTGCATCGAAGGCTCAATGAGTTCTTGGTAAACCCATTATAAAATCCATGCTGATGCTCTCCCACTTCTATTGTGGAATATCGAGAGGTCTTAACTTTCTGGCATGTCTGAAATGCTCGACTTTCACTTGCTGGCATACCAAACATCTACTTATGAACTCAGCCACTTCGCATTTCATATTTGGCCACCAAAAGGTCCTCTTTAAATCCCAATACATCTTAGTGGCTCCAGGGTGAATGGTATACTTGGACTTGTGAGCTTCCTCGATGATCTTGCCTTTCACTTCGGCTATATCAAGGATGCATGTTCTTCCTCGAAATAACAACCTATTGTCATCGGCCAACGCAAAATCTGGTCTCTAGTTCAAACTTTCTTTGATCTCTACTAATAATGGATCATTGTCTTGCAGGGTCTTAATTTCTTCTAACAGCTCTGGGCGAAGCTGAACCGGAGCGATCATGACCCGATTCTTGCTAACACTAAGGTCTAGATTAGCCAACTGTTCCAGCAGTCTCCATTCTTGCAACATATAACTAGACAGCTTTGCTATTGGCTGGCGACTCAAAGCATCAGCCACCACGTTCCCATTTCCATAGTGATATTCTATAGAGAAATCAAAATCTTTCAAATACTCGAGCCACCTTCTCTGCCTCATATTAAGTTCTTTCTGAGAGAACAGATACCTAAGACTCTTATGATCTGAGAATATAGTAAAAGTCTCTCCATACAAGTCGTGCCTCCAAATCTTCAAAGCAAACACTATAGCCACGAGTTCCAAGTCGTGGATATGATAATTCTCTTCATGCTTCTTCAGCTGTCTAGAATAGTAGGCTATTACCTTATCATGCTGCACAAGTACATAACCTAGTCCAATATCTGAGGCATCAGTATAGACTTCAAAACCTCCTTCCCCAGAAGGCAGGGGCAATGGTCAAACACTCCTTCAGAGTCTGAAAACATTGTTCATAATCTTCTGACCACTCAAATCGGTTCTCCTTGTGGGTTAATCTGGTCAGAGGTACCGTAATCTTGGAGAAGTCCTTAATGAATCTCCGATAGTAGCCTACTAGGCCTAGAAAACTTCTCACTTCAGTTACATTCGTAGGCTTAACCCAGTTTCTTACTGCCTCTACTTTAGAAGGGTCTACAGAAATTCGGTCTTTAGTAATAATGTGCCCGAGAAAAGGTACTTCCTGCAACTAGAATTCACACTTACTAAACTTGGCGTATAACTGATGATCCCTCAATATCTGTAACTCCGTCTCCAAGTGTTCTTCATGCTCCGCTTTACTCTTAGAGTATATCAAAATGTCATCAATAAAAACCACGACCCACTGATCTAAGTAGGGCCAGAATACACTATTCATCAGTTGCATAAAGGCCGCAGGAGCATTTGTTAGACCAAAAGGTATTACTACAAATTCGAAATGCCCGTACCTGCTTCAAAATGTTGTTTTAGAAATATCCTTGTCCTTGATACACAACTGGTGATACCCTGATCAAAGATCATTCTTGGAAAAGTACTATGCTCCTGCTATCTGGTCGAACAGCTCATCTATTCTTGGCAACAGATACATATTCTTGACAGTGAGCTAGTTCAATTGACGGTAATCATTGCATAACCTCAACGATCCATCCTTCTTCCTTACAAAAAACACTGGGGCTCCCCACGGGGATGTACTCGAACGAATGAACCCCTTCTCAAGCAATTATAATAATTGTTCTTTCAATTCCCTTAACTCCGTGGGAGACATACGATACGGAGCATTAGAAATTGGAGACGCGCCAGGTACTAGATCAATGGAAAAGACTACTTCTCTTTCTGGTGGAAGTCCTGGCAGCTCTTTAGGGAATACATCTGGATAATCCGGGACAATTGGAATGTCCTCTACCTCCAACTCCTTATTATCGGTCGAAGAGATCATGGCCAAAAATGCCTGACATCCTTTCCTCACTAACTTCTTAGCTTGAAGTGCCGAAATAAGCAGTACAGATTTAGAATGCCTAATCCCAACAAAAGAAAGTTCGGGGATACCTGAGAAAGTCACGGAGCCAGATTTACAATGGACACTAGCCTCATACTTGGCTAACCAATCGGCTCCAAGGATTACATCATAATCCTTCATCTTCATACAAACTAGATCAGCTTGCATATTTAGGCTATTAACAAAAATCGTACTAGAAGGATAATAATACTTAATTGCTGCACCCGAACCAATAGAGGTTGATATTTCCAGTTGAGAGTTCATCAATATAGGTTCCACAGATAAAGAATTAGCAAAACCTTGAGAAATAAAAGAATGTGTTGCTCGTGTATCAAAGAGAACAAATGCTGACCTATCGAAAACAATAAGTGTACCTTCAACCAATCCACCATCCTCGGTGGCTTCTGTCTCAATTTCCTGAAGGGCTTGGAGCTTGCCCTGCCGCCTTAGGCTTCCATGAGGCTTGTCTAGTGTAGCTTGATCTGACAGAAGAGGACACTCAGGGACAATGTGGTCCCTGCTCCCACAACACAAACGGGCACCTCGCTTGCGCCAGCACTCCTCCATCTTGTGACCTGGTCGGCCACAGTACTTGCAAAGAGCCTTGGATGACGCAATCGGACCTTACTTCTTATCATCAATCCTCGGCTTCTTGTCCTTCCATGAACTAGTCCCGCCATTGGGCCTCTTCTTGGCATTATTGGTTTTGAAATTCTCGGAACTAGTGGTCTGCTCCTTCTTAGAGTTCCTACCTGGGATCCTTTCGGTCATTTCTATGGTATGTTCCAGAACTTGAGCCTTTCTTACAATCTCGGCATAAGTTTGGATCTCCAAAGGTGCCAACTAGTTAATATACTAAAACTTCAAACCGTTTTGAAATCACTTAGCCTTCATCTTCTCAGTAGATACCAAATGTGTCACATAGCAGGACAATCTGGCGAATTGTACCTTGTACTCGGCAACAGATAAACTCCTCTGCTTTAGAACAGTGAACTCTACCACTTTCTTCTCTTGCACACGATCTAAAAAATACTTGTTATTAAAATGTTCTTTGAACTCTTCCCACATCGCATGCCTACTTCCCAATGTAGCTTCCATGGCTTCCCACCAAGCACGTGCATCATGTTCCTGCTGGAAGGTCGCTAAAAGAACTCGATCCTGGTCTCCACACTGCATAACTCTAAAAGCTCGCTCTATCTCTTTCAGCTAGTGCTCGGCCTCGTCTGGGTCCATAGAACCACCAAATCGAGGGGGATTTAAACCTTGGAAATTCCGATGGAGATTGCCAGCTCCTTGATGCGCCGCTCCACCTTGTGCTACTTGCTGGAGGGCCTGAGTCAAACCCTGTACCGTGTGTTGCATATCCCTCCACTGTGCGCATTCTGCTGCCATCAAAACAGATTCCTAAAAAAAAGAGATGTCTTAGAAACAACCTAGCGGGAATCTTTTAGAGTTCATTAGTTAGCTTAACCCAAGTCTCTACCCGAACTCACCAGGTTGGGTCCTTAGACTGTAACAAGGTCACGGGTTCTAAGACACCACTTATCAACCTAGGATCTTAGAAAACCTAGGCTCTGATACCATAAAATGGTCACGCCCCGATGCGGAAAGTCGGAACGCGCCAGTTATAATGTTCATGTCAATCAGAGCATCCATGCCACAAGATAACATACACTAAAATTTTGACAATTTAATTTAAAGAAAAACCAACTTTATTTAATAACCAAAGCTCAAAAAGTTACATACCATCGACTCTCGTGGACTTCATGACTATCACAATGACTGAAAGAAAAGAAAAGTTTCATAGATCTAGAATCAATAAGACTCTAAACTTAGACCAACGACTCAAAACACGACTAGAAGGCTCCCTCCATGATTACTCGTTCCCGTCCCCATCGGTTTGAACTTCCTCATCCGTACTACCTGAAAAGGATTGGAAAGAAAGGGGTGAGCAAAAGCTCAGTAAGAATTACACTCTATTATCAGGCATAGTTTAAGTAATTAACCAATTAAATTATGTGCAACAACATAAAGCTGATAATTTAATGAACATAAAGAACCAAGAACGAGTTGTAGAGATAGCAAGTAACTATTCAAGTGATTGGCCGAATAGCATATAAATATAACAGTCTTGATCAAGAATTTCCAAGAATGAGTAATTAATGAATGTCATAGACCGCACACTTACAAGTACTCGGTGCAATGCCACACCTAGTCATTACAAACTCCCCGGGGCACTAGTACTTTTGGGCGCTCCTCCCAGGACCAGACCGGGTCCTTATGATGCGTTGGCACTGATTTAGTGGATCAACGATCCCAAGTAATGTCTAGACATTCAAGTAATTCAGCATTGAATTTCCAAGGTTAAGCTCATGTAACCTAATTTCTAAGATCATGATTCTTCCAAATAACTTCGAAAGGAAGAAATAGAGTAGGCTCAATAGCCCAACTCAAAGGATAACAAAACAGAGGTGTAGTCTTGGAAGACTACCAAATCAATTGGCTTAATCACTAAAATCATGACAGAAATCAGGTCAGGCACTGCTTGCGGTCAAATGGGAACCGCAAGGGCGTAATAAGCGGTCGGATACAGGGCCGCCTCTAGTAGACCCACGCTTGTCCCAGAGGGTCAAGCAGAGAGCTTAGCGATCTAACGCTAGACCGCAGGCTAGATGAAAACGGTCCAGGATACGGCCGCAAGGATCAGGTTTCAGTCCAGGGATTGACCGCATTCAGGCCCAGACAGCTAGGCCATACGAACATGGTCAGCCCAACATGGAAATCATGAGTCGGTCAGTACAAGCTTTGAGGGTACAACTTGCCCGACGTCCTAGTGGAAATCCCAAGCTCGCGGGATCTTACGGAGGCCTTCAACCAAGAATAACTAGTCCGGCGGAAGGAGTATCCGAAGGAGAGGCATCCATTGTTCAAGAAATTAGGCTAATAAATCAGGCGAAAAACAAGTGTGATCGGTCCAGTCACTTCCACCGGAGTGGTATGACCTTAAAACAACTCTAGACTATGAATAACAAGTATGAAGATTCAACTTAACCCATTAATGGAGCATAAATTTACTTTTTTCTCAAATATTTCCAAAAGTGTGAATGATGGTCATAGATAGAGCAGTTATAAGGAAAAGCGTTACACTTAGTTCATACATTCGATAAGCCCTAGCTTTAGTGTGTTACCCCATGTAATTAACCTGATCAACAAGTATGCTATTTACTTTTACATTAAATTTATGCCACCCAAAACTGGTCTATCTTGGGGCCGCTTGACCAGGAGAAACGGTCTATCGTGCGACCACTTGTGGCCTGGCGGTTCCTGGAAGGACCGTTTCTTCCAACCCGAGCCCCAAATCGTGAAGAACATGACACCGGTCCAATGACATCAAGATAAAAACATGGATTAGCACAAAAATTAGGCTATTTACTATTAAAATGTAAGTAACTTAAAAACACACAACGAGGCTTGGTCAATACCATGATTTGACTACCATTAACCCATATAGATTGAGCAGAAAAGAAGAAGCTACGAAACCCTAACCACATGCTCTTCATAAAATCAAGAATACGCATGATATATATAGCAAAAATTGGGCAAAATAGGTTCAAAAGAAAGTTAAGGATGAGATCTATACGTTCATGTTATTTAATTAGATTGGGCCTGAGAGAAACCTACCTTAATCGAGGAAGAGAAGAGAAGACGCGCTCGCCGGAACCCTAAAACGCGCCGCCACCAAACACCCAAATTCTCCCTAGTTCGTCCACGATAGCCCATGCCACCAGTTGGATCATCAAATAGGTTTTCTAGGTCGCCAAAGCCCTCTATTTAAAGTGTTCAAGGAGGCTTCTAGAGATTGAATTGGACTCAAGAGTCCAAAGAAACAAAACCGGTGAAAACTTCGGCCCTTGACCGATTCCACGCCACCGCCGCCCCTTAGAACGGTCTAGAGTCCAGGGTTTCAAAGGCAAAATGGGTTACTATGGTAAACCTATCGGTTCGGCCTGGTTTGGGCTCAATCGGTCGAGAATTGGGCAAGAATTTGATCAATCTAGATTAACCCAATAAAAGTGACGAATTTCATCTAAAATTCCTTAATTCGGCCTAATACCATTTTCATTAGAGTCTGGCCCAGTTATCATTATTGCTAATCATCTTGTTCTCTTGATGAAGATAATTTTTCCATATTTTTATAAATTAGCTCAAATTTGACCTAATCAGAAAAATCAATAAAAATAGTCATTATGCTATTTAATTAGTAAGAAATATTTTGGGTGTTACAAGGAGTGTCTTAGTTATAGTCATGATGTAAATTTTCTTTTATTGAGTCTAGTAAAGAGTAAAGAGTTAACACTATGTAGCGTTTGATTATTATTCAATAAAAGCAAAGGTTTTGTCTAATTATTGTGCATTCATTATTATGTGTGGATGTGTTAGCACTCTGATTATATTGCTCGCCTGAGGCTTATCTTGTCGGCTGTTCACGTTCCCGAATATCTTCCGCTGTACAAAATCTTGGGTCGTGACACTACAGGTGTGATCAGGTGGGACACAAGGCACGTGATTGCCCTAAGGGGCCACCCCAATCGAGGTAGCGGTCTTTCGATGTAGCGAGGCATGGTTTTCAGGTTATGTGATGCATGGCCTTGGTCGTAGTGGAGACGTCCCACCTCCTCGAAGGTATGCATTATATTTTTGGTTAATTTTGTGCTATGTATTTTGATTTAATTCTATGGTTCCTTTGTTTTAATTGTGTTTATAAATCCTCCATAAGTGTTTAGGAGTTCGTAAGAGTGTCCCATGCATTCACAGTGGAGCTGCATGTAGGATTGTAAGCCCATCCCTCTTTGTGCTATGGTGTGTAAGTGTCGTTAAGATGGAGTAGAGTTGGTTGAGTAGAGTTACCAGTCGAGCTAATAGGTCGTGTTGTGAGGCTGATGTTGAGCCTCCTAAGATGCTTTGGTATTCAGACATGCAGTGTTGTAGATTGTCACGTAAAAGCAGGGTTGTGCTCCAGAACTGAGGAGTGTAAGCTCCTTCACTTCTGGATTTAGCCAATTTAAGTTGTAGGCTGTGTCATGAAGGATGCCAGGTCTCTTCCTATTTCTGCGATTTGTCGGTGCAGAGTTGTGTAGCGGAAGCGTGGTGGGTCCATAACCCACAGGCTCCAAGATCGGATTGGTAGTAAAGTGTGGCAAATATTTCGACGTGGAGTTAGTCATGAAGGTTCCATAATTAATTGTAGAGAGTTGCCTTTGGATGCAAGGCTGTGTTGGCCATGTGAGTGGCCTTGGTTGCCGTGTGTCAGCGGTAGTATCATGCTGAGTGGCACTGGCAGAAATGGGAATTGGGTAGCACAGTAATAGGAGCTGTCGGATGAGATTAATTGTTGCACCAGTCTTTTTCGCGAGTTGAGGCACGTGGCTCAGAGTGGAGTTGGTTAGTGCTTGGTATTGGGGGTAGGTCGTGGCCATTTGGACTGGTTAATTATAGGGCACATGTATGCGTGCTCGGAATTGAGCTAGTGATTTGACCAACCTTGATCGATGTGGATGTTCTTGAAGTGGATGCGAGGAATGAAAAGGGGTTGGTGTCATGGGTGTGACTCTATAGGGATGCCATGAGTAGTCGAGGGAGCTAATCGAGTTGTCTAAGCGCCCATATAATCTATTGTTTAGCGCATCGGTGGTTCGACGGATGTGATGTTCGAGACTAGATAAGTGATGTGATGGTGGTGGATAGAGCGCTCGGATACGATGAGACTCGGGAGAGTTTGAAACTCGATGTTTTTTTGTGGTGCCACTGACCGGATTATAGTGCTAAGGTTAGAGGCTTCCCCTGGCTCGGGTGGAGTTGTGCATGGGGATCGTGTACGAAGCGAGAGATTGTTCAACCTAAATGGTGTTGTGTTCAGGTGGGTGCTGAGAATTGGTCATTGTCAGTCCGCAGTTCGAGTGGAACTATCGAGCTTATAAGTGCAGATTGGATAGTTATAATACAGAATAGCTAACTCCTCGACGAAAGAATCCCCTAAAGTGTGTATGTGAAATGAGCCCCACCATTGGGAAAGGAGTTTGAGGCGGCATGCCTAGGATTAGTGTGATTGGGGAGTTTGAGGTTCGCACGAGTGACCTTGTTGTTATTTCCCCTCTCAAGAAGATAGAATTGGCTGGATGGCCAAGGTGGACCAAGATGGTGCCAAGCGATGAGTGGCCAGTGTTCGTAGGAACTGATGGGTGGCCCTGTAGGACAAGTAGGATAGGAGAATGATCGGAGGATCCTTGGTCGACGTGTGACTGACGTCTGCTGGATGATTTTCTGCAACTGGTGCCGTGTCCCACGGGTGTTGGTGGTGATAGGTGAGACAATGGTTTTGAATAGGTATTAACCGTTGAGCGTGTTTTGACCCTGGATATGAGCGGTGCTGGCTGTGTGAAGCCGATGGAAGAGTTATGGTCAGTTGAGATGGCAGTGTGAGTGTTGTTTGGGGAGGAAGTGTGATTATGCTCTTTATGAGGAGTACTCGGCATTCAGTAATGGAGGAGGCCGATGTCCCAAGTGGATTGCTGGGCGTGGAGTTCCCAGTCATGGACTAGAGTCGCATCTGGACTTGTGTGTTTTTCTTAGTGTGCGGAGTGTGCCGACTGATGTTTGTGCCCTTGAGAGTTTCAATGGAGTTGAGGTGATGCCAGACTTGCTTATCTATGTGAGTCCCGATCGGTCTGAGGATCGGCATGAATTGGTGTAGTAGAGCGAGAGGGCTTTATTGGTGGTATTAGTCTGTTGGTGCTCCTTAGAGGAGGTTGTATTGAGAGTATGGTGGTTATGCTATGATCGTACGGTCTTACCCATTGGGTGAGTTCTTTCCTGTGAGTTCTGTGCATTGTCCCAAATTTCGAGGATGAAATTTCTATAAGGGGGGAGGACTGTAACATTCTTGAGTTTCAGATCATGTTTCTGTGGGTTGTCGATCATGTTCGTGTGGGTTTCGGACTTGAATATTAGATTTTTGGAACCTTGGATGGTGCTTGTGAAGATTATTTTAGTCCATGATGGCACGTTGAGCGGCCTAGCTTTTTTCTGGAATTTTTTGGAGTCCAAATTTATTTTGCGAGAATTTTCAGGGTTAAAGTGAAATTTCTAAATTAAATATAAAAAATAATAATATAATATATACAAAATTTAAACCCTTTTAACCCCCCTCTCTCCCCCTCCGTTCTCTCATGTCACTCTCTCATCTCTCTCCTCTCCCTCACTCTCCCATCTCTCTTTCCCTCTCCCTTTCTTACCTCTGGCTGCCGACGATGGTGACGAGGGGGCGTGCAGTGGAGCGGCGGGGGTGACTTGCGACGAGGGTGAAGGCGAGGGCTAGCAAAATGGTGAGGCGGAGGTGACGCGGCAGTGGGAGTCGACTGCGTGAAGGATCGGTGATTCTTTGGTGTTTCGGTGGGTTAAAGATTTGGAAAAGATAGGGGGATGGATCCTTACTCTCCCCGTGTGTTTTCCCTACGATTCTGTGCCACGGTGAGGCTGAGAGCGGGAGTGGCCATCTGCCCCAGAGCTAGGCAGCCAGAGGCCTGGCCACCCAGGTCTGATGGGCGGCCAAGGGTCTGGCCCCCCAGGTTGTAGGCACCCAAAACCCTGGGCACCCTGCTCTCTCTCTTTTCCCCTTTGTGCAAACCTGCAGGAGGCTAGACTACTGGTCGCCTTGCACTATGCCTGGGCAGCCAGAGGCCTGGCCGCCCTGGTCTGCTGGGCGGCTAGCACCCTGGCCACCCAGGTCCCTGTCATGCCCGGGTCTGGGCGGCCAATGGGATGTCCTCCAAGCCTGCTGGGTGGCCAAGCTGATGGCTGCCTAGTGCATAGGGTGGCCCTAGTCTGGGCAACCAGTGATGTGGCTGCCCAACCCTCTAGGCAGCCAGGAGGTTGGCCGCCCAGCCCCTTTGAGCCAGTGGTGTCGTGCTTCATCGTTTCTTGCCCCGAGGTGTTTGTGCTCATTTTGGCTTCGCAAAAGAGGTGCCGCATAATTCTGTATGATCCGTGGTTTCTGTGTAATAATTATGGGCCATCCCTATGGGGCTTAAGTATTGAATGGAGTCTTTTTCCCGTATGGATTCGGGGTAGCGGAGGTCCATTTCTGTGTGAGTTTAGAGGGCCGATATTTGCTGGTTCCCGTCAGCTGCCTTAGGGGGTTTACCTGTACCGGGCTATGCCTTTCCGTGGTTTCAGCTGTGTGTGAGTTAGACCTTCTTCCAGGCAGTACTCTACTGGCACAACTTACTAAGTGTCGTGCAAGTACCGGCTAGGCCGAGAGTGTTACTCATTGAGTGTCGACACGTTCTGACTGCATGGTCGTGAGTTATTCCTGATGAGATGATTTAGGCTGGTTACCGTAGGGCCCCTTATCTTTGCAGCCAGAGTTTGGTTGGGGGGGAAACCAGCTCGAGGACACGACTTAGAGCAGATAGTTTGTGTGTGCACATGTGTCTGGGGGCAGTGGACCCACGCCGATGGACGTGACCCCAACTAGTCCTTGTGTTGTTGTTATGACTCCGCCTCACTCTCTAGGAGAGGTGGGCATGCGTGAGTGTGGTGGGCTGTGTAAGGCATCTGGGGCGCATCCAACTAGTGCTAGCGAGTGAGTGCTCTAGTCACCGGTGGGTTTAGTTCCCGACTGTGAGCCGTGGTTCTCCCAGAATAGGGATAGTGTGTTCTGACTGGGTGACTTTAGCGTGACTTCTCACTGTGAGGCCGAGGCTTTACCGATAGCGTTGACAGGGATCTATCGATAGCTAGGATAGAATATTCCGGTGGCATGGTTTCTATAGTGGCTCTTGTCTGTGAGGATAATTCATATGGTAGAGGCTTCGTAGGTTCTTTCGGTAGTGTGACCGTGACCTTCCTTAGATCGGTGGTTCCGACTCGAGATCGTGATTCCCTTGTGAGGGTAAGAGTAGCGTAAAGACTCTATTGTTCTGCCGTTTTACCGTTCTATTGTTCTAGCCGCCACCGTTGATATCATTAATATTATAGTTGCTTCGCCACTATTGTTGCTCTCGTTATTGTTGTTATTATTGCTGCTGTTATTGTTGTTACTGCTTACCGCTTTCATTGTGGTGGGGATCTGTGGGACCCCTACTAAGCTAATGAGATGAGACTGACTCCCTACTTTTTCAGGTGCAGTGCTTCTCCTCAAGGGGGTGCATCTCGGTCAAAGGACCTTTAGTAGCCAGCTCACTAGAGTCGGGGTATGTCCCGTGGCAGTGTACGTTTCTTTTCTTGTTGACTGTACTTGTGGACTGGACTCTATTGTTATGTTAAATTGTATAAAATGTTGATTTAATTCTACCAGTTAATTATTAGCTCTGTAATCGTTTGAGTAAGACAACTAGAATGTTGCCGATTAAGGTAAATTTGAAGGTTCAGAAATTGGCCAGACTTTATGTTGAAAGAATTGTGCCATTACATGGAATTCCAATGTCTATTGTATCAGATCATGACTCGTGCTTTACATATGGATTTTGGCAGAGTTTTCAAAAGGCAACGGGCAGAGAATTGGCATTCAGTTCGGCATATCATCCTCAGTCTGATGGCCAGTCTGAAAGGACCATTCAGACTTTAGAAGACATGCTGAGATCGTGTTGTCTAGATTGGCAGGGTTCATGGAGCCAGCATTTTCCATTGGTAGAATTTGCTTATAATAATAGCTATCATTCCAGTATTGGTATGGCACCGTATGAAGCCTTGTATGGTCGGCCTTGTCGTACGTGTTGAGTCTCCTTGAATGATTTTGATGATAACAAAACTCAGAGTTCAGGTTTTATCTCGGCCCGTGTCAAAGGATTCAAAACACGAGTCAACAGGGTTAAAGTGGAAAGCTCATAAGTTTTATTTGAATCAATGTGTTTCAAACTAAGTTAATTATGTCAAACCAAACGCCAAACTGCATGAAACAATCATTCACTTAAAGCCATTGTCACTTTGATAAATTTCACTAGGCTAATAATTCAATTTTGCAGGACTGGGCCATGTTGGTCGACCAACACCCTAGGGCCGGTCGACCAGAATTTACAGAGAAGAAGAATCCTAAAATTTATAGGTTTCGGTCGACCAGTGGGTAGTGGCCGGTTGACCAGAACTTCCAGAAACGAAGAACTCTAATTTTTAAAGGTTTCGGTCGACCGCCCCCAAATTTCTGGTCGACCGAAATCCCCGAGGCAGCCCTTTTTGACTTTCTGGTTCAAGCTCGAGAAGAGGGTGTTTCTCCTATTTGTTTAAGCCCATTGCTCTCAATCAAGGAGTGATTTGTGGATCTGGTCTGGGGACTTGTCTCCTGACCTTCCAAGATCTATAAAAGATCTCATTAGGGCCATAAATCCTAAGGCTTTTCATGGAAGAACAAGGGGAGGCTATCAAGGAAGAGTCTGCTGGTACTGTTCACGTGAATAGTGATTCGTAGGGAATTCTTCATCCAGGAGCTGAAGTTTTTAAGTGGAAATTTGCATCCAAATCAAGTGGAGATCAAGCCAAGAGCAAGCTTCATTTCATACCATTTTCATCCACTAAGGGGGAGCCTGATTTGTGTCTTCACTTCTTATTTTTCTCCTTCCATTCTTGTTTGGGTTGATTCATGTTTCTCTTGTAATATTCAAGCACTTGTGTGTGTGTGGATCTAGTCAGATCCGTGTGTGTGTGTGTGTGTTTCTTCGTTGTTCTTCAACATTCTTGTGTGTCCGTGCTCTTGCACTTTCGTGGGAGTTCTATACTCTTCACGTGTGTGTGTAGGTGGTGTTGATCTTGTAATTTCCTACAAGATAGTGTGTGAATCCTCACGGTGTGTGAGGGGTGGACGTAGGTTGCCGTTGTTACATCTGAACCACCTAAAAATCATTGTCTCTTGAGTGGTTTGATCCATATCTTCTACCTCCATTCTGCTCTTGTTCTTTTGCATATTGTATTATCATCTAGTTTCAGTTTTTAGATCTAGATTCATTAACCTTTTTACAGGAGATCTCTGGTATATCGAAAGGTAAATTCTGATTGACAAGGTCAGTCCTGTCGAGAAGAAAATACCTTGTGTGAGAGAATCTTCGGATTCCCGAACTCCGCCGAGTACTAAAGAACTTCTGTAGGGGTTGATTTATCCAGATTCATTTTGTATTCCATTAGATCTCTACCTGTTGGTTGCCTTCTCTTAAGACGTGTTTTATATTTTGTATAAGTTTTGAAAATTTTTGATACCCAATTCACCCCCCTCTTGGGTGCCATTTAATCACGGGAATTCAATTGGTATTAGAGCAAAGGCTCTATCCTGTTAGGGTGCTAGGCCCGGATACAGAGGGGGGTGAATGTATCCCTCTAGAAAATATAGCCCAAATTAAAACTCTAAAGCTCAGATATGCGGAATAAAGACTAATGAGCTTTCCAAGATGAAATGATAAGGTAACAAATGAACAAACAGTTGGACTGCACCAATGCAGCCACCTGAACAACCAGAAACGAAGCCAGAGCTAAACAACCCAATCACACTTAGCAGAATACAATGCTCAAAAATAACTCTCTAGATAATGCAACTAGCCAAACATGCACAACCTGTGAATGGGAGGTAGAAGATATGGAGCTAACGCAAGGCAAACCACTGCACAAATAATTTTAAGGTGGTTCGGTCCTCCAGACCTACATCCACCCCTCACTCCCAACCGGAGTGAGGCTTCACTAGCCAATGCAAGAACCAAGCAGACTCAGTCTGCAACAGGTGCTGACACACAGCTTGACCAGGGGAACAAACTCCCCTCTTCCTCTCAACCGGAGGGACACCCCAAGTGACTCCCAGCCACTTGGAAACAAGAGACCGAAGTCTCTCTTCCTCCAGACCGGAGGGACCCCTGGACTTGCTACCCACAAGCCCAGAATCGGAGACAAGTCTCCCTTCCTCCAAACCGGAGGGTACCCACAAGTAGCACCCAGCTACTTGCAACTGGAGATCAGATCTCCCTTCTCCTGACCCACCAGGAGGAACCTGACCTCAGTCTAGAGGATCGGAAGTACAAAGCTAACCAGAGAAACAAAAGGGAAAATAAGGAAACATAAAAAGCACAGCAACAAAAGCTGGAAATGAAACACAATAGTCGTTCTGGATTTGATCCACGAACAGACTAAACAGGTCTTCAATAGACTCTCTCCTCTTCTTCTTTTCTTCCTCTTCTTTCTTCTTCTCAGCTCATGCAATCTTTCTCTTCTGCTCTCACTCTCTATTTTCTTCTCTTTCGCAGGCTCTCCCTGTCTCTTCTCTTTCTTCTTCTTCTTCTGCTTCCTTCTTCCTTCTTCTTCTTCGCTCTGCTGCTTCTCTTCTCTTCTTTTGCTCACACTCTCAGATTTCTTCGCAGGAGAGCTTCCTCTTCTTCTGTGGAGAGTTAACCCTTTTCGAGAGGATGATGGGGTGCTTTTATATCAGAAACAGAGCCTCCGAAGGTTGAGTAGAAAATGCCCTACTGACCACTGATTGGTCCACTTGGCGGGGTAGCACCCCTTATCTAACACATGTCAACATCCTGCCCCTTTTTCCCATCGGATCACGTGCCCCCTCGAATGGTTGGACGCATCCTCAGACTTGAACGAAAGTTCCTTCCTCGTGGTAGGGTAGCAGTCAGTGGCTTACACGTGTCTGGCTCGTAGGGTTCTGTTTCTGGAGACTGACCGCGTTGACGCACTGGCATCACTGCGTCTACTCTTTGCGTGTACACATTTGAATTTGCCCCACTGCGTCGACCCTGCTGTGGATAGCGTTGACGCGTTGAAGATAGCCAGAGATAAGTTGCCCCTTTCTTGAACTACTGCGTCGACGCTGCCAGTTGGTGGCGTTGACGCACGGATGAAAATCAGAAGTGTGTATTGGCCTCTCTTCCGCCGCTGCGTCGACGCTGCTTGTTGATGGCGTTGACGCATGAACATGTACATTAAGGCCTGTCTTGCCTTGAATATTGGCGTCTCTTAAGCCGCTGCGTCGACGCTGCTCCATTGTGGCGTTGACGCAGTGGAAGATATCGTGAAGGCTTCGTCAACTGATGCGTGGACGCTTTAAGCTCCCAGCGTCGACCCTGTTCCCTTCAGCAACAAGAAAGAAGTCATAAGATTTAAGTATGTACATTGCAGTGTATATACTTCGTTGTATAGACTTGTGAAGGCAAATGCAACGTACAGACTTGGTAAAACAAGGTCCTGTGTAGGCTTGGTAAAGTGTGTTAGGGTGCTAGGCCCGGATACAGAGGGGGGGTTAATGTATCCCTCTAAAAATTTAGCCCAAATTAAAACTCTAAAGCTCAGATATGCGGAATAAAGACTAATGAGCTTTCCAAGATGAAATGATAAGGCCACAAATGAAAAAACAGTGGGACTGCACCAATGCAGCCACCTGAACAACCAGAAACGAAGGCAGAGCTTAACAACCCAAACACACTTAGCAGAATACAATGCTCAAAAATAACTCTCTAGATAATGCAGCTAGCCAAGCATGCACAACCTGTGAATGGGAGGTAGAAGATATGGAACTAACGCAAGGCAAACCACTGCACAAATAATTTTAAGGTGGTTCGGTCCTCCAGACCTACATCCACCCCTCACTCCCAACCGGAGTGAGGCTTCACTAGCCAATGCTAGAACCAAGCAGACTCAGTCTGCGAACAGTTTCTGCCACACAGCTTGACCAGGGGAACAGCCTCCCCTCTTCCTCCCAACCGGAGGGACACCCAAGCGACTCCCAGCCACTTGGAAACCAGAGGTCGCAGACCTCTCTTCCTCCAGACCAGGAGGGACCCCTGGACTTGCAACCCGCAAGCCCAGAACCGGAGGACCAATCCTCCCTTCCTCCAAATCGGAGGGAACCCACAAGTAGCTCCCAGCTACTTGCAACCGGAGATCAGATCTCCCTTCTCCTGACTCACCAGGAGGAACCCGATTCCCAGCAGGGCAATCGGAAGAACAAGAATAACCAAATGAAAAATAAAAAATAAGAAACGGAAAATACACAGCAATCGGAAGGCTGTAAATGAAGAACAAGAATGTAACTCTCAAAGGAGCAGATCTGGCTTGGATTTAATCCAGACGCCAGAAGACAAATCTTCAATAGCTTCTTCCTTCTTCTCCACGAACTCTCTCTCTCTCTATCTCTCTTTCTTTCTCCTCTGCTCTCCTTTTCTCTTATGCTATTCTCTCCTTCTTCTTTGCAACCCTTTTTCTTCTGCTGGCTCACTCTTCTTCTATTTCTTCTTCTTCTCTTTTTCTTCCTCTTTTCTTTTTCTGGATCGAAGGGCTTTCTGCTCTCCAGGCTTCTTCTTCGATCAGCCTCCATCTGAAGACGAAGGCTCCATTATATACCAGCAGCAGCAGCAGCCAGGGCGCGTGTGGCTTCCACAATTCCTGCCCTAAAAATTCGGACCACGTGGCAGCATCCAGCAGGCTGTCAGTACACGTGTCCTTATCTGGACACTGTTCTTATCCTCGGATCACGTGCCCAGCACCAGTACGCTTAGCAACTGGAGTTAGATGGCGTCAACCCACTTGCTCCAAGGAGTTGACGCAGCCTTCAGAGATCTTCAACCTATGAAACTCAAGTCTGCTGCGTTGACTCCATCAGCTTGTTGCGTTGACGCATCGGCATCGTCAGTCCAGTGATCAATGTATTTGGCGGATAGACATGCTGCGTTGACGCTGCTAGGCTAAAGCATTGACGCAGTGGTGTGTTTCTGCAACTAATACTTCGGCTTGTTTGCATGCTGCGTGGACGCTAAGAACTCCAGCGTTAACCTTCTAAACTGTCTCCGAGCTAGATGCCTATCAGGCTCAATGGCTGCGTCGACGCTGTCTAGCAGTGGCGTTGACGCATGGATACATTCCAGTGAACAAATAGCCTAGCCTTTTTAACTGATGCGTCAACGCTTCCAACCCGTGGCGTTGACGCATTGATGATCCAGTGATCAAGTCTTCAGCAGATGGGCGTGCTGCATCGATGCTCTCATCATGCTGCGTTGACGCATTAGTGTTCCAGCATCTGAACTTAGATGGCTTCAGCCCTCTCACGTTTCGTGTGGAGTGCGTTGACGCATTGTGCAACTACGTTGGCTCAATCATCAGTCTGAATCGTCTGCAAACAGAGATGGAAGGAATGTATATACTTAGTTAGTTCATGCTCTTATAACAGCGAGTGTACATACATTTGAACAATTAGCATATGGACAGTGTATACACATTACCGTAAAGGACAATGCATGAGTGAAGTGTATAGACTTGGTGTAATGACGCCAATGTACATACTTGCAAGATGTGAGGCGTTGTGTAGACTTTGCGTTCAACTGGATGTATAGGCTTGGAGGGTTCACTGATGGCTGTACAGACTTGGGCGTTGTATAGACTTGGAACGGCTTCAAGGTAACAATGTACAGACTTTGAAATAAAGAGTGTACAGACTTGAAAGTTCAAGGCCACGATGTATAGACTTTGCCCAAGGAAACGAATTTATAGACTTCAAAAGAAGCAGTCCGATGTACAGACTTGGTTGCAAGCTGAAACGCCGGATGTACAGACTTCACCAACAAGCTCGAACACGAACAGGCTGCACAGTGCACTGTATAGACTTGGAACGAGTGTGCTGTGAGCACTGTAGAGACTCAAGTTATAACAACCGAATGTATAGAGTTGTGGTCGGACAACCCAATGTATAGACTTGAAGCATGAGGCCAATGTTCAGACTTTGATGCCCAACGGCGATGTCTAGACTTCGACAAGCTTGAGCCAGTTTATGGACTTTGTGAGAGTGAGACGATGCATGAGACGCTGAAGGACCGATGTACAGACTCTGAATATGATATGCCAGTGTACAGACTTAATGATATGAACACTAAGGTATGCTGTACAGACTTACTACGATCAAGCTGATGTACATACTTTGATACCCAGATAGGCAGAGTTCTGATGGGTCGACGCATCAGTAAGGGTGGGTCGACCCACTACTGTTCATTCTAACTAAGCAGAGTGTAGACAGAATTAAGATAGCATGCTTATCTGACAACCATATGAACTGTACTCACTCACATGATAAAACATCATTATGATCAGAGAATGACTGAATAATAGCATGATGACACACACAACAAGATGACTCACAGTGAATAACTCACTTCAAAGGCCAATCATCAAAACCACCATTAAAACCATCATCAAAACCACATGGGCACAACAATCTCCCCCTTTTTGATGATGGCAACACTACACAGTGTGTCAATCTGATGACTCAAACTATTCTCCCCCTTTGACTTCATCAAAAAGAAAATAGTTTGAGAAATTATAGCATGTATAAAAATTCAGTCAATTTCTCCGCCTTGCAAGAACATGATTCTCTCCCTTTATGAGTTTCAACAAAAGCATGAGTTAGAGATGATCAAAAGGAACCTGCATGCACTGATTGAATGATATTCTCCCTCTTTGGCAAACAATCTCCCCCTTTGGTATAATCAAAATAAACCATGGGAAGGGGTATGAATGTAGATGCAGATACCAGAAATATGAATGCAAGGGCACAATTCTTCTCCTTCTATGCAGCATGATGCATATGATAAGGAGGCTCCCCCTCAATAAATGGAACCTTATGAAATGAATGAGAAAGAGACCACATGGGCAAACAAGGAGAAGTTCAGGTCAATGAGCAGAAGAGGTTCAATTAGCAGATTTTTAAAGAAGCTCCAATCTCAGAAAATTCAGTCAGATTTTCAGAGAGATATCAATCTTATAAATCCAAAACACAAGTTTTCAAAGTCTTCCATTATAAGGGCTTATGAATGAGCTTTATTGAACAGCATGGTTTAAACATGATGTATGCTGAGTTTATCAATAAAATTCTGTATTGATATCTAAAACCATGGTTTAATAAAAATGAACCAAACCCTCATATTTATCTTGATAAAACTCCCTTTCTCTTACACAATCAAATTTATTGATTTTTTTCATAATTACATGCATCAGTATTGAAATCAAGCAATTTTGAAGTCATATGATTTTGTATAGGGTTGTAGCAATTTGATTTTTTCATCAATATTCAGATATTTCAATTCGTTCGACAATTTTTCATGCTACAAATTTTACGAGCACTCTAGTTCAGTGTACACCTTGTAACTAGAGGATATACCTTGATCAGAGGCCAATATCCCTAAGCACTTAGTGTGACTAACTGTCATGCTTTACATGAACAGAGATAGCATTTACACATCATGACACACTGCAAATTATTTCTTGATGAGTGAGTTGTATTTCTCAGTGTGCATGCCATTGCTCTGCTTGAATTTCAATTAATCTTAATCAGAGTTAACGATGGTACCTCATGACACAGTCCTATGGACATGTGTTTCTCAGTGACCAAGGTCATTGCTCTGACAGAAAATACCCTTTAGACATTTTCAGAAAAATTCATTTGCTTCAAATCAATAACAATTTCATGTACTTAACCAAATAAAGTCATGTATTCAATAATGTAGATTTCAGAAGATTTTACAAGACACAACATGAAACAGATGGTTAAGGTTTATTAAACATGCTTCAGATATTTTTAAGAGATTTTAAAGCCAAACTCATTGAATACATTAAACTTAAACCACATGAGTTATTTCAGTCATTCATAAAAACGTATAATAGAAGATTTCTAGTTCAAGAATTTTCAGATTTATGATCGAGATAGTCCCATTGAGATCTTCATGAAAGACTGATGGAATTCTGAAGCCAATAGATACCAATTGATAAGAGAGATTTCGAGGCTCAATGATTTCTGATATTATCAAGGTTTGTCAACTAAGATCAATGATGAAAGATATGCAATGAATTCTCACAAGAGTATGCATTTGACAACCTATATGCAATGCATTGACTCCCCCTCACAATATGCATTCAGACACTCTTTTTGGCATTTTCAATGAAATAAAATGCAATGCACTATATGTATGCAAAAATACATGCAACTAACTCCCCCTGAAAACATGCAATATTTGCCATGAGAAACTAAACATGTGATTCCAAATGATATAGTGACTTGTGCATATTCAGACTGTCCTATTCAGCAAAGTGACCCATGGTACTAGGCGGAGCACTTGGTCTAAAAGACCACCTCACACATAGTAGGAATCTCCAGACAGATTTCCCTGCCTTTTGGTACCTTACCATTTATATACCATTGAGGTCATGCATGATAATTCAACATGGGCAGCATGCATGGATCAAATTTCAGCTAATCAGATTTTTCAGAATGCAATGGACAGATTTTCAATGAACTATGCAATAGACAAATTTCAAGCCACATTCATAAATAGTTCAGAGTTTTCCAGAAAATTCGAAATGCAATTTGTTTTCAGAGGTTATGCATTTCAACAATTATCAAACAACTACAAATGGCAGATATGCAAGAATTTCAAACTAGGAGATGCAGAGAAATTACCTGAAAATTTTAAAAGGGGTTTTTCTTTGAGTGCCTTGGTTTATTTCCCCCTTTTATTCCTCAGCTTCCAAGGCACACCTGCAGGTTAGCAAACTATCTAGCACAAATAGGCACCCAAGAAGTCTTGGGTCCTGAATTAACAGTGACACTCCTAGCAGGTTTTCTCAACAGATTTCTCGCATGTTTATCATCACAACTCATGATATGACAATTATACATGGAATGCCCTACCTGCCCACAATGATAACAAGAAACAACAGATTTCATGTTCTCCTTGTATACATCAGCATTGGTGTGAACATGGTGTGAGTGAACATGATTAATTCTGTTGTTGACATGAAAATTTTTCTTTTCATAACCGGCCAGCCAACAGTTAACAGCTCTGTGGCCTGGCTTTCCATATTCAAAACATACAGTGTGTTTGCTTCTAGAACCAAACTTATTTCTATCAGTAATGTTTTTGTTAACAGGGAAATTAACAAATCTAGAGTTAGTTTTCTTTCCCTGAGCATGCCAGCAGAAGGCAGCAATGTGACCAAACTTCCCACAACAATAGCATTGAATTTTCTTTTCCTGATCAGTAGAATATTTCCTAAGATGATTTCTAGGATACTTTCTAACAGCATTTCTTTCATCATTTATCAATGCTACACAGTTATGCATAATGTGGCCAACTTTCCCACAATAGTGACATGTTATAGCCTTTTTATTCACATTCACTTGTTTGACAAGATTGATATTCTCATGACAGTGTGAATGTGTGTGTGAGCAGTGAGCAGCATGCACATGTAAATCAGAGACATATTTGGACTTATCCAAATCAGCATTTTTCTTTTCTTTTTGAGTCTTTTTCTGTTTCTTATCTGAATTTTCAGCCTTCTTAGTAGTGAATTGAAAAATAGAAGAACTAGATTGATTAGCTTGTTCAGAGCTTTTCACGAATACAGTTGACTTCTTCTTTTCATTCACTTTCTTATTAACATGCACATACCCAAGTCCTTCTTTCTGAAAATTTACTTTAGAACCAAGCAGCTTATTCAAATTGTCTTTTCCTTTAACGAATTTTGACAAAGAATTTTTCAGATCTTCAATCTCAGAATTCAATGAAGCAATACTCACTTCATACTTGGATAGCTCAGATTCACAAACAACCAGCTGTTGTTGCAAAGCATCATTCAGGTTCTTCAGAGTTTCATTCTCTTGTTGAACCATTATTTCAATGTTGTTCTCATTTTCCTTCACAACAGTTTTTCCTTTTTCAATTGACAACCATCTTTCAGAGAAGACAGTATTAAGAACCATTAGCTTTTTATTTTGATCTTCCAAGTAGACATTTTCTTCTTTCAGACTTCTGACTTCAGAATTTTTCTCTTTTCTTAATTTTCTCTTTTCTGATTTAACTCTTTCATATTTTTCCAGTAGATGCTCATGCATGGCCACTAAATCATCATGACTCATATCCTCGGTCTCAGAGTTTACCTGGGATGAGGACTCATCTGATTGATCACTCCTTCTTGCCATGAGACATTCTTCTTCCTTTCCATTGTGGATGCGAAGCAATTCATCCAATATTTCCTTTGCCGAGCTACAACCTGAGAAGGAGGAAAAATCATCAGAACCGATTGCAGCCTTCATTAAATTTAGAGCTCTCACATTATCATTATTTTTCAACTTGTGAACATGAGTCCACTTGGACTTACCCTTAGGAAGTTCATGTGGACTGTGAGAGATAATCTTCCACAATTGTGGATTAATAGAGTTAACATGCTTGTGCATATGATATAGCCAGAATTTAATATTTGAACTACTGAATAGTGGAGGATGAGCCATGAGAACACAACAGATTAATGCAACAGGAATATTGATGAACTAAAAACAAATTAGCACCGAAAACCAGAGATCGAATCTGCAGGTCGCTGGACCTTGTGTGCAGACACCGCTCTGATACCAATTGTTAGGGTGCTAGGCCCGGATACAGAGGGGGGTGAATGTATCCCTCTAGAAAATATAGCCCAAATTAAAACTCTAAAGCTCAGATATGCGGAATAAAGACTAATGAGCTTTCCAAGATGAAATGATAAGGTAACAATTGAACAAACAGTTGGACTGCACCAATGCAGCCACCTGAACAACCAGAAACGAAGCCAGAGCTTAACAACCCAATCACACTTAGCAGAATACAATGCTCAAAAATAACTCTCTAGATAATGCAACTAGCCAAGCATGCACAACCTGTGAATGGGAGGTAGAAGATATGGAGCTAATGCAAGGCAAACCACTGCACAAATAATTTTAAGGTGGTTCGGTCCTCCAGACCTACATCCACCCCTCACTCCCAACCGGAGTGAGGCTTCACTAGCCAATGCTAGAACCAAGCAGACTCAGTCTGCGAACAGTTGCTGCCACACACCTTGACCAGGGGAACAAACTCCCCTCTTCCTCCCAACCGGAGGGACACCCCAAGTGACTCCCAGCCACTTGGAAACCAGAGATCGAAGTGTCTCTTTCTCCAGACCGGAGGGACCCCTGGACTTGCTACCCACAAGCCCAGAACCGGAGACAAGTCTCCCTTCCTCCAAACCAGAGGGTACCTACAAGTAGCACCCAACTACTTGCAACCGGAGATCAGATCTCCCTTCTCCTGACCCACTAGGAGGAACCCGACCTCAGTCCAGAGGATCGGAAGTACAAAGCTAACCAGAGAAACAAAAGGGAAAATAAGGAAACATAAAAAGCACAGCAACAAAAGCTGGAAATGAAACACAATAGTCATTCTGGATTTGATCCACGAACAGACTGAACATGTCTTCAATAGACTCTCTCCTCTTCTTCTTTTCTTCCTCTTCTTTCTTCTTCTCAGCTCACGCAATCTTTCTCTTCTGCTCTCACTCTCTATTTTCTTCTCTTTCGCAGGCTCTCCCTGTCTCTTCTCTTTCTTCTTCTTCTTCTGCTTCCTTCTTCCTTCTTCTTCTTCGCTCTGCTGCTTCTCTTCTATTCTTTTGCTCACACTCTCAGATTTCTTCGCTGGAGAGCTTCCTCTTCTTCCGTGGAGAGTTAACCCTTTTCGAGAGGATGATGGGGTGCTTTTATATCAGAAACAGAGCCTCCGAAGGTTGAGTAGAAAATGCCATAATGACCACTGATTGGTCCACTTGGCGGGGTAGCACCCCTTATCTAACACGTGTCAGCATCTTGCCCCTTTTTCCCATCGGATCACGTGCCCCCTCGAATGGTTGGAGGCATCCTCAGACTTGAACGAAAGTTCCTTCCTCGTGGCAGGGTAGCAGTCAGTGGCTTACACGTGTCTGGCTCGTAGGGTTCTGTTTCTGGAGACTGACCGCGTTGACGCACTGGCATCACTGCGTCTACTCTTTGCTTGTACACATTTGAATTTGCCCCACTGCGTCGACCCTGCTGTGGATAGCGTTGACGCGTTGAAGATAGCCAGAGATAAGTCGCCCCTTTCTTGAACTGCTGCGTCGATGCTTCCAGTTGGTGGCGTTGACGCACGGATGAAAATCAGAAGTGTGTATTGGCCTCTCTTCCGCCGCTGCGTCGACGCTGCTTGTTGATGGCGTTGACGCACGAACATGTACATTAAGGCCTATCTTGCCTTGAATATTGGCGTCTCTTAAGCCGCTGCGTCGACGCTGCTCCATTGTGGCGTTGACGCAGTGGAAGATATCGTGAAGGCTTCGTCAACTGATGCGTGGACACTTTAAGCTCCCAGCGTCGACCCTGTTCCCTTCAGCAACAAGAAAGAAGTCATAAGATTTAAGTATGTACATTGCAGTGTATATACTTCGTTGTATAGACTTGTGAAGGCAAATGCAACGTACAGACTTGGTAAAACAAGGTCCAGTGTAGGCTTGGTAAAGTGAAGTCCAGTGTATAGACTTCAGTTAAGTTTAGGCCTCTAACAATGAGTGTATAGACTTGGGCCTAACAATTGAATGTATAGAGTTGAAGCCTGACAACCCAATGTGTAGACTTGAAGCTTGAAAGGATGTATAGACTTTACATAACACAGTCCGATGAATAGACTTGGAGATTCAACAGAAGACTGTATACACTTGGCGAAACAATCCAATGTATAGACTTTTAGGCAAGGAGGCCAATGTATATACTCTGAGAAGTGATGCACAGTTCACGCTGTACAGACTTCAACATAGGGAAGACTCTAAATGAGACGTTGGCAGAGACAATGCATGAGACGGTGAAGGACTGATGTATAGACTTCACCAACATGAACAGGTTGCACAGTCCACTGTATAGACTTGATTATATGAACTTCAGGAGCATATGACACGGTTGTACAGACTTTGTAAGCCAAACGAATGAATAGACTTTGCCATAGTCTAATGTATAGACTTGAAGAAACTAAACTAAAGAGTCGACGCATCAGCTCAAGGAGTTGACGCATTACTGTGTGGACAGAGACAAATATCACTGAAGGGTCGACGCATCAGCACGGGTGGGTCGACCCACTACTGTTCATACTAACTAAGCAGAGTGTAGCAATGAATGCTTTATGCATCAGTTAACATGACTGAACATCAAATATGTTAAACTAAACTGAGCAGCAATATGACTGAACATTTGATAGACTGAGTTATGATCAGAAAATAACTGAATAACAGCATGATGACTCACACAGCAAGATGACTCACAGTGATTAATTCACATCAAAAACCAATCATCAAAACCACCATTAAAACCACAGGGGCACAACATATCCTTCACAAGATCTAACGATCTAGAGTAAGATCCGATTAAATGGCAAACAAGGGTATGATGCCCGAGGGTCACTCCATCAACCGTCCTCCCTTCTTTAACGGTTCAAACTACTCGTACAGGAAAAACAGAATGCATATTTTTCTGAGGGCTCAAGAGTACGAAGTTTGGAGAGTTGTGGACAAGGGTCCTTACAAACTCGGGGATGATGAAGAAAAATGGACACCCGAAGAAATTAAAAAATGCACTGTTAATTTCAATGCTATGAATATTATGCAATGTGCGATACACCCTAATAAGTTTTCTCGTGTTTCCATGTGCAGTTCGGCTAAAGAAATGTGGGACAAACTACGGCTCATATATGAGGGGACGTCCGAGGTCAAGGAGACCAAGGCCAACCTTCTGGTCCGAGATTATGAGCTCTTCAAGATGAAGCCTGAAGAGACAATTTTAGAAATGTTCGCAAGGCTAACTGAGATCACGAATGGTCTCAAAGGTCTTGGGAAAGATTATACTAATTCTGAGCTCGTGAGAAAAGTGCTAAGATCACGCCCTCCTACGTGGCACACCAAGGCCACCATCATTGAAGACTCTAAGAATCTGTCCACACTTACTCTCGATGAACTCATAGGGTCACTCAAGACCTATGAGATAAATATGAAGAGGACAGCCGAGGATGATATCAAGAAGAAGAAGGTGATTGGATTGAGAGCTCATCAATCCGATGACGACTTCCAAGAAGAAGAATCCAGTGATGGGAGCAACGAAGAAGAAGAATTGGCTATGATCACTCGCCAAGTGAAAAGATTTCTGAAGAAGAAAAGAAACTTCTAAGGCAAATTCAGAAAAGGGCAAAGGAAGCCCACTCAAACCAAGGGCGAGTCGAGCAAGCCGAATAGCACCATATGCTACGAATGCAAGAAGCCCGGGCACATGAGAGGAGAGTGCCCAGATCTAAAGAGAAAATTCAAGAAGGACAAGAAGCCCAAAGCTATGGTCGCCACATGGAGCGACGAAGAGGACGAACTGTCTGAAGAGGAGATTCAAGAACTGGTGGAGAGCTTGTGTCTCATGGCACATGAAGATGAGGCTCCGGAGGTAAACTATGACCCTGATTTCATTTTGAATGAACAATGGGAATCTGAATATGAGAAACTGTACTTGAAATATAAGAAAATCAGATCTGAAAACAAAGATCTCAAGAAAAAGATTGATGAGGATATCTTTGTTAAATTTGAGAAACTGGAAGAAGAGTGGTTTGAATTAACTGAAGAAAAAGAAATTTTATTGTAAACAATTTCAGATATTGAAAGAACCAAAGAAGAGATTTCATATAAAATGTCTGAAATTGAAAAAGTGTGTGAAAGACTGAAAAAGGAAGAAGAAGTTCTGAAATCCACAAATTCAGAACTTGAAAGGAGAAATGAGATTTTGGGTGAAGAAGTGGCTGAACTTTAGTCCACTTTCTCTAGGTTTGTTAAAGGGAAACAAAACCTGGATAACTTGTTGGGGGTTAAGGTTAACTTCTAAAAGGAAGGTTTGTGGTATAGTCCTCAAAACAAAAAATCCTTTGAGCGTAAGATCACCACATCCTATATGCAAGAAAAAGGAAATGATTGTGCGTCATATTCATACTCCAAGCCAATACATGTTCAATCAAAGCCACGCCATTTTCCAAGAAGGTCTTCAAATGTAAATTACTTTCACTGTGGTCGTTTTGGACATGTTATTGCTTATTGTTAGACAAAACTTACCAAGAAATCATGCATTCTGGACAAAGAAAAGATATGCACAGAATTGGACCAACTCTCATGCACCCAAACTCGTTTGGGTACCAAAAATAATTGCATGAGAATTTTTCTTTCTTGCAGATATGTCTTAAAGCCAGGGGGAGCAAATGATACTTGAATAGCGGCTATTCAAGGCATATGACAAGGGACAAGAAAGTGTTCTCTACACTGCAAGACAAGGATGGAGGTTCAGTTATCTTCGGAGGCAAGGACAAAGGTAAAATCATTGGGATTGGCAACATAGGTAAGAATTCTAAAATTCTTATTGAAGATGTACTTTTGGTGAAAGATCTAAATAACAATCTTTTTAGTATAAGTCAACTGTGCGATAAGGGTTTTAAAATTGTTTTTGATGAAACCCACTGCATTGTCATGAACAAGAACTCAAATGAGATCAAATTTATTGGAAAAGGGAATAACAATGTCTATACTATTGATATTGATAATGTCTCGTGTGATGATTTTTGCCTGATAGCAAACAATCATGAAAATGCATGGTTATGGCACCGAAAATTAGGTCATGCTAGTTTTGGAGTAATCTCCAAATTGTCTAGACATGACTTAGTGAATGGACTTCCAAAATTAAAGTTTGAAAGTGATAAAATCTGTGAAGCTTGCACAAAAGGCAAGCAAACACGAATCTCCTTCAAAAATAAGGACATTGTTTCTACCGCTAGGCCCTTGGAATTGCTGCACCTTGATCTCTTTGGTCCAACTAGGACTTCCAGCCTAGGAGGAAAATCTTATGGTTTTGTGATTGTTGATGACTTTTCCAGATTTACATGGGTGCTCTTTTTAGCCAATAAAAATGATGCCGTGACGAAATTTCAAGTTTTTTACATGAAAGTTCAGAATGATAGAGGTTATCTTATCACTACCATTCAAAGTGATCACGGTGGAGAGTTTGAAAATCATGATTTCAGCAAGTTTTATGAAGAGCAGGGATACACCCACAATTTTTCATCACCAAGGACGCCTCAACAGAATGGAGTGGTGGAGAGGAAAAATAGAACCCTGATAGACATGGCACGGACCATGTTAAGTGAGAATTCCCTACCCAAATACTTTTGGGCTGAGGCGGTAAGTACATCATGCTACATCGTCAACAGCGCAATGGTAAGGCCCATCTTAAAGAAAACACCTTATGAGCTGTATAAGGGTAAGAAACCAAACATCTCTCATTTTAAACCCTTTGGATGCTCATGTTTCATCTTGAACAATGGTAAGACTAATCTAGAAAAATTTGATGAGAAAAGTGACAAAGAAATTTTCCTAGGTTATGCACTTAACTCTAGAGCCTACCGACTGTTCAAAAAGAGGACCTTGGTTGTTGAAGAAAGTCCTCATGTGATTTTTGATGAATCTGAGTTAAAACTAACAAACCAATCTATTCAAATTGTGGATGCAGATGAAGATTCCAAAAGTCCGAATGATGTCAAGGCCAAGGATGAGCCAACTGAAGGGGGATCTAACAAAAGTGAAGAAGATGAGGATCCCTCAATTGAAATTCTTCAAGAACAGCAAGTGCAACACCCAGATTTGCTAAGATCTTGTACTCTTCTAAAAGATCACCCTACTGAAAACATCATAGGTAATCCTGAAGATGGGGTAAGAACTAGATCCTCTCTAAGGCAAGTAGAAGAGGAGGATTTGATTACCTTAATTTCACAAGAGGAGCCTAAAGACATTCATGATGCCTTGTAAAATGAATCATGGATCCAGGCTATGCATGAAGAGTTGCACCAGTTTGAAAGAAACGAGGGGTGGACTCTTGTACCACGTCCTAGAAATCAACCCGTAATAGGAACCCGATGGGTTTTTAGAAACAAGCTGAATGATACAGGTGTGGTTGTTAGAAATAAGGCCCGACTTGTAGCCAAGGGGTATAGCCAAGAGATGGGGATTGATTTTGATGAGTCTTTTGCCCTAGTTGCTAGGCTAGAAGCAGTCCGAATTTTGTTGTCATTTGCTTGCTCATTGAACTTCAAACTGTTTCAAATGGATGTTACATCTGCGTTTCTTAATGGGTATATCAAAGAGGATGTTTTTGTAGAACAACCTCTAGGCCTTGAAGATTCTAAACACCCACGACATGTGTACAAGCTCCAGAAGGCGTTGTACGGGCTCAAGTAGGCACCAAGGGCATAGTATGAAAGGCTTACTTCATTTCTGACCGAAAATCTATTCAAAAGAGGTAAGGTTGATCAAACACTCTTCACAATGAAATCAGGTAAAGATATATTGGTAGTTCAAGTGTATGTTGATGACATAATTTTTGGAGCTACTAACAATGCTTTATGTGATGAATTTACAAGAATAATGCAAGGAGAGTTTGAAATGAGTCTAATGGGTGAACAAACCTTCTTTCTTGGATTGTAGGTAAAACAAACGCCCGAAGGCATCTTCATAAATCAAGCCAAGTATACAATGGATCTGTTGAAGAAATACGGGATGGCAGAAGCAAAACCCATATCAACTCCGATGGCCACAACCACGAAGTTGGACAAAAATGAAAATGGTAAAATAGTAGATCCTACACTATTTCGAGGTATGATTGGATTACTACTGTATTTAACATTATGTCGTCCTGATATTCAGTTCAATGTATGTCTTTGTGCTTGCTTTCAATCATGTCCCAAACAATCTCATCTAATGGCTGTTAAACGGATCTTTCGGTATTTGATTGGCACACTAGACTTTGGCTTGTGGTTTCCGATCGACAGTTCATTTGATTTGATTGCATATACCGATGCCGATTATGCTAGTTGCATTGTTGATCGAAAAAGTACTAGCAGGTACTGTCAATTTCTTGGTGGTTGCCTAGTCTCATGGGCTTCCAAGAAACAACTTTTAGTAGCTCTCTCAACGGCCAAGGCTGAGTATGTAGCCGCCGAAAGTTGTGGAGCCCAAGTACTTTGGATCAAAAATCAGTTGCTTGATTTGGATGTTGAAATAAAATGTGTTCCAATTTTGTGTGACAATACTAGTGCAATTAGTTTGTCTAAAAACCCTGTTCAACACTCTAGGACAAAGCATATAGACATTCGGCACCATTTCTTGAGAGATCATGTAGGCAAAGGGGTCTTTGAGCTAAACTTTATTGATTCTCATAACCAATTGGCCGATATCTTCACAAAGCCCTTAAACCAGGTGCAATTCAACAAGATTAGAAGGGAACTTGGCATGTGTAAGGGTGAGGGCATACACACTTAGGTCTTCATTTGGATGAGTGATGCATATCAGAAACATAAAGGGTAGATAGTGTGACATGCATCACCATGTTGTGTGTTTTTACTCTTTTTTGTATGATATCATCCTGCATGCGTGATTGTATATTTTTATCCATATGCCCCTCCTTGAAAAATTCTAAAATCCAATACTCCTTGACAAATAAATGTGGACAAATGACCTAGGGACACTAGGCAGTATCTGAGGGTGAGCATTCTGGAAAATCTCGTTGGTTGATTCTTCAGAAGTCATTTACTGAAATTCTCCCCAAAGAAGCAAAAAAAAGGAAAAAAAAGGAAAAAGAAGGAAAACAAAAAAAAGGAGAGAAAGAAAAAGGGGATGAATACCTACCAGTGAAGGGAGCTCAAAGAAGGCCGGAGATATGGAGGCTTTCAGTCAAAAAAAAATTATATTTCAAAAATAAGGGTTTTTGGGCCAATCGACCATTTCGGTCGACCGGTCCACCTATAGCGGTCGATCGAAACTGACGGCCGGTCCAACCGAGATCCGACCGCCCCCCTTACTTAAGGGGTTTTCTCCCCTTCCTCTTTCATTCTATCCCACTCACTCTTTCTCCCATACACTCCCCAAACCCCAGAACACAAACCTTCCACTCCACAAGCCTTAAAACTTCACCATTCCTCCATCCGCACAATCTCCGTAGGATTCACCACCATTCCGGGACGTGATCTCTGCGGAAGTTCATGCTGCCACCTATCCACCTCCTCGATTCCAGAGCGTGGGGACAGATCTTCCAGGGCTCCAGGAGTGCTCCTTGTTATGCCCCTGTGTGATTTTGATGATGGCTGACACACCATGAGTCACACTGAGGTGTGATGATGGCTGACACACCATGAGTCACACTGAGGTGTGCTAATTAATATAGATGACTGATTGACTGCTTGAATATCTGATTGTTTTATCTGATTGCTTGCTTGAATAGTTAATTCATGAATATGGCTAGATTGGGTTAACGTAGTGGCTAATTGTTTGTTCATGCATTACTCTATTTGCCAAGTGTATACATCAGTCAGCATTGCATTTTGTTCACGAAGTCTATACACTGCTGGATGTACATGTCTGCACATTGGTGTTTTTCCCTACGTTCTGGCCAAGTCTATACAGCCTCATTCCTACCTTCGTTCCAAGCCAAAGTCTACACAACGCCCTTCATTGAAAGTCTATACATTCGCTGCAGAGATCACGGTCAAGTGTGTACACTCTTTCACTGTAGCTTCCACATATTCAAGTCTTCACATTGAAAGCCTATACATTGCTGGATGATCAAGTTTGTACATCCATAGTTAAACTTGAAGTCTGCACACTAGTCTTCAAATCCAAGTCTGCACATTGGTCTTCGATTTCAATGTCCATACATTGGGCTTTTACATGAAGTCTATACATTGTTATTTGCAGTGCAAGTCCATACATTGGACTGTTCTTCAAAGTCTGTACATCAGACTGTTACAGTAAGTCTGTACATTGGCTTCACATCTTCAAGTCTGTACAGCCGTTTGCATTGGATTTCATGTCTAGACATTGCACTGTAGCATCCATCGTCTTCGTGTTGTTTTAGTGTTTATGTCTTCGTGTTGTGTTTACGTTTTCATGTTAATTTTGTGTTTAAGTCTTCATGATGTTTATGCATTTGTGTCTTCTGTCCTCGTGTTGACTTAACACACTTCGTGTTAGTCTTACGTCGTGTACTTCTTCTTCTAATCAAGTCGAGTCTGTCTGTGTAACCCGTGTCGTTTCCTTTGTTTTTAGTTGCTCATCTCGTGTCATCTTTTTTGTTTTCTCGTGTGCCTTCGTGTCACTTACTGTTGTTCCTCGTGTCGTTTCTTCCTGGTCCCACTGCTTCATCACGTGTCGTGATAGCCGTGGCATCTTCTGTCTTCGTGTTGTTTTCACTTCGTGCAGTCTTCTCCTAGTGTTGTCCTAAGTTCGAGTCGTTTCCTTGTTACTTCGTGTTGTTTCTATATTCGTATCTTCGTGTTGGTTTTTCTCTTTAGACTTCGTGTCCTTCTCGCTTTGACCACACTCCGTGTCGATTTTAGGTTTCATCTTCGTGTTGTCTTCACCTCGTGTTGGCCTGTGTTTCATCTTCGTGTTGTCTTCACCTCGTGTCGGTTTCACTTTTCATCTTCGTGTCTCCGTGTTGTTTTTGTCTTCTACTTCATGTTGTTTTCTTTCTACTTCGTGTCGTTGTTGTTCTATTGCATGCAGAACATTGCAGCACCTCGTGTTGCTTCCTGTGCCACCTCGTGTCGTTCTCTGTGTAGTGTGTGTTTTTGTCACCACTATACTTCGTGTCGTTGTTCTTTACTCCGTGCTGTTTTCATAGTCTTCGTGTTGTTCTCTTTGTAGTGTTATCTCTGTTACAGTATGTATCTCGTGTCGTTCTCAGTGCATCTAGAGTCGCTACCACATACTTCATGCAGTCTTAGCTTTAATGAGCATACAGCGAACTCTGAATGATTAAATGTATTAATATCATTACAGGTCCGAGGAAGAACATTCCACATACCTGGGCAGCACGTGATCCGAGGCTGGAATGAAGCCTGCTGAGAGACTGCCACGTGGTCCTAATACTTAGGGCTGGAAATGTGGAGGTCACACGTCGGGGCTGATGATGCTGCTGCTGCTATATATATGAGCCTCCTTCCACAGAAGAAGGTTGATCGAGTGGGCGAAAGGTGAAGTCCATACAGAGAGCCACGATCCAGACAGAGAAGAAGAAAAGGAAAAGAAGAAGAGAAAGAGAGTGAGAAAGAGAAAGAACGAGAGATTGAGCGAGAGATAGAGATAGCAGAGTGTGAAGGATAGAAGTGAGAAGAAAAAGAAGAATGAGAAGAAGAGAGAGCTAGAGTGATCGAAGCTTCAATTGAAGATCTGTTCCTACTGGACCGTGGATCAAATCCAGGCCAGCCAGCTCCTGCGAGAGCCACATTTATTTTTATCTTTTCAGCTTTCTGTTGCTGGTTTCTTTTTTATTTTAAACATTCACTTGTTGCTTCTTCGATTCTCTATAGAGAGGTCGGGGTCCCTCCTGTTGGTTCAGGAGAAGGGAGATTGATATCTCCGGTTGCAAGTAGCTGGGTGCTACTTGTGGGTTCCCTCTGGTTAGAGGAAGGGAGATCTGATCTCCGGTTCTGGGCTTGTGGATTGCAAGTCCAGGGGTCCCTCCTGGTCTGGAGGAAGAGAGGTCTTCGACCTCTGGTTTGCAGGTGACTTAGTGTCACTTGTGTTTCCCTCTGGTGTTCAGAGGAAGAGAGACTTGGGTCTCTAGGTTCCCCTCCGGTTTGGAGGAAGGGAGGATTGGTCCTCCGGTTCTAGTCTTGTGGGTTGCAAGACTAGGTGTTCCCTCCGGTCTGGAGGAAGAGAGACCGTGGGTCTCTGGTTTGCAAGCAGCAGGTGGGCTGCTTGTGGGTTCCCTCCAGGTTAGGAGGAAGAGGGGTCTTCGACCTCTGGTTCACTAGTAGTGGGGCTGCTACTAGTGGGGTTCCCTCTTGGTAAAGAGGAAGAGAGACGTAAGTCTCTGGGTTCTAGTGACTGTGGGTTGCTAGAGGTTCCCTCCGGGTAGGAGGAAGAGGAGAGGTTGTTCTCCTGGGGAAGCTGTGTATCAGCGTATGTTGGCAAGCTGTGTTGCCCAGCCGTTAGTGAAGCCACACTTGGTTTGAGTGTGGGGTGGATGTAGGTCTGAAGGACCGAACCACCTTAAAATCCTCTGAGTCTTTGTGTGTTCGCTTGTGGTGATATTGTTGTGTGCCTTCTATTCACTCGAGCTATTGTCTGCATTGCATTTTTGATAGTTCGAGTCCGAGATCATTTGCTTTTAGCGAAATACACTGCAGTATTTTTGAATTCTTTGAAAAATAGTGATCTATTCATCCCCTCCCCTTCTAGATCACTTCATATCTTACTTAACAATTGGTATCAGGGCGGTTACTGCTTCAAGATCCAACGATCTGTAGTGATCCCCGTGCTTCTCGGTGTTTATTCTGGTTTGCTGCTCCTTGATCTTTGTCTAATTGATCATTACCTACAAATGGCTCTTTCACTGGTTTTCAATGGGTCTAACTTTGATTCATGGTTCAGTAGTTTGCGTAACTACGTCAATCTAGATAATCCCGATTTGTGGAAGTTAATTACTCATGGTCCTCATAGATTACCACGAAAAGAGTCCAAATGGACTGATCGTCATAGATCAATGCATAGAGAAATTCAGAAAGCTATAAATATGATAAAAGCATCCATCAACAAGGCCTTACACTTTTGCCTTCATGATTGCAGGTCTGCTAGGGATATTCTGGACAAGATGAAACTAACTTGCAGAACAGGGAAGGAAAACTGCATGATGGCTGATGGGAGCGACCATAGCAGCAGCCACAGTGATAAAGAAGAGAACGAAGTTCAGGTAAATCCCTTTGCGGACTATACCTTAGATGATTGGGTAGATGCTTATTCCAAGCTGTTAAGATCTAGCAATAAATTGAGCAAGAAAAACAGATCTATGAAAAAACAGCTAGATAGGTTTGAGAATTCTAAACTTACTGGTGAGGACAGTGATACTCTGAAAACTAAAATCAGATATTTAGAAGACAGCTGACTGATCTTGATTCTATTACTTCAGATCTGGAATATCTGAAATCTGAAAATGCTAGACTCAAAAACCAAACTGAGGAATCTGGATCTAAATCAGTGAGCCTTGAAAATGAAAATAGATTGATTTCTGAAACCTTGGAGACTGTCAGAATAGAAAATTCAGAACTTCAGAAAAGGCTTGAAAATCTTCAATCTGAAGATGAACAAGAAGTGTTTAGTGAATGTCAGACCTCCTTAAGTGTTTTGAAATTTGATGATGAAATCCTGGAACAAAATGGTAAAATGAGACAGGAGATCTGCAAGCTAAAACAGTTAAATACAGCTATGTCTGAGAGACTTATCACTCTTGAAAAAGGGAAGAGTGTTAGCCTGGATAGCTCTGATGAGCTAATGAAAGCTGAACAGGAAATTGAAAGTCTTAGGACTGTTAATCAAATGCTGAAAGAAGATGCTGTGTGCTATAAAAGGAAAGCTGATGAATATGAAATCCATGTATCAAAGCTTGAATCAGAAGTTACAGAGTTGAGGAAATCTCTTGAGAAATTTGTCAGTGGAAAAGAAAATCTTGATAAAATTCTTGGATCTAAAGTGAATCTCCGAAGAGAGGGCTTGGGCTACAAACCAATAAATAAAAAGAGCTTTGAAAGTAAGCTTCAAACTTCATTCGTGAGTAGCTCTAAGTCAGGCAGCACATCGAATGTGCCTATTTTTGAATTTAGTGCTAAGAAGAATCAAAATTCCACTGACAGCCCTAAGTCTGAGAAACAAGTTCAAAAACAGAAAAAGACTATTCATGTTCAGAACAAAGATTCAAGGAACTCTCATGATAAAACTGAGAATGCTGTGCCTAAATTGAACAAACACATTCATGCAAATAAAAAGAAAATTTCATGCCATTACTGTCATAGGTTTGGTCACTTGATGCATGAATGTAAATTGATGGAACAGGATGATAGAATGCATGCTAGGAAGTACAATAACAAAAACAGTCCTGTTGAACAGAAGAGAAAAAGTTATTGTTATCATTGTGGAAAAACAGGTCATGTTAGTGAACAATGTTGGTTTGCCAGAGGTAAAGGCAAATATTTTTCAAATTCTAATCATGTCAATTTGTATGAAAATCAGCATGTCTTTAAAAGGAACAAAAATGGGTCCAGGGGCCAACACATGGTGTGTTCCACCTGCAGCAAGTCAGGCCATAGGGCGGTTGACTGCTGGCTTAATGTTGGTAGAAGAAATTTCATCTTCTGCTATCACTGTGAGAAACCTGGCCATACAGTCAAAGACTGCTGGCATTCTCAGAGAAAGAAGGTCAACTCTAAATTTGTTAAACAAAGTGTGTTTGGTAGGAACAAATCTGTTCAAACAAGAAAATCCCTCACATGCCTTGAGTGTGGAAAGCAAGGTCACGAGGTGACTGATTGTTGGTTTTCTGACCATCTGAAACAAAGTGGTAGTAAAAACAGAAACATTCATGCTTATAAATTTAGCACACCTGCTTACATGCATTGTAAGAAATTCAGACCGAGTGGTTCATGTGATTATTGTGGTCTGTCTGGACATTCCATGTCTAGTTGCTATATGAAAAAGCATGATGATATGATGGGTCAGAAGCTTTGGAAAACATCCCATCAAAATACCACTAACCCTGCAGGACCCAAGGAAACTTGGGTACCAAAATGTGCCAAGTGAGAAACTTTTTGCAGGTGTGTCTTGGGAACGAGAAATAAAAGGGGCAAATAAACCAAGACACCCTAAAAAGGTTAACCCCACTCATGCACTTCTCAGGTAAGTCTCTTGACTCTTCAATGAGTCTGCTTAGATGGCATTAGGAATATAGATAGATTTGTTAATTAGTGGTTTAAACATGCATGGTTGCATTTCCATGCAATAGTTGTTGAGTCTGGATATGCTCATTCTGTGACTGCATACATCTAGAATTCATTACTCATGAATGATTTTCAAATGTTTTGAATGCATACCGTCAGGGGGAGCTGCACAGCATATCATGCACATTTGACTAGTCTAATACCCTTCAGGGTCTTCATGCCTTTCATGGGTAGTTAATGCATCTAATTGCATCTCAGAGTGGCATCATTTAATCATGAAATTTTTCAAAAGAAAAGGGAGGGTTACAGTTTATGCACTCAGTGAGGGGGAGCATCTCTCATTATTCATTCATGTAAGTGCATGTGACCATCAGACCTCTCATCAAAGCTCATGTCTGATGACTAATACTCACCTTCCTGTTTGAACTGCAATCTTGATAAACTCCTTGGTGATTGTGAAATGCATTGTATTTCAGCCTCTTGCTTCAATTCTTGTCAGCCATTGTCACTCATACTATCAATTGGTATTCATTGGCATTTGTTGACGTGGCTGTACCTGAAAAATGCTCTTGCCTTCCTTGAAGTCCCAGAAAGATTTCTCTGCTCATATCTTGATCATAAATCCGAAAACATTATTTTTAAGGAAATTTCTATCATATAGGACTATGAATGTCTGAAGATTTCAGCCGGTTGAAGTTTCATGTACTTCTTGTGTTTGTTTATGAATTCTTCTTGGAAATATCTGAGTTAGTCTTAATAAATTTTAACCAATCCTTTCATGTTGTGTCTTTTAAACTCTTCTGAAATCTGAAATTCTGAAATCATGATTTTCCTTGACTGATTTGTATGAAAATATGTATTGTTTTTAAACATCAGGGAATATGGATTGTCAAATACCAAATCTTGTCAGAGCAATGTCTTTGGTCACTGAGAAACACATCTCATTCATCAAAGAAATGAATTGAGATATGTCATGAAGTGCCATAGTTAACTCTGTTTAAATATGTTGATTAAAAATCTGGCAGAGCAATGGCAGGCACACTGAGAAATACATGTCTCTCATCAAAGAAATGAGTTTCAGTGTGTCATGAGGTATAAATGCTATCTCTGTTCTTAAGAAGCATGACAGTTAGTCCTTCCAAGCGCTTAGGGATACTGGCGTCTAAACAACGTGTATCCTCCAGTTGTAAGGATGTACTTAACTTAATTGCTCTTGAATATTGTTGTTAAAAATTCGTTGCCTATCTAGCAGATCATCTGAGATTGTTTGGAAAAGAATATTCTTTCAATAGAAACTTTGACAGAAATAAATGGTTTCTTGTTTGTTTATCCTCAATACTATCGATTGCATTTCTTGAGGAAATCCTTGAAATTAAGCGAGCAAGAATGAAGAAGGTTAAAAAGGTTTCTCAATATGAAAACTTGGTTCACTTGTTATTAAGAAAACTGATTTCAGATATGAGTAGAAATAGCTCATGTTCAAACCTTGCATACATAAAATTCTGAACTGGTTTGTCAACATAGGTTCATTCATAGGTTTCTATGATGGAAAAGTCTGTAATCATCTGTTTAAATCAGATTTATGAAATTGATATTTCATTGAAAATCTTTCTCATTCTTCTGAATTCCTTTTTACTCTCTCATATTGGACTCCAGTCGTTCAGACTAAACTGACTGCTTCATTTGCACTCAGTTCTATCAATTGGTTCCAACTGTTGACTTCCACTCATGTCTTGGGCCTGCATAAGCATGGTGGATGCATAAGAGTTGTATGACTAAGGGGGAGCTAGTCAAACTAATTGCATAACATGCCTTTCAGGTTTTGATTCATGCATAGGTCTCATATCCTACATGAATTCTCATTGACTGTGCACTCATATAATTAATTGCAATACATTCATAACATCTTTCTAGTTGACGATGGGGGAGACTTCATTCATGCATTTTGTTGAGCTCCTAACTCTTTTCTGAATTGAGTTCTTCATACTTCAGTGCTCCTGTGTGATTGAAAATATGACATATCTACAGGGGGAGAAGCTCTTGAAAGGATACATTTGGAAGATAGATGTCATACTCCAAAGGGAAGTATAACAATCATGTGCTTTACGGAATTGTTTCCCTATTTCATATCTTTGATGAAGGCAAAGGGGGAGAAGAATCTAATCTGAGTCAGTGTAACTCATAGTGTTGCCATCATCAAAAAGGGGGAGATTGTTGTGCCCCTGTGTGATTTTGATGATGGCTGACACACCATGAGTCACACTGAGGTGTGGTGATGGCTGACACACCATGAGTCACACTGAGGTGTGCTAATTAATATAGATGACTGATTGACTGCTTGAATATCTGATTGTTTTATCTGATTACTTGCTTGAATAGTTAATTCATGAATATGGGTAGATTGGGTTAACGTAGTGGCTAATTGTTTGTTCATGCATTACTCTATTTGCCAAGTGTATACATCAGTCAGCATTACATTTTGTTCACGAAGTCTATACACTGCTGGATGTACATGTCTGCACATTGGTGTTTTTCCCTACGTTCTGGCCAAGTCTATACAGCCTCATTCCTACCTTCGTTCCAAGCCAAAGTCTACACAACGCCCTTCATTGAAAGTCTATACATTCGCTGCAGAGATCACGGTCAAGTGTGTACACTCTTTCACTGTAGCTTCCACATATTCAAGTCTTCACATTGAAAGCCTATACATTGCTGGATGATCAAGTTTGTACATCCACAATTAAACTTGAAGTCTGCACACTAGTCTTCAAATCCAAGTCTGCACATTGGTCTTCGATTTCAATGTCCATACATTGGGCTTTTACATGAAGTCTATACATTGTTGTTTGCAGTGCAAGTCCATACATTGGACTGTTCTTCAAAGTCTGTACATCAGACTGTTACAGTAAGTCTGTACATTGGCTTCACATCTTCAAGTCTGCACAGCCATTTGCTTTGAACTTCAAGTCTAGACATTGCACTGTTGCATCCATCGTCTTCGTGCTGTTTCTGGGTCTGAGTCTTCTTCGTTATTTCTGTCTTCGTGTTGCTTTTCCTAGACCTCGTGTCGTTCTTGTTTTGTAACCACACTTCGTGTCGGTTTCTATTGTTTCTGTGTTTTTGTCGTCGAGTTGTTTTTATGACTTCGTGTTGTATCCTTGTTGTGTCTTCGTGTCGTTTCTTTGTTGTGTTTACGTTTTCGTGTTAATTTTGTGTTTAAGTCTTCATGATGTTTCTGCATTTGTGTCTTCTGTCCTCGTGTTGACTTAACACACTTCGTGTTAGTCTTATGTCGTGTGCTTCTTCTTCTAATCAAGTCGAGTCTGTCTGTGTAACCCGTGTCGTTTCCTTTGTTTTTAGTTGCTCATCTCGTGTCATCTTTTTTGTTTGCTCGTGTGCCTTCGTGTCACTTACTGTTGTTCCTCGTGTCGTTTCTTCCTGGTCCCACTGCTTCATCACGTGTCGTGATAGCCGTGGCATCTTCTGTCTTCGTGTTGTTTTCACTTCGTGCAGTCTTCTCCTAGTGTTGTCCTAAGTTCGAGTCGTTTCCTTGTTACTTCGTGTTGTTTCTATATTCATATCTTCGTGTTGGTTTTTCTCTTTAGACTTCGTGTCCTTCTCGCTTTGACCACACTCCGTGTCAATTTCAGGTTTCGTCTTCGTGTTGTCTTCACCTCGTGTTGGCCTGTGTTTCGTCTTCGTGTTGTCTTCACCTCGTGTCGGTTTCACTTTTCATCTTCGTGTTGTTTTTGTCTTCGTGTCTCCGTGTTGTTTTTGTCTTCTACTTCGTGTTGTTTTCTTTCTACTTCGTGTCGTTGTTGTTCTATTGCGTGCAGAACATTGCAGCACCTCGTGTTGCTTCCTGTGCCACCTCGTGTCGTTCTCTGTGTAGTGTGTGTTTTTGTCACCACTATACTTCGTGTCGTTGTTCTTTACTCCGTGCTGTTTCATCGTCTTCGTGTTATTCTCTTTGTAGTGTAATCTCTGTTACAGTATGTATCTCGTGTCATTCTCAGTGCATCTAGAGTCGCTACCACATACTTCATGCAGTCTTAGCTTTAATGAGCATACAGCGAACTCTGAATGATTAAATGTATTAATATCATTACAGGTCCGAGGAAGAACATTCCACATACCTGGGCAGCACGTGATCCGAAGCTGGAATGAAGCCTGTTGAGAGACTGCCACGTGGTCCTAATACTTAGGGCTGGAAATGTGGAGGTCACACGTCGGGGCTGATGATGATGCTGCTGCTATATATATGAGCCTCCTTCCACAGAAGAAGGTTGATCGAGTGGGCGAAAGGTGAAGTCCATAAAGAGAGCCACGATCCAGACAGAGAAGAAGAAAAGGAAAAGAAGAAGAGAAAGAGAGTGAGAAAGAGAAAGAAAGAGAGATTGAGCGAGAGATAGAGATAGCAGAGTGTGAAGGATAGAAGTGAGAAGAAAAAGAAGAATGAGAAGAAGAGAGAGCTAGAGTGATCGAAGCTTCAATTGAAGATCTGTTCCTGCTGGACCGTGGATCAAATCCAGGCCAGCCAGCTCCTGCGAGAGCCACATTTGTTTTTATCTTTTCAGCTTTCTGTTGCTGGTTTCATTTTTATTTTAAACATTCACTTGTTGCTTCTTCCGATTCTCTGTAGAGAGGTCGGGGTCCCTCCTGTTGGTTCAGGAGAAGGGAGATTGATATCTCCGGTTGCAAGTAGCTGGGTGCTACTTGTGGGTTCCCTCTAGTTAGAGGAAGGGAGATCTGATCTCCGGTTCTGGGCTTGTGGATTGTAAGTCCAGGGGTCCCTCCTGGTCTGGAGGAAGAGAGGTCTTCGACCTCTAGTTTGCAGGTGACTTAGTGTCACTTGTGTTTCCCTCTAGTGTTCAGAGGAAGAGAGACTTGGGTCTCTAGGTTCCGCTCCGTTTTGGAGGAAGGGAGGATTGGTCCTCCGGTTCTAGTCTTGTGGGTTGTACGACTAGGTGTTCCCTCCGGTCTGGAGGAAGAGAGACCGTGGGTCTCTGGTTTGCAAGCAGCAGGTGGGCTGCTTGTGGGTTCCCTCCAGGTTAGGAGGAAGAGGGGTCTTCGACCTCTGGTTCACTAGTAGTGGGGCTGCTACTAGTGGGGTTCCCTCTTGGTAAAGAGGAAGAGAGACGTAAGTCTCTGGGTTCTGGTGACTGTGGGTTGCTAGAGGTTCCCTCCGGGTAGGAGGAAGAGGAGAGGTTGTTCTCCTGGGGAAGCTGTGTATCAGCGTATGTTGGCAAGCTGTGTTGCCCAGCCGTTAGTGAAGCCACACTTTGTTTGAGTGTGGGGTGGATGTAGGTCTGAAGGACCGAACCACCTTAAAATCCTCTGAGTCTTTGTGTGTTCGCTTGTGGTGATATTGTTGTGTGCCTTCTATTCACTCGAGCTATTGTCTGCATTGCATTTTTGATAGTTCGAGTCCGAGATCATTTGCTTTTAGCGAAATACACTGCAGTATTTTTGAATTCTTTGAAAAACAGTGATCTATTCATCCCCTCCCCTTCTAGATCACTTCATATCTTACTTAACACTCCTTAGTCCATCTCAATCTCAAGGGTAGAGTCCCTTCTCTTCGAAGGATTTCACAGCCAATTTCCTAGTCTAAGATGCCGCCTAGATGGAGCTCTCGGCGTTCCACTCAAGGGGAAGCCAGTAGTCAGAGACGGGTGGCCCCGACTCGTCCACAGCAGGCACCGGCACCTCGTCTACCTCCATGACCCATCATTAACCCTCACTTGGTTGATTTTCAGGAGGTGAATGAGATTTTTCCATATTTGTTTGCACTTTTTTCGATTCAAGACGGGTGGACTGATTTTGTCTCCAGATATACTAGGTATTATCCACACCTAGTCCAACAATTTTATGGGAATTTACTTGAGAGAAATGGAGCATTATTCACAGTTGTTCAGGATATTGAGATACATATTACACCCGACCTTTTTTGGCGTGCCTTAGGAGTCTCAGCTTGAGGTGCCGATATGTCTTTTGGACATGGTGAAGTGGAGGATACTTTCTTGCCTATGACAGGTTGTGATTATGTTCGGGGTGTGAGTGATCTCATCAGGCTAAATGCCAATCACTTTCCCCCACTGCAGCGTGTTCTACACTACATGTTTACTACTTTGATTTATCCAAAAGGTGGAAGTAGAAGTGAAGTGACAGAAGTTCATCCGTTCCTCTTTTAACATGTCATGAATGGGAACTCCGTAAATATGGGTCATCTCATGACTGATTTGATTAACTCATGCCAAACCAACTTGGGGTGATCTTTACCTTATGCATCCCAGTTGACAGGAGTCTTCATCTATGTTGGGGTCGATTTGGCAAATGATATGTCACTATCAGTTCGCCAAGATGATGTCTATAATGAACACAAGATCTTCTTCAATCTTGGATATTACTGGAATGAAGATGGTGAGCTTACCAGGGATATTCCCACCTATGCTGAACTATTTGCCAATGAAGAAGAAGCACAGTAGCAGCAGGATCATGGGGATGCACCCCCTCCCGTTCAGGTGGAGGATCAGCCTCCCCCACCTTCACATATTCATATGGATCAGGAGATGCCACCTTCCCCTCATCATATGGATGAGGAGATGCCACCTCCTCCACAGTTCTTTCACAGGGAATCTTCTACTCAGGGTGCTGGTCATCCCACTTGGGGGGATTATAAGGCTCTTGACAGACGTGTCTTAGGCATGGAAACCCGGCTTTACTCTTCCCTTGATCAACTGGACACCTTCATGAACACATTGACTGGACGAATGGAATCTTTCTCCCATGCTCTGGATGACCTTTCTACCCACATGGCCACTCTCTATGCTAGCCACGAGGATACCCGCGAAGCCTTCTGGCTCAATAATCGTGCCCTTCTTAGCATCCGTAGACAGCTTTATCATCACGATGAACTTCTACATCGTATTGAGGACCGCCTTCCTCCTCCTCCACCTCCTGCTCATGCTTCTCCTGCTACAGGCTCTGGTGAAGATCTCGATGCTTCGGATGATGATGCTCGCGAGGGGACTCCAGATCACCCCGCTCCTTAGCTGTCCTTGTGTTTTCGACGTGTCGTTTATGTCCACAAGTCCTGTAACCCACTCCCCATGTTAATGATGCCAAAGGGGGAGAAGTAGTTATGTCAGGTCTATATATATGTTATGCATTTTGTTTGTTTGCTTGCCTGCTTGAGTCCTTGTGAGTCATGTTGCATCTTGTTAGCTTGCATCTTGTGCCTTGCATTTTGTGAGTCTTGTTGGAAGTCCTTGCAGTATATCAACCCTTGTATCAGATCCTTGAACTGAAATGAAATGATGTAATGCACTTGGTTTTACCAACTTACTGGATCTACTTGTTCTATTTCATATCAAAATCTGGGCATATATGAATGATTCAAATGAATTGTTTCTTCGTTGACTCGTCTACGCTTTTTCTACTCGTGTTTTGTCATCATCAAAAAGGGGGAGATTGTTGAGTCTCCTTGAATGATTTTGATGATAACAAAACTCAGAGTTGATGTTTTATCTTGGCCCATGTCAAAGGATTCAAAACACCAGTCAAGGGGGTTAAAGTGGAAAGCTCATAAGTTTTATTTGAATCAATGTGTTTCAAACTAAGTTAATTATGTCAAACCAAACCCCAAACTGCATGAAATAATCATTCACTAAAAGCCATTGTCACTTTGATAAATTTCACTAGGCTAATAATTCAATTTTGCAGGACTACGCCATGTTGGTCGACCAACTCCCTAGGGCCGGTCGACCAGAATTTCCAAAGATGAAGAATTCCAAAATTTACAGGTTTCGATCGACCAGTGGGCAGTGGCCGGTCGACCAGAATTTCCAGAAACGAAGAACTCTAATATTTACAGGTTTCGGTCGATCGCCCCCAAATCTCTGGTCGACCGAAATCCCCGAGGCAGCCCTTTTTCACTTTCTGGTTGAAGCTCGAGAAGAGGGTGTTTCTCCCATTTTTTTAAGCCCATTGCTCTCAGTCAAGGAGTGATTTGTGGATATGGTCTGAGGACTTGTCTCCTGACCTTCTAAGATCTATAAAAGATCTCATTAGGGCCATAAACCCTAAGGCTTTTGAAGGAAGAACAAGGGGAGGCTATCAAGGAAGAGGGTGCTGGTACTATTCACGTGAATAGTGATTCGTGGGGAATTCTTCATCCAGGAGTTGAAGTTTTCAAGTGAAAATCTGCATCCAAATCAAGTGGAGATCAAGCCAAGAGCAAGCTTCATTTCATACCATTTTCATCCACTAAGGGGGAGCCTGATTTGTGTCTTCACTTCTTGTTTTTCTCCTTCCATTCTTGTTTGGGTTGATTCATGTTTCTCTTGTAATATTCAAGCACTTGTGTGTGTGTGGATCTAGTCAGATCTGTGTGTGTGTTTTTTTCTTCGTTGTTCTTCAATGTTCTTGTGTGTCCGTGCTCTTGCACTTTCGTGGGAGTTCTATACTCTTCACGTGTGTGTGTGTGTGTATGTGGTGTTGATCTTGTAATTTCCTACAAGATAGTGTGTGAATCCTCACGGTGTGTGAGGGGTGGACGTAGGTTTCTGTTGTTGCATCTGAACCACCTAAAAATCGCTGTCTCTTGAGTGGTTTGATCCATATCTTCTACCTCCATTCTGCTCTTGTTCTTTTGCATATTGTATTATCATCTAGTTTCAGTTTTTAGATCTAGATTCATTAACCTTTTTACGAGAGATCTATGGTATATCGAAAAGTAAATTCTGATCGACAAGGTCAGTCCTGTCGAGAAGAAAATACCTTGTGTGAGAGAATATTCAGATTCTCGAACTCCGCCTAGTACTAAAGAACTTCTACAGGGGTTGATTTATCCAGATTCATTTTGTATTCCATTAGATCTCTACCTGTTGGTTGCCTACTCTTAAGACGTGTTTTATAATTTGTATAAGTTCTAAAAAAATTTGATACCCAATTCACCCCCCTCTTGGGTGCCATTTAATGACGGGACTTCTATACGCCATTAGACTGGTTTGATGTTGGTGAGTGGCTTTTGATAGGACCGGATTTGGTTCAGCATTGTGTAGAGGTGGTTCGTCTGATCAGGTAGAAATTGTTGACAGCTCAAAGTTGATAGAAAAGTTATGCTGATCGGCGTAGAAGACCTTTGTAGTTTGAGCCTGGAGATTATATATTTGGGAGAACAACTCTAATGAAGGGCGTGATGAGATTTGGCAAGCGTGGAAAGCTCAGTCCCCAGTATGTTGGTCCATTTCATATCTTGGAGCGTGTGGGCCAAGTGGCTTATCATCTTTAGTTGCCACCGACGATGGGAGAAATCCACGATGTGTTTCATATTTCTATGTTGAAAAAGTATGTGCCTGATGAGTCACACATTCTTGATGATTCTGTGTGGCCTGAAGTGGTAGTGGATCTATCTACGCCTGAATATCCAATTCGAATAGAGGATTGTCGCGAACAGCGGCTGAGGAATATGGTTATCCCTCTGGTGAAGGTAGTGTGGCAGCGCCACTCCGGTCATGAGGCTACATGGGAGCATAAGGAGGACATGCGCCAGTAGTTCCACTATCTATTTGAATAGGTTTGTCTCTCATGTTCCTTCCTAGTGTTTCTTTTAAATTTTGAGGATAAATTTCTATTAGGAGGGAGGGACTGTAAGAGCCGTGAAGTTCGGATTCTTAACGGATTTATAAATCAGAAAATTCCCATGAATTTGGTTGATTTTGTGGGCTTTTTAGAATGAATTATGCATTAAATAGCCCATTATATAATGATTTGTTGAAATTATAGGGCATTAATATAATTTTGGGTTTCTTAATGCCTTTTTGCAATTAAAGGTTTTATAACAAAAAAAACCTAACTTAACCCATTTTTCACCCATGAGAGGAACCCCACGGTTCCCCTCTCTCTCCTCATGTATCTCTCTTTCTCTCCCTCGTTCTCCCTGTGATCCCGCCTCACCCTACCGTGGACGGCTTGGTGGAGGAGGTCTTGGTGAGCTTGGGGCGACGGTGGAGTGCACGTAAGCCAAGGAATTGGTGGTTCGTGTTGCAGCGTGGGGAAGTTTTTAACGGGTGGAATGGCTTGCATTCGCGATTCCAAGTAGGGGGATAGATTTCTACCTTGCCTTAGCATGCTTTTCTATTGATTTGGATAGATACATGCTTGTTTATATGGCTAGTTTGATCAAAAGATGCATGTGGATAGTATTTCTTTCAAACCCTTATGAATTGATCAATTGAGCATTGTTCTTTATGTTATTGAAGCCTATATGATGTGGAAATGGTGTATGACAATAGGGAATAGGTGTATCTCATGTAATCCCACCATTTTGAATGATTTGGGCTGGGTTATAAACTGTTAGGGCATTTTTGGAACTATCGGATCAATCGCGGTCTCCTCTGAACCACGGCTAGGTCTCTGGAAGCGTTCGCGGTTCCGCAGAAACCGCGTCTGGTTTGTTCTATCGGGGGTCAGGCAGTGAATAGCTATGGTTTCGAGGAAACTACTTCAGCATAGCCGCTGTCCCAAGAGATCCACGTCTATGCTGACATGGTTTGACCTAACTGCGTCTCTGATCCTATCTTGGTTTTAATCTTGATCAACTTGCCTAGTGTTTCGTGCGATTTTCGTCGATTATATCATATATGAAATGATTTTCGTTGTATATTTATAACCCCTTTGAGTTGGCTTCTCTTTCCTATGTAATTGACCCACTAGTCTCAGCCCGACGACCTCTAGAGTCGGCCTACCTAGGAGATGGCGGGGTAGTCCCAGTGTACTATTATTAGGCTAGTTTCCATGGGCCCCCTTGCTTTTGCAGTAGCGTCCGACTGGGGGGGAACTAGCTAGAGGCATGGGTAAAGGAATTGAACTTGTGTGTGCACACGTGATCAAGGGCATGGACTTGCGTCGATAGGCGTGACCCTGACTAGTCTTCATCTTTGGTTACAATTACGGTGTCTTAGTTGTCGCGTTCCAGGCAAGTGGTAGGCACCCGAGGCGCAATGTAAGTCGTCAGTGGATGCGTCTGGTCTTTCTTCCAATGGTTCACTTCTCCTGTCACTTGGTTTGTAGAATTTTAACTCTAATGGCGAATGAAAGATTCTCATGTTTAATTATGCACTTTAATTAGCATGAGTTTATGTGGCATTCATATTTATCTGTATTCATTTATTGATATTCCTGTACAGCTCATATCAATTGATATAGTTACATGCCATTTCATTATTTCTTGTGATTAACTATTTCTTTTGTGATTTTAGCTGTGAGGTAGGGATCTGTGGGACCCCTACTTAGTCAATGAAATGAGACTCACCCCTTTATTTTTATGGTTAGGCACAGCAGCTCGCAGGTTTACCACGTGGTTTTGGCGGTTAGTCTTAGCAACCAGCATGGTTCAACCTGGGGTATGCCCCATGTAGTTGTCCTTTTTGGTACTTGTATAATTTTGGACTTGTGATTTGTACTTCTAGACTATTATATAATTATAACACTCTGGTAATGTAAATTTCACTTCTGCTTAATATTGTTATTCCATTAAAATGCGCGTGTGATTGTAGCCCTTTATGCACTCCCACAGTCTCTTTCTCAACCCCTACGAAGCCTTATGGGTCGTTACATATAGTGCTCGCCAGTCACATCTACGTAAGGCGGGAAGCAGGACACGGGAGGAGGAAGAGTGACACTGGGTGAACAGTGTCACGTAATTTCCTCCTATTTTCTATTTTTTTTAGAAATTTCCTTCTCTTTTCTCTCTTTCCCCTCCACTTTTCATATTGCGCCTTTGCCTCTCCACATTGGGCCACCCGTCTTGTTTCAATTGGGCCTCTTTCAAGTTTGGGCCTTCTCTCCTTTTTTTACTCTTCTTTTTTTTAGTGCCCACAAATTCCCCCCACCTGCGGGTGGCGCAAGCGAGGGACGAGTGCACGGGGCTCGCGGGTGCAGATTCTTCGCCATATCATTTCATTAGCCGACATGTCGTCAGCATGGTGTGAGTTCACGGGAAAGCGCTCACCCCTTCAGCGAAGGGATGATGGCTCCGCTTCACCGCGGAGAGCACGCGGGCTGAGAAGTTTATCCCTAGAGGGGTTTAGTCACCGGGATGGGGTCGATGCTGAAGCAAAGAGAGTTGTTTATTCATCGACTCGGATGGGAGAAGTTTGTGTGCTTGTTGGTTCCGGTAGAAAGTTCGAGCCAAGGGTTTATTCGTCCACGCTGACAAGGTGCCAAGGGCTAACGTGGTTTATTCATTGACATGGGGTTAGTGTCAAAGCAAAGGGGTCTATTATTCATCGAATCCAGACAAAAGGTCTAAGCCAACGTGGAAGGGGTCTTTTTATTCGTTGACTTGGACGGAAGGTCCGAGCCAAAGCAAGGGGTATTTTGTTCATCTACTCTAGACAGAAGGTCTAAGCCAATGTGGAAGAGTCTTTTTGTTCTCTGGTCGGGACGGGAAGTCCGACTTAGAGTGAAAAGGGGTCTTTTTATTCTTTAGCAGGACGAAAGGTCCGATCCAGAGTGAGAGGGTCTTTTTGTTCTCTAGCCGGACGAAAGGTCCGATCTAGAGTGAAAGGGTCTTTTTGTTCTTTAATGCATCGGCGGTGCCGACTATTTGAGGGGTCCTTTTGTTCTCAAGCCGAGACGGGAAGTCTGACTTAGAGTGAAAGAGCCTTTTTGTTCTCTAGTCGGGATGAAAAGTCCAATCTAGAGTGGAAGGGTCTTTTTGTTCATGGCCTTGGATGAAAGGTCCGGGCCACAGGTTTATTCGCCGGTGGGACAAGAGGTTGTAATGTTGAGGCGGTTTATTCGTTGACACGGGGTTAATGTCAAGGCAAAAAAGGGGGTCTTTTTGTTCATCGAATCTAGATGGGAGGTCTGGGCCGAAGGAAGGAGATCTTTTCATTCATTGACTCGGATGGAAGGTCCGAGTCAAAGAAAGGGTCTTTGTTTACCGGCTTGGACGGAAGGTCCAAGCCAGAGGTTTATACGTCGGTGGGACAGGATGAAGTAGTGTTCTTGAGGCTTTTGCTACTGCATAGGGTACAGTAGTTTGGTTGTTCAGCCTAGACGAAATGGTTTGAGCCGGATGAGGGAATTTTGAATTCTGGTGGGACTTGATGAATCAACATCCCCGATGACTTTGACAAATTTTTTATTCTCTCTTTTTTTATTCTCTTTTCCCCCTTTTTCACTCTCTCTTTTTTCCCTTTTTCCCTTTTCTTTCTTTCTTCTTCTTTTTTTTCTTTTCCTTTACTTTTCTTTTTTTCTTATTTTCTTTTCTCTTTTTCCTATTTTTTTCTTTTTTTGTTGGCTTGATTGGCAATGGTTGAATATTGAACATCTGTCGGCTTGATCGCCGATGGTTGAATATCTTGATCATTCTCGAACATCAGTTGGCACGGACGCCAATGGGTTGACATCCCGATCATCATCGACCACCATCGACCATCATCGAATCATCTTTGAACATCATCGAACATCATCAAATCATTGAACATCACCGAATTATCGCACATCATCGCACATCTTCGAACATCATCGAATCAACTTCGAACATCATCGAATCATCTTCGAACATCATCGAACAACTTCGAACATCATTGAACATCTTCAAATCATCGAACATCTATCAGCGCGGACGCTGACGGTTTGACATCTTTAGTATCTTGAGCATCTATCGGGATGAATGTCGACGGTTGAACATTGTTAGCATCCTTGAATATCTTTGAATAGCTTGAGATATCTATCGGTCTGGTCACTGATGGTTGGACTTCTTGAATATCCTTGTACATCTTTAGACATCTATCGGGCTGAACGTCGACGGTTGAACATCTTGAACATCTTTGAATATTTGTCAGCCTCGATGCCGACGGTTGAACATCTTGAACAACTTTAAATATTTGTCGACCTGGACGCTGACGGTTGAACATCCTGGATATTGTTTGAATATTTGTCGGCCTGGACGCCGACGGTCGAATATCTTGAATATTTTTTGAATATTTGTTGGTCTGGATGCCAACGGTCAGAAATTTTTGTAGGCATCTTTGGATATCTATCGGCGGGGATGACGATGGTCACGTTATTCGGAACATTTCTGGATATCTGCAAACATTTGTTGGCCTGGGTGCCAACGGTTGAGCATCTTTGATATCTTTGAAGATCTTTGCACATCTTTAACATCATGGAATCGTCTGTCGGCTTGAATGCCGATGGTTGAACATCTTGGACATCACGGAACATCTGTCGGGCTGAGTGCTGATGGTTGAATCATCTTAACATTGTTTGAGCATCTTCCAATATCTGTTCGGCTGAATGCCGATAGCTGAACATTTTGAAACATCCTTGATCATTTGTGAAGCCGGATGCCGACGATTGAATTTCTCGAGTATCTATGAATATTTACAAATATCTTCCAGCTCACATGCCGATGGTATGATATATTTGAGCGTCTTTGAATATCTGGCTGAGTGTCTTGGACATCTTCGGGTATTCATCGACTGGACGCCGGCGATGGGATACCTAGAATATTCATGATCATCTTCGAATATCCGTCGGCCCGGATGCCGATGGCTGGACATCTCTAACATCTTTTTGTTCTTTTCATCATCATTTTTTCCCTCTTCATCATAATCTTGATCATTCTATCATCTTTCTCACCATTCTTCTTTTCATCATTTTTTTCTTTTCATCATTAATTAGGATCTTCACGATAATTTCTTCTTCATCATCATCATCATTTCATTCTTTTTTTTCAGTCATCATGATCTCAACGATCATTTCATCATCATCATTCATCATGATTTACAGGCTCATCTCATCATCATTTCTCTTTTTTTATTTATTATTTTTTTATCATCCATCACGATCCTCATGATCATCATTTCCATCGTCTCTTCATCATCTTTTTCTTCTTTTCTTTTATTGCTATCTAGGCCTTCATCATTTGGATAGCCCCTATAATCGTCAGCCAATATGTAGTGCAAAAATCCTTGATAGAACAGCCCTTGAACGGCCTATATTATCATTTCATTCATCACTATTACAAGTGATCGTCACCCCTAAGAGGGGAACACATCTGGCAGCAGCCGTACATAGGCTTCTTTATATTTCACACATCTGCCCCCAGAACGGGGGACCATTTATATCTTGCTGCATCCTTTCCAGCTTCCTGCCATAACTCAAGGGGCTTAGAATGCCCTTTAGAGCGCATTGTTCTTTGGATGGTGTGGTGCAACCATATTAGCCGCCCTCTTCAAGCCGGGCATCTGATGAGGGCGCGATGGGTCCACCTTGTACACGCCCATTTACAGTTCACCTTTCTTGATCCGGCCTTCGATGACATCTTTAAATATGTAGCAATCTTCGTTGGAATGCCCTGTCATTTGATGATATAGGCAGAATAGGGGATCATCCGTCCTTTTGACATCGCTCAATCTTTTTGACTCCGGGAGCACAATCTTGCCACATTCTCGGGCCCACTCGAAGAGGGTCCGAGTCTTATCTTTTGGCAAGGAGTAGGGCTTCTTCATTTTATCCCTTAGCAAAGGTGCTTGCTCAATGGGCTTAGTGGGAGAGACCCTGGCTGCCTCTTTCGTTTTCTTCTGTTGTAGCTCGAAAACCTTAAAATCTGAGGTGCGTATTTCCTCTTGCGCCAGATGCTTGTCGGCTGGTTCATTCTTCTTACTCGGGGCAGCAGTAGCCGGGCAATACTTCGCCAAGAAGGCCTCAACATCAGCTGCCAGATCATTCAACCGTTCAAAGGTTCTGACTTCGATGCCCATCACCCTTTGTAGGATTTCATCTTTCAGATTTTTTTCGCATCTTCGAACGGCATCCTCTCGACTCGGAGGGCACCTGCATCTTTCACGGGGATTTCCTCCTCTTCTTATATAGTCCAGAGTGGACTCATCATCTCTTTATTTAGTTATTTGCAATTCGGCCTTGGTGACTTCCCCCTCGACCAGCTTCATCTTGGCCGCTCGCTCGACCCTTGGCTTATTCATCACCGTCAGAGCTATCGAGATTGGGTGCGGGCTAGCTGATTGTAGAAGCAAGTTTATCCCCGACATCGTATGAGGTATCATGCTTGCCCCCTGATGCCCTCGGGAGGCTGAAGGATGTGCCAAAGGCATGTGTTGTAGCTGTTGAGAGGAGCTGCACCCTATATAATCATCTGCTAGCTAGGGCGTAGCTGGCGGTAGTGAGGTTTCGAGTGGCTCAGCACCACCCTGCAAAGCCTCGGATGAGGGCCCAACTTGCCCGGGTATAGCTAGGTATAAGCCCATCTTACTTAATTTCTTCTTTATCTCTTTAGCTTCTTACAGCCTTTGATATAGCTTCGCTACCATGGCAGGATCAGGTTGGGAAAAGTCAAGAGCAATGCCCCCTATCTCGATTTTAGGTGGATTCAACGACGTCTTATCATCATCGTCGCGAACATCTTGTCCCTCGGAGGTTGACATTTCTGCCCCCATATCCTCACACAGAGGAGGGGTATTATGACGTGCCTCCTCATCAGATGGTCGAAGGCATAATTCTTCATTTTCTTCTTTATCAGCTTGGCTCGAGCTGGGTAAGGTTGAAAATGTATTGCAGGAGAGCACAATGCTCCTCTGTCTATTCTTTGAGGTCTTCTTTTTCTTCTCCTTTGCGGCCGTTGTATACCCCCGCGCAGGTCATCTAGTGTGCACGACACTTCTGATTTCCCTTTAGCTTCTCGTATCGGGCCCAGGGGTTCTAAGTGTCCCCGTAGGATATGTTCATTGGTGCAGGCTATGGAAGTCTCAGACACCTCTTCTGGTAATAGGTGGTATAAAGATACCATGTTGACTCCCCTCTTCAGATAGGGCAGCTCGATCATGTGGACGTGGAGGATCCACTTTATGTTCATCCATCTGGAGCTCCCCTTTCCTAATCAGACTTTCAATAATGTCTTTAAATACATAACAATCTTCAATAGGGTTCCCAAGTGCCCGGTGGTATGGGCAGAATCGGGGATCATCTTTTCTTCGGGCATCACCATGTCTCTTGAGTGATTTTGTTTTACTTAGTGGCCCATTCAATCAAGACTTAGGTCCTCTCCTTAGTGAAGGAGTAGGGCTTGTTCATCCTGGCTCGTAAGGAGGGGCCATCTTGCCACTCAGCCGGCTTGGCGGGAGGATGGTGGGCGACCCCTTTATCTTTTTGTCTCTCGAACGCCTTGAAGTTGACTGTATGATCCTCCCTAGGCTCAAGCCTCTGATCATCTGATTTGGCCTTCTGGCTTGCAATAGTTGGGGCAGAGGAGCCACCGAAGAGGAAGGCATCGATCTCTGCCAAGACATTGTTTAATCGGTTAAAAGACCTAATTTCAGTTCCAATCATCTTTTCGAGGATCTCCCGCCTTAGGTTTTGCTTGCATATTTGCACTAAATCTTCTTGATTTGGCGGCCGCTTGCATCTCATGCTGAGGTTTCGCCATCTTTTAATACACTCCAATGCTATTTCATCATTCTTCTGCTTGGAGGCATATAGCTCAGCCATGGTGACCTCTCTTTCAGTAATGTGGAATCGTTCTCAGAACTTCCGTTGCATATCTGGCCAATCACTAATTGACCCGGCTGAAAGGTTTGAATACCATTCGAAGGCGAGGCTCGTGAGGGAGGCTCTGAAGAACTTCAGCAGTTAGGATTCTTTTGTGGCTAGGTCGCCCATCACATTAATATAATGTGCTATGTGCTCTTTAGGCGAGCCTTGCCCGTTGAATTTATCAAATTTTGACGGCTTACTGACGCCAGTAGGTAGCTTTTTGGCAACATGGTGAACCGGATACGGCACCTTGTAAACATCAAATGAGGCATAATCATCGTCGCCTCTATTGGTCAGCTTCTCTTAGATCATATGTTCTATCATTAATTTGTTCATCATCGCCGGGTCAATCGGGCTTGGACATGGTTGAGCTTGTTGCATCTATTGCATCATTGGCGGCGTTGCTTGAGGTCCATCTGCAATATCCTGATGTCGAGGAGCGGGCAACCGTATCGGGGTCATGCCCCCAGTGTAATTAGGTGCCAGTTGAGAGGCCATCATTGGAGGAGAAGCTTCGAATTCATCAGCACCTTGTTGCAAGGTTTCAGGGAGAACTTCAGTCTGTTTCGAGGCTATAGGATGCGTGCTCAGCTCGCTGAACTGCCTCCTCAACATCTCAACTTCTTATTGATATCTTTGCAGCATCGTCATCATTGTAACCGGATCGGGTATAGAAGAGCTGGAAGCATGACCCTGCCCCTCCAAAGGAATATCGAAAGCGGGCGCCAGTCTCTCGCCGTCATCTTCGACGTTGATCACATTTACAGTCATCGTGATCAGATCCGTGCCAGCTTCTTCAGCGCGAGCTTGTGTTATCTTGGCTGCAGCTTCCATAGGTGAATTCCTGTAGTGGCCGGTCACTCTAGCCGTGTTACAAGTGAATATCTGGAGATGCCTGCTTCTCCGAATCATCATAGATTTTAGGGATCACAACGTCCCGAGAGTGGTGTCTCGAAGGCCGTACGAGTGCCCGAGGACAACTCGAGTAGTATCATTTTGACCTTTAGCAAGGCGTATCACATATCATGGCACTTCAACTCGTGTCGGAAACTTGTAGGTGCTTTGGTCTTGTATAGTTGCTCCGCTGCGCTTCCCATCATGTGAGTGGGCGTCTACCCATCGAACACAGCTTCGGGGTGCTGGTTCACGGCACTAGTGGGCCGGCATCTTGATCTCTTCTTCTTGTTCTCCTCTTTTTCTCACGGGTCTGTCAATCGTGGCAGACCTTACTGTGGTTGAAATCGCGGCCCGTGCTTGTTTGGGCACCTAAGCTTGCTTGTATTTGGTTGGCCTTCGAGCCAACCCGCCCTTCATCTTGGACTCGGAGCGGTCCATCTTGATTTGGGCCAGCGCTTGGAAGGTATTGTGCACTGGCACTATTGAAATCACCCTATCGGGTGTAACTCTGGCTTGCCAGCCATTCAGGAATACCCGGATGCCTCCGATGAGCATGGACTTGCCCGAAGTGGATAGCTGGATTCGCGGTGTGCCAGCACTCTTCTTGGCCGCCCTCCTGGCAGCCGGTGTGCGGTTCCGGTTGGCGGACGTGCGAGAATCAATGTGGTAGACGTGGCAGCCCGCCACTTTCGTTGCCCTTGGTGCCTCAGCGACATCGGAGGCTTATGGCTTCATCTCTTGGGTGGCCAAGAGCTCCACGAAGGTGACCCTGAAAAAGTTGTGGAAGCCTACAACAGCAGGAAAATCACCGAATTGAGTCGGCATCACCAAATAACCTTAACTGGCTCGCGACGACAAGGGGTCCAAATGTCACCACCATCACAGCTATCGAAATGCAACCTACAATGTTAAATTAGACAGTTAGAATTTTAAGAAGAGGTCATAGGGCCCCTAATCTTGGCAAGGAGATGAAGGGAGGTTCTTGGTCCCACCGGACGTGCCAACTTGTTGATGCACTTTTTTGACATATATTGTTTATAAGTTTGTTCAATTTTTTATTCATTTTATTTATGCGTGGGCATGCCAGTCACCTAAGTAAGGATTTATTCAGACTGAAGAGGCGTGATCTCGCGCGGGTCCTGAGCGGACGGGGGATCACCAGATTATGAACTGCAAGAAACGGAAACGGATCAGGGGGCCCAGGGATGAGTCCCTAGGGAAAAACCCTCCGATGCTTAAGTCAGTAGAACTATGGTGGGAGTAATAAAGGGGGGAAGTAGCTTCTGCGCAAGATCCCTCTCCACCAGAAAGGTGAAGTGGTTCCTGCTCAGGAGTTTTGAGCGTGTGGTTGCCCTTACCTTTCACCGGAGGGTATCCTTCATTTAAATAGTACGCCGTTCTTCAGGAGTCCTGTAAGTCGAGGGGTTTCAGGTGGGAGTTACATCCTCAACGTGAGCTCTTAACTGCCTCATCGTGGGATCTTTATCGCCATGGGGACGTGGAGTCCCTTATCCCCTTAGATTCCTGCTTACAGAAAGCTCCTAACGGCTGCATGGATAAGCAATCGTCGGCCGTTCCGAGCTCAGAGATGCCAGCCCTTATCCTGGGCGGTAGGCTTAGCTCGGATGAAGATGGGTCGGATCGGTTGGCACGCGCCTTCCTCTCCCCGGTGGAGAGATGGCTCGGGCGTGGACCTTTCCTGTGACCTGACCGACGCTCGGGCCTCCCGAGCCTAAGGGCCGCCTAGGAAGGTGGTATCCCCGAGAGAACTTTTATTGGGCTTTCAGTCTGGAGTGGGCCCAGTGGGCTGTCACTCAGGCGAGCGGGACCTTGTTGGGCCCGGATGGGCCTAGTTCGGCTGCTCTTCAAGTGGGCTACAGAAATCCCCCTCTCCATTTGTCCCCCTTCTACTCCCGAGCCAAAGTAGGCTCGGTAGAGTAGTTCATTTAGGGTTTAGGACCAGCGTGGCTCGGGTGGGTGGAGATCTGGCAGTGCTATGAAGCCACGTGTCGTGGTCATCTGAGCCCGTAATAATTGTAATCCTGACGGATTTGAAATGAAGGGGCCCCCTTTTCTCGGGGGTCGGAACGACGCACCGCCTCCCGCGTGGGTTTATAGGCGTTGGGCGCTGGTTGTCATCCCAGACTCTTTCCGTCGTTAGGGTTTTGGCTCTCCTTCGCTTCTTGCTTTTGGGGCTCTTCGATGCGCCGAGAGGGCACGGCGGAGGCGCAGAAACTTGCGGCGGCATTTTAGGAGTTGGCGGAGATAACTGCGGAGGTGGTCCAGCAGCTTCCTCCTCCCCCGGCATCTTCGGGGTCCCGAGAGAGTTCTTCTTCAAGTTCTTCCTCGAAATCCATGGCGGACCAGCGTTCGGGTGCCGAGGAGTGGGGTGACGAGCCAGTGGTGAGAGCGCCGGTCCCGAACTGCAGCGAGTTGGGGGAAGCCGAGGTGAAGAGGCTAGAGCATCAGTTTCGCCTGCCTCACAAGTATAGCTTCGCCCCGGCTGCTCCGCACGAGACGAGTTTGGATTCTCGTACTGGCCATATCTGTACCTTCCTCCTGGCGTGGAAGGGCGGATTCCGCCTTCCCTTCGAGCCCTTCGTCCTCACGCTCCTCGATTTTTTTCAGTTGGCGCCCATCCAGCTGGTAGCCAACTCCTATCTCCTCCTTTCTGCCTTTCGCATTCTCTGCCGCCAATGTGGGATTCCCCCTTCCTTGGACGTCTTCCATTATTTCTTCGAATTGAAGGCGCATCCGTCAGCCGGGAAGGGTTTTTACTTTATCCAGGCGAGGAGGAACAGGAGTTGCATCTCCTTGGCAGCGAAGGATTCTTCACACAAGGGGTGGAAGACCCAATTCTTCTGGGTGGGGATAAACTCGGTGGAGGAAACCTGGAGGTGCCAAGTAATGCCCAATTTCCACCCGAATATCCCTCCAAGAGAGGACGAGTTCCCTCCTCATGTGGAGGAGTATGCCGCCATCCTGTTGAGGAATCGCCAGTCCACCGAGGAACTGGTGACGCCGGAGAACGTAGAGCGGTGTCTTCTTACGCGGCTGCATCCGTCGGGCTCAGGTGCCACCACTTAGATCCTCCTTCGGATGTGGGGGTCATTTTTCTTTTCCTGATCATGTCTTCTTCTTTGTGCAGACACCAGGCGGGAACCTCTGAAGGAGGCCACTGAGGTGGTCGATCTTTGTGATGACTCGGCTGCCGAGGAGCCGGGCGTCCCTGAGGGTCGCCCCCAAGCTCGAGATAAGGGCAAGGGGGTGGCCTCAGGGGGGACTTCCCGGCCGCGCGGAGCGAAGCTTAAGGATCCCGTCAAGGACATGTTGCGGTACACCGTGAAGGCCAAGAAGCGGGCTAGGAAGGCTGGGACCGTCCCCGCTGCTGGAGGCGATTCTGGCCCGGCGGCGCACCCCTCTCCCGAGCGAGATAGGGCCGACCCTACCGAGTCAGCTCTCCCATCCGCCGAGCAAGAGGGGTGCGAGGGGGCCAGGAGCGCTCTGGGGGGTGATGGTGCTGGATCGGCTCTCCCCTCAGTGGGAACAGAGGGGGCCGAGGTTGAAGAAGCCACGGCTGGAGTTGGGGCGTCAGTCGGTACCTCGGGCGGTGGCGCGCGGGCCGGGTCGGTCAAGGTCGGGGGTTCGCCTGCGGAGGTGTCGCAGGCCCAACCGACTGTGGTGTGTGGAGCGGCCGAGTCCGTAGCGAGATCTGGGCCATCCGGCGAGGCGTTAGATGCGGACAGGGTTCCCATGCCGGTGGCCATGGAAAGGCTCAGCGTCTCGAGTACTTTATATCAGATTTGTCGCGGCGTAGCTGCGAGGGTGAAAGGGGGAGACAGGCGTCACTCCCCGCCCGGGGTCCTCGACATAATTATGGAGGGCGGCCTGATCATGGTCCAGATGGGGGCTACGATGGCGGAGACCTACGCTCGGTCGGAGTCAGAGCGGTCGAAGCTTGCTTGGACCCTCGGAGGGTGCGAAAGGAAGCTGGCCCGACTCACTGAGGAGCATGAGGGGCTCCAGCGGGAGTTCTCCGCCATCAGAGAGTTGTCACGAACGAGCCGGCTGGAGGTCCGAGCGCTGACCGAGCAGCTAACCAAGGCCCGGGAGTCGCTCGAGAGGAAGAGTAAACTCCTTGATGAGGAGCGCCTTCTTCGTGTCGAGCTGGATGGCCATTGGGAAGCCGAGCGCGCCGAGCTGGTGGATCGGGCGGAGGCAGCGGAGCGCCTTCGGTTGGAGGCCGAAGCCGCCCGAGCTAAGGCGGAGAAGCGATCGGCTGAGGCCGAGGAGTGGGTGGCCGGAGCCGAGCGGGAGTTGACCGAGGCAGAGAAGCGATCGGCGGAGGCTGAGGAGCGGGCGGCCGCGGCGAGCAGAGACTAGCCGAGGCGGAGCGGGAGAAGACCGAGCTCGCTGGTAGGGTGGGACTGGCCGGGGCGGAGGTGATTAAGCAGTACAGACTCTCAGAGGCCTACCGGGTCGACCAGCAGGAAGCCGCCCTTCCCTACTACGAGTCAACACTTCTCCGAGGCATCCGCAAGGGGTTCAAGTAGGGTTACCACCGGGCAGCGGCTTATGCCAGGGAACAGGACTCTGGGATCGACTTCCCCTCTGGCCAATGCTATGACTCGGACTTGTCATCTTCCAACTCCTCTGCGTCGGGCGAGAAAGATCCGGAGGGCTCTTCTCCTGAGGGGTTGCCAACTCCGACTGCCTCGAGAGGGCTCGCGACCGAGGCATTTCCCACCCAGGTGGGGTCAGTGCGAGGGTCGGCCGTCACCGAGGGTACCGGGGGCAGACCATCCGTGCCTCCCACCTCCGAGCTTCAAGAGGGGCCGGGGGCCTGATGTATCATCCTGTTTTGCCTCCTTTCTTTGTTTGTCTCTTTGTTTTTTCAAAAAAGGACTTCCTCTTTTTGTAAGGTAATAAATAAAATCTTATTTGCTTCTTGCTGCCCTTGTCGTGATTCGATCAGCGTATCTGTGGTAGTTGGAAAGGATCGATACTTTCTACGCAGATTTCGCGTGATGGTTGGGTGATCCCCTGACAGGGTGTCCTTCCGTTTTCTCATGCTTTGAATGTCTGGCCGCTTCGTGTACCCCGTTGGGGTGGAAGATGAGAAATTTGAGGTGACCGTTCATAGGGGGAAATTCCTTTGGCGTGTTTTCGAGGAGAGAATCATTTAAGACGAGTAGCCTCCCTTTGCCTATAAAAAGACTGAAGGCCGTCTCTTCCTCTCCACCGCTTAGGGGTTTCCCTAACAGTCTTTCCTCATTCCTTCTTCACGTTGCATTGTGCCGTAGTGTTCGGAGCATGGAGGAAGCACCAAGTGAGGAGACTACCGACGACGGGGGGCAGGGAGTTCTTGCTGCTCTTGGACTTGAAAAGGAGTCGACGGTCGGAGGGCAGACTTGAAAAGGGGTCGACGCGCGGAGGCGTGCCATTTCCCTTTATCAGTTCCGACGAGGTTTGCAGGGGGGCGAGATGGGGGACGGATGGGGGCATCAGACATCCCTGATGCCCGTCCCTTTCTGCTCGTCTCGCATATGGGAGGAGGAAGCCAACTAGGCTCCCTCCCTTCCGGGCCTTCCCCTGCCTCCTCATCCAGCTTTGCTGGTTTCTTTTTCTTTCTGGCAGCCTCTTTTTCCCTCTTCTGCTCTTCCTTTCTTTCACTCTTCGGAGGGTGCCCGTACTCTCCTTCTTCCAAGGAGTTGGCAGTTTGGCGGGGAAAATGCGCATTCCCAACCTCCTTCTCTTCCAACTTCAACTTGGAAGGTAGCCTTCTCTTTCTTAATCCCTCTGTCACCCTTGTCTCGAGCTGCCCGAGCCAACAGGGTCAACTATCCTTTATCCGAGCCAGTTTCTACACGAGGCAGAGTCAGTGGCTGGACGCAGGAAGGTCATCCGAGTCGGCCGAGCGGGGCTCATATGACGGCGCCAGATGGATTTTTTACTTTTTTGACATGTATTCTCTTGGCTTCGGCCTTCCTGATGTACAAGCGAGTTGTTTGAATAAAGGAAGGGAAATTTGTTTTATTCTATGCTGCTTACACAATGTTTGGTATTCAGAAATAGAACTTGCGTAGCGTCGTTACGTTCCAAGTCTGAGGGATGGGTTCTCCTTCCATCGTAGATAACCGGTAAGCTCCCTTCCCGAGCGTCTCGACCACTCGGTAGGGGCCTTCCCAGTTAGGGGATAGCTTGCCCGCCGCCTCAAGTGGTCGAGAGGCTTCGGCTTTTCTGAGGACGAAGTCTCCCGGCTGAAAGTGTCTGTCTCGGACTTTGGCGTTGTAGTATCGAGTGAGGCGGCGCTGGTATTCCGTTGCTCGGATGCTGGCAATCTCTCGGATTTCATCTGCTAGGTCGAGGTTTTCGTGCAATTTATGCTCGTTTGCCTCGGGCGAAAAGCAGATGACTCGGAGGGAGGGATTGGCGATCTCCAACGGAATGACGGCCTCGGTGTCGTATACCAACTGGAAAGGACTTTCACCGGTTGCCGTTCTAGGAGTCGTTCTGTGCGACCAAAGCACGCTAGGCAATTCCTCAAGCCAGCTGCCCTTGGCCTTGCCGAGCCTGGTCTTGATGCCTTTTAAGATAGTCTTATTGGCATTCTCGACCAGTCCGTTAGCCTGAGGGTGGGCGACCGAGGTGAAGTGATTGCGAATGCTTAGGTTGGCACATCTGTCTCGAAAATAGTGAGAATCAAATTGCCGACCGTTTTCGCTCACTATCACTCGGGGGATGCCGTAGCGACAGATGATCGACTTCCAGATGAAATTCCAGACGACTGTCTCGGTGATCCTCGCCGTGGCTTCGGCCTCGATCCACTTGGTGAAGTAGTCGATGGCGACGATGACGAACTTCTTCTGGGCCTGAGCCGTAGGGAATGGCCCAAGGATGTCGATCCCCCACCGAGCGAACGGATATGGCTCGGCTCGGGTGATGAGCTCCGTTGCCGGCCGATGGACCAAGTGGTCAAATCGCTGGCACCGGTCGCACTGTTGCACATAGGCTGAGCAGTCGCGTTGAAGAGTGGGCCACCAGTAACCCTGCCACAGCAGGATCCTGGCAAGCGACCTTCCTCCCGAATGCGCTCCGCACAGGCCTTCGTGAATCTCTTGGATAGCTCGGTTGGCTTCGTCGGTGCTAAGGCACTTCAGGAGGGGACCGGAGAAGGACCTTCGGTAGAGAGTGCCATCTAGGATGATGAAATGTCAAGCTTGGTACTTCAATCTGTGGGCCTCTCGGGAGTCAAGAGGCTCTTGGGAGTCCTGGAGCCACGACAGGTACGGGGTGCGCCAGTCGCTCGGGGTGGCCGAGTCAACAGCGAGGAGCTCCGAGTCAATGCTCGGGCGCTCTAGCTCTTCGAGGAGGACCGATCGGGTACCCTCAGGGTCGAGAGAGGAGGCCAGCCGAGAGAGGGCATCCGCTCGGGAGTTTTCCTTTCGAGCTATTCGGACTACCTCAAATCTCTCGAATTGCTCGGCCAGGGCCCTGACCAATTGGAGGTATTTGGTCATTGGTGCCTCTCGAGCTTCGTACTCGCCGTTGACCTGGCTAGCGACCAGCTGGGAGTCGGTGTGGATTTTGACTCGCTCAGCCCCCAACCGTCGGGCCATGCGTGCTCCCGAGATAAGGGCTTCGTACTCGGAAGCATTGTTGGACGCTTGGAATTTGAACTTCAAGGCGTACTGTAGCTCTACTCCTTCGGGGGACTTCAGGAGGATTCCGGCACCACTCCCGACCGAGTTGGAAGACCCATCGACGAACAGTTCCCAGGTTGGCCCGGGTGTGGACGGAGGTCATTCTTCAGTCGGGATGGTGCTCTCGGCGATGAAATCAGTGAGCGCCTGGCCCTTGATAGCTGAGCGAGGCCGATAAGATATGTCGTAGGCCCCAAGCATGATGGCCCACTTGACGAGGCATCCTGAGGCTTCGGGTTGAGCGAGGATCCTCTTCAACGGTTTGCCGGTTAGCACGGTGATGAGATGCCCCTGGAAGTAGGGTCGGAGGTGCTTGGCTAAGGTAACCAATGCTGGCATGAGCTTCTCGGTTGCGGGGTACCTTCTTTCAGCCTCGTTGAGCACCTTGCTGGTATAATAGACCGGTCTTTCGACTCCCGAGTCATCTCTGACTAGGACCGAGCTAACCGTCGACGGGGTTGCCGAGAGGTAGAGATGCAGGGCTTCGCCCGGGACGGGCTTGGAAAGCACCGGGGGTGAAGCCAAGAACTCCTTGAGCTCGGTGAACGCTTTCTGGCATTCCTCGTCCCATGCGAACGTAGCAGATGCCAATTTGGGCCCCCTCAATAGCTTGAAGAAGGACAGGCAACGTTCGGCCGCACGGGACATGAATCTACTAAGAGCGGCGATACGCCCGGTTAGGCGCTGGACGTCCTTGATGCAGGTGGGCGGGCGCATGTCCAGGATGGCCTGGATTTTATCGGGGTTGGCCTCGATCCCACGCTGAGTAACTAGGAAACCCAGGAACTTCCCAGATCTTACTCCGAAGGCGCATTTGGCAGGATTAAGCTTCATGTTGTACCTCAGGAGAGTGTCGAAGGTCTCGGCGAGGTCGGCAAAGTGGTCTTCCACCTTGGGGGTCTTGACGAGCATGTCGTCAATATAGGCCTCCACGTTCCGACCGAGCTGCCCTTCGAACATATGGTTGACCAGCCTCTGGTACGTGGCTCCGGCGTTCTTCAACATGAAAGGCATCCGGGTGTAGCAGTATACGCCGAAGTCAGTGATGAAGGCGGTCTTCTCGATATCTTCTGCATCCATTCTGATCTGATGGTAACCTGAATAGGCATCTAGGAAGCTGAGTATTTCGTTGCCCGAGGTTGAATCAACTAGCTGGTCGATGCTCGATAATGGATAACAGTCCTTAGGGGTGGCCTTGTTCTGGTCGGTGAAGTCCACGAACATCCGCACTTGCCCGAATCTTTCGGTACTTGGACGACGTTGGCTAGCCACGTCGGGTATAGGACCGGTCTAAAGAGGCCAGTCTCTTGACCTTTGGTGACCTGCGCCTTGATGATCGCCTGCTTTTCTGGTGCATGCTTCCTTCTTCGTTGTTGCACGGGCTTCATAGTGGGGTCGAGGTTGAGCTTGTGCCTTACGGTCTCCCCTGGTATCCCAGGGAGCTGATCATCAGACCATGCGAAGACTCGATGTACACAGAAAGAAAATCTCTATATTGCTTCTGAACCTCAGACGGTAGGTCGGCTCCGATTTTTACTCCTAGGGTCGGGTCGTCGTTTAAGAAAACCGCTAGCAATTCGCCTCTAGGTTCGGCGGTTGCGGATTTTTCCTCGACTCCCCGGGGGCCCTTGTTATTCCCGTCCGGCCTTGAGGCTTCCACCGAGATGTTATAGCACTTCGAGCCATGGCCTGGTTACCTCGGACTTCCCCCACCCCGTTTTTGGTGGGGAACTTCATCTTTTGGTGATAGGTAGAAGGCACCGCTCTCGTTCGGCTGAGGATTCCTCAGCCGAAGATGGCATTGTATGCTATCATACCTTTGATCACTATGAAGTCCACCATGACCGTAACAATTTTGGGTGGGGTGCCAAGAGTAACTGGCAGGCTTAGGGCTCCCTCGGGGTAGGTGGCCTGGCCATTGAACCCGCAGAGAGGGGTCCGGATCGGGCGGAGCTTAGACGGATCCTCCCCCATCTTAAGGAAACAATCATAAGACAGCACATCAGGGGCACTTCCATTGTCAACTAGGATCCTATCTACGTTACAATGGTTTATTGTGGCCGATACCACGAGGGCGTCGTCATGCGGGGTGTTCAGCCCCTCCAGGTCTCGGTCGGAGAAGACTATGACCTGGGGCTCACTCGGCGGGGCCTTGGGAGGCTCTATGGCTCGGCTCGCCCGCTCGGCATGACGCTTCCTTCCTCGGCCGCTGTCGCCTCCTGATGCTGCTCCTCCGGAGATGACGTTGATGTGGACCCCTCGGGGGGCGTTGTCGATCTCCTCTGGGGCGCCTCGGTCTTCCTTGCGCTCGGCTACGAACCGAGCTAGGTGCCCTTGACGGATGAGGCGCTCGATCTCGTCCTGGAGCTGGTGGCAGTCGCCGGTGTGGTGCCCGTGGTCGCTGTGGAACAAGCAGTGCTTGTTGCGGTTACAGTTCTTCGACCTCATTGGCTCGGGTTGGGGGAGGAGACCCGAATCCTTGATGTTGTCATAGATCTCATAGACCGGCGTGGCTAGTGGGGTGTACCGCTCATACTTCCGTGACGGTTCCTTGCGTTCCCCGTCCCGGTTCCGCCTTTTTCTCGAACCAGAGCTTGGCTCGAACGCCCGCTTCTTGTCCCCCTCCCGACCCGAGCCGGTTGCATCTCGGCATGCGTTGAGTACTTCCTCGCACTCGGCATGGCGTAGAGCCAGAGTTACTAGCTCGGCAAGGGTCGAGGGAGGGTGGAGGATAAGCTCGCGGCTGAGATTCTCGTCCCGGGTGCCCCCAGTCAGTGCGGTTATGGCTGAGGCCACGTCTAGGCGGGGGATCCTCAGGGCTTCGACTTGAATCGGTGAATATAAGCCCGGAGTCTCTCCCTTGCGCCTGTTTAAGGGCCAGGAGCCCCGCTACCGACCTTGGGGGGGCACTTCGGTGAAACTCTCTTTGAAGATTCACCCAAACTGTTTGAAATCTCGGATGGATCCGGGGGAGAGGGCCCGGAACCAAGCTTGAGCGACTTGGACCAGGGTGGTCACGAAGGCTCAGCATTTGATGGCATCGGACGCTCCGTGCAGGGTCGTCAGAGCGTCGAAGATGTCGTAGTGATCGGCCGGGTCGCCCTGGCCGTCGTAGAGCTTGAAGGTTGGGATGGAGGTTCTGGGAGACACCTCTGCCTTTAAGATATACTCAGAGAAAGAGGATTTCTCCTCATCCTCCGGGGGAGAGGTCTTCTGCAGGGCGCGCAGGGTGCGCTCTTGTTCTGCGAAGCGTCTCTCGAACTCTCGCAGTCGGAGGGATAACTCCGGCTACTGTTGTGCCGCGGGGCTGGGGGGAATGTCTTGGCGATCCTCGGGAACGTCGGTCTCCGGGTTCGGACGGCGTGCCCCAGGTTTTCCCCGCCTCGGTGTGGAGGAAGCCTCTTGCTCCGGCGGCGGAGCTTGCGAGGGTCCTCCAATCCTGTTACGGATAATCTGCTGGCCGCGGATAGTGAAGCGGCCTCCGGCAGTGTGTTGGGATGCATTCTCGCGGGGAGGGCTCCCTGACGGGGCGCGCGACCTTCCATCCCTAGCCGCCTGGGTCCTCATGAGTTCCACGAGGATATCCAGTTTTGCGTTGAGGGCTTGGAAGGCGTCCGCACCACCGTTAGGCGGTAGCCCTTCTGCCGCAGGGGGGTGGTGGTTCGTCGGCGGGGGCGCTGGCGTTGGAGGGGGGGTTCTGCGAGGCCCGAGAGGGGCCATCCCCAGCCGCTACCATGGCCTTTCCCCTGTCGCCGGCGGACCTCCTTCCTGAGCTCCTTCGCACCATACTGGCTTTTTGTACGTTTCCCACAGACGGCGCCAGATGAAGAGGCGTGATCTCGCGCGGGTCCTGAGCAGACGGGGGATCACCAGATTATGAACTGCAAGAAACGGAAACGGATCAGGGGGCCCAGGGATGAGTCTCTGGGGAAAAACCCTCTGATGCTTAAGTCAGTAGAGCTATGGTGGGAGCAAAAAAGGGGGGAAGTAGCTTCTGCGCGAGATCCCTCTCCACCAGAAGGGTGAAGTGGTTCCTGCTCAGGAGTTTTGAGCGTGTGGTTGCCCTTACCTTTCACCGGAGGGTATCCTTCATTTAAATAGTGCGCCGTTCTTCAGGAGTCCTGTAAGTCGAGGGGTTTCAGGCGGGAGTTACGTCCTCAACGTGAGCTCTTAACTACCTCATCGTGGGATCTTTATCGCCATGGGGACGTGGAGTCCCTTATCCCCTTAGATTCCTGCTTACAGAAAGCTCCTAACGGCTGCATGGATAAGCAATCGTCGGCCGTTCCGAGCTCAGAGATGCCAGCCCTTATCCTGGGCGGTAGGCTTAGCTCGGATGAAGATGGGTCGGATCGGTTGGCACGCGCCTTCCTCTCCCCGGTGGAGAGATGGCTCGGGCGTGGACCTTTCCTGTGACCTGACCGACACTCGGGCCTCCCGAGCCGAAGGGCCGCCTAGGAAGGTGGTATCCCCGAGCGAACTTTTATTGGGCTATCAGTCCGGAGTGGGCCCAGTGGGCTGTCACTCGGGCGAGCGGGACCTTGTTGGGCCCGGATGGGCCTAGTTCGGCTGCTCTTCAAGTGGGCTACAGAAATCCCCCTCTCCACAGACGATTATAGATATTGTGTCGGGATAGAAACCCACCGTGCGATAAAGGCCACGACGTTAGATACATCCCCTCGGAGAGGGGAAAACTGATGGGGGCATCAAAGGCTAATGGATTGTATTAGTGTGTATTGGCTTGTAATTGTGTGTTTTTGGATTTTTTTTCAGTTGGGCTCCTTTGTAAGGCTTTTAATAAGCCATTGGGCCACATTTCATGAAGAGTCTATTACTAGGTTTCTTTTATTAGAGTCCATTAAGGGGGGTTATGTCATATTGGGTCATTAGGCTTCATAATGGACCTTTACAACACATAAGGCCCAATTGGGCTTTTCCCTCTCATGGGCTATCTAGATTAGAAGGTCCATAGGGTAACTATGGGTTCATCAGCCAAGTATAGTGTCTTGGCCCATAGTCTCTTCTATTGGCCCATGAAGGGGGTGCCCCTTGTTTTGTCCCTATTAGGCTAGTTAGGTGAAGTTTGAATAGATTATGTGAATGTGTTTTGACCACATGGGAGAAATACTTTCTCTTATCCCCTTAGTGTCCCTTCCAACCCTGGATCTGAGGGCATTTTGAGTCATTTTCCATTTTTTATAAATACTTGTATTTCCACATTTTAGAGAATTAATGAGAAGAAAAAATTGTGTAAGCTTGGAGCTTCTTGCGCACCTCCCCTCTCTCTCTCTGGTTCCTTCTTCCTCCTTCTGCATTTCAAGGTGTAGAACCCTTCTATCTTAGCCCCTCTATCTCTGATTTCTATCTCTTCCACCGTCGCCACCGTTCGTGCCGCCAACGAGCCACCGCGAGCATCCTTCTGAAGTGCTGTCCAAGTTCTATTTTGCTGGACAGAGGACTATGCCGGGAATTTTAGCTCCCAACTCTGACATTATCTTGAGCTGAGATTTTCAGGGTGTGTTCTAGATATCATCACCACATCCCAGACAAATTGAAAAAAATTCCATCCCCCGTTTTATATTTTTCTATTTTCGTGCTTCTCAATCCATCAATTCTGTCTGCAGTTTGTCTAGTGTTACAGCCACTCTGAGTTTCCCCCTTTCGACCCACTTCTTGATTTTTTTTTGAATCACCAAATTTATTGGAGGTTCTGTCAACCACCCCCACAATCCAAAAATTTTATTGTGAATTTAGAATTTCGTTCATCTTTTCTAAAAATTCACTTCAGATCCCAAGTTCTGTTCTGTCTCTGCTGTCCAGATCCGACCACCCGGTGCTATAAAATCGTTTTCCTTAGTCAAATCTCCACCAAACCTTTCATAAAATATATCCCAATTTTCCTCTCTTCTCCCTCTACAACTTGCATGAAGGGATCAAAAGCTGAATCGAAGGTCTATATCATGGTCAACGCCAACTCTCAAGAAAATGCACTTCAGCCCTGAGTTTTCTGATCTTGTGAACCAGCAACTTGAAAATTTGACAAAGGCCATCAACGTGAAATTCAAATTTCTTTCTCCATCCTTAGATCGAAGGATTTTGAGTTATCTTTCCATCGGTATCTCTTGTGCATCAATCCAACGTCAGAGGTGATCGTAGCAGTGATTCTCGCCGGGTCGCATGCTGTAAAACAGCAGTTCAGATCCGTCCGCAGTAACTCCGGCAAGTGGATATCGGAGCCGCCCGGCCTGCGACCGGTGAACCAGCATACCGCCATCCCAGGGAGCGTCTCTCCAGGCATCCCCACCACTGCGGTATCCCCCTAGCCCCACGCGGCCCCACTGAACAGCATGTGGGCCCCACGGTCGTGAGTTCGTGTGCCGCCAAAGCAACACAAGAAGCGGCCCGTCAACCCGAAATCACTACTCCTGGGTCCCATTATGTCGCCCTTTACCTCCCTGCGTGGAGTGGGTAGTAAAGTCATTGCTGTAAATTATGTAATTTATTGTTCCGGGAGTACGAATTTGTGAGTTGACCACCCTAGCTCACTGCCGGTTTCTAAACTGTGCACGTCCATACGCTTCCCTCTTTAGGGGTGATCGTGAGCTTGCTTAAAGTCCGAGGGTCGCATATCCATTGGTCTTGAGTCCGTGGTCCATCTCGCATCAGTTTGGTATCAGAGCAAGTTTAAGTCTAGGGTAGAAAATAACATTAAAAAAAGTATCTAATTCTAAGTGTCACATTTGCCTACCATTAATCGGTATATCAAAAGGTGTTGTCCGAACGTTAAGCTACGCCTATCGGGAAGGTCGCACACTTGCGCGAGTGATCTTCGGATCGATTAACTCCGCCACGTACCGAGTCTTGGTTTAAGTCTAGGGTCCTTAGTGTGCATTAGTTAATGCATTCCAACCTTGCATAGTCGGTCTAGTATCTTGTCACCATGTGCCTGCATGTCCACTACCCGCCACCCCCATGGCCGTTGCCCAAGACCATGCGTCCGAGTGGTCATCCCTGGTGGCCCAACTCAATGCCTTCATGGCCCGACCCTTGGGTTTCACCCATATCATTTCTAAATCCACTCTACCCAATGGGTCCACAACGGAACTCCATTTCACTAATAGGGAGTCGAATAATTGGGTTTCTCTTGATATCGTGGAGTCCCTTTCCAAGACGGGCGAAATTATCCACGACGGTGATTTTGCTTGTGTCGAGTTCCAAAGGTAGATCGGTTCCAAATTTTACTGCGATGGTGCATGGTGCAATATTGGTACACTAGCAGGACCGTGCATTGTATTAGGGCAACCATGGTTGGAAGAGAGGAGAGCGACCTTCGACCGGGATAGGAGGACCTGCACCTTATATCCACCTCACCTATCCGGCGAGTTCATCTTCCACGATGACATTCAACCAACCACCTTTGTGTCACCAACCACCCACCCCTATCAGTCTGCTCCGCCTACGGACTCATGTCCACTACCTCCCCCGGAGCCCAACCATGTTGTCCCTAGCCACTTCTCTGATCCGTGTCCTACACATTCCCCTACCCTAGAGGACACACATACCGAGGATGTCCCACCCATACTTATTCTAGTTGATTATCAGGCCGACCAAGAGTTGGTCGAGGAGTACCACGCTAATGTTTTTGGGCGAGAGAGTGAGCCAATAGAGGGACAGGGACTGTCAGTCACCCCACTCCAACCAGTCATCCCGGACCTGTCTATCTTGCCCACTTTGTCCTCGGTGGACCCCGCCATCCCATTTCTACCCGTCTCTCCTACGGTAGCGCAGCCACTAGTGACTACCGTACCACTGTCAATACCCTATGTTGACACGGTATGGTTTGATTTCTGCCATGCGTACGAGAAATAGTCTCCGGACTTCATTATTATTGTGCTTTACACTAGACGTCCGGATTACATTCCCATCACCCATCCCCTAATCCTCCCACACTTTCATACCCGAGGACGAGTCTTCTCGACCGGAGACGGTTGACGAAGGATGGAACTCATGGCATTAAGTTGTGGGTTAGTCTCTCTTTACACGTAGTGTACGTAGACGGTGACCGTCATCCTTACCGAGTCTTCCTTCGTGTGTCCCTTGTGTTGTGTCTCCGTGTCGTCAGTCATAGTAGTACTAAGAATGTTCAAGTTTGTCTAGAGTCATGCATGAGTCAGTTTCTTCTTTGTGTGGTTTATTTTGTGTGGCTTGTTTGTGTGGTTTGTGGTCTGTCAGAGTCTGCATGTGTCTTATGCAAGCTCATTGATGTTACTCCCTTAAGAGGCGAGTGGACTCGCTCGAGGAGTATGGGACCAGCCGAGTAGATCTATGCCCCGGATCTAGTCACCTATAGGGACCCATCCGTGATTCCTAGTGAGTCTTTGAGCCGCCTCCTCCCCTTTGAGAGTGACCCCACCCGGAGTGTCCACCTCTAGCCTCGTTCCCACAGTAGCTTGTTTATATCGAGTATATACAGAATGAGCAAGTGACGACTACTCGGAGTGGAGCGTACCCGTGCTACTTGGTACGGTGACAGATTTGCCGACGTTATTCAAGCAGCAGCACCCCTTACTCGACGGGGTCGAGTTCCTCCCACCCGGGGAGAATTGATGGGGGCATCAAAGGCTAATAGATTGTATTAGTGTGTATGGACTTGTAATTGTGTGTTTTTTGATTTTTTTTCATTTGGACTCCTTTGTAAGGCTTTTAATAAGCTATTGGGGCACATTCCATGAAGAATCCATTACTATGTTTCTTTTATTAGAGTCCATTAAGGGGGGTTATGTCATATTGGGTCTTTAAACTTCATAATGGACATTTACATCACATAAGGCCCAATTGAGCTTTTCCCTCTCATGGGCTATCTAGATTGGAAGGTCCATCGGGTAACTATGGGTTCATGGGCCAAGTATAGGGTCTTGGCCCATAGTCTCTTCTATTGGCCCATGAAGAGGGGCGCCCCTTGTTTTGTCCCTATTAGTCTAGTTAGGTGAAGTTTGAATAGATTATGTGAATGTGTTTTGACCACATGGGAGAAATACTTTCTCTTATCCCCTTAGTGCCCCTTCCAACCCTAGATCTAAGGGCATTTTGAGTCATTTTCTATTTTATATAAATACTTGTATTTCCACATTTTAGAGAATTAATGAGAAGAAAAAATTGTGTAAGCTTGGAGCTTCTTGCACACCTCCCCTCTCTCTCTCTGATTCCTTCTTCCTCCTTCTGCATTTCAAGGTGTAGAACCCTTCTATCTTAGCCCCTCTATCTCTGATTTCTATCTCTACCCCCGATGCCGCCGTTCGTGCCGCCAACGAGCCACCGCGAGCATCCTTCTAAAGTGCTGTCCAAGTTCTATTTTGCTGGACAGAGACTTACTCCGGGAATTTTAGCTCTCAACTCCGACATCATCTGGAGCTGAGATTTTCAGGGTGAGTTCTAGAGGTCATCACCACATCCCAGAAACATTGAAAAAAATTCCATTCCCCGTTTTATATTTTTCCATTTTCGTGCTTCCCAATCCATCAATTCTGTCTGCAGTCTGTCTAGTGTTACAGCCACTCTGAGTTTCCCCCTTTCGACCCACTTCTTGATTTTTGTTTGAATCTCCAAATTTATTGACGGTTCTGTCCACCACCCCCACCATCCACAAATTTTATTGTGAATTTACAATTTCTTTCATATTTTCTAAAAATTCACTTCAGATCCCAAGTTCTGTTCTGTCTCTGCTATCTAGATCCAACCACCCGGTGCAATAAAATCATTTTCCCCAGTCAAATATCCGCCAAATCTTTCATAAAATATATCCCTGTTTTCCTCTCTTCGCCCTCTACAACTTTCATGAAGGGATCAAAATCTGAAGCGAAGGTCTATATCGCGGTCAACGCCAACTCTCAGGAAAAAGCACTTCTACCCTGAGTTTTCTGATCCTGTGAACCAGCAACTTGCAAATTTGACAAAGGCCATCAACGGGAAATTCAAATTTCTGTCTCCAGCTATAGATCGAAGGATTTTGAGTTAGCTTTCCATCGGTACCTCTTGTACGTCGATCCTACGTCGGAGGTGATCGCAGCAGCTATTCTCGCCAGGTCGCGCGCTGTAAAACAGCAGTTCAGATCCGTGGGCAGCAACTCCAGCAAGTGGAGATCGGAGCCGCCCGGCCTCCGACCGGCAAACCAGCATACCGCCATCCCAGGGAGCGTCTCTCTAGGTGTCCCCACCACTGCGGTATCCCCCCGATCCCATGTGGCCCCACTGACCAGCATGTGGGCCCCACGGTCGTGAGTACGTGTGCCGCCGAAGCAACACAAGAAGCGGCCTGTCAACCCGAAACCGCTACTCCCGGGTCCTATTGTGTCACCCTTTACCTCCCTGCGTGGAGTGGGCAGCAAAGTCATTGCTGTAATTTATGTAATTTATTGTTCCGAAAGTACAAGATCGGCCAGGATCATCTTCCCCACGCCCGGCGCGTGGAGGTATCGTATTCGCTCCCATCTCGGCATTTGCTTTATTTCGTACATATTTCTTTATGCCGCTGCTAGAGAGCATGCTAGGATCATACCTCGCTATACTTTTTATATCACCGCTGCTGCGAGAAAGAGCGAGACCATCCCGTGACCTGATCCGGGCACGAATTTGTGAGTTGACCACCCTAGCTCACTATCGGTTTCTCAACCGTGCACGTCTGTACGCTTCCCTCGTTAGGGACAATCGCGAGCTTGCTTAGAGTCCGAGGGTCCCATATCCATTGGTCTCGAGTCCGTGGTCCGTCCCGCATCAAAAACTCTTGATTGATTGCCAAGAAAAGGGGCCTTATGGCCTGAAATTAATCTCTTTGAAACAAATGGAAGATGTATCGAAGAGCATTAAAATCCCCTGCACTAGGGTGAAAAAGGGTATTTAAAATTGTGTCAGCCGTATATTGACCATTTCATGTTTAGACAGATGATCGGGTTGAAAACGTCCCAAGTATACATGGAACACTCGGTCGAATGTATGTTGGAACATGGCAAGTTTAATATTTGAAAGTTGAAGAAATTTGGTTGAACCCGGTATTTGAGAGCATATCGCTCGCGTATTGACCATTTCATATTCGGATGGACGTCCAGGTTTAGAACATCCCAAGTATAGATGTAATACCGAGACAACTGTATACCGGGGTGTGGCAAGTTTGATATTTGAAGAAACCAAGAAACGAAGTTAAACCTCGATCAAAATCGGGTCAACTTTAGTGGGTTATGGGCCCAGAGTGAAGTCAGACCATGGCCATATCTGGTTGAATCCCCGAGGCCCAGGCGTGACCTACAAAGGCCTTATCAATACTCCCTTCGCATAGGGTCAGCGGAGGAAGCACCCGGATAAAGCGCCATTAATTCCATAAGGATGGCGTTCAAGTTCATTTCCTTTGTCATTTCATTTTTTTGTTCATCCTTTTTGTTTAGATTGGTCTTGTTGTTTCTTATTGGTTTTGTTGATCAATTGTTCGATTTGTTTTATTTTGGATTTGACTTTTTGCTCTTTTTTTTTGAAAAGGGGGGAGTTCGGTCGACCAAAGATTCATTTCGATCGACCAAACTTCCCAGGGCAGGGAGGCCTGTCAACCTTGTCGAAGTAGCCAAATTTTGCGTCAACTCGGTGGCTGGTCAGTCGACCGAAGGCTGGGTTCGGTCGATCGAACCCAGCAGCAAATGTAGCTTTAGAGATTTTTTTGGTCTTAGTTCATCTTTGAAATTTTTCCATGGGATCATGCACATAGAAATGCCATTTTTGTTTATAGTGTGCACATGCAAATCCTTCAAGCGTCATTTTGGGGGGCTTCATGCATATGGATGCAATTCTGAATTCACATATGTGCAAATGGGATTTTGGAGTTCGTGCATGCAAATGCATTTCTGAACTCATGCGTGCAGACACATCTTTTTTTTTTAAAACCCATGCACGCAAGGTGCAATTCTAAATTCATGCATGCAATGGATGATGGATCTTCGTCATGCATTTCATTTCACTCTTCTTTTCTGTCTTCTTCCCTTCTTTCCCTTCATTTGATTCGAAAAATGGGTCATCATGTACAGGTTACCATATTCAAGAGGTTCTATTTATCTTTGAATACTTGTTCATGGTGGCCAATCTATGCAAATACATGGAGTTTTGCTTATCTTTGGAGATTTAGTCATGAAAACCATCTTCTTTTCTATCTTCCTTCATTTTCTTTTATTTGATTTCTTGCTTTGATGTTCTTGTTATTTTTTTATTTCAGGGAAATTCCAACATGGCAGCAGATTTCTACTGCTAGTGCCAGGGCCAAGTCGACTTGGGGCCAAGCCAAGTCGACTTGGGCCCAGCCAATAGCGGATTTCTGCTATTGGTGGCAGGGCCGAGTCAACTTGGGGCCATCCCCAAGTCGACTTGAGCCAGGCCAGCAGTGAATTTTTACACTTTTCCCTTTTCTTTTCTTCCTCTTTTTTTTAGGAAATACATGAAAATGTTTTGTGAATTTTGTGCATGACGTGCAAGAATTTCATCGCTTGTTCATGCAGGGTGGTCCCCGGTACATGGCGGAGTATTTACTTACGCATGGTGAGGATTTCCATCCTGACCTAATCCGGGTTTCCATTGCTCACCATTTGATATATCTTAGGGTCCTAACATGCAAGCACCCAAATAAGAAGAGTCCATAAAGATTCCATCTGAAATCATGGTTCAATGCATGGGGTAAATGCCATGCATACATGCTATGTATGCACTTGTGGAATGAGTGGGCAGACAAGCATATTCAAAGCCCAGTGGGGAAAATCAGTGATCATGCAGAATGCATGATGATGTATGTGGGTGATTCAATGGAGATTCATTTTTTTTCATACTTGTAGAGGCTCCTCCAGAGAGACCAACATGCATATGCACAATCGCCATGTTTTTTTTTATATATATAGGGCAAATAGAGATGTTCATGAGAAAGGGGTTGACCCCCTTGTGTGCGGGGGTTGACCCTTGCACAAGGGAGGGCTGACATCCAAAAAATAGGTAATCTTGGGGTCGACCCCTGTAGGAGCAGAGCTTCAGCCTCCATTGCTTGAAATGCAATGTATGCATGCAAGTGCCCATTATCTGATTTATGTTTGATCTTTTTTATCTGAGCATGAACTCTTCATGTGTTCTTTCCTTTTGCTTATTCCATTCATCCTTTCTTTCATTCTTTATTTGTCTTACCCATTCTCATCTTCATCAAATTTCTAAAATTCGGAGCCAACAGTGCATATCATGAATTTTCTGAAGTTGAAGTGAACATTGCCTCGTGTTTATTCGACAACAGTTCATATATATATAATTTTTTAATTCAATGAGTTGTTCATGGAGAATTCTACTTCAGTCCAAAGTGGATTTAATCATCATTGCTTCATCTCCATTCCTCCCTCTATTTTATTGGTCATATTCCCGACAAAAATCTGACAGCACATCCCCTAGACCCGGAGCTTTGGGGGGGGAGGGGGGTTAAACGTGTGCGCATCCACGGAGAAAACTCCACGATGGCCCCAAAATTAAAAGGTTCGCATGGAAGCTACAACACATATGAGATCACCCTCACGAGGAGAGGGGTGTGCACGGAAGCGGCAACACCCATAGGATCATCCTCGTGAGTCCCCGGATTCAAGAAGAACATCCTTTCTAAAAGAGAGAATCGAGGGAAGCGGCCTAAAAGGAGCCCGAGTGGGCATGGACCCCGAGTCATACTCATAGGTTTGTGTAAACCCAGGGCCTTTCCTCAAAGCCATTCTTTGCATTTCTCCTCAAAATAGTGGTATCGAAAGGTTATTCACAGAATATTACATCCGAGGCTAAGGCCCATGTTTCTCACCTCATTGGCACCATGGCCATAGAATTGGTCAAGTCCCAAGGTGAGGTTTTGAGAAAAAAATCGCGCTCATGGTGAAGCAAAGAAAACGTATGTTGGGCTTCTGATGGTTGGCAACCCGGGGCCACACTCATGGATCGGAGTGAGCTCCGGGTCGGTGGCCATCATGATAATCGCTAAATCGCCGTATGGGTGGCCTAAAGAAATTTAAAAAAGGGGGTTCATCCTATCTACCAAGAGAGCAGAATTAAATGCAGCATAAAATATATATACCTATATCATACATATATATATATATTGAAGAAATGGGCACCATATTCATAAAAAGAAATCAGGGAGCAAAGCCCTAGATCTTATTTCCTCTTGAAGGAAAACTACATCAAGGAGACTACTGAACATCATACATCATGGAACGAAGGGTGAGGAAGAAGAAGAATCAAATATAAGAGTGAGCAACCCACCCTCTTATAGATATTTCACACACTTCCATTTTTTTTTCTCTCCCCCAGTTCTCTCTCTTTCTCTTATCTCCCTCAGCGACCTCAGCACTCAGAAATGGAGTTGAAGGTAGGACCGAAGAATAGATTCTTCACCTCTCTAACCCCTTTTCTGCACCGCGGGACCTTCTTCTTATAGGGAATTTAGCCCCATTCGGAGGGAGGCCTCCATGTAGGTTTCTCTTCTCCTTTTATCCGGCTTGCTACTGCTGCTATTGTTGCCACACCACTGTAGCTATTGCTATTGCTACCTCGTGTAGATTTATGGTCGAGCTTACAGGAAGGGATCCCCACCGGACGGGACCTCTCCTTTGCCCCGGTGGTTGCTGATACTGCCATCATCGTGCATGATGGGCAGAGGAAACCCACCGTGCTTCCCTCTTCCGTCTACTAGTTGCCATGGGGTCCTAAACTGGGCGCTACAGTGTTCCCGTCGAAGGGCTATAGTGCCCGCCGGTCACAGCTGCGTAAGGGGAGAAGCAAGACACGGGAGGAGGGAGAGTGACACTCGGTAAATAGTGTCACGTACTTTCTTCCTATTTCCTTTTTTTTTAGAAATTCCCTTCTCTTTTCTCTCTTCCCCCTCCTCTTTTCATTTTGCACCTTTGCCCCTCCACATTGGGCCTCCCGTCTTGTTTCAATTGGGCCTCTTTCAAGTTAGGACATTCTCTCCCTTTTTTACTCTTCTCTTTTTTTTAGTGTCCATAGAGGGATGTATGTAATGTAAGTCCTATATCGGGCATGTTATCGTCGTTAGTAGAATGTAATGCTATCTTATCATCGTTAGTCTTAGAATGTAAAACACCTTGTGTTTTTTGCTCTATTTTTATGTTCGAATAATTTTTTTCAAGAGCAAACTATATCTTTACTTCTGGGGAAGAAAAAACCATGTCCATGCATCATAACAAGAAAATACCACACTTCATACTCTAAAAAGCACACTTAGATGGGAAAATACCTCCTGCTTCCATGATATGGCTAACAACAAGAATAAGAGAACAACAATTGGCATTCTAAAAGAGATGATGAGGATGCTATTGCTACTAGAATGGTTCAATTTAATGAAAATCTATTTAAGGAAGATGATCAGGTTGACTTGTGGTGAGATTCTGTCAACCTGGGTACAAAACTTGCGTATGATATGGCTTACAACAAGAAAAGGAGAACTACAATTGGCATTCTAAAAGAGATTATGAGGATGCTATTGCTACTGGAGCGGTTCAGTTTAATGAAAATTTATTTAAGGAAGATGATCAGGTCAACCTTTGGTGAGATTCTGTCAACCTGGGTATAAAACTTGCACATGATATGGCTAACAGCAAGAAAAAGAGAACAACTTGGTACAAGGTTCTGTCGACCTGTCTACATATCCCTCTATTGAATCTGTCTGTCACGCTGCGAGCACGGAACGAACCCGGTACGTGTGACGAGTTTATATCATTCATGTCAATCAGAGTATAAGGAATTCGACCTTATAAACGGAGTGCACAAAAGTAAAGATAAATAATAACTGGAATTGGATTTCCATAATAATACCAAATATTCCATAATACCAATAAGTCCAAAATAGACACATAAGTTTCCAAGATCAAAACAACTTTCCAAATGCTTGACCAACATAGGGAAAATTACAACGACTAGGACTCAATAAAGGGAAAAAGACGCGACTAAGTGACGGCTTGACGATCGCGTAGCTCTACTCCCTTCACTCGGTCTCATTCCCATCTGAAAGGTCCTCGCTATCAGAGTTACCTGAAAAATATTGGAATAAAACTATGTGAGCGAATGCTCAGTAGAAATTATATCTAAAGAACAAGCTATCTTTAAGTAGTTTACGTGTTACGGGCGGTGCAAGTACGGTTATGCATGAAAGATGACAGGAATACCAAGAACATTAAAGATGCACTACCAAGATTCAAGAAGTTAACAAGATAAGTTATCAAGAGATTTGCAATTATATCAAGGAGAGATACTATCAAGTGTTCCAAGCATGTAATATAAAGCTATGTCACGAGTATTGGCTATGTTCCATTCGAGCAAGTACACACCTATTTTGAGCCACGCAAGTCATGTCATGTCAAATCAAGCGCTAGTAAGATAAGTGGAATGTCATCGATCAATCAAGCTAGTCATGAACCTTGGTGCAATGCCACACCATGGTCAATCAACTCCCATGGACACAAGTACTTTCGGGTGCTCCTCCCAGGATTAGACCGGGCCCCATTAATGCTAGGCATTGAGTCTTGTAAAGTATCTATACATCCACTATAGTTTATAGCCAATAGAATTCCAAGGATTAAGCCATTTGGAAGATAATAAGGTAGATTCAAGTAGTTCAAAGATAGAACTTTGAGTAGAGACGGAATCATGATGAAATTCACGAAAAATCATGACAAGCGGAAACCTGGAAGAATTGGCGCCCACTGGGTAGCCACTGATTTTAGAATTGGCACCCTGATAGAGGGCGCCCATTCTGTGAAAAAGACAAGGCAGAGGAATTGGTGCCCAGGCAAGGGGTGCCCATTCAATTGATGACTCCTGGACTGGTCACCCATTCCAAGGTACAGATAGAATTCTCACAGGGGTCGGAAACAACACTCCATGAGGGCTAGGCTACCATGTTTTCTCAAGAGTGACATGGCATTCAAAGGAGTTTTAGGGTTTTTAGGGTACAACTTATGAAGTCCCACGATCAATGACACCCAAGAGGGGGGGTGAATTAGGTGATGATAGATTTTAAGTCCTTTTTAAGAAATTTAAAAGATATATGAAGAACAAACAACAGACAGGAATAGATCAGAAGAAATACAAGGTGAAACTGGCTAAAACAACCCCTATAGCAGTTCCTTGGTACTAGGCGGAGTCCGGGAATCCAAAGATCCTCTCACACAAAGTATTTTCCTCCCGACAGGATTGACTATGTCAATCAGAAGCTACCTTTTGATATACCAAGGATCTCGCATAAAAGAGTTAATACAGCTTGATCTAAACAATGAAACTAGATAACGATGCGACAAGCAAACAAGCTAGATCAGAACTGGAGGTAGGAGATAGAGAGCAAACCATACAGAACAATTCAATTTTTAAGTGGTTCGGATGCAACAACTGCAACCTACGTCCACCACTCACCGACCGTGAGGATTCACACACTATCTTGTAGAAAGTTACAAGATCAAGACACACACACACACTCGTGTGAGTTTAGAACTCCACGAAGGTGCACACGCACCGAAACACGAAGGAGGATGAAGAACAAGGAGATCACTCACACACACACGAATCTTCGTAGATCCACACACACACACAGATGTTTGAATGTTACAAGAACACAAAAATTAAAGCCCAGCAAGATTGGAATGGAAAACACAAAAGAAAACTTTAGATTTAAGCTCCCCCTTAGTTGATGAAGATGGTTTTGGATGCAGCTTGATCTCCTCTTGGCTTGGGGTTGATCTGCTCCAGATGTTGCTTGAAGATAGAAGAAGATGGATGCAGATGGATGAAGATGGATGAAGCCCTTTCTTCTCAGAGCACTGTTCACGGCTACAGTACCAGATCTTGAATCTCCCCTTGATAGCCTCCCTTGGCCGCCTTTGATTGATAAGGGTTTCAAGCTTCAATGAGATGTTTTTATAACTCTTGATTGGTCAAGAGACAAGCCAGGAACCAGATCCACAAATCATGGGAAGATTGGTGGCTTTGGGATTAAACAAATCCTTGAATAAGGACTTCCAACGTTTATACAAAAAGGTCAACAATAGGGGCTTTTCGAGGCTGGCGATCGACCTGTGGATAGGGGCGGTCGATCGAAATTTTGCAGGGAATTGGTCATTCGTCCATGGGAAAATCGGTCGACCGCTATAGGCTGGCGGTCGACCGCTGGCTGGGTTTCTTGCAAAAATTAAAGGTTAGCCAATCAAATATGATATGTGAATAATTGATTTATGGCTACCTTGTTCCAATCAATGTGAGTGAATTTAAGCTCAGCCTGGGTGGTTTAGAACCCAAAACAGTGATTTATGCATTTTGGCATGTTTAAACACTTCAGCTTATTACATGGTGAAGTAGGTTTGAATGCGTGTTAAAAATGACCTTGATAGTTGAACCATTAGTACGTGATAAAACATATAACTTGAGTTTTGGTTATCATCAAAATCACCTGGATATACTCAACAATCTTCCCCTTTTTGATGATGACAAAAATGAAGGGGTTTTGAAAACATGAACATGCCTTTGAACAAGGTTTGAAGGTTGAGATCAAGGTTCAAAATCAAAGCATTTCACTCACAGCCCATTACGCCAGCGAACACAAGCCATTCAACATTTATATGGCAATTAGAAGAGAAATGAAATATAAAAGCCAACCATTTGAGATCAAACACCAGTTGCATTCAATTCATCGTTTCATTACAAGATACATTGGTGCAAAAGTGAATGCACGACTCTAGACTCAAAGGGCTAAACAAATGCAAACAAATGCATAAAAACTCATGATCCTCACATGTCAAGCATGCAAACACACAACCACACACGGACATACATAAATATATAAAGCCCTGCACTACTACTTCTCCCCCTTTGGCATCATCAAAAGGGAGTGGGATAGATGAAGGAGGACCCATGTGACACAAAACCAAAGGATAGCATGCTAGAGGGAGAAAAGAAAAAAATCCTCATGGTGCATCTGCAGGTGGAGGTGGCTGATCCTCTGGAGGAGAGGGCTGGTGTCCAAGGAGATGTTGGACGTCTACAAGAGCATGAACCTGAGCATGAAGAGTGTCTCGAATACAGCCAATGGAGAGATTGTTGTGCATCCCTTGGTTTTGATGATGACAATAGGATATGTTTGATTAATCAAGTTCTATCTTGTTTCATAACAAATACAAGTGGTTTGATTGTTCCTTCAAAGTAATGGACTCATGACTATTTGATGATGACAAACAATGTATTTGATTAACTCAATATAAATCTGATATGTTAAGTAATTTCAGGTCCACTGAAATCCAAGTGGAATCAACAAATCAGAAGAAGTGTCAAAGACCGCTTGTCGACCAGAGAAGTGGTTATGGTCGACCAACGAACCCAGCCAGAAACACTTCAAGTCATCCATCTTCTGCATGTGCCTTGGCTGTCGACCAAAGCCCCACTTCTGGTCGACCACAGAACAGACAGATCATCAGACAGAACTGACGGCCATCTGGAATTTGCCCCTTGTCGACCAGCGACAAGGCTGTGGTCGACCACGGGACGCGAGTGTCAGCCAGAATGAAACCGCCATCAGGACACTGCTCGTTGTCGACCAGGGACAGTGTCATGGTCGACCACGGGTGTTATAGCGTCCAGAACCGAACTCTAACCGAATTCTGTTTTGGTTCCTTAAAACCTGCAGATTGTTGTTGCAGGTTGTTGGGTAGCTCAACTGATGAGATTCCGCACGGGAATCAAGGAGAGAATATTGCTTAGAAGCAGTCAAACTTATTGTAGTGATCGGATTTAACCTTCTCCCTGCTTTCTAGCAGATTGACGCTCGATCTGGAATTTGAGCGGGAAGAGCTTCAGGCTTGAAAAAGGATCTGCATAAAAAGCAGAAGGCAACTGATCGCGGAGGCAAGCACACAGAGAGAGCATAGAACAGAAGCTAAGAAACACACCTACATCACAGGACGAAGTGGCTCTCCATCAACCAGAAATCTGCAGAAGACTAAAGGCATTCTCATTGCTGCAGAAGGAAGACTGGGCTTGAAGCTGTGCGACCTCCAGCAGCAAAGCAGCTGAAGGCATCCGATTGGAAGTTCTACAGGGAGTCTACTCTTGTTATTTATGTGATTAAGTCCCAGGCTGAATTCTTTACTTTGTTACAAAAGTCTATATTCAGTCCTGTTGCATCATCCCACCTTCTCATCATTTCTATTCATCCTTACACCAAGTGTCAAGCTGTGAGGCAGCGGATTCAAGCTGTGTGTCAGCTGGTACAAGCTGTGTGTCAGCAGGAACAAGCTGTGTGACAGCGGTGTCTTGTGTTTTGGATTGAGATCAGAGGTTCTCATAAGTGAAGCCTTGCTTGAGTTAAGCAAGGGGTGGATGTAAGTCTCGGGAAGAGACTGAACCACCTTAAAAATCCTATCTTGTGGTTTGCTTATGTGTGTGCGTGCTTCTCTATGTGTTTGTTTTCTTCATTGATATCAACATTAGTTCTGTAATTCGTCAATCACCTGCAACTCATTTAGTCAATAGATATTAAATCGAAAAAGGGGGAAAGATCTATTCACCCCCCCTCTAGATCTATTCAGTCCGTACTCAACACGTGGTATCAGAGCCAGACTCTCCAAAAATGTGGTCTAACAACCAGGAGAGGCCTGCCGGACTGAACTCTAGAAGTCTAATGGCTGAGGGACACTCAGTAACTAGACCACCATATTTCGATGGAAATGATTTCTCATACTGGAAAAATCGTATGCAGGTGTTCTTGAGAGCACAAGATCATGAGATGTGGAGAGTAGTAAGCCGAGGACCCTACGAGCTGCCCGAAGATGAGGATACCTGGACCAGAGAACAGGTCAGAAAATCAACCATCAACTGGGGAGCCATGAACGTAATGCAATGCGCACTACACCCCACGGAGTTCTCACGAGTTTCACAATGTGCAACGGCCAAGGAAATGTGGGATCGACTAGTAGTAATCTATGAAGGTACTTCAGAGGTAAGGGAGTCAAAAGCAAATATGCTAGTTTCAGAATATGAAATGTTTAGAATGAAAACTGACGAAAATATTTCTGAAATGTATGCTAGACTAGTGCAATTAACGAATAGTTTAAAGAGTCTAGGGAAAACCTACAAGGAACAGGAATTAGTGAGGAAGATCCTAAGATCCCTCACTCCTATGTGGCATACCAAGGCCACAGTAATTGAGGACTCAAAGAACCTCACCACTATGACTGTGGATGAACTAGTGGGATCCCTAATGGCCTATGAGGTCAATCTGAAAAGAAAAGAAGATGAGGGCAAGAAAAAGAACCAGCTCGCCCTAAAAACTAAAATAGGCACCTCTGAACTATCTGACACTGATAACTCATCTAGCACAGGTGAGGAAACTGGTGAGCTAGCCATGTTAACAAGAAAATTCAAAAGGTTTCTGCGGAAGGAAGGTAAGGGATTCAGGAATCCTAAGGGCATGGTAAGAAAGTCATCTCAGTTTAAGTTTGATAAAAATAAAACTTCATCTAACAAACTTGTCTGCTACAACTGCAGGAAACTAGGACACATAAAGGCTGAATGTCCAGAGACTCCTAAGAAATCAAGCTTCAAGTGGAAAGGCAAGCAACTAAAAGCAATGATAAGCACATGGAGCGAGGAGGAGGAAAGCAGTAAGGAGGAAACAACTTCCGAGGAAGAAGAAGGAAACATCTGTTTGATGGCCAAAGGAGATAGCGATGATCTTGAGGTAATCCCTCCGTTTCAAGATTTTTCTAGCTCAGATTGGGAAGAAGTCTACTCAGACTTACTTGATGCATATGAAAGAATTAGAAAGGAAAATAAGAGTTTGAAGAAAAAGCTTAATCAGGTCAATAATGACAGCAACCCATTTGCCAACAGAACTGAACTAGAATTAGAAATCACCACCTTGAAAAATAAGCTGAAACAATACGAGACAGATGAAGAAAATATCAAATGGCTGTTAGAAGAAAATGAGTCACTGAAAACCACAATTGATGAGGTAAAATTAAAGACTCAAGAAAGTGAACAGCAAACTAAGGTAACTCAAGAAAGAAACAACTCACTCAAGGAGGAAAACTGTCAACTTCTGGAAGAAATAGAAAGAATCCAGAGTGAACTGAAAAACAAACAGGAAACCTTGGAAAAAATGACTAAAGGTCAAGAAAACTTAAATGCTGTCTTGGGAATAAAAGTAAACTTTCAAAAAGAAGGGTTAGGATACAATCCTACGGCTAAAAAGGAATTCCAAATAAAAACCGTAACTGGGATTGCTGACTCAAAAGGAAAAGGGCCCCTAATCAATCTATACCAAGACAAACAAGAGGATGTAGCTGAATGCTCCTCCAAAAGAATAATGTCTCCAAGGAAGAGAGAAACATTAAAGAGAAAACAGTCAATCAACATAAGCTTAAAAATAATAGACAAGAAACTCAAATTCACAGAAATAACCAAACAAACCAAGTACTAAATCAAGTTAAAGGACATAAATCTGGAAAACAAGGTGTCTGGAGACAGGCTGGTCGACAACCGACCCCTCCTATGTCGACCAGAGGATCTGCCAGAACAGGCGCTGGCGTCTGGAGAAGCAGTGGTCGACCACAGACATACCAGATGTCGACCAGAGGAACTGCCAGAACAAGCGCTGGCTTCTGGAAAAGCAATGGTCGACCACAGACACACCAGATGTCGACCATGACCAGACACGCAAACAGAAACCACAGATTTTCTCAGGTGAAACAAAATGAAAATTGGAAATCAAAAAGGTGGATTCAGATTAAAGAAACATTAGAACAAAAGCCACCCAATCTGAACAAGTTCAGAGACGAAAAATTAAACTGCTCTAAGAAAATCTGGGTTCCCAAAGGATTGTTACAGCAATTTCACAATTTTACAAGTTATCTTGGACCCGGGTACCATTGGGGTCCAAAAATTTCTGTGTAATTCATGATGCAGGAATGTCTGGCAGCCATGCACAATAAGTGGTACTTAGATAGTGGTTGCTCAAGACACATGACGGGAGACAAGACCAAGTTCTCCCAACTAAGCTCAAAAGATGGAGGTTATGTGACCTTTGGAGGAAATAACAAAGGTAAGATCATCGGGACAGGTAAAATAGGTAAGAACTCCTCAAACAGTATTGAAAATGTACTGCTGGTAGATGGACTGGAATATAACTTGCTGAGCATCAGTCAGCTTTGCGACAAAGGCCATAAAGTAATATTTGACTCCAAGATCTGCAAGATTATTGAACCAAATTCAGATACAGTCAAGTTTATGGGCCAGAGAGTAAACAATGTCTACATAATAGACTTGGATGATCCAGCCCACTCCAACCTGTGCCTAACCGCCAAGAAAGAGGACCTGACCTGGTTGTGGCACCGAAGGCTAGGGCATGTTAGCTATAGGGTGTTGCATAAACTTGTGAAGAATAAAATGGTTCTTGGTATGCCTGAAATTTCGTTTGCTCAAAATGTCAAAGTATGTGAATCATGTACCCAAGGTAAGCAAACAAGAAAATCATTCAAAGGTAGAACTGAAAGTCAATCTTCTAGACCACTAGAACTTGTGCACATGGACCTTTTTGGCCCAACAAGAACTGCTAGTCTTAGTGGTAAGAGATACGGTTATGTACTAGTTGATGATTTCTCTAGATTCACATGGGTAATATTTCTATCTCATAAAAGTGATGCTTTTTCTGAGTTTCAGGAATTCTACAAAAGAATGAAGCAGGATGGCAAGTCCAAAGTGTGTACAATCATATCTGACCATGGGGGGGAGTTTGAAAATTCTGACTTTGACTTATTCTGCAGAAACAAGGGCATAACCCACAGATTTTCCTCACCAAGGACTCCAGAACAAAATGGTGTTGTGGAGAGAAGGAACCGCACTCTTGTCGAGATGGCTAGAACCATGCTGGTTGAAGCTAAACTTCCAAGGAGATTTTGGGCAGAGGCAGTCAACACAGCATGCTACATTGTAAACCGAGCAATGGTAAGACCGGCTAGTGAAAATACACCATATGAAATGTTCAAAGGTAAGAAACCATCCCTAGCTCATTTTAGAATTTTCGGGTCAAAATGCTTTATTCATAACAATGATAAAAGGGTCTTGGACAAATTTGAACCGAAGAGTGATCCAGGAATATTCTTGGGCTATTCCGACCGATCAAGAGCCTATAGAGTTTTTAACACCAAAGATCAAATTGTTGAAGAATCCCCTCATATTACATTTGATGAAATTAATGATCTTGGCAAAAATGAGCAGGTCAGCAAGGAAGAAGAAGATAGGGAATTTCTAGAAGACAACGAAGAACCAAATGAAGAAGAACAATCTCAGGAAAGAGATCAAGGTATTACTAATGCTCCACCCGAAGGAGAAGGCATCTCAGGTAACAATCTTGAGAACTTAAGACTTCTTAGAGATCATCCCATAGAAAACATCATTGGTGGAATTCATGATCCTAGGAAGACTAGATCTCAGTTAAAAGAAATCAATGAACTAGATCAGCTTGCACTTGTGTCCCAAATAGAGCCCAAATCAGTAGAGGAAGCATTAAAAGATGACTCATGGATAAATGCTATGCATGAAGAACTAAATCAATTTGAAAGAAATCAGGTGTGGAGTCTTGTCCCTAGACCTTCATCTCACCCCGTTATTGGAACCAAGTGGGTCTATAAAAACAAGCTAAGTGAAGAAGGGGTTGTAATGAGAAACAAGGCTCGGCTGGTGGCTAAAGGGTACAACCAGGAATTTGGGGTTGATTTTGAAGAATCATATGCTCCAGTTGCTAGATTAGAAGCCATCAGGATATTGTTAGCCTTTGCAGCATCTCATGGAATCAAACTACAACAAATGGATGTAAAAAGTGCATTTCTAAATGGAATAATAAAAGAAGAAGTCTATGTGGAACAACCCCCTGGATTTGAAAATGATGAACTTGCTAATCATGTTTTCAAATTGCATAAAGCTTTGTATGGATTAAAGCAGGCTCCTCGGGCCTGGTATGAAAGGTTGAGCTCCTTCCTCACCAAGAAGGGATACATAAGAGGTAAAATTGATCAAACATTATTTTCCAAGACCCAAGGTAAGCATATACTAGTTGTACAAATCTATGTGGATGATATTGTGTTTGGGTCTACCGAAGCTTCTTTATGTACTGAATTTGCAAACTTAATGACCAATGAGTTTGAAATGAGTTTAATGGGTGATTTACAGTTTTTTCTTGGATTGCAGATCGTACAATGTAGAGAAGGATACTTCATAAATCAATCCAAGTACATAAAGGAGATGTTGAAGAAGTTTGGCATGGAAAGCTGCAAACCAATCGAGTCACCCATGGGTACAAATGCAACATTGGAAGCTGATGTAAAAGGTAACATGGTAGATGCCAAGAAATACAGAGGTATGATCGGGTCTCTGCTATATTTAACTGCTTCAAGGCCAGATATTCAGTTTAGTGTATGCATGTGTGCTAGATATCAGTCTAGCCCTAGAGAATCACATTTAGGGGCTGTCAAGCGTATCCTTCGATACCTTGCCGGTACCCAAGAATTGGGTTTATGGTATCCTACATACTGCAAACTAGATTTGATTTCATATTCAGATGCTGATTATGCTGGTTGCAAAATTGATAGGAAGAGTACTAGTGGTTATTGTCAAATATTAGGTGGATGTTTAATATCATGGGCTTCTAAAAAGCAGCATTCTGTGGCACTCTCCACTGCTGAGGCTGAGTATGTCGCAGTAGGGAGCTGTGGTACACAGGTTATGTGGATAAAACATCAACTCCAAGACTACAATGTAGATCTTGGATGTGCACCTATTTTCTGTGACAACACTAGTGCTATTAATTTGTCTAAAAACCCTATTCAACACTCTAGGACAAAACACATTGAGATCCGTCATCACTTTCTAAGAGATGAGGTCTCCAAAGGAAATTTCATGCTTCATTTTGTAGAAACTGAAAAACAACTGGCAGACATTTTCACAAAACCCCTTAACAATGACAGATTTTCAACTCTAAGAAGGGAGTTAGGAATTTGTAGAATTTCTCCTGAAAATTCTTGAAAGAATCATATTCATGTGTTCACTGTATAGATTCTGTCATTTCTGTACTAAGTTATGTCAACTAGGTCTCTAGTATTGGTCAAGTTTTGAGTTTGGAGGTCTAGTGTCGGTTGCTACTTCAGCAAGTTCTGCAGAATCCTGGTTCTACTACGGATTATCTCTTGTGGTCGACCACAGGCAAGGCGCTGGTCGACCAAGGCATCAGGACAGGAAATAGTTGGTTCTGTGACTTCGCAGCTGTCGACCACAGGCGGTCCCATGGTCGACAACAGAATTGTCAGAAAGCAGACCACAGGTGACTACTCATCAGGCAGTTTCTGTGACAGCACAGAGGTCGACCAAAGGCAACTCTATGGTCGACAGAGGATCTGAACAAGGGAAAATGGATCTAAAGAGGCTGCTGGCTCTGCTAGGAAATCCTCTGAACTAAGTGAACTTTTGTGCTCAGTTTCTTCACTCATTCATCCTTATCCATACTTCCCATCCCTTGTGTGTCTATATCTCTTCATGGCCAACATTTTTTTTTATCTTCAGCAAGGACTCACAAATTGAGGGGGAGAAAAGTGTAAACTCATTCCTTGATAAAACATTGAAAAACCTAACCATATCTTTCAATAAAATCACCAAGGTAATCATTAAGAGTAGAGGTTGAGTGTAGTAATGAGAATTTGAACTGTACTACTGCAATAAATTCAAACCATAACTATGACTCTGTCACAAGATTTTGAGGACTTATGATTTTTAGTAATGAGACTGTTTCTCTACCTGTGTCTGTGTTGGACAGTAAAAATAAACTCAAATATAACATGTATGTACATGGAATACGCCATAATTCTGCCTTCTTGGTAGAGCAATGGATTGAGTTCTGAGAAACTACTGTTCTCCATCTCAAAGCAAAAAATTGGCTGAACAATAGATGGGAGACAAGTGTGTCATGAAGATCCAATCTAACTCTGCTGCTTTCAAAAATATTGATTGGGCATACTGAGTAACTGGGGATATTGGCGTCTGATAAACGTATATCCTCACGGATAAAAGGTGTGTCCCAGTCATTAGTGGAATGGTTAGGCATGCTAAGTAGCCGGGGTTTCTGGCGTGTAAAAAGCGTGTCTCCTCGTGTAGAAAAGCATGTGATAAACCTGACCACAGCTCTCAAATGATTCAAAAAGTTATCACAAAGGCAGAGAAAATGGTTGACCTAAAGCATAGCATGCAAATAAAAGTACAAAACACTGTTCAGCTAGCATAGTTAGTCAAATTATCTCTTGAAATATATTATAAGTTCAAGGAGCCATGTGAAAGAAATTGGATATGGGGAGTCAATTTATTGGTGCAATACTTTCAAATTCATTGAACCACAATACCCACTCTATTTGGTCACAAGGTGGTCTTTGCATAAGGGTGGAAAGGTTCCATAAGTGTTCTATTAAAGAAAGGGAGTACACTTTAATATCTTCCAAAAATTTGAGTTATGCTGATTAAATCCTGACCGCTCGTTTTCTGCATCGTGATGGTTCACTATCCTAGTTTTTTAAGACCCAGCCCTACTGCCCTACCCTATAAATTGCCACGGCTGGGTCCCTAATTTTCTCTCATCCGCCGACTTGTACCTCTTTCGAATTCTTCCTCTCCAGTTCTCTCTCGCCTCTCTCTCGCATCCCTCCACCATGTCTCCAAAGCACGCTCCGCGGTCTACCAAGAGAACAAGAGAGAAGGCCCCTGCCGAATCCTCGAAGCCGTCCAAGCGTTCCAAGCCGAGGGCCGCGCAAGGTCCGCCATCGGCCCCTCAAAAGTCGACCACGGCCGAGGCGGCTGACTCAGGCAGGAAGGTACCAGCTTCAGAAGAACCCATCGTCCATCCAGTTTCAGGAGTTATCAAGCCACGGACCGTTCTGCCACCAAGGATTGTTGATTTCTCTGATGAGAAGCTGATGGAGATGTTCCAGAACTACTGCCAATTTTTGAAGCCCAAGAGTGGACAGCGTTTGTCTCGGCACATACTCAGTATTCGCCTCAGCTTGTGCAAGAATTCTACCACAACTTGCAAATAGTGGATGGTCAGGTCTACACCGTAGTTCAAGGCATCGTCGTCCGCCTCGACGTCAAACTGCTCCACAAAGCGTTGAAGATTCCCAGACATGGCGCCGTCTTCAATCCTGAGGATTTTGACTTCTGGCCAGCCAGCTCCTGAGGTTCTCCCTAAGTATCTGAATGCCAACACCTTCCCTCCTCTTCATAGATTGCTTCATCACATTCTTACCACCATTATCCAACCAAGAGGAGGCGCCAGAGATCAAGTAAGTCGCCTCCATCTATTTTTGCTCCATGGCCTCATCACTTGTCAACCCATTCGCCTCATAACGCTCATCCTAAACACCTTCCAAAACATCCTACATTATCCCCAGAATTCTCTTCCATTTGCTGCCCACATATCTGCCATTCTGGAAGCAGCAAAAATACCATTTCCTCACGCTCCGCGCATTGTAATTCCCAAATGGCACGTCTACAACTTTCACTTCGTGACCACATTTTTGGGGTTTAAGAAGGTAGGAGACCAAATTCAGCGCACTCTACCATCCAAGGGCAAATCCAAGGCTCCATTGCCACCCTCTTCTCCACCACATACACCTATACAGGTTAGCCCTACTGTCACACCTCCACCTGTGGTGCCTCAAGCTACCCCTACTACCACCACTACTGCCCATCCTCCATCTTCCCTTTCTATAGTGCCCTGGCATCCAGGCACTGCTGCCACTCATGCTCAATCCACTTCTGTTCCACCTACCCAAGCTCCATCTCATTCTGTTCCACCTACCCAAGTTCCACCTACCTCCACTCATCTACTTCTGCTCCACCACCATCCTTCACCTCCAACACTGAGTCTCACGGAGTGCTTCTCCAGATAGCATCTCAGTTGTCCTCTCTCACCACCCAATTCCATTCCTTTCAAGAGAATATGAATGCTGCCACCGGGCGCCTGGAGCAGAAAGTCCAAAGGCTGGAACAACAGATGGAGGCCAGGTTCATCAAGCAAAAGGAACACACTGACCATGCTAGTTCTCGGTTCAACAGACTAGTTGGCACCTTAGGTCAAGTGTCAGAAGAAATGGGAAACCGCATAGAGTTCACAACCAAGCAGAATGAACAGTATCACAATGCTACTATCTCCGAGATCCAGAAGCTCAGGCTCTCTTATGCCCACATTGTTGACAAGCTGGATCGCATGGAAGAGAACGTGAAGCCAGAGACTTCCTCATCCTCCTCAGAGGGATTGTTTAAATGATCTTCTTTTTGCTGTTGACAAAGGGGGAGATAGGACTTTATGTGTCATTGTGTGTCTAGTTGTGTGTCTAGATGTGTGTCTAGATGTCAAGTTTACTTTGTCTACGTGTCCTTAGTGTCTTTATCCTTTTTGAGTCACTCATGTAATTAGTGCTATAGTTTTTTGAAAGGCACATCAAACGAATTGTCTGAATGAAATCTGTGCTATGATAGCCTTGAATGCAATATCAAATGAATTCTATAATCTGTTGTTTGTCACAATGACTCATGGTTGTCATCATCAAAAAGGGGGAGAATGTTGTGCATCCCTTGGTTTTGATGATGACAATAGGATATGTTTGATTAATCAAGTTCTATCTTGTTTCATAACAAATACAAGTGGTTTGATTGTTCCTTCAAAGTAATGGACTCATGACTATTTGATGATGACAAACAATGTATTTGATTAACTCAATATAAATCTGATATGTTAAGTAATTTCAGGTCCACTGAAATCCAAGTGGAATCAACAAATCAGAAGAAGTGTCAAAGGCCGCTTGTCGACCAGGGAAGTGGTTATGGTCGACCAACGAACCCAGCCAGAAACACTTCAAGTCATCCGTCTTCTGCATGTGCCTTGGCTGTCGACCAAAGCCCCACTTCTGGTCGACCACAGAACAGACAGATCATCAGACAGAACTGACGGCCATCTGGAATTTGCCCCTTATCGACCAGCGACAAGGCTGTGGTCGACCACGGGACGCGAGTGTCAGCCAGAATGAAACCGCCATCAGGACACTGCTCGTTGTCGACCAGGGACAGTGTCATGGTCGACCACGGGTGTTATAGCGTCCAGAACCGAACTCTAACCGAATTCTGTTTTGGTTCCTTAAAACCTGCAGATTGTTGTTGCAGGTTGTTGGGTAGCTCAACTGATGAGATTCCGCACGGGAATCAAGGAGAGAATATTGCTTAGAAGCAGTCAAACTTATTGTAGTGATCGGATTTAACCTTCTCCCTGCTTTCTAGCAGATTGACGCTCGATCTGGAATTTGAGCGGGAAGAGCTTCAGGCTTGAAAAAGGATCTGCATAAAAAGCAGAAGGCAACTGATCGCGGAGGCAAGCACACAGAGAGAGCATAGAACAGAAGCTAAGAAACACACCTACATCACAGGACGAAGTGGCTCTCCATCAATCAGAAATCTGCAGAAGACTAAAGGCATTCTCATTGCTGCAGAAGGAAGACTGGGCTTGAAGCTGTGCGACCTCCAGCAGCAAAGCAGCTGAAGGCATCCGATTGGAAGTTCTACAGGGAGTCTACTCTTGTTATTTATGTGATTAAGTCCCAGGCTGAATTCTTTACTTTGTTACAAAAGTCTATATTCAGTCCTGTTGCATCATCCCACCTTCTCATCATTTCTATTCATCCTTACACCAAGTGTCAAGCTGTGAGGCAGCGGATTCAAGCTGTGTGTCAGCTGGTACAAGCTGTGTGTCAGCAGGAACAAGATGTGTGACAGCGGTGTCTTGTGTTTTGGATTGAGATCAGAGGTTCTCATAAGTGAAGCCTTGCTTGAGTTAAGCAAGGGGTGGATGTAAGTCTCGGGAAGAGACTGAACCACCTTAAAAATCCTATCTTGTGGTTTGCTTATGTGTGTGCGTGCTTCTCTATGTGTTTGTTTTCTTCATTGATATCAACATTAGTTCTGTAATTCGTCAATCACCTGCAACTCATTTAGTCAATAGATATTAAATCGAAAATGGGGAAAGATCTATTCACCCCCCCTCTAGATCTATTCAGTCCGTACTCAACAGAGATAACGAGCCGTATCACGGCGAGACATGCTAAGAAGAGTTTGGTTCATGATGTGAAAAGATTGGCTTGAGCCGACGACACTGTCTTGGAGGCTAGTCATATGAGTGGTGAGTGTAGCCATATGAGTGGAAAGGGTGTCCAGAGCAGTGGAGAAGGAATCCATGCGGCCTGACATTGTGTCAACCACATGTTCCATAGTGTCTACGCGATCCCCGAGAGCAGAAAGTCCCTCCCCAAAAGTATTCACATGAGTCTCCAATCCAGTGAACCGCCTGTCAAAAACCTCATAGTCTACCCAAGAAGGCTGAGGAGCTCCCTGAGTGGAGGACTCGCCATGATAAAACTGAGAAGGAGGTGGCATCTCCGGATCCATATGCTGCGGTGAAGGTGGAGGAGGCAGGTCGGCATCCATGGGATGAAGTGGGGGTGTAGGAGGCTGCTCCTCTGTCTGAACTGGAAGGGGTACATCCACTTGAACCTTTTGCTGCTGTGGTTCCTGTTCATCCTCATTGTCATATTCGTCTTCATATGTAGGCACATCGCGACACAGCTCACCATCGGGACCATAGTAATAGCCCATGTCTATGCAGATCTTATGCTGATTGTAGACATCATTCTGGCGAACATAGATAAACTATTCTTCTGCCAAATTAATCCCAGCATGAATGAACACCCCGGTCAACTATGAGGCATATGGCAAAGATCGTTGCCGATTTGTTCTGCAAGCTCCAATGAGGGTCGTCATGAGGCGACCCATGTTGAGTTGTATACCATTCATGACATGGTAGAATAGGAATCTATGAACTTCTGTGACTTCATTTCTACTGCCAACCTTGGGATAAATAAGGGAGGTAAACATATGGTGTAAGACATGCTCCAGTGGTGGGAAGTAATTTGCATTTAACTCAATCAAATCGCTGACACCACGCACGTAATCACAGTTGGTCATGGCAATAAAAGTATCTTCAACCTCCCCATGGCCATAAGCCATGTTGGCTCCTCTAGCCTCAACCCCTATGCTCCTCTCAAACATATCGGGGTTAACGTGAAGCTCAACCCCTTGAATAATAGTATATAGCTCATCATTCCTTGAAACCAAGTTCCCATAGAACTCCTGTACTAGGTTGAGGTAATAACGGTTATACCTAGTGACAAAATCCGTCCAACCCGACTGCATTGCAAAGACTGCATATATATCGGGCAAGAGCTCATTCACCTCATTGAAATCGACCAGTCGGGGGTCGATGATGGGTAGAATAAGCAACCTAGGAGCTCGACAGGGTGCAGGCACCTGCTGTGGTGGAGGAGCGGGTGCCTCACATCTCTGTACACTCCCTTCCCCTTGGGCAGAATGCCGAGAGCTTCGTCTAGGCGGCATCCTGAACTAAAACCCTATAGAAAACACTTGAAGGAAAGACTCTCGTCCCGGAGGATGAAGAAAGATCTACGGACACTCCAGGGGCTTGCAAAAGCCTTCTCCACTGACGGGAACCAAGATGAGAACTCCACGAACGCACGAACGGCCGAATGGAGTTCATCCTGAAAACGTGACGAACAAGCCGGATCTTGTGCGAATGGAGAAAAAATGAGGTTTATAAGCATGGGAGGTGGAGAAAATGGGTTCTAGGGTTAGGGGAAAGTGGTGGAGGGTGAATGAGGGTGATAAAATGAAAGAATGGGGTGTTAAACCCCCTTATAAGTTGGCTCGGCCGGGAACCCGGTCACGCGGGTCGCCACAGCCGGTCGACCGCTGCGGGGCTGGCGATCGACCGCTAGCCCAGAATCCCCAATTTTTTATTTTTTGTTTCTTTTTCTTTCCTTTTTTTGTTTCTTTTGTTTCTTTTTTTTTCTTTCTTGAAAATTGGGGGGGACTAACAATCGGCTTTCTAAAAAGAGCCAACATCATAAAGTAGAGGGAAGAGAATAGATGTAAGTTTGAGGAAAGTTTCTAACTCCCACTCAGAAGTTACCTTAGATTCGACATCACTGAGTCCTCAACAGTTTATCCAAGAAATATTTGGTCTTAGAAAAGTTTTTCAAGAAGGGCTATACATATAATTACATTCAAGCATGCAGGAGTGTATATAAACACACACGGTAGCAAAAAGTAAAGATAGTATGCATGTTTTTCTCCACTTGATGCATATGAGTTTCTACAAATGCAGAACTTAACCTAAGTGCAAACTTATGCATGAATTCTCTCACCTTTGCACATCCTAAGTTCTCTTCTTATCTTGTTAAATTGATCCTGGTTAAGGGATTTGATGAAAATTTCAGCTAGCTGATTGTGTGTGTCAATGGAGGTCAATTCAAAGACCCATTTCCCTACATGATCTCTCAGGAAGTGATGATGAATATCAATATGCTTGGTTCTAGAATGTTGAACAGGGTTTTTAGACAAACTGATTGCACTGGTATTATCACACAAAATTGGCACACATTTCGTCTTAATATCTAAATCAAGCAGTTGATTTTTTATCTAAAGTACTTGGGCTCCACAACTTCCGGCGGCTACATATTCAGCCTCGGCCGTTGAGAGAGCTATTGAATGTTGTTTCTTAGAGGCCCATGAAACTCGGCATCCACCAAGAAACTGACAGTACCCACTAGTACTTTTACGATCTACAATGCATCCGGCATAATCCGCATCGGTGTATGTAATCAAATCAAAAGAACTGCCGATGGGAAATCACAAGCCAAAGTCTATTGTGCCAAGTAAGTATCTAAAAATGTGTTTAACAATCGATAAGTGAGATTATTTAGGGCATGACTGAAAATGGGCACAAAGACATACACGGAATTGAATATCAGGGCAGCATGCTGTAAGATACAGTAGTGATCTGATCATACCTCGAAACAGTGTAGGATCTACTATTTTACCATTTTCATCTTTGTCTAACTTCGAGGTTGTGGTCATTGGAGTTGACATAGGTTTTGCTTCAGCCATCCCATATTTCTTTAAAATCTCCATTGTGTACTTGGCTTGGCATATGAAAATGCCCTCAGGTGTTTGCTTCACCTACAGTCCAAGAAAGAATGTTAGTTCTCCCATTAGGCTCATTTCAAATTCACCTTGCATGATTTTTGCAAATTCATCACATAGCACATTATTAGTAGCTCCAGAAATTATATCATCCACATACACTTGAACTACCAATATGTCTTTACCTGATTTCTTTGTGAAAAGTGTTTGATCAACCTTACATCTTTTGAAATCATTTTCAATCAAAAATGACGTGAGCCGTTCATACCATGCCCTTGGTGCTTGCTTCAATCCGTACAAGGCCTTCTGGAGCTTGTACACATGTTGTGGATGTTTGGGGTCTTCAAAACCTGGAGGTTGTTCTACAAAAATATCCTCTTTGATATACCCATTTAGAAACACAGATTTAATATCCATTTGAAATAATTTAAAGTTAGATGAGCAAGCATGAGACAATAAGATCCAGACTGCTTCTAGACGAGCAACCGGTGCAAATGACTCATCAAAATCAATACCCATCTCCTGGCTATACCCCTTGGCCACAAGCCGGGCCTTGTTCCTAACAACCAATCCTGTATCATTTAACTTATTTCTGAAAACCCATCGGGTTCCGATAATGGATTGATTCTTAGGTCGTGGCACCAGAGTCCACACATGGTTTCTTTCGAACTGGTGCAACTCTTCATGCATAGCCTGGATCCAGGATTCATTTTGGAGAGCCTCATGGATATCCTTAGGCTCTTCCTGTGAAATTAAGGCTATCAAATCTTCCTCTTCTACTTTCCTTAGAGAGGCTCTGGTTCTTACCCCATCTTGAGGGTTACCGATTATGTTTTCAGCTGGATGATCCTTTAAGAATGTGGAGATGCTTGGCAAATCAGGGTGCTGCACTTGCTGCTCTTGCAGTGTCTCAATTGAAGGATCTTCATCTTCTTCACTCTTGCTGGGTATTCCTTCCTTTGGTTCATCCTTGACTTTAGATGTTCCCGCATTGGTTGAATCTTTGGGGGCTTCTCCTGCATCCACAATTTGAGTAGTTAGTTTTAGTTCAGATTCATCAAAAATTATATGAGGACTTTCTTCAACAACTAAAGTCCGTTTATTGAACACTCGATAAGCTCTAGAATTGAGTGCATAACCTAGAAAGGTTCCATTGTCACTTTTCTCATCAAACTTACCTAAGCTGGACTTACCATTGTTCAGGATGAAGCATGAGCAACCAAAGGGTTTAAGATGGGAAATATTCGATTTCTTACCCTTGTAGAGCTCATATGGAGTTTTCTTCAAAATGGGCCTTACCATTTTGCCCTGTTGATGATGCAACATGATGTACTTACCGCCTTAGCCCAAAAATATTTTGGTAGAGAGTTTTCACTTAACATGGTCCGTGCCATGTCTATCAATGTTCTATTTTTCCTCTCCACCACTCCATTTTGTTTGGGCGTCCTCGGTGATGAGAAGTTGTGTGTATACCCGTGCTCTTCACAGAAATTGCTGAACTCATGATTTTCAAATTTGCCACCATGATCACTTTGGATAGTGGTGATAAGGTAACCTCCATCATTTTGGATTTTCCTACAAAACACTTGAAATTCCATCAATGCATACTTTTTATTGGATAGAAATAACACCCAAGTGAATCTGGAATAATCATCAACAATCACGAAACCATAGGATTTCCCTCCTAGGCTGGATGTCCTAGTTGGGCCAAATAAATCAAGATGCAGCAATTCCAAAGGCCGAGAGGTAGAAACAATGTTCTTATTTTTGAAAGATATACGTGTTTGCTTGCCCTTTGTGCAGGCCTCACAAATTTTATCACTTTCAAACTTTAGTTTTGACAAACCACTCACCAAGTCATGTTTCGACAACTTGGAGATAACTCCAAAACTAGCATGACCCAGTCTTCGGTGCCATAGCCATACATTATCAAGACTGTCAGCAACCAAACACATGTCATCATGAGACACATCATCAATATCAATAGTGTATACATTGTTGCTCCTCTTGCCGATGAATTTGATTTCATTGTAGGTTTTATTTAAGACAAGACAATGGGTTTCATCAAAAAAAATCTTAAATCCTTTGTCACACAGTTGGCTTATGCTTAACAAGTTATGATTCAAACCTTTCACCAAAAGAACATTTTCAATCAAGGTTTCAAAATTCTTGCCTATGTTGCCGATTCCAATTATTTTACCTTTGTCTTTTCCACTAAAAGCAACTGAGCCTCCATCCTTATCTTGCAGCATGGTGAACGCTTTCCTGTCCCCTGTCATATGTCTTGAGCAGCCGCTGTCCAAGCACCACTTGCTCCCCCTGGCTTTAAGACATATCTGTAAGAAACAACATTCTCATGCAAATGATTTTGGTACCCAAGTTAGTTTGGGTCCGTAGGAGTTAGTCCAGTTCTGTGCATATCTTTTCTTGATCCAGAAAACATGATTTCTTGGTGGACTTTGTTTGGATCAGCAGTTTGCTATAACATGACCAAATCTACCACAATGATCTTAGTTAACAGGTGCAAACTTTCTTTGAAATTGTCGTGGTTTAGGTTGGACATGTTTTAGTTTAGAATTGGAACATGAAGCATGGTTGTTATCTTTTTCATGAACAAAGGATGTGGTGATCTTATGCTCAAAAGATTTTTTATTTTGAGGAGTGTATCCCAGTCCTTCCTTTTAAAAATTGACTTTAACTCCCAACAAATTATCTAGATTTTGTTTACCCTTTACAAATCTTGACAAGGTGGATTGAAATTCAGCCAATTCATTATCCAAACTCACATTTTACTTTTCAAGTTCTAAATTTGTGGATTTCCTAATTTTGTCTTCAGTTTTCATTTTTTCACACACTTTCTCCATTTCAGACATTTTGCAAGATAGCTCTTCTTTGACTTTTTTACAATCTAAAATCGTTTGTAACAAACTTTCTTTTTCTTCCGTTTCCTCAAACCATTCTTGTTCCAATTTTTCAAACTTGACAAAAATATCTTCATGTAACAAATCATCAATTTTCTTTTTGAGAGTTTTATTTTTAGATCTGATTTTCTTGTATTTAGTATACCATTTTTCATATTCAGACTCCCATTGTTCATTAGAAATAAAATCAGGATCCGGATTTACCTCGGTTGAGTCATCCTCATGTGCCATAAGGCACAAGCTTTCCACGAGCTCTTGTATCTCCTCATCGGACGGTTCGTCCTCTTCATCGCTACACGTGGCGACCATGGCCTTGGACTTTCTGAAGTTATCTTTCTTAAATTTCTTCTTCAGATCTGGTCACTCTCCTCTCATGTGCCCGGGCTTCTTGCATTCGTAGCATATGATGCTACTTAGCTTGCTCGACTCACCCTTGGTTTGAGTGGACTTCTTTTGCCCCTTTCTGAAGTTGCCTTGGAAATTTCTTTTCTTCCTCAGAAATCTTTTCACTTGGCGAGTAATCATAGCCAATTCTTCTTCTTCGTTGCTCCCGTCACTGGAATCTTCTTCTTGGGAGTCGTCATCGGATTGATGAGCTATCAATCCAATCACCTTCTTCTTCTTGATATCTTCCTCGGTTGTCCTCTTCACATTTATCTCATAGGTCATGAGTGACCCTATGAGTTCATCGAGAGTGAGTGTGGATAGATTCTTGGAGTCTTCAATGACAGTGGCTTTGGTGTGCCACGCAAGAGGGAGGGATCTTAGCACTTTTCTTACGAGCTCAGAATTAGTGTAATCTTTTCCAAGACTTTTGAGACCATTCGTGATCTCAGTTAGCCTTGCGAACATCTCTAAAATTGTCTCTTCAGGCTTCATCTTGAAGAGCTCATAATCTCAGACTAGAAGGTTGGCTTTCGTCTCCTTGACCTCGAACATCCCCTCATATATGAGCCGCAGTTTGTCCCACATTTCTTTAGCCTAGCTGCACATAGAAACACGAGAAAATTCGTTAGGGTGTATCGCACATTGCATAATATTCATAGCATTGAAATTAATAGTGCATTTCTTAATTTCCTCGGGTGTCCATTTTTCTTCATCATCACCGAGTTTGTAAGGACCCTTATCCACAACTCTCCAAACTTCGTACTCTTGAGACCACAGAAAAACATGCATTCTATTTGTCCAGTACAAGTAGTTTGAGCCGTCAAAGAAAGGAGGACGGTTAATAGAGTGACCCTCGGGCATCATACCCTTGTTTGCCATTGATCCGGATCTCACTCTAGATTGTTAGATCTGTGAAAGATAGACCCTTAGCTCTGATACCAATTGAAGTCCCGCGATCAATGACACCTAAGAGGGGGGGTGAATTAGGTGATGACAGATTTTATGTCCTTTTTAAGAAATTTAAAAGATATATGAAGAACAAACAACAGATAGGAATAGATCAGAAGAAATACAAGGTGAAACTGGCTAAAACAACCCCTATAGCAATTCCTTGGTACTAGGCGGAGTCCGGGAATCTGAAGATCCTCTCACACAAAGTATTTTCCTCCCAACAGGATTGACTATGTCGATCTGAAGTCACCTTTTGATATACCAAGGATCTCGCGTAAAAGAGTTAATACAGCTCGATCTAAATAATGAAACTAGATAACGATGCGACAAGCAAACAAGCTAGATCAGAACTAGAGGTAGGCGATAGGGAGCAAACCACACAGAACACCTTGATTTTTAGGTGGTTCGGATGCAACAACTGCAACCTACGTCCACCCCTCACCGACCGTGAGGATTCACACACTATCTTGTAGAAAGTTACAAGATCAAGACACACACACACACTCGTGTGAGTTCAGAACTCCCACGAAGGTGCACACGCACCGAAACACAAAGGAGGATGAAGACTAAGGAGATCACTCTCACACACACACGAATCTTCGTAGATCCACACACACACAGATGTTTGAATGTTACAAGAACACAAAAATTAAAGCCCAGCAAGATTGGAATGAAAAACACAAAAGAAAACTTCAGATTCAAGCTCCCCCTTAGTTGATGAAGATGGTTTTGGATGCAGCTTGATCTCTTCTTGGCTTGGGGTTGATCTGCTCCAGATGTTGCTTGAAGATGGAAGAAGTTGGATGCAGATGGATGAAGCCCTTTCTTCTCGGAGCATTGTTCACGGCTACAGTACCAGATCTTGAATCTCCCCTTGATAGCCTCCCTCGGCCTCCTTTGATTGATAAGGGTTTCAAGCTTCAATGAGATGTTTTTATAACTCTTGAATGGTCAAGAGAAAAGCCAGGAACCATATCCACAAATCATGGGAAGATTGGTGGCTTTAGGATTAAACAAATCCTTGAATAAGGACTTCCCACGTTGAGACAAAAAGGTCAACAATAGGGGCTTTTCGAGGCTGGCGGTCGACCTGTGGATAGGGGCGGTCGACCGAAATTTTGCAGGGAATTGGTCATTCGTCCCTGGGAAAATCGGTCGACCGCTATAGGCTGGCGGTCGACCGCTGGCTGGGTTTCCTGCAAAAATTAAAGGTAAGCCAATCAAATATGATATGTGAATAATTAATTTATGGCTACCTTGTTCCAATCAATGTGAGTGAATTTAAGCTCAGCATGGGTGGTTTAGAACCCAAAATAGTGATTTATGCATTTGGGCGGGTTTAAACACTTCTGCTTATTACATGGTGAAGTAGGCTTGAATGCGTGTTAAAAATGACCTTGATAGTTGAACCATTAGTACGTGATAAAACATATAACCTAAGTTTTGGTTATCATCAAAATCACCTGGATATACTCAACAACATGCTCGGCTCCCTTGAGGGAATCCAATGCTAGCGTTGACTTACGGAGGTCCCAATGATGAAATTGTTGAATTCTAGGTTTTGATGATGTCAATATGATATGTCTTTCCTGGTACTGACACTAATTTTATTCCTACAGAAAATATGAGTCAGAATAATCCAAGGAAAGAATCATAAAGAGCATGGATTAGTTGATATGATGAGGCAAGGTCGGACAGATGCATCGACGCATCTAGTAGACACATCGATGCAGCCACAAATGTTGAACATGTGTGCAACATGATTACTTTTATGGTTTTGATGATGTCTACCTCTGTAGTCATTAATGAGCTATACCTGCACTTGATAATGTTAATATTCATACATTTCAGGTGATTATACCTCCAGTGTAGACGATCAAGATCACGAGACATGGTTCAGCAAGTCTATACATCCAACAAAGTCCATACACTTGGGTTCAGCAAGTCCATACACTCGGCTTCAGCAAGTCTATACATCCAACAAAGTCCATACACTCGGCTTCAGCAAGTCTATACATCAAACAAAGTCTGTACACTCAGATTCATCAAGTCTACACATCCAACAAGGTCTGTACACTCGGATTCATCAAGTATATACATCCAACAAAGTTTGTACACTTGACTTCAGCAAGTCTATACATCCAACAAAGTCTATACGTTGGATGAAGTCTATATGTTGGATGGCTGTTGCTCAAAGTCTGTACATTGGACGAAGTCTATACGTTGGACGAAGTCTATACGTTAGACAAAGTCTATACGTTGGACAAAGTCTGTATGTTGGACAAAGTCTATGCGTTGGACAAAATCTGTACATTGGACATAGTCTATACGTTGCTGAACATGAAGTCTGTACGTTGGCTGCCTAGCACAACTCAAAGTCTATACGTTGCTGCACACAAAGTCTATACGCTGCTGCAGATGAAGTCTGTACGTTGGCTGCCTAGCACAACTCGAAGTCTATACATTGCTGCACATAAAGTCTATACGTTGCTGCAGATGAAGTCTGTACGTTGGCTGCATGCACAACTCAAAGTCTGTACGTTGCACAACACGAAGTCTGTACGTTGCTGCAGATGAAGTCTATACGTTGGCTGCATGCACAAGACAAAGTCTGTATGTTGCACAAGACAAAGTCTGTACGTTGGCTGCTAGCACAACTACAAGTCTGTACGTTGGTTGATGGCTGCAACACAAGTCTATACATTGGCCTGCTGCTTCACACGCAAAGTCTATACATTGCGTTTTGTTGTGTTCGTGCATCAAGTTACCAAGTTTGTACGCTCATGAAGCAAGGCTGTACAGGCTCATGTATGATCAAGGTATAAAGTCTTTACAGAGTTCATACATGCACACAAAGTCTACACATCCAAGCCTTGATGCAAAGTCTATACAACAACTACAAGCTTCATTCAAATAGCCAAGATCCAAAGACAAAGATTCAGTTGGTACCTTCTAGACCAACAAGGATGATGTTACAGACATGAACGGGCTGCTAATGGACACAAGCGACTGAGCTGGAGGGCTGACAAACCGACCCGGACTGAACTAGGGGGCTGCCCAGCTGGCGGTCGACCGCCCCAGCCAGCAGACTCCCGTCTGCAGTTCTGTCAGCTACAGGTCGACAGCCAGCCAGTAGCGATAGACCGAAAATCCCAGGGACCGCCCGTTTGCAGATTTCTCAGTAGAGGTCGACCGCCAGAAGCTATAGGTCGACCGCCAACCCCGAGCCATCAATTGTTGACTTTTGTTTCCACTTCGAAAAGGGCCATTCAACATGGATTTGTTTAATCCAAACGTCACCTAATCACCCATGATTTGTGGATCTGGTCTGGGGCTTGTCTATAGACCATTCAAAGTCTATAAAACCAATACAAGAGGGTTAGAAACCATAGTTGATGTAGTTGATGAAGTGAATCAGAGAGAGCTCCAGGGAGGCCATTTCGAGGGTACTGTAGCACCTGCGTGAACAGTACTTCGGGCTAGAGTTCTTCAACCTTCCAAGGTGATTCAAGCTTAGATCTGAAGCCAAGCAACCTCCAAGCAAGCAAGAAGCATTCAAGGCTCTCAAAGGTGATCAAAGCTACATCCATACACCTCTTCATCAACTCAAGGAGATTCAAGAAAAGATTAAGCTACATCCAATATTCTTATTCATCAACTCAAGGAGATTCAAAGGAAAGATCAAGCTACATCCTATATCGGCTCCATCAACTCAAAAGGATCAAAGGAAGATCAAATCCTCAACAGATTCAAGATCCAACAATCTCAGACAAGATCTAATTCATTCTAGCATATCTTCATATCTTGTTTGAGCATTTTCATCTTGTTCTTTCTTCATTTCATTCAATCTATTGAAACTGAAGATCGTCCCTACCGGTGGTTAGTAGGAAGGAAATCGGGAGTTCTCCGATCTGCGGTGTAGCCGTCCCTGCCGGCTTTGTGTGTAGGAAGACAAAAAGAGGGTTTTCTCTATTCTGTGGTTTGGGGCGTGTCCCCAGTCAAGCTGTGAGTCAGCAAGGAAGCCTCACCGGGTTTTGGTGAGGGGTGGACGTAGGTTGCGGGGTTACAACCGAACCACCTTAAAAATCCCTGTGTTGTGGGCTGTTTATCGTGTGTGATTGATCTATATCTTATAGCCCCATTCACAGGTTCGTGTGCTTCCATACTTGGTTAGATTGTTCACACACATATGCACTTTAAGTGATCAACATAGTAGACACACACACGCACGGTTGTTGCAAGCTATTGCATGCTCTAGGGTTATGCTTTATGATCCCTGCACTACAAGGCTTATTTCTTTCAAGATCACAAATGTGCTTAAAGAAGTGTGGACGTTTCATAGCTTGTAATCCAAGTCTTTTCATTTGAGCCACTCTACTTAATTCCGCTGTGCATTATGCTTAAGTGATTCATTCACTTTAAAAGAGTGGTTTAAGTTTCTGTTAGCTAAGAGTTTTAAATAGGCCAAAGCTTGTGAAAGGATCTATTCAACCCTCCTTCTAGATCCGTTTGCACATCGCGGGACCCAACAAGTTGTATCGAGCAAGGCTCTGTCATTCCCAGATCCAACGATCTGCAGGGTAAGATCCCGGTGTTTGTTATTAAGATGGATTCACATGCTACACTTCATTCGATGGCTTCTCCACCCAGTTATGATGGTTCAGATTTTTCTACATGGGTAGGAAGAATGTTCATCTATGTTAGCTCCATAGATCCACAATTGTGGACTCTTATATACAATGGTCCTCATGAGCTGCCATCAAATTCAATTGATTGGTTAGCCGAACATGAGACCAAACACAATGATAATCATCTTGCATATAACTTAATTACAGCTGTAGTTGATCTAAGACTAACTCATCTTGTGTCCTCTTGCAGTACAGCCAAGCAAGTATTGGACAAGTTGGTGAAAATCGATGAAGGGAAAGAACAAGAACAAGAATGCTTCATGGCCGACCGTGCAGAACAGTCCAGCAATACATCCTCATCACAGGTAAACTCTGACTCCGAGGAATTCACTTTTGAAGAGCTTATGGAAGCCTATGATGAGTTGATCACACAATACAAAAAGGTAAAAATAGAAAACAAAAATTTGAAAAAGGATCTCAAGAAAATTAACAAAAATGAAAGCTCAATTTGTAAAAAGTGTTCTATTTTTGAAGAGCTCAACAACACTCTCTCTTTTGATCTAGATACGCATAAACAAAGCATTGCATGTCTAAGGGATGAAAATGAAAATCTTCATGGTGAAATCACTAGGTTGGAAGAAATTATAATAAAATTTCAAAACCAACCTAAGTCAATCTCTAATGATCTTGAATGGCAACAAAAACTGATTAGCTCTCTGAAAGAAGAGAATAGAGAGTTGTTGGAAAAGAAAATTGAACATGAAAAGGTTGAAGAAGAAGTGCATGAAAAGCTGATTGCACATGAAAAAGGCAAATCTGTCATTGATGATCACTCTGAAACTTTGCATGCTCTCGAACAAAAAAATCAAAATCTTAAAGCAGTAAACGCCATGCTCAATGAGCAATTGGCAGCATGCGAAGAGGGCCTTGTTGAATCTAAACAGCACATTTCCTCACTTGAAAATGAAATTTAAGGTTTGCATGATTTCTTGTCAATGTTTACCCAAATCTAAGATTCTGGCTCACCGGAAGTCACCACTTCCTGTGGTCACCAAAAAGGGCATACTGCTCGAAAGAAAAGTAAAATTCAGCATGCTCATCCAAACATGCACCATAACATGTCCAATGCTAAGTACCATGCTTTCCACAAAACGAATGTCCATTGTTATTATTTTGGTAAACATGGTCACACTGTGCATGATTATTTTATCTTGAGAAATGATGAGCTTAGAGCATGACAGCAAGTGAAAGAGCAAAGAAAGAAACATGTCAACACTGGCAGTGGACCTACTCAGCAGATATCTGCACAGAATTACACGGGGAGTCAAAAGAGTCGACACTCGCATACAAGTAGGTCGACACTCTCCATGGCTTTAAATAAAAAACTTCCTCCTTGCTGCTCTCATTGTGGTAAGTCTAGCCATACTATCCAAGAGTGCTGGCACTTGAAGGGAAAGCATCACCTTCATACCATGAAAGGTAAATCCCATGCTCTTCCATAAAAATAAAATGCATATGCACACGCACATGAACATAAAAAGAATGCTCAATCTTTTGTGCGTTATTTTTACTGTGGGAAAAATGGTCATGACATGTATGATTGTCATACAATGAGAAATGATGATCTAATTTCCCTAAAACAGATGAGCTACATTGGTGAATATGATAAAGCTGCTAACCTACAAGGACCCAAGCAATCTTGGGTACCTAAAAATTCTAAATGAGAATTTTGGGTGCAGGATGTCTTGGAGCTGAACAAAGGATCATAAGGTAAATAAAAGCTCAAGACACAGGTATGTACATAAACCTTTAAGTTTAGACATCTTGCATGTTTAGTCTTGACATGTAGATAGTGCATCATACGTCTGCCCAATGTCATTAGATTCTGCAAACTGAATTCTTCTTTGAAATGCAAAACCCCCAAGGTGTGAGATGAACTTTTGAGCTTGATAACTTGCTCACACCATGCTTGATTTCAGCTGTTTAATTCATGAAAAACTTGTTATGCTGATGAAGTTGATGTGATGATGAGTTGCTTAAGTCTTGCTATCAGCTACATGAAATGTTTGGACTTTGGTTTTGATGATGCATACCATGGCTGCATTCTCAACTCGTTATTCATGTTAGAATTGCTCAAAAGGCGGAGTCTAGCAATTGACATCATCATGTTGCATTCAGTTCAAAATCAATTGTGAATGATTTGTGTTTGCATCATCTTGTGATCTCATACTATTTTAATGCAAATCATGTTTAGGAAAACAAGAAAAAATGTTCGAACCTAAGCATGCATCTAGAATGAGCAATCATCTTGCAGCATCTTCATTGCTTTGAGCATTCACATAAGACTTAGGCTGCATAATTCATTGCCAATCCATGCATAATAAAATTGAATTCATGTTCACGATACATTGCATGGTTTGTATAGCATCATTCTTGCATGGCCATGGTATATCAAATGTTGATGTATGGAAAGACATGTTATGCTTGCCTAGAAGCACTCAATATGCGTGAGGTTTCACCTCCGCCACGTACCATGCGTCAATGTCGCATATAGGCCATATAGTAAGGGAGAGTTGTCTCTTTGCAGCATTCATGCATATGTTTCATCTTCATTCTGTTGACATCATGGCATAGAATGCATCTTCTCAGGGGGAGCTTGTTCATCATGAAAATCCAGTCAAAATTCTGCCGGTCGACCTCACTCCTTTGACAGGTCGACCCCACATTTCTTTCTGTCTAAAAATTACTTTTGTCTGAGCTCAGTGCATAACCTCAAGGGGAGTGTTCTTCATCTATTCTTGCCTACCAGTTATGCAACACTCTCTTCTTAAACCAAGCCACTGCATGATATTGCTTAATCCTTTTGTGGTTCAACTTGGATTCAAAGTGCCTTGAACTTCTTGGAGGATTCCCAATCTATTATTGAGGTTGTTTATCAGAGTAAATCTTCAAGAAGAATTTTCTCTTATAGAGTCTTGTGATTGCCTTGAACATGAATGATTTTGGTTTAACATTAATGATTTCTTGAGTCTTGAAGTTTGATGGTCTTGAACATGTTTGTGATCGGGTTTAATAGACTTAAACTAGTTTCTCGTGTTTTGACTTGTTATGCCATCTTGAATCTAAAAAATTTTTGAGTACAAAGGCATCCTTGATCGAGAAACTTCAGCTAAGTATTATTTTTAAACATTTGTTGAATCTGTTTATTTAAAAAAGTGGCTATACTTAAAGTAAGCTCAAGGCAGAGCAATAGCACTGTTGCTGAGAAATATATCTCCTCATCAAAGAAAATGAGGTTCGATATGTCATGAGGTGACTATGCTATCTCTGTTCTAAGTGAAGTAAAATCGTGAGCTACACTGAGTAACTGGGGGTGCTTGCGTCTGGTAAACGTGCACACTCACGTCAAAAGGTGGTTGCTACACTTGACTGCTCGTAAAATGATAGCAATCATCTTTCAAATGATTTGAAAAGAAAAATCTGAATGTGTTGCTCTCATGAATCAAATCTAAGTCATCTAAGTGTTTAGCCTCAATACTTATTATGGTCACTCTCAAGGGAACCAATGAAACTGAATGAGTAAGATAAGAGAAGGTTAATCTGGTTTTGACATGAATTTCTAGTTCACTACTATTAAACTTGCATGCAAATGTTTTCATGTGATTCTACTGAGTAGGCCAAAACTCATTAGCATTAAACCAATCTGAATGTAAGAGCTGGTACATTTGGGTTCTATAACTGAAAATTATGAAAAATCCATAACTCTGATTTATGAACTTGGTTTCAGATTAAAGAACCTCAATTCTCTCTTGAGAAGTCATATCTTGATGCTCCTTGTTGTTTGCCTTCATCTGTCATATCTACATAAATCATTCAGGCTGCCCCGATTACATCACCATACTACACAAGTGGTATAATCCAACAAGTGGTATCATCTTGATGCACCTTTTAAGTCGTCTCCAAAATCATTAGTGTCCTCTGTCAAATGATATCACATTGCTTTCTCATTCATTGGCATTTGGCATAAGTCCTAGCATCATTGTCATCCTGTTTTCATGTATTAGGGTGGCATGCATGTCTTGACTTCATACAATTGTAGCTTGCATCAAAATTTCATCATTTCCATGCATTGCATAGAAAATCCAAACAAAATTAGAATATTGGAAAACCACTAAAAATCTGTAAAATTTGAAATCAAAAATTTGATCTTTGGCTACTCTATCCATCTCCACTATTTGAGGAATTGAATCATGCTGCCGTGGCTCCACCTCTCACACTTACATTGTCTTTGCCAAGCCTCAAGTCCCTCGTTCTCTTTTCTGGATCTTTTGATGTTGTCAAAGGGGGAGAAGATTATGTGAGTCATTCATGAAAAAGGATGTGGTAAGAACCATGTGCGTCATTGTCAAAAGGGGATATAGTAAGAACCATGTGCGTCATTGTCAAAAGATGAATGTTGTTGACTCATAGTTTTCATGTGAATTACTAATGCATGTGAATCTCTAATGACTCATAGTTCAGAATGACTCATAGTTGCCATCATCAAAAAGGGGGAGAATGTTGAACATGTGTGCAACATGATTACTTTTGTGGTTTTGATGATGTCTGCCTCTGTAGTCACTAATGACTATACCTGCACTTGATAATGTTAATATTCATACATTTCGGGTCATTATACCTCCATTGCAGACGATCAAGATCACGAGACATGGTTCAGCAAGTCTATACATCCAACAAAGTCCATACACTTGGGTTCAGCAAGTCTATACATCAGCAAGTCCATACACTCGACTTCAGCAAGTCTATACATCCAACAAAGTCCATACACTCGGCTTCAGCAGGTCTATACATCCAACAAAGTCTGTACACTCAGATTCATCAAGTCTATACATCCAACAAGGTCTGTACACTCGGATTCATCAAGTCTATACATCCAACAAAGTTTGTACACTCGGCTTCAGCAAGTCTATACATCCAACAAAGTCTATACGTTGGATGAAGTCTATACGTTGGATGGCTGTTGCTCAAAGTCTGTACATTGGACGAAGTCTATACGTTGGACAAAGTCTATACGTTGGACAAAGTCTGTATGTTGGACAAAGTCTATGCGTTGGATAAAGTCTGTACATTGGATGAAGTCTGTACGTTGCTGAACATCAAGTCTGTACGTTGGCTGCCTAGCACAACTCGAAGTCTATACGTTGCTGCACACAAAGTCTATACGTTACTGCAGATGAAGTCTGTACGTTGGCTGCCTAGCACAAATCAAAGTCTATACGTTGCTGCACACAAAGTCTATACGTTGCTGCAGATGAAGTCTGTACGTTGGCTGCATACACAACTCAAAGTCTGTACGTTGCACAACACGAAGTCTATACGTTGCTGGAGATGAAGTCTATATGTTGGCTGCATGCACAAAACAAAGTCTATACGTTGCACAAGATAAAGTCTGTACGTTGGCTGCTAGCACAACTCCAAGTCTGTACGTTGGTTGATGGCTGCAACACAAGTCTATACATTGGCCGGCTGCTTCACACGTAAAGTCTATACATTGTGTTTTGTTGTGTTCGTGCATCAAGTTACCAAGTTTGTACGCTCATGAAGCAAGGCTGTACAGGCTCATGCATCATCAATGTATAAAGTCTATACAGAGTTCATACATGCACACAAAGTCTACACGTCCAAGCCTTGATGCAAAGTCTATACAACAACTACAAGCTTCATTCAAATAGCCAAGATCCAAAGACAAAGATTCAATTGGTACCTTCTAGACCAACAAGGATGAAGTTACAGACATGAACGGGTTGCTAATGGACTCAAGCGACTGAGCTGGAGGGCTGACGAATCGACCCGGACTGAACTGGGGGGCTGCCCAGCTGGCGGTCGACCGCCAGCACAGGGGCGGTCGACCGCCCCAGCCAGCAGACTCCCGTCTGTAGTTCTGTCAGCTGCAGGTCGACCGCCAGCCAGTAGCGGTCGACCGAAAATCCCAGGGACCACCCGTTTGCAGATTTCTCAGTAGAGGTCGACCGCCAGAAGCTGTAGGTCGACCGCCAGAAGCTGTAGGTCGACCGCCAGCCCCGAGCCATCAATTGTCGACTTTTATTTCCACTTCGAAAAGGGCCATTCAACATGGATTTGTTTAATCTAAAAGTCACCTAATCACCCATGATTTGTGGATCTGGTCTGGGGCTTGTCTATAGACCATTCAAAGTCTATAAAACCAATACAAGAGGGTTAGAAACCCTAGTTGATGTAGTTGATGAAGTGAATCAAAGAGAGCTCAAGGGAGGCCATTTCGAGGGTACTGTAGCACCTGCGTGAACAGTACTTCGGGCTGGAGTTCTTCATCCTTCCAAGGTGATTCAAGCTCAGATATGAAGCCAAGCAACCTCCAAGCAAGAAAGAAGCATTCAAGGCTCTCAAAGGTGATCAAAGCTACATCCATACACCTCTTCATCAACTCAAGGAGATTCAAGAAAAGATCAAGCTACATCCAATATTCTTCTTCATCAACTCAAGGAGATTCAAAGGAAAGATCAAGCTACATCCTATATCTGCTCCATCAACTTAAAAAGATCAAAGGAAGATAAAATCCTCAATAGATTCAAGATCCAACAATCTCAGACAAGATCTAATTCATTCTAGCATATCTTCATATCTTGTTTGAGCATTTTCATCTTGTTCTTTCTTCATTTCATTCAATCTATTGAAACTGAAGAGCGTCCCTACCGGTGGTTAGTAGGAAGGCAATCGGGAGTTCTTCGATCTGCGATGTAGCCGTCCCTGCCGGCTTTGTGTGTAGGAAGACAGAAAGAGGGTTTTCTCTGTTCTGTGGTTTGGGGCGTGTCCCCGGTCAAGCTGTGAGGCAGCAAGGAAGCCTCACCGGGTTTTGGTGAGGGGTGGATGTAGGTTGCGGGGTTACAACCGAACCACCTTAAAAATCCCTGTGTTGTGGGTTGTTTATCGTGTGTGATTGATCTATATCTTCTAACCCCATTCACAGGTTCTTGTGCTTCCATACTTGGTTAGATTGTTCACACACATATGCACTTTAAGTGATCAACATAGCACACACACACACACACGGTTGTTGCAATCTATTGCATGCTCTAGTGTTATGCTTTATGATCCCTGCACTACAAGGCTTATTTCTTTCAAGATCACAAATGTGCTTAAAGAAGGGTGGACGTTTCATAGCTTGTAATCCAAGTCTTTTCATTTGAGCCACTCTACTTAATTCCGCTGTGCATTATGCTTAAGTGATTCATTCACTTTATAAGAGTGGTTTAAGTTTCTGTTAGCTAAGAGTTTTAAATAGACCAAAGCTTGTGAAAGGATCTATTCAACCCACCCTTCTAGATCCGTTTGCACCTCGCGGGACCCAACAACAGACCTTTGAGCAAATTTAGAAGAGATGTACTGACGCAACTAGCAGAATGAAGAAGAAATGCACTGACGCATCAAGCAGAAAAACTGGCCTCCAGACCAAATCAGGTCGATGCACACAGTCTTCATGTTATCAGGTCGATGCGTGCAAAGGAAATTGACCTTGATCAGGTCAATGTAGCTGAAGTCTTCATGTTATCAGGTCGATGCAGCTAGAGCCTTTACGCTTATCAGGTCGGTGCAACATCATTAGTTTTATTAGTACGGTCGATGCACCAGCATTGATTTTTCGTTAGCAAGGTCAAAGCTTTGGTGATAAGGTCGATGCTTCAAGTCAACCATACAACATGAGGTCGATGCTACAAGACAACCATTCAAGATTAGGTCGATGCAGATGGTCATACGTTAACAGGGTTGAAGATCCGAACTCCAGAGTCTTAACTTAATTTCAAACCCGATTGGAAAGGTTGACTCAGCAATATAGTGGCACGTGATCCAAGAAAAGATGGCACACTTTTTAAGAGGTTTTCAGAGGAAGAATATTTTGATTGCCAGGTGGAACAATGAGAAATCACTAGGTTATTTGCCTCATCCATTTCGCTCCGGAAGCTTTGTTCTATATATATGGACACTCTCGTTTCAGAAGGTGCGCTGGAAAAATCTGAGAAGGAGAGCATATCTGAGAGTCCCCTCTGAGAGAAAAGAAAGATAGAATTCCACAGAGAGAGGGAGAGAAGAGCGCCCACCTAGTTTTATCGAGAATCTACTTTGATCTGAAGCTACATTGCTTTCTTCTTTATTTCGATCGAAATTTTCAATTCTAGGTTTCTATTTTCTATTTTATTTTGTTCTTCAGCACTGTGATTTTGTTTTGTGTTTCCCTATGAGTGAAATTAGAGGAAGGGAGTCTAACTCCGGTGTCCCCTCTTTAGGTTAAGAGGAAGAGAGGTCTTTGACCTCTGGTTGGGTGAATTGCTGGGAGCAATTCACTGGGTTCCCTCTTGATTAAGAGGAATGGAGTTTGAACCTCCAGGGTTCCCTTCTGGGCTGCAGGAGAAGCAAGGAATCTATTCCTTGGGGAAGCTGTGTAACAGCCATTGTTGCATACTAAGTCTGATGTGATTGTTGCTTGTTAAAGCGAGGGTACCTCACTCAGTTCGAGTGAAGGAGTGGACATAGGCAGATTGTTGGTCTAGTCGAACCACTATAAAAATTGCATGTGTTCCACTTGATGGTTTGCCCACTAGCATATCCTTTCTGATCTCATTGTGTTAATCGATCACTTAGCATTCACAATGAGCTGCAACATTAATCAGGTGTATAAAAAGGTGCAGTTGAAAGGGTAGGCTATGCCTATTTGGAAGGCTGCTTCTTGTGTGAGGAGATCTTTTGATCAAACCTCCGCCAAGCACCAGTGACCATGCTTGCAAGCTCTTTCAGATGCTTAGTATGTTTTAATCTTGCTATCTCCTTGGTCATCAAGCTTTGCTCACTATCTTTGAATTTGCACTCTATCTACTTGATCGCTGGTCCCCTTTGTGCGTAAGGTCTGTTTAGTATTGCTATCACTTGGATGCTCTTGATTAGCTTCTAGTTTATAGTTTGCTAATTTTTTTGGGGACAGATATATTCATCCCCCCCTTTTATATTTGTCCTTCTGTCTATCAATTGGTATCAGAGTAGGTTTTCCATCATGTGGTCAAACGACTAGGAACGACCTGAAATGAGCAATCCACATTGCTTCATAGCTGAAGGGCACTCAATAAATCGGCCACCTTTCTTTAATGGTACTAACTACTTATATTGGAAGAACATGATGGAGGTATTTCTACGCGCTCAGAGCTATGAACTATGAAGGGTCATCACCACCGGACCATTCGAGCTTCCTGAAGATGAAAGCACTTGGAGTAGGGAGTAGATCCGTGTATCAACTATGAATTGGACAGCAATGAACATCATGCAGTGTGATGTGTATCCAGAGGAGTATTCTAGGATTTCTGCATGCAAGATAGCCAAGAAAATGTGGGATGAACTTCAGTTGATCTATGAAGGAACATCACAAGTGCGAGCCACCAAGGTAAATATGCTAACCTCTGATTATGAATTATTTAAAATGAAGCCCGATGAAGCCATATCAAAAATGTATGCTACGCTCTCACAGGTTACTAATAGTCTGAAGGCTCTGGGTAAACAAATTCAGGAAAGTGATTTGGTTAGGAAGGTCCTAAGGTTCCTAACCCCGGTGTGGCACACCATATCCACTATATTAGAAGAATCTAAGGACCTATTCACCATGACTATCACAGAGCTGATAGGATCCCTGATGGCCTACAAGATTAATCTTAAGAGGAATACATAAGAGAACAAGAAAGGGAAAACCATAGCTCTTAAGGTGTCTAGAAGCAATGATGAAAGTAGTGAAGAGTATGAAAACTTCTCAGACCTCGATGATGAGCAACAGGCTATGCTGACCTGGCAGTTTCAAAAATTCTTGAGGTCCAGAGGAAAAACTTTCAGAAGGAGAAGACCGCAACAGGCTGGTAAGAACACCAATTTTAAATTTGATAAGAACAAAAATTCTGACAAGATTACATGCTTTCACTGTAAAAAGTCAGGTCATATGAAGAAAGAATGCCCGGAGCTCATGAGGAAGAATGTAAAAGTGCAGAAGAAAAAACCTCAGGACATGGCCTGCATATGGAGTGATGAAGAAGAAGACCCTGAGAGCGGATCTTCAGAGGAAGAAGAGCAAGGACTGTGTCTTATGGGTAATAGTGACAATGAGGTAAGCAATCCTTTCGAGAAATATTCTATTGATGAATGGGCCGGAGGATGCTTACGCCGACTTGGTAGATAAGTTAAACTGTCAAACCAAAGATTACAAGTCTATGAAAAGAAAACTGAACGACACACTTAGTGATAAAGCTTTCTTGGAAAAAGAAATCGAAGACCTTAAGAAACAGCTTGAGAAAATGAATCCTCTAAAAATTGAAAATGAAAATCTCATAACATAAAAGGAAGAAATCAGGAACAATTTAGATGAATTTAAGATCAAACTTCAAGAAATTCAGAAAGAAAAGGAGTTGACAAAAGAAAAATATGAGGCTGTGAAAAATGTAAATTCTGAAATATTGAAACAGTGTGAACAACTTCAAAGAGAATTAGAGGATAAACAAAAAATGCTGGAGAATTTTTTGCAAGGAAAGTCTAACCTAGATACCATTCTAGGTGTAAAGGTTAATTTCAGCAAGGAGGGTCTCTGCTGTGACCCAACGAACAAAAAGCCTTTCGAGTTTAAAACCATCACATTCTGCCCAGGAAAATGGAAAGAGAAACTGGACACCCCATCCAATTCCAACAGCAACCAGAATGCCCAGCAACCAAAAGTAATGAAATTCATTAAAACAAATTCAACAAACCATGCTGGACAACAAATTAAAATTCAAAGGAACTCAGTTGGCGAAGCTGCCATGCTTCGACCCAACTTCATTAATGCATCGAGGCACTCTATCTCAGACAGAGTCAATGCTATCATTCAGGATGCGATGCCTCGACGCAACACCCCCATGCCTAAGAGAAAAACAATTAACAGGTCGAGGCAAGTGACCCAGAACAGAAAACCTTCGATTCAAAGAAACTTGAACAAAAGTAGGGCACACTGGTCAAATTCTATCTACTCACCAAGATATTTTAACAATCATGATTTTCCCAGATATAATGGGTACATAAGACTCCCAAGAAATAAATAGTCCACATACTGGAACAAATTCCAATTTAATAAAAGGCCAAGTGGATAAAATTTTGCATATAACACCAACAAAACTGTCAAAAAGAAAGAGGGTGAGAAAAACATTATTAAATAGTTTTGGATCCTTAAAAGCTTGCTAAAGGATTTGAATGATGTCTTTGCACCCAATCTTCCTTGGGTTCCAAACTCTTTTGCTTGATTTATTTTCAGGTCAGTCTGGCAGCCCTGAACAGTAGATGGTACTTAGACAGTGGCTGTTCCAGACATATGACAGGAGGTAGAAGCAAATTCAGTGAGCTACAGCTGAAGGTAGGAGGACTTTTCAAATTTGGAGGGAAAAATAAAGGTAGAATAATTGGTTCAGGAACAATTGGTAAGCTCCCTTCAAACATTGTTGAAAAGGTCCTCTTAGTTGAAGGTCTCGAACATAATTTGCTTAGCATTAATCAATTGTGTGACTAAGGTCACCAAGTAATTTTTGATAATCATGTTTGCAAAATACTTGAAGCAAATTCTGACCAAGTTAAATTTGTAGGACATAGAGTGAATAATGTCTACATAGTAGACTTGAATGATTCATCTGCATCAAATCTCTGCTTGTCTGCTAGTTTAGAAAATAATGCCTTTAATTGGCATAGGAGACTTGAGCATGCTAGTTATAGCACTCTCAATAAATTGGTTAAGCATGATTTGGTCAGAGGCTTGCCCAAAATAAATTTCACAGAAAATTCAAAATTGTGCGATGTATGTGCATTGGGTAAACAGACCAGAACTTCATTCAAACTTAGGACAGAACCCCTCTCCTCTAAGCCTTTGGAATTTTTGCACATGGATCTTTTTGGACCCTCTCGATCATTGAGCTTCAATGGTAAGAGATTTGGATTTGTCATTGTGGATGACTTTACCCGTTTTGCATGGATTTACTTTCATGCTCATAAAAATGATGCATTCAATAAATTCAAACTGTTTTTCAATAAAATAAAGCAAGAGGGTAAACATAAAATCTGTATAATCCAATCTGATCATGGAGGAGAGTTTAAGAACTCTATGTTTTCTGATCTATGTGATAGTGAAGGACTGACTCATAAGTTTTCTTCTCCCAGGACTCCAGAGCAGAATGACATAGTGGAAAGAAGAAACCAGACCATTGTTGAAATGGCCAGAACCATGCTCGTGGAGAGTCAGCTACCTAGAAGACTTTGGGCAGAGGCGGCCAACACTGCATGTTATACTATAAACAAGGCCATGGTAAGACCCATCCATAAGAAAACCCCCTATGAGCTTTTAAGAGGTAAGAAGCCAAATGTGGCTTACTTTAGGATTTTCGGTTCTAAATGCTTCATTCACAATAACAATAAAAAGGACCTTGATAAGTTTGAAACCAAGAGTAGCGCAGGAATTTTTCAAGGATATTTTGAAACGTCTAGGGCATATAGGGTTTTCAATATAACTGACCAAACTGTAGAGGAGTCTCCTCATGTTGTTTTTATTGAAACCATCTATTCTGCTAACTTGGATGATGTTGACAGGAATTCAAGACATGATGGAGAGTTTCTGGAATAAAAATTGAATAAAGAACCAAAGGTACCTGAACATGCTGCACAAGATGAACCAATTCAGGGTGAGTCAGCCGAGCAAGGTGAGTCTTCAACAAATCTTAGATTTCTGAAAGATCACCCTGCACATAACATCATAGGAAACTTGCAAGATCCCCCCAGAACAAGGTCTTATCATCAGGCTGTAAATAATGAAGACTTAATAGCTCTAGTGTCCCAAATTGAACCCAAAACAGTAGAAGAAGCTTTGAATGATGAATCTTGGGTAAATGCAATGAACAAAGAACTTGTAACGCCCCGAGATCCGAGTCCCAAATTATGGGCATATTTTTTTTCCTTTATCGGACCCCGAAGCATTACTTCGTACGTATCGCGGAAGCACAATATATAACATGCATACATTCGCATGAGAGGGAGAGAGAGAGAGAGAAACCACAATTACATGAAATATAAATAACATCTCAACCATTCATAATTTCCAAAGAAGAGTACATGTCCATTATTCCAAAATAAACATGAGTTCTCATAGGCTCACCACCCCATAACCTTACATATAAGAGAGACATTCATCCATAGCATACCTAGACGAACTAAGCACTAGCACTACTCCTCAGCTGCAGCCTCATCCTCAACCTCCTGCTCTATGTCTCCTGAAAATGTGTGTCACAAAGGGGTGAGTGTGATGCTCACTAGGCAGCCTAAACAAACCGGGGTTAACTCGCATCTATATAACCAAATTATATACATAATCCAGATGTTAATAATAGAGTAACCCATTCATTATCATCTACTTAAAATAACTCACATGAGGAAAATACATGTTCTTTAACTAACATATAAGGTACCCATGCATGCCCTAAAATCACGGTGAATGAGCAATTACACATTATCACATTTTCGTTAGTCATGGAAACAAACAGCTACCACAAACACAGGAGGCCCCACACACAAAAACGAATGAACGAACGAAAGAGTACTGCGCAGACCCGACAGCGAACTCCCACCTAGACTCATGTGGCCCACACAGTTCTGCCATTCCACAGAACAATCTGCCGAATCATAGGTTTTTCACCTAGACTACTGCTGCACGGGGCATTACATACCGCCGTCCCCCGGGTTCCGTGGCGCTCTAATTCGCCGTCCCTCAGAACGAACCAGTCGAATCAATAGGATTTTTGACCAGGGCATTACGTATCACCGTCCCCTGGGATCCTTTACTTCCGCGGCGTTACGTATCGCTGTCTCGCAGAAAGGGCCGCCCCACAAAGGGACCGAAGTCCTATCTCACAAAATGTTGTTGTTCCCACTCATAACATTCACATCGTATTCGCATTTATACTCATTTTACAAATACTAGTATGATACTTTATCATAACATGTATACTTCCAATAGTTTAAGTGGGCTAAACATACTTCACAGTCATGTTCAGGTTACTATCTGAAGAGAATAGATTTATATCTAGGTTACACATGCGTAGAAAATAAATCATAACCACTAGTGCTGAATTTTGGTGAGTATGAAATTTTTACAGTGGATTACTAATTTAGCCTTCTACCATTTTCTAATTTTTCAGATTTTTTTGAATTAATATGACCTCTCAAAACTTTCTTTTTCCACGTTTCTGAAAATTGTGGACAGAGTCTAGAGTGTCGACCTGTCGAAAGGAAGTGTCGACCTGTCAACCCTACACATACATAGAAAATGAATCATAACTACAAGTGCAGATTTTATGTGAGCATGAGATTTTTACATCTGGTTACTAACTTAGCCTTCTACCATTTTCTAATTTTTTAGATTTTTATGAATTAATATGACCTCTCAAAACTCTCTTTTTCCACATTTCTGGAAATTGGTTCAGAGCTGTCAGAGTGTCGACACTTCCATTGGCAGTGTCAACACTCCCGACAGTTTTCAAAGGGACGTGTCGACACTTCCATTGGCAGTGTCAACACTCCCAACAGATTTCAAAGGGACGTGTCGACACTTCCATTGGCAGCGTCGACACCACCCTATATTTCCAGTTAAAAACTCCAAGAAAGCTCACAAAAACACCTATCTTGATGGAAAAAAAGGAAAATAAACATGGTAGTCAATCCCACATACCCTCAATCCCTCTTTAGCATATAGAAACTACTTTGAAATCATTTTAAAGCATCATTGACTGCTAAGATTTGAGGATAGGTGCCTACCTTCGAAATGATAAACTGACGATCCAGGGATGATATCCACATCCCAGATCCTCCAAAAAGCTTTTCCCCCCTTCGAGCCCGGGGTGCTGCAGGATCATCCTCCACACGCTGGATCATTCGCCCACAAATCAGATGGTCCACCCACAAACCGAATGGTCCGCCCCTGAAGAGTCAAGGTCCCTCACTCTCTTCTTACTTTAAAAAGCTAGAAGGTGGTGGAGGGTTGATGGAAATGGTTTGCTAAAGACTTGCCACCCTTCAAACCCACCTCCTTATATAGTTTTCAGGCTTCCCAAGGGTTTATACACGTCCCTCAAGGCTTTAACAAGCTCGAAGGTCACTATATTTGAAGATGAGTTAATGCTAAGCACCTCTTCGGGTTTGAACAGGTGTGACCCTTCGACCTTCGATCATAAATTCTGTTGGACGCGCACTTCCATTGAGATTCAGGCTAGGACGTCTTCATATGAAATCAAGAGGACTTCTTGATCTAACTTTGAGTTATGGCTTCATCGAATTTCGTCATTCCTATCCCGAGTGATGGTTTTTCAAACATTAATGTTTATTTTCCCATATTTCAGTCGCGACCCTTCGTCTACCTAGTCATATATGCGAATGGGCGCGCTTTTCTATTATGATTTAGGTTGCAATGTCTTCATATGAAATGAACAGGACTTCCAGATCTAACTTGGAGTCTTGGTTTCATCGAATTCCATTAACTCTAGCGTGAGTTATGATTTTCTCAATATTAACGTTATTCCTCCTCTATTTCAGTCACGACCCTTCGTCTACCTGGTCATAAATGCGAGTGGGTGCACTCTCCTGTTGGGATTTGGATTCAGATGTCTACCGATGAAAAAAAGAGGACTTCTTGATCTAAATTTGGGTCATAGTTTCATCGAATTTCATTATCTCTATCATGAGTTATGATTTTTGTAATATTAACATTTATTCCCCCTCGTTCCAGCCGCGACCTTTCAGTAGCCCGAGGTAATTTGGATATAACTATAGTGTCCAAATAGAATTTGGACTCGACCTCAACAGAAAAGTTGTAGCTAACACCTCATTCAAAATTATGGCCTTGGTTTGAGATCATTTCATCAACTAAGGATGAAGTTATGATATTTTTTTTCATTAATTCTGTGGGAATTCGCCCAACAGTCACACCTCTTTGTGATAGCTGGCAGCAAAAGGCTCAAAACCTCAGGTTCTGATGCGAATTGGGTTTCCACCTCAACAGAAGAGTTTTGGTCAATGGTCCAGCCTTTCTAATGGGCCAAGTTTCATCTCATTTGGTTGACTGTGGCCAAGATATCCTCTTTTAAATGGGTGACCATTTTTTTATAACTATTTCAACCTATTTTCATAAACTCCCTCTTAACCCCTATTAGGCCTATTTTTTCAAAGTTATACTCTTCACCGAAGTTGTTCCTTACTGTGGACGTCGAAAAATGTCGATGATGATCATACGGCACGCACGTCTCGACACTCGAGAGCAAGCCGAAGATGGAAAGGCCGAACAAACCCATACCTTGCCCGATCAGGACGAGAACTCGCTTGGTGGTCCGCTACCCGTTAAGGAAGCCTCCCAGGCAGAAGATACGACTACAATTTTCCAACCGGTCGTACCGAGAGCTGAATCATGAAAAAGCCAGGAACTCAGGCACAGCTCTGGCATGCACCGAAAGTCATGCAAAGTCTGGACTGAGCTCCAGAAGCTACGAACGGAACATTGTGGAGGCCATGCATTGCAACTAAAACATTCCGAGGGTGCCAACTCTTTTACGAATGGCCGCGACTTCGTGAAGAATCACTTAGTGCTTAAAATGGCACCAGCCCCTTGCATTGCTTTAATCCGGCGCGCCCCTTGGCATACCCGGCGTGCTCACAAAAGGGCCATTATTCCTTGAAATGCTTAATACGGCGCCACCTCTCACAACCTTACATGGCGCGCTAATTTCATATGGGTTTAAAATGGCGCGGGGGAATAGTGACCGCGCCGTTTTAACCTCATTCTATCCCATCTCTGGCATGATACTCTGTTCGGCATAAATGTGATGCGCAGGGGACATTCAATGCCCGACGCTCTGTCTCTACCTCCGTTCGACAGCACAGAAGCGGCAGTGGCGAAGCAACCCCTGCGGACCTGCGACCATCTCATCCTCGAATGAACAGCAGTGTACGGCGTGAACCAGCGTCGTCCAGCGCACCATGTCAACTCCGAGCTTCGTCGCGGACGAGGTGGAAGTGGCAGGAACCTCCCAGGCGAGCCATTCTATAAAAGGGGCATTACTATGAAAACAAAGAGGAGAAGCTCGTGCTCCCTCTGGGCTCTCTACTGTGTTCAAGAAGAAAAAGAAGGGTGCGTGAGGGCTTCTGGGAGGAAGAGCTGAACCAAAGTCTGAAGGGTCCCCACGCCGGAAAGGTGAAGGGAGGGGAGTGTGAGAGGTGAGTTGAGGGGGGGAGGTCTCCGTTCTTTCTTCTCCTTCCTGTTAGTGTCTGCTTCCTCCCCCTTAGAATGTATTCCACTCCCGCCCCGAGATGAGTCTCGTCTGTATCAACATCTTCCCCCGTTGTGTGGATGAATAAAGAAAGAATCTCCTTTTGGCAAGCCCAGCATTTCCGATTTCAATATACTCTTCCTCTCTCTCACCCTCCAATCATCTCGAGCCCTTGAGAGCTACCCTCCCATGGCATGACCCTCAAGGTAACCCACCTGACGGGTGAACATCTCTTGCCCTACTGTGGCATATATCTCATCTCACCCCGAAGATCATCGCCCGTGAGTCGTGGTCGCTCTCGCAGGCTGGCCCTCGAGCGTTCCACACTCACACTTGGGCTAACGGACCGCCGTGAGGCCGCTCCGCATTTTGAGAGTTTACCCGGGAGTAATCCATGTGGTGACTTTCGCTTCTCTCTGACAAGTCCCGGTCGGGGGAGGTGCTGCCGAATTTTCGCCAAGGGATTAAGAACACTCAAGAACAAACGAACAAGACACCCTTTGAAGAACACACAGTGAACCCTCTGTGAACTAACCCCTAAAATCTTACATAATAAACTCCTCTGAACAAAACACTTAAACCTCATGCTAATTCCTCTTAATACACAACTAAAACGATTAAACCCCCTCTTCACCAACTTAATCCACCAAATGAATGAACAAACGGCTCATTAAATCGACCTACGGGTGAAAGAAAAGAAAAAACACAGTCAAAGTAATAAACCCTCGGGAGAGGCTAATCCGGCGCGGTTACTGTTCCCCCGCGCCGTTTTAGCCCCTCTCACAAAAGCCCTCAGCTCCTTCTTTGAATCTAGAAACGACGCACTCCCCTGCTTACCTCCCAAAAATGGCACGCCCCCTCCCTTGCACATTCTGTTACGACGTTGCCAAATCCGGTGCGCCCTCCATTGGCATCCTAATCCGGCATGGCCTTAATCGGCGCGCCCTCCTCTTTGAGCCTCAATCCGGTGCTCCCCTCTTCTTGGCCTTAATCTGGCACGCCCCTCTATTGGGTCCCTTATCCGGCGCGCCCTATCCTCTCTTGGCATCCTTCTTAAATCGGCGTGCCCCATAAAAGAAAACATAAATTAGCTAAATATAAGAAAAGGTTTGAAACTAATGACTAAAACAAAAGAAGGGAACTAAACTAATAAATAAGAATGAAAGAACATGAATCATCCTCATGAGAATAAATAACATAATGAATCACTCTTATAATCAAAATTTTGTTCTGGGGGCTCCGCCCCCAGAAATCCCCGCAAGGGGCGCTGCCCCCTTGACCCTTGCGACCTGACCGGGCAGGTCGATCCGCGTGCGAGGGCACACGATGGTGAGCTCGGGCTCTACACTTAATAATTCACTCCCCCGGACCGGGTGCTAAGAGAAAATCAATGATGCCTTATGGTATCGGACGTGGACCTCGGAACCCCCGACATGGTCATGATCCGAACACATCTCGGGCCAATAGCTCGTTAACTCGACCCGCTTCTACCGGGATTCAATCCCACATCCGCATTAAACTTGCCGTACCTACAGTAGATATTCGTATGGCTTTATCGTCGTCTCTGATGCTTCAAATGTGGACTTTTGTTCGAAGAATGAACGGTCTATTAGTCCCAGGACATCCTCCCGTGGCCCATGCTTAGACCTCGGGTCCGCCCCGAAGATGGTCATTGCCCGACCCATATCCTCGGCCTATAGCCCGCTCCCTTTGAACGCATATTGTTTCTTAGATCTAGTCCCAGGACATCCTCCCGTGGCCCCCCTTGGCACCGGAAACATTGACGATGCCCACTCGAGCCTGACTTCGACCGCGGGGGGCCCACTGCAGTATGGTCGTAGCTTGATCTTGCACCGGGCCGATAAACTTATTGGTTTCCGACCCCTCTAAATGGGATTTAACTGAATATTTCCATTCCTCCGAACAATAAATTTGTCGCATCGCGACATACATATGCTCCGATTTCCCCCGTGACGATTACGCATTTCTCAAGTCGGACACTCGTCCGAACATCAAATGGTCAACACACGACGACATGATCTCGAATGCGGATTTCAATGCTTCCTAATAGAATTTTCATGTAACTAATTTTCTGGCCATGAGGCCCGTTTTCTAGCGATTAATCAAGGGTGTTCCCCTCTCCGAGGGGATGTAAATGACGCTGTGACCTTTATGGCGCGGCGGATTTTGGTCCCGACACGAACCACACAATCGTCTGATTAGTCAGATCGAGCGCACAATAAATCGTCACTTTGTGACTGGCACGCCCACGCACTTAATAAACAAATAAACCCACCGAATAAACCGACTTAAAGAAACAAACAAATGAGCGTGTCGAAAACTACATCCACACTTACCCAATGGTTGTTGCATGGGTTTAGTTTCTCCTAATTCTGATCTTCCTATGTTGAGTTACATATTTTCTAAAGGTTCTTTAATAATATGTCTAGATTTCTAGCTCATTGAGTTCATGGGCCCGAATTGTATACAATTGGGCCAATGCCCAATTGGTGGGCATAACATCCTGCCCCCTTAAAAATAATTTCATCCTAAAAATTAACTCAAGAATTTTTTTTTTAGAAAAATTACTCACCGAATAGTTGAGGGTATTACTGGTGCACCTTGTCCTCCGGCTCCCGTGTTGCTTCCTCGGAATGAGAATTCCTCCATAGAACCTTCACTAGTCGGATGATTTTATTCCTCAATACTTGTTCCTTCCAGTCTATGATCTCACCGGGCTACTCCACATAAGATAGATCTGCTCGAACCTCCAAGGGCTTGTACTCTATAACATGTGGGGCATCCGAGACATACTTCATGGGCATAGAGACGTGAAAGAGCGAATGCACGTGCGACGGAGCAGGCGGAAGTGTAAGTCGACAAGCCACCTCGCCAGCCTTTTGCAAGATCTTGAAAGGCCTAATATCTATAGGACCAAGCTTTGCCCTTCTCCCCGAATTGCATGACTCCCATGGGAGGGGCACCTTTAGGAGCACATGGTCCCCCCTTCAATTTTTCTTAAACATATGAACTGAAAGGACTGGACTTTACAAAGCCTGTAACTCCATGTTAAAACCTACCCACTCAACAATCTAAAAAATGAAGGAACGATTTCATACCTCATGCAACTCAAGACTTCAAAACTAACTTGGTGAGGCACAGGGCAAACCAATTGATGCAGTTGGTGGGGAAGCCAGACTATCGATCAATGTTGAATGGACATTATCATTCATGGCGAAACTATCACTATGAACCCCCCAGCAGAACCCCCTTCTAAACTTTGATAAGCATCTTGTAGCTAGTTGAGGAGCAAGGTCATTAGTTTAGAGCATGCAAATGCGCATTTTTGCCTGGAATCCATGGCATCAACATAACGAGATATCTTAATAGGCATTAAATGTGTCAGAGATAAGAAAAGTATGACCTTAGATATCAATTTCTTGAAGTTTAGGGCTGGCGAATATCTTAACCAGACCTTGATGGTATCCTGGGCAGCCCTCTTTACCGCAACTAAAATGGTTTAAGCTTGCTTGTCTTACTTCCTAATTCAGACATTAATGATCAATTGGCCTTCTTCTGTTCTGGAAAAGAAGCTTACACGTATAACGTACAAGCTGTGTTTTCAAGGCTCATTGAATATCATCTTACTTAAAATAATTGTAACCTACAACATATGCCACACAGTGTATGCTTTTAGAGTTTTTATCAGTTACATTCGAATGTTCAGCCTGTTATGCGACTTGCAACTAAAATGGGTCATTGCTCCGTACCTTCAGTCACGGTAGGGGTATTGTCTGCCTTGATGCGGGATGGACACGGGGACCGACTCTAAGTGATGTGGACCTCGTACTCTAAATGCAGACGCGACCAGGAACATACAACAATGCAGACACTTTGGCCCAACACTAAGAGTTCCTATGGGTTATACGTCCCTAACAGAAACACAAGTTCACTCGTCGTCCCAAGCGAGGGGAAACGTGGATCTGTGCGGTTGAGAAACCGGCAGAGTCAAGGGTGATCGACTCACTTCCGTACTCGGATCGAGTCACGGGATGGGTCACTCTCTCGCTCATAGCGGTGACATGAACTCACGGACTAGATTCCTAACTCACTCATAGTGGCATATGACCATATACTAAACTAGCAAATGAACGCCAAGAAGTAAGACTGTCACCACAACGCTCCCGGCGTACGAAAGACAACCCCGGCCAAATCCGTGCTCCCGGTTAACAAATTTTCATAGCGGTACAAAGTTTTGACCCACTCCATGCAGAGAGGTAACAGGTCCCATGTGGGGCCCGGGAGTATCGGGAATTGGGTTGACGGGCAGCATCTTGATGTCGCCCTGATGGTGCCAAAATCCGCATTTTAGTGCTGTCCGGACGGTGCGATCTGTGGGTTCGTGGGGCCCACGTGCTGCTCAGTCCTCCGGACCTGACGTGGTGGGTCCCGCTATGATGGGTAGGCCTGGTGGCGCGTTTCCATGGACGGCGGTCGGGCTGGAACTCCGGTCGGAGACCGGGCGGCTCCGATCTCCACTTGTCGGTGGTGCTGGCCACGGATCTGCAACCTCTGTTTTACAGCGTGCGACCAGGCGAGATCTGATGTTGCGAACAACACCGATGTCGAATCGGCACGAAACTAGTGCCGTTGAAACGCTGACTTGAAATCCTTCGACCCTTTGTGGTCACTGGAATTTCTTCGGGGCCGTAATTTTGATGGCCGATTTTACAACAGGGTTGTGCTCAGTCTCAGATTTGATCAAGCAGACTGAGATTTGACTGAGAACCAGTGTTCACTGTGATGTAGACCTCCGACTTAGAAGATGCGCTCTTCATGAAAGTTGTAGAGGGGAGAGAAAGGAAAATGGGGATAATTTTTGTGAAGGATTTGGTGCAGATTTGGATGGGGGAAAGTATTTATTAGTACCGGGTGGTCGGATCTGGACAGCAGAGACAGATCTGAGTTTTGGGTCTGACAGTGATTTTTAAAAATAGGTAGAAGACCCCAGAACTTCCATGAAAATTCGTGGGTGATGGGGGTGGTGGGAAGAACCTCCAATAAAAATATCAAGTCATTTAGATTAGGGAAAGGTGGGTTCATTAATGTTCTATTTGGCTTCTGGAAAACTGGATAGAATGCAGGTAGATCTGGAAGAAGGTGGAGAACGAAAATGGAAAATTGTAAAATAAAATCTAGAACCTCCACCAATTTTTCTGTGACGTGGGTTGAACGTCTAGAACTCACCCTGAAAGTTTGGGCTCCAAAAGAACTCGAGGTTGAGAGCAGAAATTCCAAGAATGGCCTGCTATCTTGCGATTGGTAGAATACCGACGACGGCGGTGGCAGCGGCGACGACGAACTCCACACCAGATAGATGAGGCTTCACACCTCTAATTCACAGCCTTCCCAGCTGCAGAAGGGGGGAGAGGGGAGAGAGAGAGAGGGGCGGCCCTTGCTCTTTGGAAGAAATTCCAAATTTTTCTTTCATTAATTCTGTCAATAATGAAAATACATCCCATTTATATGAAATATCAAAAGACATTAACTATCCCTAGATCTAGGGTTGGGGAGGGGTAAAAGAGGGAGTCCACAATTTATTTATCCCATGTGATTTGGAACTAAATAAAATAAACTGAAATTCCTAATATAATATTATATATGGGGGCGCCCCCTTGACTTATGGCCTTCCAAATTTGAATTTTTGTTCCCTTTGTCTCCCCTTGGTCCAACCTTTCTAGAAGCCTACCTTGGAGGGTTGACTGACCTCACATGGGCCCAAGAGATGAGGTGGATCAATGGGAGAAGGGATGAGGGGTCCGCGGGACCTAGGTGGTCCCAAATTATAAATAAAACCCTGTTACAATCCGAATTACAATCTGAATAAAACACACATTACATACACACAAAGTCCAAATAAATACTATAAATACCGAGACTCGAGGGGGAGTCTCCAGGCTGTCTCCAAGCCAGATGGACGCCGATGTAGCTCAAGTGGTTCTTCTTATACGGTACCGACGGCTCGCCGGTTCGTACTTCTCGATCGCTCTAGTGTCCGCACTATGCCTCCTCTTGCATTAGTGTATAAACTCGCCCTCTGTGCCGAATCCTCTCCTGCGATGGTACTGGCTTTTGATGAGTCTTCTTAGGGCAGTTCCTCGCAATATGTCCAGCCTCGCCGCATCCATAGCACTTTCCCTTGCCCTCCAACATTCTTGTCCCTGATGGTTGCGCCCACAATGGACACAAAATGGGACCCCCGATCCGCCCCGTGGTACCAGTTCCTGACGTGTCACCTTTTCCATGCCCTGCCTCCCTTCTGCCCGCCTAGGCCTCTTGCCCATCGTCTTCTGCTCCTTAGTGAACCTATACAAAGGTATTTATTAGAACCTAACTTAATATGTCCCTAAAATCCTTATGGTTTCAATTATTACCTATGAGGGTTTGTTTATTTGAAATGGGTTCTAAATATACTCTACCCTTTTTCACTCTAGCCTACCTCTTCTTCTACTACTTGGGCAATTGGAATGGTTTTAACCATGGTCTATCTCTCGTGCTCTGATACCACTTTGTAACACCGCGAGATCCGAGTCCCAAATTATGGACATTTTTTTCTTTATCGGACCCCAAAGCATTACTTCGTACGTATCGCGGAAGCACAATATATAACATGCATACATTCGCATGAGTGCGAGAGAGAGAGAGAGAAACCACAATTACATGAAATGTAAATAACATCTCAACCATTCATAATTTCCAAAGAAGAGTACATGTCCATTATTCAAAAATAAACATGAGTCCTCATAGGCTCACCACCACATAACCTTACATATAAGAGAGGCATTCATCCATAGCATACCCAGACGAACTAAGCACTAGCACTACTCCTCAGCTGCAGCCTCATCCTCAACCTCCTGCTCTATATCTCCTGAAAACGTGTGTCACAAAGGGGTGAGTGTGGCGCTCAGTAGGCAGCCTAAACAAACCGGGGTTAACTCGCATCTATATAACCAAATTATATACATAATTCAGATGTTTAAAATAGAATAACCCATTCATTATCATCTACTTAAAATAACTTACATGAGGAAAATACATGTTCTTTAACTAATATATAAGGTACCCATTCATGCGCTAAAACCACGGTGAATGAGCAATTATACATTATCACATTTTCGTTAGTCATGGAAACAAACAGCTATCGCAAACACAGGAGGCCCCACACACACAAATAAACGAACGAACGAAAGAGTACTGCGCAGACTTGAGAGCGAACTCCCACCTAGACTCATGTGACCCACACAGTTCTGCCATTCCACAGAACAATCGGCCGAATCATAGGTTTTTCACCAAGACTCTTGCTGCACGGGGCGTTACGTACCGCCGTCCCCCGGGTTCCGTGGCACTCCAATTCACCATCCCTCAGAACGAACCAGTCGAATCAATAGGATTTTTGACCAGGGCGTTACGTATCGCCGTCCCCTGGGATATTTTACTTCTGCGGCATTACGTACCGCCATCCCGCAGAAAGGGCTGCCCCACAAAGGAACCGAAGTCCTATCTCACATAATGTTGTTGTTCCCACTCATAACATTCACATCGTATTCGCATTTATACTCATTTTACAAATACTAGTATGATACTCTATCATAACATGCATGCTTCCAATAGTTTAAGTGGGCTAAACATACTTCACAGTCATGTTCAGGTTACTATCTGAAGAGAACAGATTTATTTCTACGTTACACATGCATAGAAAATAAATCATAACTACTAGTGCAGAATTTCTGTGAGCATGAATTTTTTACAAAGGATTACTAACTTAGCCTTCTACCATTTTCTAATTTTTCAGATTTTTTTGAATTAATATGACCTCTCAAAATTCTCTTTTTCCACGTTTCTGGAAATTGGGGACAGAGTCCCGGGTGTCGACCTGTCAAAAGGAAGTGTCGACCTGTCAACCCTACACATACATAGAAAATGAACAATAACTACAAGTGCAGATTTTATGTGCACATGAGATTTTTATAGTGGGTTACTAACTTACATTCTACCATTTTCTAATTTTTCAGATTTTTATGAATTAATATGACCTCTCAAAACTCTCTTTTTCCACATTTCTGGAAATTGATCCAGAGTTCTCAGAGTGTCGACACTTCCATTGGCAGTGTCAACACTCCCGGCAGTTTTTAAAGGGACGTATCGACACTTCCATTGGCAGTGTCAACACTCTAGCAGATTTCAAAGGGACGTGTCGACACTTCCATTGGCAGTGTCAACACCACCTAGTATTTCCTGTTAAAAACTCCGAGAAAGCTCACAAAAACACCTATCTTGATGGATAAAAAGGAAAATAAACTTGGTAGTCAATCCCACATACCCTCAATCCCTCTTTAGCATATAGAAACTACTTTGAAATCATTTTAATGCATCATTGACCCCTAACATTTGAGGATAGGTGCCTACCTTCGAAATGATAAACCGACGATCCGGGAATGATATCCACACCCTACATCCTCCAAAAAGCTTTTCCCCACTTCGAGCCCGGGGCACTGCAGGATCATCCTCCACACGCTGGATCCTCCGCCCACGAATCGGATGGTCCACCCACAAACCAAATGGTCCGCCCCCGAAGAGTCAAGGTCCCTCACTCTCTTCATACTTAAGAAAGCTATAAGGTGGTGGAGGGTTGATGGAAATGGTTTGCTAAAGGCTTGCCACCCTTGAAACCCACCTCCTTATATAGTTTTCGGGCTTCCCAAGGGTTTATCCACGTCCCTCAAGGCTCTAACAAGCTCTAAGGTCACTGGTTTTGAAGAGGACTTAATGCTAAGCACCTCTTCGGGCTTGAACAGGTGTGACCCTTCGACCTTCGATCATAAATTCTGTTATACGCGCACTTCTGTCGAGATTCAGGCTAGGACATCTTCATATGAAATCAAGAGACTTCTTGATCTAACTTTGAGTTATGGTTTCATCGAATTTCATCATTCCTATCCCGAGTTATGATGTTTCAAACATTAATGTTTATTTTCCCCTATTTCAGTCGCAACCCTTCGTCTACCTAGTCATATATGCGAATGGGCGCGCTTTTATGTTATGATTTAGGTTAGGATGTCTTCATATGAAATGAAGAGGACTTCTAGATCTAACTTGGAGTCTTAGTTTCAGCGAATGCCATTAACTCTAGCGTGAGTTATGATTTTCTCAATATCAACATTATTACTCCTCTGTTTCAGTCACGACCCTTCGTCTACCTGGTCATAACTGCGAGTGGGCGCACTCTCCTGTTGGGATTTGGATTCAGATGTATTCAGATGAAATAAATAAGACTTCTTGATCTAAATTTCGGTCATTGTTTCATCCAATTTTATTATCCCTATCACGAGTTATGATTTTTGCAATATTAATATTTATTCTCCCTTGTTCCAGCCGCGACCTTTCAGGAGCCCGAGGTAATTTGGGTATAACTATAGTGTCCAGGCATAATTTGGCCTCGACCTCAACAAGAAAAGTAGTAGCTAACACCTCATTAGGAATTATAGACTTGTTTTGAGGTCATTTCATCAACTAAAGATGCAGTTATGATTTTTTTTCATTAATTACGTGGGAATTCGCGCAACAGTCACACCACTCTCTGATAGCTGGCAGCAAAAGGCTCAGAACCTTGGGTTCTGATGCGAATTGGGCTTCCACCTCAACAGAAGAGTTTGGGTCAAGGGTCTAGTCTTTCTAATGGGCCTAGTTTCATCTCATTTGGTTGACTATGGCCAAGATATCCTCATTTAAATGGGTGACCATTTTTCTGTAACTATTTCGACCTATTTTCATAAACTCCCTCTTAACCCCTATTAGGCCTATTTTTTTGAAGTTATACTCTTGACCAAAGTTGTTCCTTACCCAATGGTTGTTGCATGGGTTTTAGTTTCTCCTAATTTTGATCTTTCTACGTTGAGTTACGTATTTTCTAAAGGTTCTTTAATAATCTGTCTAGATTTCTAGCTCATTGAGTTCATGGGCCCGAATTGTATACAATTGGGCCAGTGCCCAATTGGTGGGCATAACAGAACTATGACAGTTTGAAAGAAATAAAGTATGGGATCTTGTTGCAAGACCGAAAAATATGTCTGTCATAGGAACCAAGTGGGTCTTTAGGAACAAAATAAATGAAGATATTGTCATTTCTAGAAATAAGGCAAGGTTGGTAGCCAAAGGCTACTGTCAAAAGTTTGGGGTGGACTTTAATGAGTCTTATGCCCCAGTGGCTACGATGGAAGCAATTAGAATACTGCTAGCTTTTGCTTGCTCTAAAAACATTAAACTTCATAGGATGCATGTTAAAAGTGCATTCTTAAATGGGTATATAAAATAGAAAGTTTATGTTGAGCAACTCCCTGGATTTGAACTGTCTATACAACCTAACCATGTGTTCAGGTTAAATAAGACATTGTATGGCTTGAAGCAGGCAACTCAATCTGGTATGACAGATTGACTGAATTTTTGATCAGCCATGGGGACAGTCGAGGTAAGGTGGATCAAACTCTTTTCACTAAAAATCTATCTGACCACCTAATCATAGTTCAGGTATATGTAGATGATATTATGTTTGGTTCAACATGTTCTGAACTATGTAATGAATTTGCTGGTCTGATGTCAAGTGAATTTGAAATGATCCTGGTAGGAGAGTTGAAATTTTTTCTTGGTTTACAGGTTCAGCAGTTAGAAGACGGATGCTTCATCTGCTAGACAAAGTACACCTTGGAGATTATCAGAAGATTTGGCATCAACAAAGTGAAACACATAGCCACTCCAATGGGTACAAACACTTCATTAGATGCTGACTTGTCAGGTAAAGAAGTGGATGCAAAATTATATCGAGGTATGATTGGCCCTCTTTTATATTTAACTGCCTCAAGACCTGACATACAATTTAATTTGTGTATGTGCGCTAGATTTCAGTCTAGACCCACTGAATTGCATTTAGGTGTTGTTAAAATAATTTTCAGATACACCTCAGGCACACACAATTTAGGACTTTGGTATCCTGCTGCACATATTTTAGATTTAATCTCATACAAGGATGCAGACTATGCTTGCTGCAAGTTAGATAGGAAAAGCACTAGTGGCTTTTGCTAATTCTTAGGTGGGTGCTTAGTCTCTTGGGCCTCCAAAAAGTAACACTCTCTGGCCCTCTCTACTGCAGAAGCTGAATATGTAACAACAGGGAGTTGTGGTACACAGGTTATTTGGATTAAGCACCAGCTCAAGGACTACAATGTAGACCTTGGCTGCACACCCATATACTGCGACAATACTTGTGTTATAAACCTGTCAAAAAATCATGTCTTGCATTCACGCACCTAAGATATAGAGATCAGACATCACTTCATAAGAGATGAAGTTTCCAAAGGAAACTTTGCATTAATCCATGTAGGCACAACACAGCAAATTGTAGATATTTTCACTAAGCCCTTAGATAATGAAAAGTTTTCAACATTAAGAAGAGAATTAGGCATTTTAGACCCCCTTGAACTCTGAATTCCATCAACTACCCTTAGGCTGCTGCATGCCTCGATGCACTAAGCTTGTGCCTCAACCTATCTGTTCAATCTTCTTCACTTACAACTCTATCACTTGTCTCTACGACAATGCTTTCAGCTAACAGGTCGATGCATCTGTGCATCTTTTGTTCCTTATCATTCTCCCCTCTTGCTCATTTAATCTTGGTATATAAAATGGTGTTGGGAGAAGGGCATTTTATGTCTGGTAACCTACACTAAGCGTGAGGTGGCCTTGGACCTAAGTTCTCTGCCAAGTACCAAGGCAAATTATGTCATAAAGTCAGGGGGAGATTCTTTGCTTGCTCTATCTATATTCCATTTTGATGCATGAAGTCTAAGTATGAGGGGGAGCTATCTAGATTCTATGTCTGTCAGTCCACTGTGGTCAGTTAGATTCCTATGCAGTCTGTTCACAGAATCTAGTATTTCAGAATTCTCTTAAGGTCTTAAGATTGATTAACTGAAATCTCAGCAAAAATGTTTGAACTTTATAATCTTATATAGACTAAGGTAAAGGGTCTGAAGAATATCATTCTACATATTTCATGAGTAAAGAACAATGTTTAAAATAATGCCCTGAAAACTTCTAAAAGCTTGAACCTTTGTCAAAAGAGAGACAACTTCAGCTGAAATTCTGTTTCATAAGTATTGTCCTCAAACCTTCCACTTCTCTGAAATCATAAAGAACAAATTCTTTCAGAGCAATGACTTGGTTCACTGAGAAACCAATTGCTTCACCAATGAAGTGGAGTAAAGTTGTGTCATGATGTGTCACGTTAACTCTGCTTAAAGAGTCCATGGAAACACTTCACTTAAGACGTGTTGTGCCTCACGTAAAAAGACATATCTAATGCTAACTCTGTTCTCCAAGAGAGAAACACTACGTGGTTACCACACTGAGTATCTGGGATTCCTACATCTAACCAATGTGTCTCCTCAAGCATAAAGGTGTAGGTAAACCCATTGTGTTCAAAGAAAAGAAAATTATTCAGAAAAATGTTGCATGTGTTCAAACTAAAGTCTTTCTAAGACTAATTGCAAAGAAAAAGGTGTTGGTTTGGCTTCAATACTGCTGGCAATTTTTTTCACTTAAGAAGTCTCTGAAAAATAAATTAGTATAGCTTTTAGACAGCATATTCAAGGCATTCATATATCACTTTGCTCATTCTCTTTACATCTGTACAACGATAATCTTCTATCCTAAATCTCTTGTCTCTCTGGATTATCACTGTTAAACATCTATGCTCATTTTAGTTACCTCCCTTAATTCCTTAAGGCGTGGTTTGGTAATATTACCAAACCACGCCTAAGAGATTGACACTTTATCAATTCTGTGAACTTATTGTATCTGGGACCTCTTGATCATTTGGTTTGACCTCACCATCCCCACCTTTGTCCTTTCTTTTCGATGATGTCAAAGGGGGAGAGAAAAAGAGGGAGAGCAACAAAGGGGGAGAGAAAGTTTGTGGGAGAGAAAAGAGAGTATGTGTTTAAGGGGGAGTTTTAGTTAGGGGGAGTTTCAGTTAAGTGTGGAGCTGCAATGCTGTTATGGTTTAGAATTAGAGCTGTCCATATGTCCATACATTTCTATAATTTCTATTTCCTCTCTATCATTTCTGTATGTGTCTCTGCTCTGAAAAATAAATCTTTTTACATAAAAATACAATAAAACATTCATGTTGATTAGAGTTATTGCCATCATCAAAAAGGGGGAGAATGTCGAATTCAATGTTTTGATGATGTCAATATGATATGTCTTTCCTGGTACTGACACTAATTTTATTCCTGCAAAAAATATGAGTCAGAATAATCCAAGGAAAGAATCTCAAAGAGCATGGATTAGTTGATATGATGAGGCAAGGTCGGACAGATGCATCGACGCATCTAGCAGACACATCGATGCAGCCACAGACCTTTGAGAAAATTTAGAAGAGATGCACCGACGTAACTAGTAGAATGAAGAGGAAATGCACTAACGCATCAAGCAAAAAACTGGTCTCCAGACCAAATCAAGTCGATACACACAGTCTTCAAGTTATCAGGTCAATGCATGCAAAGGAAATTGACCTTGATCAGGTCGATGTAGCTGAAGTCTTCATGTTATCAGGTCGATGCAGCTAGAGCCTTTACGCTTATCAGGTTGATGCAACATCATTAGTTTTATTAGTAAGGTCGATGCAGCAGCATTGATTTTTCATTAGCAAGGTCGAAGCTTTGGTGATAAGGTCGATGCTACAAGTCAACCATACAAGATGAGGTCGATGCTACAAGTCAACCATACAACATGAGGTCGATGCTACAAGACAACCATTCAAGATTAGGTCGATGCAGATGGTCATACGTTAACAGGGTTGAAGATCCGAACTCCAGACTCATAATTTGATTTCAAACCCGATTGGAAAGGTTGACTCAGCAATATAGTGGCACGTGACCCAAGAAAAGGTGGCACGCTTTTTCAGAGGTTGTCAGAGGAAGAATATTTTGATTGCCAGGTGGAGCAATGAGAAATCACTAGGTTATTTGCCTCATCCATTTCGCTCTGGAAGCTTTGTTCTATATATATGGGCACTCTCGTTTCAGAAGGTGCGCTGGAAAAATCTAAGAAAGAGAGCATATCTGAGAGTCCCCTCTGAGAGAAAAGAAAGATAGAATTCAACAGAGAGAGGGAGAGAAGAGTGCCCAGCCAATTTTATCGAGAATCTGCTTCAATCTGAATCTACATTGCTTTCTTCTTTATTTCGATCGAAGTTTTCTATTCTGAGTTTCTAGTTTCCATTTTCTTCTATTCTTCAGCACTGTCATTTCGTTTTGTGTTTCCCCCTAAGTGAAATTAGAGGACGGGAGTCTAACTTCGGTGTCCCTCTTTAGGTTAATAGGAAGAGAGGTCAGTGACCTCTGGTTGGGTGAATTGCTGGGAGCAATTCACTGGGTTCCCTCTTGATTAAGAGGAAGGGATGTTGAACCAACGGGATTTCCTTCTGGGCTGCAAGAGAAGAAAGGAATTTGTTCCTTGGGGAAGCTGTGTGACAGCCGTTGTTCCAGACTAAGTCTGTTGTGATTGTTGCTTGTTCAAGCAAGGGTACCTCACTCGGTTCGAGTGAAGGAGTGGACGCAGGCAGATTGTTGGTCTTGCCGAACCACTATAAAAATTGCATGTGTTCCACTTGATGGTTTGCCCACTTACATATCCTTTCTGATCTCATTGTGTTGATCGATCACTTAGCATTCAGAGTGAGCTGCAACATTAATCTGGTGTATCAAAAGGCACAGTTGAAAGGGTAGGCTATGCCTATATGGAAGGCTACTTCTTGTGTGAGGAAATCTTTTGATCAAACCTCCACCAAGCACCAGTGACCATGCTTGCAAGCTCTTTCAGATGCTTAGTATGTTTTAATCTTGCTATCTCATTGGGCATCAAGCTTTGCTCACTATCCTTGAATTTGCACTCTATCTACTTGATTGCTGGTGCCCTTTGTGCGTAAGGTCTGTTTAGTATTGCTGTCACTTGGATGCTCTTGATTAGCTTCTGGTTTATAGTTTGCTAAAAAAAAATTGGGGACATATATATTCATCCCCCCCTTTTATATTTGTCCTTCCGTCTATCAGAAATCACCAGTCTGAAGGAAAGAATATCCCGCGGAGGGTTCAAACATCACCGAGAGTTGAGGTGTATGCAAGAAACACTATGAAACAGGGATTATATCTACGGAATGAGATGATAGTGCCAAGAAGACCCGCGGTATGGGCCAGAAAACACGAAGAAATCTGAGACAGGAAATTGGCGACCAGACAGAGGCCACAAATTCAGGAATTAGCGCCAATCACAGGGGCGCCCATTAATCAATTTTTGATATTTACAAAGCCCTGGTAATTGGCACCCTTGTACAGGGGTGCCCATTCCAGAATTTTACTAGATTTATTAAATTCAACTAGTAATGGGCGCCCTCTCAAGGAGGTGCCCATTCATTTTTATTTCATTTTTCTCTGTTGTTTTACTAATTTCCTCAGCAACAATGTCTCTGTGCAGGGTCATTTACTCATAATAAATGACCACCTGGACGGTCGCCATTCAAGTTATAATCACAGAAACTTTGGTTTCGGGCATAAATAATACAGTACAGGTTCCATAAATCTGGCATGAGTCAAACAGTATAGATTTCTGGCATGGTATATACATGAAAGATTGCATCATGTGGAGAGGATCACATAGGGTCCATGAACATGCTTATAGATTAATGTCAGAGTCAAGTTATAGGCTTTTAATCATGGGTTAATATTAACAATGCTGGACAAGAAATGGCGCCTGTGTGAGCAGTCTCCCATTAATGGGTGACTCAGTGGATGGGCGCCCATTCCAGAATGGGTGCCTGCCACCTAGTCACCCATTAATTGATGTCTATGTCCAGGGCGCCATTTACCATGCTGACAGACTAACGGAAACTTCGAGCAGGGTTCATGTAAACAAGCGGAAATAGATTGACTAAGACTACTCATGCATGCAGCCTAATTTTTTTTTACTACGTATTGGGCTCAAATCTTGAGAAAAGCTACCTTTCTAGCGAAGAACAGAAGCTAACGATGCAGCAGTAGTAGCAACTGCAACCACTGCAGCACTCGTACACCACATGAACAGAAGCAGAAGGGAAGAAGCAATTTCCTCCTTCACGGCAACGACTGCAGGAGGAAGAAGAAGATGACGTCGGTCACGAACGGTAGCAACAACAGTATCCCTTGCACGTTCCATGGAGGGGTTTATTTATAGAGTAGGAAATCCTAGTGGGGTTAGAATTCTAATGGAAGCAAGGCTTCCATGCATCGATCCGTAATTTCCTCTCCTTGCCAAATCCACAGCCGCCTGCCATTTTTCCAACGAAAAACCCTAAAACCTTTCCATGCAAGTATTCGAACGTGGGTTGGCTGTTTGATAAGAGGCCTTATTACTTTGGTTATTATAGTGATAACCCTATGTACCTGAGCATGGGCTTGGTTGTATCTAAAGGGAAGCCCACATTTGAATATATCTCATTAAGGCCCAATTGTCCATGACACTAACTCATACGTGAGGCCCATATATGTTGAGCCCTTGTTAATGGGTTTAAATTGTTAAGGCTCCATTATATATATATGTAGGTGAAGCCTGTTTAATGTATATGGGTTAGTGAATTGGCTATTGGCTTTATTTTCTTGTATAATTATTTAAGAGTTTCATTTATTTAGGAAATTTTATTCTCTAGTATTTTATCCGGGGTGCTACACCCTCCCCCACTTAGAAGAATTTGATCCCCAAATTCAATTGCATAAATAGATAGATAGAGGGCGTAATTACTTACAATTTGAGAATAAATCGAGAAATCTTCTTCGCATTGACTCTTCAGTTTCCCATGTGGCTTCTTGTTCTAGACACTTTCTCCATTGTACCTTTACCATGGGAATGGTCTTGTTTCTCAACGCACGAAGGTCTTTCTGTATCACTAGGTTGTCGTGGTCAATGACGCGGAAAGGATCGTGCACATACTTTTTCAGCATAGAGATGTGAAACACATTGTGTACTTCCGACAGCTGTGGAGGCAAGGCAATCCGATAGACTACCTCGTCAACTCTCTCCAACACTTCGAATGGCCCAATATATCTCGGTGCAAGCTTGCTCTTAACACCAAACCTGCGAATACCTCGACCAGGAGAGACCTTCAGAAACACATGGTCCCAACATGGAACTCCATGTCTCTTCTCCTAGTGTCAGCATAAGTCTTTTGCCTGGATTGTGCCACCTTGAGTCTTTCTCTGATAAGTTGTACCGTCTCCGTTGTATCCCTTACCATATCTGGTCCTAAAAGTTTTCTTTCGCCGACTTCATCCCAGCATATTGGTGAGCGGCAACTCCTCCAGTATAATACCTGGAAAGGTGCCATTTGAATACTCGCCTGATAACTGTTGTTATAAGTAAACTCGACCAGGGGCAAGTGGTCATGCCAACTTCCGTCGAAATCAATGACACATGTTCTTAATATGTCTTCAACGACTTGGTTTGCTCTCTCAGTCTGACCATCTGTTTGGGGATGAAAAGTAGTGCTAAAGTTGAGTCTCGTCCCCAAGGAGTGTTGTAGACCCTTCCAAAAATAAGAAGTGAAGCGCGGGTCTTGGTCAGACACGATCGATACAGGAACTCCATCCAATCTGACAACTTCCTTGATGTATGATGCTGTCATAACATCAACTGACCAGCGGCTCTTTATAGGTAAGAAGTGTGCTGATTTGGTGAATCATCAATGATCACCCAAATTCTGTCATGTCCGCCCTTAGATTTAGGCAAACCTGTAATCAAGTCCATGCCAATATCTTCCCACTTCCACTTGAGAATATATAGAGGGTGCAGTTTGCCCGCAGGCCTTTGGTGTTCTGCCTTCACTTGTTGACACGTGAGATAGCGAGCCACAAATTCCGCCACCTCCCTTTTCATATTAGGCCACCAAAAGGTTCACTTTAAGTCCTGATACATCTTGCTCGCTCCCAGGTGGATGGTGTATCTAGATCGGTGAACTTCTTCTAGGATCTTCTTCTTCAATTCGGGACAGTCTGGTACACAAGTCCTTTCATGAAATAACAGCCTTCCATCAGATGCCAACTTAAAGTCGGTGGCCCATCCATATTACCTTTGACTTCTACCAGCACGGGATCTTCATCTTGTAGCTCCTTGATCTCGGAGAGTAGATTCGCATGTACACTCATGTGTGATAGAGTAATACACCCATTCTCCTTGTGCATGTTTATATTAAGTTCGGAGAATTTTTCCAACAACTTCCACTCTTGCACCATCAAGCTGGCTAGTAATGCCCTAGGCTTTGACTAAGGGCATCGGCTACAGAATTACCCTTACCAGGGTGGTATTGTATTGTGAAGTCAAAGTCCTTAAGGTATTCAAGCCAACGTCTCTGTCTCATATTCAGTTCCTTTTTGGAAAATAAGTACTTCAAGCTCTTGTGGTCGGAGTACACTGTAAATTTCTCTCCACAGAGATAGTGTCTCCATATGTTTAAGGCAAATACCAACGCGGCCAGTTCTAAGTCATGAACTGGGTAGTTCTCCTCATGCTTCTTAAATTGTCGGGAAGAGTAAGCAATAACTCTTCCTTGTTGCATCAATACACACCCGAGGCCTATACCAGAAATATCGGTATATACCTCGAACTTCTCTCCTTCAATTGGTAGTGCTAAGACCGGCGTAGTTGTCAAATGATCTTTCAAAGCTTGAAAACTTTGCTCGCAGTCTTCACTCCACTCATAAGGTATCTACTTGCAGGTCAGCCTATTAAGAGGAACGGTGATCTTGGAGAAATCCTTTATGAATCGCCGATAGTAGCCAGCTAGACCCAAGAAGCTTCGAATCTCTATTGCATTTGTCAGCCTTTCCCAACTCTTCACGGCCTCGACCTTTGATGGAGCCATGGAAATCCCGTTCTTTGAAATTACATGGCCTAAGAAGGATACCTCCTTAAGCCAGAATCCACACTTGCGAAGTTTATCATAGAGTTGGTTCTTCCTCAATATTTGTAATGCGGTCCTCAAATGATCTTCGTGATCTTCCTTGGACTTTGAATAAATCAAAATATCATCAATGAAGACTACAACGAAATGATCTAAATGAGATCTGAAGATACTATCCATCAACTACATAAAGGCTGCAGGGGCAGTGGTTAGTCCAAAAGGCATAACGGTAAATTCATAATGCCTATACCTACACCGGAACACCATTTTATAAATATCCTCCTCCTTGATCCTCGGTTGGTGATAACCCGACCGGAGATCAATCTTCGAAAAATATTTGGCTCCAGATATTTGATCGAATAATTCATCAATCCTTGGCAGTGGATATTTATTCTTGATGGTGAGGTGGTTCAACTGCCGATAGTCGATGTAGAGCCTCATTGAGCCATCTTTCTTTTTGACAAAGAGTACGGGTGCTCCCCATGGGGAGGTACTCGGCCTAATAAAGCCCTTTTTCAACAACTCCATCAATTGTTCCTTCAACTCTTACAGCTCGGTGGGGGACATTCTATATGGTGCCTTAGAAACAGAGCTAGCACTAGGAACCAGGTCGATGGTAAATGACACCTCCCTTTCCGAGGGTAAGCCGGTCAAATCTTTCGGGAAAATGTCGGGAAAATGTCGGGAAACTCTCAAACTACGCAGATGCCTTCTAGATTAGACTCATTAATTTTCGTGGTAGTCACGAAAGCTAGGAAAGCCACACACCCTTTAGTGATGAGCTTGCTAGCTCAGAGAGCCGAGATAAGGGGTGACTTGTTTCGCCTTCGAGGACTAGTGTATGCAAGATTTGTAAAGTCTTTGAAAGATACTAGCCCATTCCGGCAGTCTATGACGCCCTTGTGTGTAGAAAGCCAATCAGCTCCTAGTATAACATCGTACCCATTTAGGTCTAGAGTTATGAGATCGGTAGGTAACTTTTTCCCCTTAATCAAGACTTCACTATTTGGATATTGGTGAGTGATTTCGGTCTCTTCTCCAAGAGGAGTGGAGATCACTAAATTTGTTAGCCAAGTAGGTTCCATAGACAATGCAGTAATAAATTTCTTGGAAATAAAAGAGTGAGTTGCTCCGGTATTGAATAAGACATGAACAGTCTTACAATAAACTGTTAGTGTACCTTCTACGATACCTACTTCACTTGGCTCGGCCTCTTGTAGTGCTTGAAGACGGCCTTCCTTCTTAACCGGGCGCTTCTCCTCTTTAGTGGTTGATTCGTTCAATATGGGGCAATCAGGAATCCGGTGTTCTAGACTCCCATAATGGAGACATGCTCCCAGCCTTCTCCAGCACTCCTCAGCCTTATGGCCGGCCTTGTCAAAATGTTTACACACCTCCTTGGAAGGTGTGGTATCAGAGCCTAGGATTTCAAATTCTTAGGAAACCCAAGTCCAAAAACTATAAAGCCCCGAGCGCGGAAGGAACCCGGTATGCGTGACGAGTTTATATCATTCATGTCAATCAGAGCATAAGGAATTCGACCTTATAAACAGAGTGCGCAAAAGTAAAGATAAATAATAACCAGAATTAGATTTTCACAATAATACCAAATATTCCATAATAATAATAACTCCAAAATAGACACATAAGTTTCCATGTTCCAAACAACTTTCCAAACGCTTGACCAACATAGGGAAAATTACAACGACTAGGACTCAATAAAGGAAAAAAGACGTGACTAAGTGACGGCTTGACGATCGGGTGGCTCTACTCTCTTCACTCGGTCTCAATCCCACCCGGAAGGTCCTCGTTATCAGAGTTACCTGAAAAATATTAGAATAAAATTGGGTGAGCGAACACTCAGTAGGAATTATATCTTAAGAACAAGCTATCTTTAAGTAGTTTATGTGTTACAGGTGGTGCAAGTACAGTTATGCATGAAAGATGACAGGAATACCAAGAACATTAAAGATGCACTATCAAGATTCAAGAATTTAACAGGAGAAGTTATCAAGAGATTTGCAATTATATCAAGGAGAGATACTATCAAGTGTTCTGAGCATGTAATATAAAGTCATGTCACGAGTATTGGCTATGATCCATTCAAGCAAGTACACACCCATTCTAGGCCATGCAAGTCATTTCATGTCCAGTCAAGCACTTGTAAGATAAGTTGAATGTCATCGATCAATCAAGCTAATCATGCACTTCGGTGCAAAGCCACAGCGTGGTCAATCAACTCCCATGGGCACAATTACTTTCGGTTGCTCCTCCCAGGACCAAATCGGGCCCCATTAACGCCAGACATTGAGTCATGTAAAGTATCTAGACATCCACTATACTTTATAGCCAATAGAATTCCAAGGATTAAGCCATTTGGAAGATAATAAGGTAGATTCTTGGAATTGAAGGAGTTCAAGGATGGAACTTTGAGTAGAGACGGACTCATGATGAAATCCACGAAAAATCATGATAAGCGAAAACCTGGAAGAATTGGCACCCTCTGGGTAGCCATTGATTTCAGAATTGGCGCCCTGACAGAGGGCGCCCATTCTGTGAAAAAGACAGGGCAGAGGAATTGGTGCCTAGGCAAGGGCCGCCCATTCAATTGATGACTCCTAGACTGGTCGCCCATTCCAAGCTACAGATAGAATTCTCACAGGGGCCAGAAACAACACTCCATGATGGCAAGGCTACCAACTTTTCTCCAGAGTGACATGGCATTCAAAAGAGTTTTAGGATTTTTAGGGTACAACCTGCTCGGCTGCCTTGAGGGAATACAAGGCTAGCGTAGACCTACGGAGGTCCCAATGATGAAATCACCAGTGCGAAGGAAGGAATATCCCGAGGAGGGTTCAAACATCACCGAGAGTTGAGGTGTATGCGAGAAATGTTGTGAAACAGGGACTGCATGTCACGCCCCGAGATTATGCAGCGGAAACAATCGAGAATGTGAACAGTCGGCTAGTACGCCTCGAGCAAGCAATATAATCAGAGCGCAAGACAATCACACAAATGTAATTACACAAGTGATTCATGAAAAACCTTTACCTTTATTTCCTCATAAAATAACTCCCAAAGTACATAACATCCTTTCTTTACCAGACTCGAGAAATAAAAAGTACATCACGACTCGACTAGACTTTTGATAACTATGGCTTCTCTCAAGTCGTTATCCTTCAATCGCTCTCGGATCCATCACTTGAGTAATCTAAATCTAACTCACTTGTACTTCCTGAAACATTGAGAAAGTAGGTAATGAGCACACTTGCCCAGTAGTTATCTTCGTATCAACATGAAGGCAAATTTAAATGATTAGCACTTTAGCTCTAAAGAATAAGATAAATCATGCAAATACGATGAAACATGCCAATAAAGCCAAAGTAACAAGACACGATCAAGAGTGACACGTGAAAATATGATTGAGCAAGTATATAGCAAGAATGTAAATTTTGGCCTTTTCATGAACAAGAATGTGACAAGAATGTACTTTTCATAACCATAAAGACTATCCACTAGAAAGTCATGTAACAAGTAAGAATGTACTCTTCACTTAGTAACAAGTACTTCATGAATTCATGTGGATTCCATGTGGATATTTCACTTATTTATAGAGAAAGTACTCCCAGCGTAATGCGATGCCAGTATCATCATACCCCATGGTTTATAGTATGTTTTCGACAATCAGCTGAGAGAACTAGCATAGAGCCCTTGAACACAATCAGTGCTCGACTGCATCTTCAAGTATAAATCAAGCTATTTCCATGTTTATATCAAATAATGTGGCTAATAATGCACAAGGTATAGTAACCAAGAATATAGAACGCACCAATAGCTGATTTTGAGAAGCCAAGAAATACATTAACAATTAGGTCATGCCATGGAAAAAAATTCGGCAGCATAATGGTATATTTAATATCTTTCATATTCTTAACATTGACTTATTAACATCAATTTAGAGTCCTTATAATCCATGAACTCAAGAAAACCAACCCCAAAGGTCAAACCTTGGGTTAGACATGATCAGGGTGCAAACGGTCTAGTACAGGACCGTTTGATACAGAAAGCGGTCATATTCTGGACCGTTTTATAACACAGAGTTCGACATTTTGAAAATAGGACATCTAGAGCCTTGCAGTCTAATGGAGAACCGTTTAGGATCTGTTAGCGGTCTAGTGAATGGCCGCTAGCAGACTCTGGCTGTCAACCATATGGCCGCTTGGTTCCAGAATGCATAAAACACCGATATAAGTGCTTTCTAGACAATGGGCTTTAATGGTACAACTAGCTCGACGTCTTAGAGGGAATCCCAGGCTCTCGGAGTCTTACGGAGGCCTTGAAACAAGATTTCCTAGTCCATTGGAAGGAATATCCAAAGGAGAGGTCATCAAGTCCAAGATTATGTTATTAATGTGTAAAAAGTGTAACTAATGACAATATACCGGGATATGTGCCATGTACTTAAGAAAATGACTCTCAAAAGAGAGAAAATCGTGATAAAGTAATGATCAAGTGAAATCATGAATCCTCTATTATCTTTGAATATATATTTTTTTACAAGAATATATAATTTTGGCCATAAACTAACATAAGTTAAAATAATATCAATGTGCACAAAACATGAAATCTACAATGATGAACCAGAAATTTTAATTAAGTATAAGAAACCAATACTTAAAATAGGGATAAAACTTAGTTAACTAGAATTATTATATAATAACTATGGTTAATTCTACAATATGATTCGAATTAACAATATTGCAAAAATCAGAAATGGAAAATGGTCTAATACAGGACCGTTTAACTTTGGCTAGCAGTCTATCGTACGACCGCTAGATTTCCCTAGGATCGATAGGAAGACCGTTTCTTCCTATGTAAATTCGAGTGCAAATGATAAATAAAGAAATGCTAAACTAAGACATATTATGCCTGGAAATCAACATATATAAACTTTCTATGGCATGATAGAACAAGGATAGGCCAGCAATATGCATAGGTTCATGTAATTAGCAAGAAATTTCCTTTTATTCTCATTAAAGCTAGTTCATGCACGAAGACTTAACTAGATGCATAGTCCTAGTAAAAACATGAAATTCTCATGATATAATGCACGAAATCGAACGAAATCAGATGGCTTTTATTCCTGACTTCATGTTTGAGCCATTCATGAGATAACCTACTTCTGTCTTGGGCTTTAAACTTCGAATTTAAGGCTACAAGTCAACCCTAGTTCTCTGCTCGTCCTAAACTAAATCAACAACTTCACGCCCTTGTATCTCCTGATTCCCTTGACCTAAAGACGTGAAATTTTGAGGGTAAGAAGAGGGTACTATTAGGAACAAACAACTCTAAAGAATCTCTATCTAATTACCTCGTTTAGGGCTTCAAATTCCTTGATCAATTTGGGTCGGACGCACTAATTCCTTCGTTATTGATGTAGGATCAGCAACTTTGGAACCTTCTATCTTCCTGTAGGCTTGATCTCCTAGAACGAAATTTGGAGGGTAATTAGTTCTAACTATAATAAACAAATTCCTAGAAGAAACTTACCCCTAATGCTACCTCCTTACCTTAGTTCCATGCGTGCCAAAAGTAAGGGTTGCACAAGTCAAATCTGGGATCTATTTATAGGGTGAGCTAGGGTTTTGAGGATTAGAATGATCCTAGAGTCCCAATTAGACTTTCAATTCGATCCTCAAGCCTTCTAGACTTATATAATTAGTAGATAGAATCAATTCTAGGCGATTTGGATGCCAAAAATCTAATCTTTTCACGGTTTCTTTCTCTCACAGAACTGTAGTGCCTTAGCGGTCTAGGACTGGACCGCCAACTGCCCCTTAGCGGTCTCGCGATAGACTGTTTTCACTATTGAGCTCCGAATTTGAAATACATCAAACTCTTTTGATATTATTCCTATCATTATCCCTTTATTTGACTACCAAGGAGCAATTATCTCCTTTAATTCCGTGACAACACTAGTTTTAAGGTTCTAGAATATGGGCTAAAGTCCAAAAACAATCTTTTGGGCCTATTGGGTTTATTATATGGGCCTAATCCTCTTGGATTAGTGAGGGCCTAAATAATTAGATTTAATTCATTTTAATTCAATTAATAACCCATTTAAATGTTTAATAATTATATTTTAAAATCCAAAAAATCCTTAGAAAATTTCTCGGGCGTTACACAGTATCTATAGAATGAGATGACAGTGCCAAGAAGACCCGCGGTATGGGCCAAAAAAACATGAAGAAATCTGTGAGACAGGAAATTGGCGCCTAGACAAAGGCAACCAATTCAGGAATTGGTGCCAATCACAGGGGCGCCCATTAATCAATTTTTGATATTTACAAAGCCCTTGTAATTGGCGCCCTTGTATAGGGGCGCCCATTCCAGAATTTTACTACATTTATTAAATTCAACCAGTAATGGGTGCCCTCTCAAGGAGGTGCCCATTCATTTTTATTTCATTTTTCCCTATTGCTTTACTAATTTCCTTAGGAACAACGTCTCTGTGTAGGGTCGTTTATTCATAATAAACGATCGCCAGGACGGTCACTATTTTTGTTTTAATCACAGAAACATAGGTTTCGGGCATAAATAATATAGTACATGTTCCATAAATCTGGCATGAGTCAAACAGTAAATATTTCTGGCATGGTATATACATGAAAGATTGCATCATGTGGAGAGGATTACATAGGGTCCATGAACATGCTTATAGATTAATGTCAGAGTCAAGTTACAGGCTTTTAATCATGGGTTAATATTAAACATGCTGGACAAGAAATGGCGCCTGTGGGAGCAGTCTCCCATTAATGGGTGACTTAGTGGATGGGCGCCCATTCCAGAATGGGCGCCTACCACCTGGTCGCCCAATAATTGATGACCATGTCCAGGGCGCCATTAACCATGCAGACAGACTAACGAAAACTTCAAGCAAGGTTCATGTAAACAAGAGGCAATAGATTGACTAAGACTACTCATGCATGCAACCTAATTTTTTTTACTATGCATTGGGCTCAAATCTTGAGAGAATCTACCTTTCTAGTGAAGAACAGAATCTAAGGATGCAGCAGTAGTAGCAACTACAACCACTGCAGCACTCGTACACCACACGAACAGAAGCAGAAGGGAAGAAGCAGTTTCCTCCTTCACGACAACGGTTGCAGGAGGAAGAAGAAGACGGCGTCAGTCACGAACGGTAGCAACAACAGTAGCCCTTGCACGTTCGATGGAGGGGTTTATTTAAAGAGTAGGAAATCCTAGTGTGGTTAGAATTCTAGTGGAAGCAAGGCTTCCATGCATCGATCTGTAATTTCCTCTCCCTACCAAATCCACAGTCGCCTGCCATTTTTGCAAAGAAAAACCCTAAAACCTTTCCATGCAAGCCTTCGAACGTGGGTTGGTTGTTTGATAAGAGGCCTTATTACTTTGGTTATTATAGTGATAACCCTATGTACGTGAGCATGGGCTTGGTTGTATCTAAAGGGAATCCCACATTTCAATATATCATTGACGCCCAATTGTCCATGACACTAACTCATACGTGAGGCCCATATATGTTGAGCCCTTGCTAATGGGTTAAAATTGTTAATGCTCCATTATATATATATGCAGGTGAAGCTTGTTTTATGTATATGGGTTAGTGAATTGGCTATTGGCTTTATTTTCTTGTATAATTATTTAGGAGTTTCATTTATTTAGGAAATTTTATTCTCTAGTATTTTATCTGGGGTGCTACCCTGTCGACCTATGGTGAGATTCTGTCGAGCTATCTACATATCTCTCTACTGAATCTATCGACAAAATGCTTGTACAAGGTTATACAACAGATGTGTTTCCCTGATAAATGGATTCTTTAGGTTAGCAGTTGCTTGGAAACAGTTAGGTTTGCTGTACTTAGTGTACAAAAAGTGCAATTACATGAAGAACAATTGATAATCCCATCAATAATGGTTACAACACATAAAACATCGTGGGCAACAACATCTTCAACAACATTCTCCACCCAGTCAGCTATATCATTTTTCACACCAACATAGTCCTGTACATGTGACAATGAGGGGGTGTTAGATATTTGAAATAACAGAATCCTTCATAGCACCCTATTGAACATCGACTGAAAAATGATCTAAAAGATGAAAGTTCATGGCAATTCAAAGATCTCTTCATGACATTAACATTCAGATTTTAAACTCACAATTTGACGGAGGTTGTTGGAAGTTGACCATGGAGGACTGTGTGTCAAAGTTGATGGATACTTGACTATCCATGTTTATCACCGTGTGCACACTAATGTCTCCAGCGCTGGTGCTTGTAGAGCCCCTTGCCACCATTGCAATTGTGCTACCTACATGAGTTATAATTGTGATAAAATCAGTCTAGTTCATGACACTAAATTTTCATATTTGAGCATTAATGTGTGCTATGTTACCTCTCCCCCGGGTGCTTCCTTCAGTGCTGCTGGCCCTACTAGTACTTCTCCCCCAGGCGGTACCTCTCCTACCCCTACCGCGGGTCTGACCTGCCAAAAGCATACATATTTTCTAGTGATTTGCATAACAATGTGTGCTATTGTAAGATTAAGTGATAGTACTTGGCCCAACTGAAGATGCCACCTGTGCCCTGAAGTCCCGCGATCAATGCCACCCAAGAGGGGGGGTGAATTGGGTGATAACAGATTTTTAGAACTTTTAACAAATTTAAAATATATATGAAGAGCAATCAACAAAAAGGAATAGATCTGAAGAAATCCAAAAAGGATCTGGCTAAAACAACCCCTATAGCAGTTCTTTGGTACTAGGCGGAGTCTAGGAATCCAAAGATTCTCTCACACAAGATATCTTCCTCCCGTCATGACTAACCATGTCGATTAGAAGGTACCTTTTGATATACCAGAGATCTCCCATAGAAGGTTAGTAAAGCTAGATCTAAACAAAGGAACTATGTGGTAACACAATATGCAAATGAGCTGGAGCAGAATGGAGGTAGGAGATAAGGAGCAAACCACAAAGAACACAACGATTTTTAGGTGGTTCGGATGCAACAACTGCAACCTACGTCCACCCCTCACACACGGTGAGAATTCACACACTATCTTTTAGGAAATTACAAGATCAACAACACACACACATGTGAAGAGTATAGAACTCCCACGAGGGTGCAAGAGCACCGACACACAAGAACGGTAAAGAACAACAAAGAACTCACGCACACACGGATCTGTCTAGATCCACACACACACAAGTGATTGAAGGTTACAAGAAGACACAACTCAGCTCAAACAAGAATGGAAGAGGAAGAATAAAAAATGAAAACACAAAACAAGCTCCCCCTTAATGGATGAAGGTGGTATAGGATGAAGCTTGCTCCCAGCTCGATCTCCACTTGATTTGGATGCAAATTTACCCTTGAAAATTTCAGCTCCTGGATGAAGAGTTCCCCACGGATCACTGTTCACGGCTACAGTACCAGCACCCTCTTCCTTGATAGCCTCCTCCTTGTTCTTCCTTGAAAAGTTTTAGGGTTTATGACCCCAATAGGATCTTTTATAGATCTTGGAAGGTCAGAAGACAAGCCCCAGACCAGATCCACAAATCACTCTTTGATTGAGGGCAATGGGATTAAACAAATGGGGGAGAGAATCTCTCCTCGTGCTTGGATTGGAAAGTCAACAAAAGGGGCTTCGAAGGGGTCGGTTGACCAAAGGCACTGGATCGGTCGACCGAAATCTGCAGGGTGAAGAACTTTCATTTATGGAAATTCTGGTCGACCAGCCACTACCCATTGGTCGACCGAAACCTGCAGGATTCGGAATTTTTCATTTCTAGAAATTCTGGTCGACCGGCCCTAGGGTGTGGTCGACCGAAATGACCCAGTCCTACAAAATTGAATTGTTAGCCCAATGAAATATATCAAAATGACAATGGCTTTAAGCGAATGATTGTTTCATGCATTTTGGGGTTTCTTTTGACTTAATTAACTCAGTTTGAAAACATTGATTCAAATAGAACTTTTGAGCTTTCCACAGATATTTAAACTCAAACTTAAACCCCCTTGACTCGAGTTTTGATTCCATTGACACGGACTGAGATAAAACCTTAACTCTGAGTTTTGTTATCATCAAACTCATTCAAGGAGACTCAACAATCTCCCCCTTTTTGATGATGACAAAACACGAGTAGAAAAGAGCATAGACGTGTCAACCAAGAAACAATTCATTTGAATCATTCATATATGCCCAGATGTTGATATGAAATAAAACAAGTAGAGCCAGTAGGTGGCCAATACCAAGTGCATTTCATCATTTCATTTCAGTGCATTGATCTAATACAAGGATTGACACACTGCAAGGACTTTTAACACGACTCACAAAATGCAAGGCACAAAATGCAAGCTTACAAAATGCAAAGAACTCAATGCAAAGAACTCACACTGACTCAACTCACAATGACTTAAGCATTCAAGCAAACAAACAAGATAACATGCATGTGATGCATAACTTATATAAGACCTGACGTAACTACTTCTCCCCCTTTGGCATCATCAAAATGGGGAGTTGGATATAGGACTTGTGGACATAAAAGACACGAAGGAAACACAAGGATAGCTACGGAGCAGGGTGATCCGGAGTCCCCTCGCGATCATCATCATCCAAAACACCGTTAACATCGCCGGAGTCTGCACCAGGAGGAGCAGGAGTAGGAGGTGGAGGAGGAGGAAGACGGTCCTAAATTCTATGTAGAAGATCATCGTGATGATAAAGTTGTCTACTGAGGCTAAGAAGGGCACGATTGTTAATCCGGAAGGCTCCGTGGTTATTCTCGTGGCTAGCATAGAGAGTGGCCATGTGGGTAGAAAGGTCATCCAGAGCATGGGTGAAAGAGTCCATTCGCCCAGTCATAGTGTCCATGAAGGTGTCCAGCCGCCCAAGGGATGAGTAAATCCGGGTTTCCATGCCTAAGACACGTCTATCAAGAGCCTCATAATCCCCCAAGTAGGATGACCAGCACCCTGAGTAGAGGACTCCCCGTGAAAAACCTGTGGAGGAGGTGGCATCTCCTGATCCATATGATGAGGTGAAGGTGGGGGAGGCTGATCCTCCGCCTGAACGGGAGGGGGTGCATCCCCATGATCCTGCTGCTGTTGTGGTTCTTCTTCATTTGCAAATTGTTCAGCATAGGTGGGAATATCCCTGGTAAGCTCACCATCTTCATTCCAGTAATATCCAAGATTGAAAAAGATCTTGTGTTCATTGTAGATATCATCTTGGCGAACTTGAAGTGACATATCATTCGCCAAATCTACCCCAACATAGATGAAGACTCCTGTCAACTGGGATGCATAAGGTAAAGATCACCCCAAGTTGGTTCGACATGAGTTAATCAAATCAGTCATGAGCTGACCCATATTCACGGAGTTCCCATTCATGACATGGTAAAAGAGGAACCTATGAACCTCTGTCACTTCATTTCTACTTCCACCTTTTGGATAAATCAAAGTAGTAAACATGTGGTGTAGAACACGCTGCAGTGGGGGAAAGTGATTGGCATTTAGCCGGATGAGATCACTCACACCCCGAATATAATCACAACCTGTCATAGCAAGGAATGTATCCTCCACTTCACCATGTCCAAAAGACATATCGCACCCCAGGCTGAGACTCCTAAGGCACGCCAAAAAAGGTCGGGTGCAATATGTATCTCAATATCCTGAACAACTGTGAATAATGCTCCATTTCTCTCAACTAGATTCCCATAAAATTGCTGGACTAGGTTTGGATAATACCTAGTATATCTGGAGACAAAATCAGTCCATCCGTCTTGAACCTAAAAAGTGCAAACAAATCTGGCAAAATCTCAGTCACCTCCTGAAAATCAACCAGGCGAGGGTTGATGATGGGCCGTGGAGGTAGACGAAGTGCCGGTGCCCGCTGTGGATGAGCCGGGGCCTCCCGTCTCTGACTGCTGCTTCCCCTTGAGTGGAACGCTGAGAGCTCCATCTAGGCGGCATCTTAGACTAGGAAACCCGCTGTGAATCCCTTCCGAACAGAGTAGACTCAACCCGTGGGATGGAAGTGGACTAAGGAACACTTCTGGAGGCTTGGACAGACTTTCTCCACCTCTGGAATATAGGAAGAAGCTGTACGACTGCACAAGCAACCGTGGAGAATCGCGTCCCGGGATGGTGACGAATCGACGGAGGTTGTGCGGATGAAAGAACGGTGGGGTTTTAGGGCTTGTGGAGAGGGGGTTTTGTGGTTTAGGGTTAGGGAAAAGTATGTGAGAGAGAATGGATGGGTTAGAATGAGAGAAGAAGGGGAGAAAACCCCTTAAGTAGGGGGTCGCCGGGTCCCGGTCGGACCGGTTCGCCGGTTTCGGTCGACCGAACCGGGTGGGCCGGTCGACCGAAATGGTCGATTGGCCCAAAGCCCCATTTGAATTTTTTTTAATTGAAAGCCTCCATATCTCTGCCTTATTCGAGCTCCCTTCACATGGTGGTATTCATCCCCCTTTTTTTGTTTCTTTTTCCTTTTTTGTTTTCTTTCTTTTTCCTTCTTTTTTTTTGCTTCTTTGGGGAGAATTTCAGTAAATGACTTCAGATGAATCAACGAACGAGGTTTTTCTGAAAGCTCCCCCTCAGTTACTGCCAAGTGTCCCTAGGTCATTTGTCCACATTTATTTGTCAAGGAGTATTGGGTTTTAGAAATATTCAAGGAGGGGTATATATACATATATATACAATCACGCATGCAGGATGATATCATACAGAAAAGAGTAAAAACACACAACATGGTGATGCATGTCATACTATCTACCCTTTATGCTTCTGATATGCATCACTCATCCTAATGCAGACCTAAGTGTGTATGCCCTCACCCTTGCACATGCCAAGTTCCCTTCTAATCTTGTTGAATTGCTCCTGGTTTAAGGGCTTTGTGAAGATATCGGCCAATTGATTATGAGAATCAATAAAATTCAGCTCAAAAACCCCTTTGCCTACATGATCTCTCAAGAAATGGTGCCGAATGTCTATATGCTTGGTCCTAGAGTGTTGAACAGGGTTTTTTGACAAACTGATTGCACTTGTATTGTCACACAAAATTGGAACACATTTTATTTCAACATCCAAATCAAGCAATTGATTTTTGATCCAAAGTACTTGGGCTCCACAACTTCCGGCGGCTACATATTCAGCCTCGGCCGTTGAGAGAGCTACTGAATGTTGTTTCTTGGAGGCCCATGAAACTAGGCAACCACCAAGAAACTGACAGTACCCACTAGTACTTTTTCGATCAACAATGCAACCAGCATAATCGCATCGGTATATGCAATCAAATCAAATGAACTGCCGATCGAAACCACAAGCCAAAGTCTAGTGTGCCAATCAAATACCGAAAAATCCGTTTAACAGCCATTAGATGTGATTCTTTTGGATATGATTGAAAGCGAGCACAAAGACATACACTGAACTGAATATCAGGGCGACATGCTGTTAAATACAGTAGTGATCCAATCATATCTCGAAATAGTGTAGGATCTACTGTTTTACCATTTTCATTTTTGTCCAACTTCGTGGTTGTGGCCATCGGAGTTGATATGGGTTTTGCTTCTGCCATTCCGTATTTCTTCAACAGCTCCATTGTATACTTGGCTTGGTTTATGAAGATGCCCTCGGGTGTTTATTTTACCTGCAATCTAAGAAAGAAGGTTAGTTCACCCATTAGACTCATTTCAAACTATCCTTGCATTATTCTTGCAAATTCATCACATAAAGTATTGTTAGTAGCTCCAAAAATTATGTCATCAACATACACTTGAACTACCAATATATCTTTACTTGATTATCTTTTGAAGAGTGTTTGATCAACCTTACCTCTTTTGAACCCATTTTCAGTCAGAAATGAAGTGGACCTTTCATACCATGCCCTTAGTGCTTGCTTAAGCCCGTACAACGCCTTCTGGAGCTTGTACACATGTCATGGGTGCTTGGAATCTTCAAAGCCTGGATATTGTTCTACAAAAACATCCTCTTTGATATACCCGTTAAGAAAGGTAGATTTAACATACATTTGAAATAATTTGAAGTTCAATGAGCAAGCAAACGATAATAAAATCCGGACTGCTTCTAGAATACCAACCGGGGCAAAAGACTCATCAAAATCAATCCCCATCTCCTGGCTATACCCCTTGGCTACAAGCCGGGCCTTATTCCTAACAACCACACCCGTATCATTCAGCTTGTTTCTAAAAACCCATCGGGTTCTTATTACGGGTTGATTTCTAGGATTTGGCACGATAGTCCACACCTCGTTTCTTTCAAATTGGTGCAACTCTTCATGCATAGCCTGGATCCAGGATTCATTTTGTAAGGCATCATGAATGTCCTTAGGCTCCCCTTGAGAAATTAAGACAATTAAATCCTCCTCTTCTACCTACCTTAGGGAAGATCTAGTTCTTACCCCATCTTCTGGATTACCTATGATGTTTTCAGCGCGGTGATCTTTCAGAAGTGTGGATGATCTTGGCAAATCCGGGTGTTGCACTTGCTGTTCTTGAAGTGTTTCAATTGAGGGATCCTCATCTTCTTCACTTTTGCTGGATCCCCCTTCTGTTGGCTCATCCTTGGCCTTGACATCATTCAGATTTTTGGAATCCTCATCTGCATCCATAATTTGAACAGATTAGTTTGTTAGTTTTAACTCAGATTCATCAAAAATCACATGAGGACTTTCTTCAACAACCAAGGTCCTCTTATTGAACAGTCGGTAGGCTCTAGAGTTATGTGCATAACCTAGAAAAATTCCTTTGTCACTTTTCTCATCAAACATTCCTAGATTAGTCTTACCATTGTTCAAGATGAAACATGAGCATCCAAAGGGTTTAAGATGAGAAATGTTTGGTTTCTTACCCTTGTACAACTCATAAGGAGTTTTCTTTAAGATGGGCCTTACCATTGCCCTGTTGATGATGTAGCATGTTGTACTCACCGCCTCAGCCCAAAAGTATTTGGGTAGGGAATTCTCACTTAACATGGTCCGTGCCATGTCTATCAGGTTCTATTTTTCCTCTCCACCACTCCATTCTGTTGAGGCGTCCTTGGTGATGAAAAATTATGCGTGTATCCTTGCTCTTCACAAAACTTGCTGAAATCATGATTCACAAACTCTCCACCGTGATCACTTTGAATGGTAGTGATAAGATAACCTCTATCATTCTGAACTTTCCTGCAAAAAATTTGGAATTCCATCACGACAACATTTTTATTGGCTAAAAAGAGCACTATGTAAATCTGGAAAAATCATCAACAATCACAAAATCATAAGATTGTCCTCCTAGGCTGGAAGTCCTAGTTGGACCAAAGAGATCAAGGTGCAGCAATTCCAAGGGCCTAGCGGTAGAAAGTATGTCCTTATTTTTGAAGAAGATTCGTGTTTGCTTGCCTTTTGTGCAAACTTCACAGATTTTATCACTTTCAAACTTTAATTTTGACAATCCATTCACTAAGTCATGTCTAGACAACTTGGAGATTACTCCAAAACTAGCATGATCTAATCTTCGGTGCCATAACCATGCATTTTCATGATTGTTTGCTATAAGTTAAAATCATCACACGAGACATTATCAATATCAACAGTATAGACATTGTTATTCCTTTTCCCAATAAATTTGATCTCATTTGAGTTCTTATTCATGACAATGATGTGGGTTTCATCAAAAATAATTTTAAACCTCTTATCGCACAGTTGACTTATACTCAACAAATTATGATTTAGATATTTCACCAAAAGCACATCTTCAATAAGAATTTCAGAATTCTTACCTATGTTGTCAATCCCAATGATTTTACCTTTGTCCTTGCCTCTGAAGACAACTGAACCACCATCCTTGTCTTGTAGTGTAGAGAACACCTTCTTGTCCCATGTCATATGCCTTGAACAACTGATATCCAAGTACCATTTGCTCCCCCTGCTTCAAGACATATCTGCAAGAAAGAAAAATTCTCATGCAATTATTTTTGGTACCCAAACTAGTTTGGGTCCATGAGAGTTAGTCTAATTCTGTGCATATCTTTTCTTGGTCCAAAATGCATGATTTCTTGGTGAGTTTTGTCTAAACCAACAATGAGCAATAACATGTCCAAAACGACCACAATGAAAGAATTTACATTTGAAGACCTTCTTGGAAATTGGCGTGATTTTGATTGAACATGTATTGGCTTAGAGTGTGAATATGACGCACAATCATTTCCTTTTTCTTGCACATGGGATGTGGTGATCTTACGCTCAAAGGATTTTTTGTTTTGAGGACTATACCCCAAACCTTCCTTTTGGAAGTTAACCTTAACCCCCAACAAGTTATCTAGTTTTGTTTCCCTTTAACAAACCTAGACAAAGTGGACTGAAGTTCAGCCACTTCTTCACCCAAAATCCCATTTCTCCTTTCAAGTTCTGACTTTGTGAATTTCAGAACTTCTTCTTCCTTTTTCAGTCTTTCACACACTTTTTCAATATCAAACATTTTACATGAAATCTCTTCTTTGGTTCTTTTAATATCTGAAATTGTTTGCAACAAGCTTTCTTTTTCTTCAGTTAATTCAAACCACTCTTGTTCCAGTTTCTCAAATTTAATAAAGATATCCTCATCAATCTTTTTCTTGAGATCTTTATTTTCAGACCTGATTTTCTTATATTTCAAGTAAAGTTTCTCATATTCAGATTCCCATTGTTCATTCGAAATAAAATCAGGGTCAGAGTTTACCTCCGGAGTCTCATCTTCATGTGCCATGAGACACAAGCTCTCCACCAGTTCTTGAATCTCCTCGTCGGACGGTTCGTCATCTTCGTCGCTCCATGTGGCGACCATAGCTTTGGGCTTCTTATCCTTCTTGAATTTTCTCTTTAGATCTGGGCACTCTCCTCTCATGTGCCCAGGCTTCTTGCATTCGTAGCATATGATGCTACTCGGCTTGCTCGACTCACCTTTGGTTTGTGTGGGCTTCCTTTGACCCTTTCTGAAGTTGCCTTGGAAGTTTCTCTTCTTCCTCAGAAATCTTTTCACTTGGCGAGTGATCATAGCCAATTCTTCTTCTTCGTTGCTCCCGTCACTAGATTCTTCTTCTTGGGAGTCGTCATCGGATTGATGAGCTCCCAATCCAATCACCTTCTTCTTCTTGATATCTTCCTCGGCTGTCCTCTTCATATTTATCTCATAGGTCATGAGTGACCGTATGAGTTCATCGAGAGTAAGTGTGGACAGATTCTTGGAGTCTTCAATGACGGTGGCCTTGGTGTGCCACGCAGGAGGGAGGGATCTTAGCACTTTTCTCACGAGCTCAGAATTAGTGTAATCTTTCCCAAGACTTTTGAGACCATTCGTGATCTCAGTTAGCCTTGCGAACATTTCTGAAATTGTCTCTTCAGGCTTCATCTTGAAGAGCTCATAATCTCAGACCAGAAGGTTGGCCTTGGTGTCCTTGACCTCGGATGTCCCCTCATATATGAGCCGCAGTTTGTCCCACATTTCTTTAGCCGAGTTGCATATGGAAACACGAGAAAATTCATTAGGGTGTATTGCACATTACATAATATTCATAGCATTGAAATTAACAGTGCATTTTTTAATTTCTTCGGGTGTCCATTTTGCTTCATCATCCCCGAGTTTGTAAGGACCCTTGTCCACAACTCTCCAAACTTCATACTCTTGAGCCCTCAGAAAAATATTCATTCTATTTTTCCAGTACGAGTAGTTTGAACCGTGAAAGAAGGGACGATAGTTAATGGAGTGACCCTCGGGCATCATACCCTTGTTTGCCATTGATCTGGATCTTACTCTAGATCGTTAGATCTGTGAAAGATAGAGCCTTAGCTCTGATACCAATTGAAGTCCCGCGATCAATGCCACCCAAGAGGGGGGTGAATTGGGTGATAACAGATTTTAAGAAGTTTTAAAAAATTTAAAATATATGTGAAGAGCAATCAACAAAAAAGAATAGATCTGAAGAAATCCAAAAAGGATCTGGCTAAAACAACCCCTATAGCAGTTCTTTGGTACTAGGCGGAGTCCAGGAATCCGAGGATTCTCTCACACAAGATATCTTCCTCCCGTCAGGACTAACCGTGTCGATCAGAAGGTACCTTTTGATATACCAGAGATCTCCCGTAGAAGGTTAGTAAAGCTAGATCTAAACAAAGGAACTATGTGATAACGCAATATGCAAATGAGCTGGAGCAGAATGGAGGTAGGAGATAAGGAGCAAACCACAAAGAACACCACGATTTTTAGGTGGTTCGGATGCAACAACTGAAACCTACGTCCACCCCTCACACACGGTGAGGATTCACACACTATCTTGTAGGAAATTATGAGATCAACAACACACACACACACACACACACATGAAGAGTATAGAACTCCCACGATGGTGCAAGAGCACCGACACACAAGAACGGTGAAGAACAATGAATAACTCACACACACACGGATCTGTCTAGATCCATACACACACAAGTGATTGAAGGTTACAAGAAGACACAACTTAGTTCAAACAAGAATGGAAGAGGAAGAACAAAAAAAATGGAAACACAAAACAAGCTCCCCCTTAATGCATGAAGGTGGTATAGCATGAAGCTTGCTCCCAGCTCGATCTTCACTTGATTTGGATGCAGATTTACCCTTGAAAACTTCAGGTCCCGGATGAAGAGTTCCCCACGGATCACTATTTACGGCTACAGTACCAGCACCCTCTTCCTTGATAGCCTCCCCTTGTTCTTCCTTGAAAAGCGTTTTTGGGTTTATGACCCCAATGAGATCTTTTATACATCTTGGAAGGTCAGAAGACAAGTCCCAAGCCTGATCCACAAATCACTCTTTGATTGAGGGCAATGGGCTTAAACAAATGGGGGAGATAATCTCTCCTCGTGCTTGGATTGGAAGGTCAACAAAACGGGCTTCGAAAGGGTCGGTTGACCGGAGGCACTGGAGCGGTCGACCGAAACCTGCAAGATTGGGAATTTTTCATTTCTAGAAATTCTGGTCGACCGGCCACTGCCCATTGGTCAACCGAAACCTGCAAGATTGGGAATTTTTCATTTCTGGAAATTCTGGTCGATCGCCCCAAGGGTGTTGGTCGACCGAAATGACCTAGTCCTGCAAAATTAAATTGTTAGCCCAATGAAATGTATCAAAATGAAAATGGCTTTAAGCGAATGATTGTTTCTTGTATTTTGGGGTTTGTTTTGACTTAATAAACTTAGTTTGAAAAACATTGATTCAAATAGAACTTATGAGCTTTCCACAGGATAATTAAACTTAAACCTAAACCCCCTTGACTCGTGTTTTGAATCCATTGACACGGACCGTGATAAAACCTTAACTCTGAGTTTTGTTATCATCAAAATCATTCAAGGAGACTCAACATGCCCCTTCACCACCCCCACTGGTTTGAGCTGGCTAGCCCTACCACTAACATTTACGAACTTGAGCGATTTTCTTGGGCCTTGCCTACAACATAAATTGCAATATTATGCACAGAGCAAATAGAGCAAATACAATCCTTAACTGTAATACAAACTTACTTCTGGGTCACAGTTGTTGAACCTACTCTAACATCTGTAACTGTAGATTGTTGTCCTGGGAGGGGTTCTTTGCAAGTACTTTTATGGTGGCCCCATTCCCCACATCTTGTGCCTTTATGGCATCTCCTTGTTGTCTTTTTATTTTCATCAGAATCTCTAATCCTCTTCATTTGAGGTTGACCTCAGGGTCTTTGGCAGCAAGGAGGAAGTCAACATAATCCACAGTCTGTCACATGCTCTTATCTGGCAATGGTTGTATGGATTTTGCATATGTGGCTTTATATGGCTCAATGGAATAACATCTATCAACAAATTGATTGATTTGGAGGCCCCTACGGGCATCAACATCAACAACAACATGTTGGTAGGGCAGCCCATTGACTTGCCATTTTTGGCAAGAATAATACATCTCGTCCAATTTAACAATGCACCTCTTATATGGGCTTTCCACTTCTGCCATAAAATCAGTGGAATATATGACTACATATTTTCTCAACATCTTAACAATTGCATTTAAATAGCCAACTGTCCGTGGCACAAGCTTTTCTTTCAACGTGCGTGCATGTCTCCTCCTATTGTCCATATTCACCATGATTTTCTGCCTGATTTCATCTAACATGTCTACAAGTGGCAGGCCTCTCATATCACCAACAAATGAATTAAAGGACTCTGCTAGGTTGTTAGTGATGTAGTTTAGCTTACCCTTATCATGAAATTAGCATCTCGACCATGCATAATGCAGAGTATCTAAATAGGAAGCAGCATGTGCGTCCACTTTCTTCATGTAAAATATAGCTTCTTTATATCCTTGAATTATGTAACATTTTGATGCAGTCCATGCAGCATTCTTGAAGGCTGGGCTTGGCCATTTCTTCTTGAAATTTCTGTAACGGTGCCGCATACAAAACCTATAGATAATTTCAAAATAGAATCTCATCAGTAAAATAAAATGTACGGTTACTGTAATTAATTATTGTAATTATGGATTTTTGCAAATTTAAACTCATAAATAATGTACATAAATAATGTAATTCAAGAATGTAATTACCTATGCTCGGCACTGGAAAGATATCTAGGACAGCCACGTCAATACCCTTTTCCATATCAGATATGAATGTAATCCATGTAGGATGTCCAATAGCCTTCTTCAAAAGGTGTAAAAACTATATCCATGAGTCTATACTCTCCCCCTCAATAACACCATATGCAACTGGGAACAAACAATGATTCCTATCAAGAGAACTGCATCCACCAAGATCCCAGTATAATGCCCTTTCAAGTGACACTCGTCTATGCCCAACACTGGATGGCAGCCATCTTTGAAACTACTGATACTTGCCCCTAAGACAATGAACACCCTCTGAAAATAGGCATTCATGCCAATCTTGTACTCTAGAACTGGGGATGGGTCGTTCTGCTTTAACTCATTCAATAGCTGTGGTAAATACTTGTATGTTTCCTCAACTTTCTCGAAAACCTTTTCCTTTGCTAACTCTCATGCACGCCTAATGCGGTGATAAGGGATTGAAATATTGAAAGACTTTAATAAATCAGCTTGCAACTTTCTAGGGGGTATGTCAGGGTTGTCATTCACTGCTTCCTTTACCCTTGCTGAAACCCAATCTTTTGATGCCATCCTGTTATCGCACCTTGATGTGGCCGAACATGTGTGCTTTTCCTGCATTGTTTTGACTGTAAAAGTAACTCCATCCTGCAGTCTTGAGGCATGCACTCTCCATTTGCAATTAATATTTGCACACACAACAGTAATCCTCATGCTATCATTTTTCACTTGCTTGAATTCAAATTGAATTTTTATAGCATGATGACGTAGAGCAATCATGTACTCCCTACTATTTGCAAATAGAGCACCAACTATTATATTTGGGCTCTCTTCATCAACCTCTAGCAAATCTCTATCATCATCTGACACAGGTCCATCAATATCTGATTCATCTGAGGTAGATGGCCTTGAATGATAACTGTCTTCAGTGTGTACCTCATCAATTTTCAACCACACTCTCCTCAGAATCACTATACTCATCTTCATATGCAATAAATTCTGAGTCACTGTCATCTGATTCAGATTGCATCTTGTTCTTTAAAATTTGATAATCCTCATCAACAATAGAAAAGGCTTGCACTTGTCTATCCTGGGTAGAGGCTTGAAGACTAACAACCTCTACTTCATGAACAATATCATCATCATGCACAACCTCATCTTGAACAACCGCAACATCATGAACAACCCCATCTTGAACATCCATCCCATCAAGATCAACAACTATCTGAGAATGGGCCTAAGCATCGGGGTCAACCTGAGTAGACTGGCTGGGCACACCATTCTATGGATTATTCGTTGGTTGCAAGTCTAATGGCAAGCCGTCCAATGTGCTAACATATATTATCATCTTCCCTATGGGCAAATGGGCTTTCATCACCTCATACAATTAAGGATCAGAGATTATTTCCTCATACTGAACAGGTCTGATATTAGGCAATTCATAATGAAATTCTAGACAATGTGTACTTTCCCAATTAGATATATGCCTCATATCCTCAATTATTATGCATCTAATGTAGTAATTAGGATATGCCACTACTGTCTTACTCTGCCCTAATGTGTGTGCCCTCCTCCCAGACTTTAATGTTTTTCAATAACCACCAAACTTATAGGTCAACTTTAATGATGGCTCCCTTTCCCCCATTTTTATAATCCAAGAATCCGAGGATACTAACAAGATCTTTAGAACAGTAAATAATCTCACAAAATTAACACCAAAAATGAGATTACAACATACTTAATCCTAAGAAACAAACTAGATGATGTAATATAGCTACCACACAACACCAATTGAATGCAATAGGATCTTCTTAATCAAAAAATAAACAAACTACGAACACACATCAAACAAGGCTCAATATTCCTTCTGTCAAAGATTCGTCTGAAACTGAAATCGTAGCCATTAAAAAATCCCAATGCTCAACGCTCAAACTGAAACCCTTACCTGGACCACGATTTGCTCTTCACAGTTAGTTCAAGGAGATCCAAATGTCCTTCTCCTCAACAAAATCTTACCATGCTTACACAAATATTGAGTTCGTGGTCGCTTGCTTGACAGAGTGCTGTTCTTTGTGCCCTCGGCCTGCTCCTCTCAACTGCGTCAAACCTAGAAGAAATATTCGGTCAAGAGTCCACCTCCACTCTGTACGGCTCCGTTGTTTGCACAGTGCGGCTCCTCTCCTCTGACGATCAATGTGCCTCTGTCATACGCACAGTGGCAGCCGGTGTAGATGAGGTGTAGTGGTCGGAAGCTAGCCCTCCGTCGCATGACCTCGTTCCTTCGCAAAGAGGAGCAAATGGGGAGACATTGAGGTAACTAACCAAGGGTTGTTTTGGTATTTTTGCAACCTATGGTCAAACTAACTTAAGTTGGGTTTAATTTCATTGGAAATAAGAAACGATAGGGACTTATGTGTTTAACGGCATCGATTCCAGGGGCTTTTAAAACAATCATCAGATTTGGGGGACTAATAAGTAATTAGCAAAGTTTATAGGGACTAATATGTAAAAATCCCTAATTTATTTTCTTACAATTACTACATGTGTACGATATGTATGTCATTGTCATATGAATTGTTGCCGTAGGTGCATGCATGACCTGAAAATGAAAGTTCACAACAAGGTGAAAGTGGAGAATTCAATTATCGAGACATACATTATTGAAGAAATATCGAACTTTTATTCGATGTACTTTGAACCAGAGATACAAACTCGTCGTACTCGACCTCCATGTAATGATGACAGGGAGAGCTTGTTGAATTCGACTTGCTCTCTATATTTAAGTATCCAGGACGTGCTTTCGAACGTTGTTTGACTCACACTCTCGAAGAAAGAGAGTTGTATGTTGCAGAGATCTATATCTTTATAAATTGTACTGAGATTGAACCTTATGTTGAGCAAGTGATCAACTCACATTTCCTTATATACATAAGTTGTTTGCCCTTCTTCTTGCCATTTACAGTAGTGCTGCATTCATATTACAGACAATTTGATTTAAAATTAGTCCAAAGCTAACCATATCTCACTGCCATGAAAGTTGAAAAGGAATTAGAGAAGTCTTTTGCCAAATTGTTGAAATATCAAGTGTCAAATATTGAATATATATGTTATCATTTACTTCTCTTGAGAGGAATGTCCAATTTTTAACTAGTCTGATTCATATATACGTTGAACAAGGCTTAATTACTAATGAAGGAGTTCAGGAGATAAGTTATCGCCTCTCGAAAGTCGCACGTGCCTATCCAAGATTTATTATGAATGGATTTAGATTTCACATAAGAGATTATGGATGAAATAAGTCTACAATGAACATCAGCATATATGTTAAAGGTAGTACATATAATGAAAATAAATTTGACTACTATGGTATTCTAGAGGTCTTAGAATTATAATATTTGGGATAAGATAACCATATGTTCCTATTTCAATGTCATTAGTTTAATCCTAATTCCGTTCAAAAGCACACAGCATATGAGATTGTCGATGTCAAACATAAGTCCAAATTGAATACATATGAGGCATTCATTTTGGTCGTACAAGCCCAGCAAGTGTATTATTCAAGCTATTCATCATCCAGGAATAAAGATTATTGGGTAATTTGTAGGGTTAAAGCAAGGATTTTTCCTAATTATGAGTTGGATCTGACTGAAACTGTACATGAGGATGCCAATGCTGATATTTTTCAATCAAACTAGGCTGACGCTGTAGAGTTGGCTACTTCTACGCATCTTAATTTGGACGAATCTGATGAGCCACTTTGGTTATATAAGGAAGATGAAGTGGAAGAAGTCGATTCAGTTGAGCTAAATCGGGGCGTTATAGGGCAGGAGGAGTCTTTTGAGGAGGAAGGGTGTCCCAGTGATGAGGATAAAGATGATGACAAAGATGAAGCTGAGGTAGACATATCGTTAGTATCTAAAGAGGAAATGGATAATGTTTGAAAATTTTATAAAAAAATTTACATCTTTCTATATTTTATAATAACAATTGTAAATCTTATATTGTTGTGGATTAATATGCATTAATTTTATTATTCTCAATAATGAGATGGTTCGAGGAGGTCGAGCGAGTAGTAGGAGTGGGAGGAGATAGGTCAGTGGGAGGGGCTCTAGTCCCTCTTCTTTTGCATCTACATTGAGCACACCACCACTATCTCCAGGTATAGGTATGTTTATTTAAATTTCTAGATAAATGTTTATTGATTATATTCTTTGCTTATGACATTCAATTCTTCTAGGCCTGAGTGCCCCTATACCAACTAGATAGGGCACATTGCCACCACCTTCGGGTACATGTATGTCTATTTAAATTTCTAGATAAATATTTATTGATTATATGCTTTGCTTATGACATTCAATTCTTATAAGCCCGAGTGGCCCTGTACCAGCTGGGCAAGGTAGACTGCCACCGCTACCACTACCACTACCACTACCACTGTTGACCCATACTACCACTACGAGTTTCTTAATTATGGTAATTTTCATTAACTACTTCTATTTTACTTGCGCATGTATCTGTTAGTTCCTCCGCCCTGCCGACAGATGATGCCAGCTGTCATCACGGAGGTGATCTAGTGGGGGTCTATGACACACGTCTGACGTGCTGAATTTTCAAGTAAGTACATTAATTTAAGAATTATGTTTATTATCTATTCATCAACTTTGTAATGCCAACCATTTTAACATTTGTAATTGCAGGGATAAATTAGAGCCCACTTAGACTTCCCATTATGCTATGGAGACTTGTCAGCCGCACATTCTCGAGTCAGTAACATCCTTCAGGCAATTTTCGATTGCCGTCCAAGATTTATTATTTGACATGTTCATGGTATATAGTTTAATCTTTTAAATCACATCTTTCCCAACTCTTCCTTTCATTATACTAAATTATATAACTTAATTTCTTTATAGCGGAGATATTAGTTCACAAGACCCTCGGACGAGGTGTGAGCTTAGTTTGCCTGGGAGGCTATTACAAAAGCTAATTACAAAATGACATTGTACCAGGCCAGCAAAAAGGCGAAGAAGGATTCCGGGAGTGAAAACAAAATTCGCTAGAAGGAGCACAACCCTACTTGGATAAGGAGGGAGCATTGGGAGTAGGTGTGTGACAAATGGGCCGAGGAGAAGTGGCAAAAAAAGTCCCAAAAAGCAGCGGAAAATCAGGCAGCATAGCCAGACGCTAACGTGCAAATGAGTGGGTCCGTCTCTTTCGTGACCCATAAACATAAAATGGCAAGTAATATTTCTAATTTTTTTATACTTTATTCATATATGTTCTCATTTCAAATATTATTTATAAAATAGACAGAGGAGCTTAGACGTCCTCCATCATTCCGGGAGCTATCCTCCATCGTTTTGGGAGCTATTCGAGAAACCCCACAAGAAGAAGGGACAGATAAGTTCTTCAGCAAGAGAGGCCGCTCGATAACGATAAGTTTACATACACAGACAAGTTTTTTTCATTTCAAATATAAATAATTAATATAAAATTTATAATCTTTTTGATTTAATTTGCAGGAGTCATATAACAGACAAATGACTAAGAATTATAGGGAGGAGGGCACGTATGTAGTAAACTGATAAAATAAAATAAATAAAATATAATAAAATGTACAAATTTAAGAGATCATAATTATTAAAACAAAATCTATAAAGCTTAAGGGGCTTTTGATAAGAAAGTCACATTTATAGAAAAAAAAGGGCTTAGCATGGGCCCTTAGAGGATGGGCATCTTAGTGGGCCTTTGTCCCGTAGATCTTGTTGTGCTATCGTAAACCGTAGGGAGTGTCATGTAGGGATAGTGGCGCAAGACGACTCTATTACGGGAAGGATGAGAATTGGCTTTAGCAATAGAATCTTGTTTTAATAGAAGTCAGACTCTAAAATGCTAGTAGGACTCTTGGGAGGTCGATACTCTATAATAAGGACCCCCCCCTTTTTGCGCTAGTAGAGCCTACTGATGCCACGAAGGTTTGATTTGAGGAGGATCGTTTCTACGTGAGAGATCGAGGCTACGGTGCATGGGAGCATACCGCAGGGCTAGGAGAGGCCATAGAGAGTCTTTAGAGGGTGAGCTTCATCCCTTAGGTCGTCTTCTTTCAAGGTAGGTGTTCTCTCATATGAAAACAACCTATAAATCGTACAGTCGCATCTGTAGGATCGAGCTCCATCACTTTTTGGAGATTTTCTGCATATGCATAATACTCAAGTGACGCATCTAGAGAGGCATCTTCATCATCGACTGTTTGCTTTAATTCTGCAAATTTTGGGGGGCAGATCTATTCACTCCCTCTATCTCTACTATATCGTCACCAACCCCCCCATGTAACTATTTATAGACTTCTTAGTTTTCACAAAAACCCTCATAACTCCAAAATTGCACAAATACTCTCGCCGCCCATAACCTAATGTATGCGACCCTCTAGGTCCAATGTCATTCTTGTTTCAGGCCCACTAAGCATATGAACTCTTTCTTAACTTTTCCATGTTAATGTTTAATAAGGAATTAATTATCTAATCATCTTGTTGCTCAAATAATTAATTTGTCATCTCTTGATTTATAATCATCTCATGATTATTCTTTTACTAGATTTTCAAGTCATGGTCACACCAAGTAACACTCTGTGACCCCAGAAGACAAAGGGGATCTATTAAACCACTCTGGGATCATTTTGCCTACAGTAACCACATAGTTATAATACTTCGTACATACACAATATCCCTTATCACAATTAAGGCTATAGTCATACTATCAAACCCTTTTTACTTATCATGTTTATTAAATTGAACATAGAAGGATCAAAAGAGAGAGAGAGAGAATCATGGGATCAAGCTCATGACATGGTTAAGGTTCACAGAGAATCATAGACGATGCAGTAATTATCTTTTATAACTTAGATTTCTTCTTGATAAGTTGCATTTTTGTAGGTTTTAGAATCAAGACAATGTTTTTAGTAAATAATTCACAGGTTATTACATAGTTAGAAAACAAAATTTACACTATTGAATCACGTCCTACCATGTGGACGCCAAATATAAATCGCGTCAAAAGGGAAAGATGCAAATAATAAATTCATGCCTTATATCTTCGGTGCGGATATGACATGAACGATAAATCACGTCAAGGATATTAGACACCTTTCAATGAGCGTCATCTAGTCACGACGCAATTCACAAACAGTATTAAAAACTCATAGAAATGTCCATAACTCGATATAGCTGGATTAAATCATAAAATTGGCGATCGATAGTTTATGATAGATAGTGATTCAAGTATCAAAATGAAAAGCACATAAGAAACTACTTATCATGTTGTTTAATTAAGTTTTGCCAGAGAGAACACCTACCTTAGAGTAGGAAGAAGAAGCAGTTGGAAGAGTAACGCCTGAGGAAGAACCCTAAATGATCTCCTCCTCCAGGAACGAACTCCCATCCAGGCTGGCCACACCACTATCTTACACAACAATAGAGTTTTGCTGGGGGCTAAGGGACCTATTTATAGATTAAGAGTTCTAAGAGTCCTAATTAAACTAATATTACATTACACGATAAGTACTATTCCTTGTTAAACTCTTAGTTACTCAAACAACCACCTCTGACTGCCCCTCTACTTATTAGGGTTTTAGTATATTAAGGTTTAACGGTTTGGTGGGTTTTAAACATTCTTTATTATATTAAGGTCCACTTTCACGCAAAGCCCATTATGTTATCGACAAATATTCTTTAAGTTAATTATTCTATGGCCCAAATAGAATTAAACACTTTCATAAGAAATTATTTGCTAAATTGTATTTAAGTTGAATTTAAATTATTTATTACCGTTAATCTCATTCATTTATTTTCTTAACTAACTTTAAGTAATTTTATCCATTAAATGTCACATCATTAATTTGAGACTTTTATATTTATTCACTCTCTTATGTATTTTAAGGGACTACACATTAAATGATAACTCGCCATCTTTTGTTTTACGACATTTATCCTAAATATGATCACTTAAATTTTATGTTTAATTTTGATCTTAAATATTCTTTAGTGCTTTATTAAATTTAAGTCGCCAATAAATAGTTAAATCTTTTAATAAAACACTATTAATTTAGAATTCAGTTGAGATAATTATTACGTCTATCTTATGAGTCTCTCTTTTAATTTTTAATTATATATATATCTCAAATATTTATTTAAGGGATTCTATTTTTAAATATATCTTTAAACGATTAATTAACTTATCAATATTTAAATGTGAGGAAATCTATTCTTACAATATTTCTTATCATTTCAAGAGTTTTTCTCCTCATTATCCTATAAATACTTTCAAGGGATTCCACATATGAAATGTGTTGTTAAATTAATAAGATGATGGATAAACACATTATTGGTTGACTAATTAAATGCAGGAATTCATGTTACAATACTACTTTTCCTTTTATTTGTAAATTAGTTTTAGAATCTTTTAAGAGAATAAATGCACCGTTATAATAATAGTATTTCAAACATCATTAATAGTTATTAATTAAATGTCAAATTAAGTTTTCATAAGGAATGCAATTATTAGAGTAGAAGGTAGTTTCTTATTATTTAGTTCTCTTTTAACTTTACTCTTATTAACGAGATCTTCTTTTCAACTTTTAACCTTATCAAATATATTCATATTTTAATTAAAACTAAATTATTTTATTTAATATTTTCCCTTTAATTGATAATTTTATTATTATTATTATTATTATTATTTGTAACCTATTCATTTCCTTGAATTCTATTAGGTTGGGTTTCCTAGTAAATCTATTGATTCTTAATTTAATTGGCCTTAAATTATAACATTAACTTATTCTTCTTTCTTTCCCTTCTATTTATTTACATAAGACTTGTCTAAATTCTTATATATTTTTGCTAAGTTATCAGACTATATCCATAACATTAATTCATGCTTATCTTCTCTTTTCTCATTTTTATTTTTAGTTATGTTTTCTTTATTTCTATTTTAATCTTACAATTAGCAGGGGTATTACAATTGGGAAAAAATTACCCTAACCGAAGGAATATGAACTGAATCGTACCCTTCGGAAGTCGAACAAGACCCACCTTGTGAAAGGTTGCCTTCCCCTCGAGCGGTGCATAGAGCAAAAGGCTAAGGAAAAAGTGATGCCGGTCGATCCCATCAGCACCGACATGTGGCTCCCAGCTTGCCATTCCACGGTAAGCACCTGTCAAATTTCCAATTTCAAGCATCACAATGGCAATGCAACACATTCACAAGCGATGATATCAGCAACTCATGAGTGCACTATCATGGAAACCCTCCCCAAAATCGCACATCCTCTTGTGGATCGCATGCAGCTTATCGAGGTAGGCAATCACCCAATCCTTGCGCATTGCTCGGTTTATGATTCCCTACCGACACTTGTCAAGCAGCAATCAAAAGAAAACAACATCAAGAAAAGTCCTTTGGACTTATGCCAAAGCATTATCACGAGAAGTCAAGCCACCAACAAGCAAAGGCAATAATTCAAGCAAAAGTCCAAGACATCTACATCAAGTATCTTTACCTACAATGATTTCACCAGCACGACCTTCCTTATTCCCTCGATCACACAATATCTCCACATAAGACAACATCCTCCTCCATGTATGCACAAAATTGGTACTCAACCCTAGCAAGTAGCACCAGAGTAGTGCCCTCCTCTAGAATTCCATTTTCCAATGCTTACTTAAGTATCGAAGTATTATTCGACCCATGTCCATCGTATGGCAAGCAAATATTCTGCTGTGTTTAGGGTCCACTACAGCTGCTTAATAAAACATAACCAATTACTTTATTTGTTCTTTAATTATTAAGAATCCCCACACGTTTCCTTAAAATATTTCCATAACTGGGCATGCACTAATTAAAGAGGCGAATTAGTCCTCAACAAAAGAAATCATGGATGTGCAATTAATCGATCTTTTAATAATCATGACGTGTGGAGGAAAGGGTCGCAAGTTTCTTTTTACATGAATGTTAACGCCATATACAAGTAATTAAAACAGTTAAGCACATTGCGGATCCAGATCTAGGCTTTCTCTTAGCTTCGCAAATGTGTTCCAAGTAGCGGATCCAGATCTTATCACTTATTATCTGGAGAGTAAGAGAAAGGAGATATGCTATTCTTATCCCCATAAGATATTTCCTTAATTAGGCCTTATTTGTTTGCATAATATGTTAAGCGGATACTATAATCAAGATTACCTAATTTCATAAAATATATAATTTTACTTATCAGGAAAACCCCTCCCCAATATCGCACATCCCCACGTGGTGGATCGTATGCAACTTACCTGGGCAGGTAATCACACAATCCTTGCACATTGCTCGATTTACGCTTCCCTACCACCACAGCGATGATTTCTCTAGCACGATCTGCCTTATTCCCACGATCACACAATATCTCCACATAAGGGAATCATACTATCGTTCAGACTCCCCACCTGTATAAGGTTGGTCTCAGCAACGTCCTCCTCCAGATATGCACAAAATCAATGCTCAACCCTAACTAGTAGCACCGAAGTAGTGCCCTTCTCTAGAATTCCATTTTCTAGTGCTTATTTAAGCATCCAAGAATTTTTCTGGAGAACGTAACCCCGATGAGAACTTCTCTACTTGTACAGGAGGCTCGGCTTCAACATTCGACGGATTCATCTGGTGCTCGGGATCATTTCCGTGACATTTGCCTTCTATGTTCAGCGTTGTGGGTTGCTACCCATACTTTTTCATTGGGTCCCGTAATACAAATTCAAGGGTAGCACACACAGCAAGAGTATTTTGGAGAAATTATATAAAACTATCGAGGGATAATTACATACCTTCATAACCCTGAATATTCTATTTTATTACTGAGGAGGGTAGACCGGTTTGATCCAAGACCGGCCCAATAACGATGGGTCCAGTCCAGCCCCACTTCGACAGCACGCCCAAGAGGCACCCAAATAGTCACAGCCCATCGAGGTGCGACCCAATCCGACTCGGCATCGGATTCGACAGCGCGTAAAAGCTATGGCCCAAGTGCAGTGATCGCCGGAAGCCCCTCCGACGACTGACCGTTACCCCCCCCCCCGACGTCGGCCTCAATCCCATAAACAGGCGAGCACGCCTCACGAGCGCTGCAAGACTCATCCCAGGATCAGCCAACGCCGGGGTGATCGCCCCCCAACGGGAAAATCCTACCACTATAGCGGGAAAGCGTTACTCCACTACTCACGCCTTGCCCTATCAAGGGATAAGGCTTCCCGCTCTAGGACAACCCCTATAAGAAGGACATCGACAGAGAAGAACGGTACGGTGGATGATTCTGTCAAACCGCTACACCAGAGAATAGAGCTACTAGACTTGCTACACAGAGAGAAAGCAGCGACAACAGTCCATCCTCAAAGGAAGGTCCCCTCCAGAGATCTTACCGCCCAGCAGGCACTCAACGAGTGAGCACTGAGAGCGACGAGCACTCGTCCAGAGGATATACATGGCTCCTCGGCCTCCTACAACGATCCCTTTCTCTCTCTCACTTGCTCTTCTCTACTCTTCATTAGTCCATTGCTGACTTAAGCATCGGAGGGTTGTCCCCTGGGGTAACACCCGGGACTCCTTCTGACGCCCCTTGTTTCCTGGAGCTTGCAGGCCTCCACGGGTGCGGGATGACTTCCCCGTTCAATAAATAGAGAAGGTGGTAGGTGACATAAAAACCAGTTTTCCGCCTCTACACTTCTTGGCGCCGTTTGTGGGAGCCCGTACGAGAAGCTATGGCACCCCGTAGAAGCCTTCGCAACGCCAGCCACCGGGGGCGCGGTTCCCCCTAGGGACCCAACTCCCGCCGAGGGTCTCAGGAAGCTTCTTCAGCTCACCCTCGCAAGGAGGTTACCTCGGGCGATCTCGACGACATCTGCCAGTAGATTCAAGCTCTAATGGGACCGTATCAGGAGCTTGCAAACCGGCTGGTGGGCCAACAGCGCCTCCTGCCGAGCAATGATGGAACGAAGGGGCCCAGGCTGCGGAGAATCCTCATCAAGTGCGGGAAGCCTCCCATGCCTCGGTCTCAAGGACCCGAAGATCACATAGCTCGCCTGCCCCAAAGGTGCGTAGCCCACTGTAGTCCAACCCAGAGATGGATCGCCGGCTACAACGTATCGACAAGATAGAGGACAAAGTCTGATATTTGGACGACGTCCTCTTGGTCGCTAGAAATCGCGGTCTAATTGACGACAATGAGGACTTTCATGGTCCCTTCTACAAGGAGATAATGGAAGCCCCCATCCCGCCAAAGCTTCAGTTAGCGTCGCTCACCTCCTACGATGACACTACCGACCCAGCCGACCACATGCACAGCTTCGAGTCCCACCTGGTATTCTACCGGGCCTCAGACACTGTGAAATGTCTGGCGTTTGTTACGACTCTTTTGGAGAATGCCCGGGCGTAGTTCGAGTCCCTACCGGCCGGAACAATCTCCTCCTTCCATCAGCTCAAGAAGCTATTCAAGGAGAACTACATTGGCTGCCGAAAGGTGGCTAAATCAGCGGTGACCTTGCTCACCCTCAGGCAGGGGACTTCGTCTCCCGCTTCCGCCCGGAGGCACTCCGGATCCCACACCTCGACGTCGGTATCGCGGCTATCGCCCTCACCCAGGGGACGCAGGACCACATCCTTCGACGCGCGCTCGGAGTTGAAGCCCCGGCCACCCTTCTTGATCTCCTAGCCCTAGCGCAGAAGCACGCGCGCTGCGAAGAGAACACGACGGCCTTGGGCCGCACGGCCAGAACTGATCGGTCCGACCGAAAGAGACCCGCCAACTCGCCACGAGAAGGGCAGAACAAACGGGAACGGTGTGATGGGGATCGCCATGACCGCCCAGAAAGGGAAACGGGTAGTTATCGCAATTACGTGCCCCTGACGACTCCTCCCGACCAAATCCTGATGGAAATTCGCGAGGAACCATTCCTCAAATGGCCTCCTTGGATGAAATCAGATCCAAGCTCGAGGAGCAAGAAGAAGTACTACCACTACCATCGCAACCACGGCCATGATACTGTCGAGTGCATCAACTTAAGGGATGCCGTCGAGGACCTCGTTCGCAGAGGACTCCTTGATAAATTCATCGCCAAGGCCACGGAGAAGCTACAGCGGACACCTCTGCCCCTCGACAACCGAACCAACGGAAAGGAGATCATGATGATCTCTGGGGGGCCGGCCGCGGGTGGAGATAGCGCAAGCAGGCGATGACGATACGTATCGGCCATCCACGCAGTGGAATGAGGCGATGATACCCGACTAGAAACCGCCGCCCCAAGGCATCTGAGAGATCCTATCGTCTTCTCAAATGATGACCTGGACGGCGTAACCACCACCCATTCTGATGCACTGGTGGTCTCGGCCACCATCAATCAGTGTACCGTGCGTCGCATCTTAGTGGATAATGGAAGTGGCCCTAATGTTATTGCATATGACTATCTTGTGCTTATAGGGGTGGACTTGTCTAAACTCGTGCCGTTACACACACCGTTGTACGGATTCTCTGGCACTACAGTCCACCCAGAAGGGCGTATATCGCTCCCGATTACATTCGGGACCATGCCGAAAGAAGTAACCTTCCTCGCAGACTTCACGGTCGTCCGCGTAATGACCCGGTATAACGCCATCATCGGGCGGGGAATCCTCGGCACACTTCGCGGTGTCCCCTCCTCTTACCAGCAAAAGCTTAAGTTTCCTACCCCTCGAGGATTAGGAGAGGTCCGAGGATATCAAAGGGAGTCCAGGAGGTGCTACCTCATCTCACCACACGACCGGCAGCCCGAGGAGATACCACCCGAAAAGAAGGCCAGAACCGAAGACCCAGGTCCAAGCGCGAGCACTCCAGCGGAAGATTTATTCCTCATCCAAGTAGGAGAAGACCCAAGCAGAACGTTGAGGATCGGGGCTACTCTATCCGAGCGCTATAAAGAAGCCTACGTAAGTTTCCTCACAGCTAACAAGGATGTGTTTGCTTGGTCCAAGGATGAACTCCCTGGAATCCCACCAGAGGTCGTTACACACCAACTTAGGTTGGACCCAACATGCTGCCCGGTCCAGCAACGCCAAAGGCGTTGCAATCCCGAGCGACAGACCATCATCAAAGAACAAGTGAGCGGGAAGCTATGCTCAGGGCTACTCAGGCCCACCCGGTACCCGGACTGGGTGGCAAATGTGGTCCTGGTTCCTAAGAGCAGTGGAAAGTGGCGAATGTGTGTAGACTACACCGACCTCAACAAGGCTACACCTAAAGATTGTTGTGGTGCTAGCCACGGATTTAGAGGGGGGGTGAATGAATCCCTCTTTAAAATCTTGCCCAATTAAAATAATACTAGACACAAATGTGGAATTAAGAACGTGCAGATACCTTGAACAGCACAAAGGTTCTTCTTCGAATGATAAATGAAGATCAGATAGATTGAACTTCTGATATGCTCTGTATATGCTAAAGTGATGACTCAGTTCATCTAATCAACTTGGCTCACCCAAGACCAAAATCAAACGCACGGTGTGCAAGCCAATCTCTCACTAGATATAAGATCAGACTATCATGAAGGAGCCTAAGCATACATCTAGCGGAACAGAATAGACATTCAAACCACGATGGATAAGGGATTTTTAGATGGTTCAGTCTGCTGCCCGCAGACCTATGTCCATCCCCCACTCAAACTAGAGTGAGGCTTCACTGCTGACACACAGCTTGCCGCTGATCCACAGGTTCGGGGATGAATCCCTACAACCCGCTGAGCTTCACAGCTTGCTGTCCAAAGGAATCCTCCTCTGCCCGCTGAGACTTACATCTTAACCTATCCAGAGGAATCCACCTCTGCCCGCTGAGGATTACAGCTTAACCTCCGTAGATAAACAGCTTGAACAAAGATGAAAATAGAAAATAAAAACGATGGAAATCAGCAACTGAAAGCTAGATATGAAACCCGATGGTGTATAGCTCACGCAGGAGCAAACTGGCCTGGATCTGATCCTAGTGCCAGTGAACGAGACTTCAGAGACTGTATTCTCTCCTCGAGCTCTCTATCTCTCTCTTTCTTTCTTCCTCTTCTTCTTCTTCTTTTTCCTTCTCTGCTGCTCTCACTTTTCTTCTCTTTATCTCACAAACTCTCTTTTTCTTCTGCTCTATTCTTCTCTACAACTCTCCTCATTCTTTCTTTCTCTTCCTTGTCATTATTCTTCTGATTGCAGAAGAGGGATCATATATATCTTCAGTCTGGGACCCACGGGCTCACGCATTGGGCGTGTGGAGGGAACACTCCCACCAAATGCTTCCAGAAGGCTCTCAGCCACGTGTCCAAATCTAGGCACTGTAGCTTTCCACGTGGCAGCCTTTTTCAAGGACGATCTGCCTTGGATCACGTGCCCTCCTTAAGGTCACGAACAGTGGTCCTGGTAATATGTCAGAACATATAACAGTTAGACAGGTATGAATGTTGCGCCGACTTGATAAGGCATAAAAGCAGGCATGCATAGACTCATTATGGCTATAGGGCAATTAGATGCACAGACTATGTGTGAGTGTAATCAAGAAGCGCACCGAGTTGATACATACTCTGCACTGACTCAATATGCCGAGAGCAATCTTGCACAGACTCTGCGCATGCAAGAATCAAGAGTTGCATAGACTCTGATATGCATTGTGCGAGATAAGCACAGACATGCCAAAGTAATGTGCACAGACTTTATGCGGACGGTGCAAGAGTTGCACCGACTTGATGGCGTGCAACAACGATTATCGCTCCGACTTGCTGTGCCTAGAGCTTAACATGCACGGACTTAGTCACGTTCATCAACGAAGGTTGCACTGACTTAACTAGTGCATAGACAGACATCGTTCAGCCTAACGCATGACTGCAAAGAATCTAGTATGTGTGACTGAAGGTTTGCACCAACTTTGACTCCTACATGCACTGATAGCAACAGTGAGATCTACATACTTAGTTCAGACAAACAAAGGATGCACTGACCTTATATGCGCTCAGTGCTTGGACATATAAGTGCTCAGACCTGAAACATGCTAAGACGCAACATGAGACACAATTGTGCTTGAACCTTAAACAAACGATGCTCAGACCTAGATGCACATGAACAGTGACATGTATTGACTCTAGATAGTGGAGTGCACAAACTTAGTGAGCTTTATATGCACTGACAATGTATGCTCGCAGCAAAAACTTGCACTAAGGCAGAGCAAGTATGTGCCTTAGACAAAAGATGCACCAACGCAACACTTGTTATGTGAAATGCAAAACTTGCACCGAGGCAGGGAGTGCACCTACTGTATGCAAGTAACATGCAAAGTTGCATCGACTCTAGGTGTGTGTGAGACGCAGACTGAGACGCTATGCATTGGAACAGTGGTGTGCACATAATTAAACAGTAAAATGTACCAACCTTGAAATGCACATTAACAAGGTATGCACTGACTCTTTTACCTACGTTTTATGCTTTTAAAAAAGGCATGCACCGACTCTGTATGCTGGACAATAGAATGTGCACCGACTTGTTCTATTGAAAACATGCACCGACTTTTATTCTCACTGTAAGATAGGACATGTATCGACTCACAATATGCATCATGCAAACATGCACTGACTTAATATGGTCTAAACATAGACATACACTGACCTCTACACGCGACATGTATGATTATGCACAGAGTTAAACAATGAATGCACTGACCTTCACTGACCAATCTAAGAGCAAATGTGCACGGTTCCTCAATGCATGAATAAAATGTCAACACAGACTAACAAACTACCAAGAGGCAACCATACAAATGCAGCATCAACACATAACAAAAAATATTATGCACAGATGACTCATATTGTTTGACATCATCAAAGCTACAGGGGTACAACACTCTCCCCCTTTTTGATGATGGCAACACTATGAGTCACACAATCACAAAATGACTCATATCAAACTATTCTCCCCCTTTGACTTCATCAAAAAGAAGATTATAGTTTGAGACAAGTAATACAAGCATGCATAAAATGATTGAATGAAAACCTCCCCCTTTGACTGAATCAATAGGGCATAGAAAAGCTATTCTCCCCCTAGATAAAGGAATGAAATCAGCAAACATAGGGGCTGTTAAACAATCAAGCACCAATCAAGAAAGGATTACAAGCAAACCTCCCCCTTTAATAACATCTAAAATGGAAGGACACAGAGGAAGTCTGTGATCAGAGATAAGTCTGATACCAATTGTTATGGAAAGAGAAGTCATCAAAAACACAGGGTCAGCCATAGATGATTTCAGGTCGAACCTAAGAGGCATCCGGATCAGTGAGAGCTTTCAAATTGAATTCCAACAACAAGATATGGATTGGATTACCAAAGAATAGATGAGACAGAAAGATTTTCAATAGGGTACCAAATTCATAAATCTTGATAAGTGAATTTCAGACTCTTTTATTATACGAGATTATGAATGAGTCTAAACTTACCAACATGATTTAAGAATGATGTATACAAAGTTTATCAGAAAAATTCAATACTCATATCTGAAACACCTTTTAATAGAAATGAACCAATGCACATATGACATACATGTTTGACCTCCTTCTATCTTACTCAATCAATTTCAATGACTCCTTTGAAAGTTACACTAGATAGTATTGAGATTAAACAAATATGAGAGTATCTAAATTTTCTTTAATTACACTTATTTTTCAGAATTTTTCTATTGATCAGCACTTATTTTTCCTGAGCAAGTTTGGTTAAATCAACACCTTTTTACGTGAGACACAACACGTCTTAGGTGAAGTGACCCAGTTACTTAGTGTGACAACCATATTGCCTCTCAATGAGAACAGAGTTAGCAATTTGGAGTGTCTTTTTACATGACGAGACATCTTGATCAGAGGCTAGAATCTCCAGTTACCCAACACAACCATGCCATTGCTCTGCCAGATTTTCAATCATTTTTATAAGAGAGGTGACTATGGCACTTCATGACATAGGCTTACTCTATTACCTTGATAGAGAACCCAATTTCTCTGTGACCAAAGTCATTGCTTTTACTTTATTTTCTTTCAATCGTTTTCAGATTTTTTAGACAATACTCTACACTGAAGTGTTTAAGAACAATACTCTCTACAAGTATCTTACCCAAAGAAGGCCATAATTTTAAAATTTCAGATTTCAGAAGGTTCTGCATGAAATTACATGAGACAATTGGTTAAGATTTATTAAACATAATGATTCAGATATTTTCAAGTCTTTTAATTCAAAACTTAATGAATACATTAGACTTAAATCAATTTGATTCATCAGACATTCTTAAACCAGTATAATAGAGGATTCTTCTTTTCGAGATATTTCAGATTTATGATTAGGATACACAAATTGAAATCTTTCCAATTTCAGATGAATCAAGACATTCAGAAGCAACCAATCAATAGGAGCAGAAGACATTATCAAGCATGCATAGAAGGTGAAAGAATTGAAGCACATGCTTATGCATCAGACTATTTTTCAGGAGGCAATGAGTTTACACGGATGCAGCAGGAGGTATGCACAAGAGTAATTCAATTCAGAAACCAATAGTTGAGTCCGGAGTTCAGACAGATCATCTTGACAGTAATGAATTCTAGTTCAACTCTCTATCAGCAACTTAGAGGAGAAGTAGACATAGAATTCAGACAGGATTGATGAAACTTGAAGGCTCCCCCTGTCTATATGGAGTGATTCTCTTCTTTTTGGAATTTTCAGGAATGAATGAAAAGTAATGCAATTCACTACATGTATGCATATGCAATGACTCTCTTAAAGGTATTTCCTGAACATGAATGTCATGACCATCATGCAGCGGCAGGCATACTCCCCCTGACTAAATGCAGTGTGTGCAATACTCAACATATAGGGAAATTGACAAATCACGCATCATGACAATGATATGCAATGCATTTAGAGACAAACTACAATTATTTCCATGTGCATTTCAGACTATCAAAGAAATTTCAGCTAGAAGATGTTCAATGAATTATCAACGATGTGCAGACATTTGAAACAGACTAATTCGAAAGACAGAATGTAAACAGAGTTTTCAAGACTAACCTGAAGAGTGCAATCATAGGGTTTTTCATTTTTGAGTGCCTTGGTTTATTAACCCCCTTTATTCCATTCTAAGGCACACCTGTAAAGTGGCAGACTATTTTGTTCCAACAGGAACCCAAGCAGCCTTGGGTCCTGTATTACCCCTATCAGGTGTTCTAAACAATTTCTTAGCAAGATGGTCATCAAATTTCATTAGAGAGCAGTCAGCCATAGAATGTCTGAATTTTCCACAGTATCTACATGTACCAATAGAATTTTTGACCTTATTATGCACATCAACATAAGCATGAACTCTATGTGCATAAGCATGAAAGTTTCTGTTGTTTACATGAACATTTTGTCTCTTATTTTCAATTAGCCCGTAATTTTCAAATTTATGACCTCGCTTTCCACAATTAAAACATGAAGCATTCATTCTTTTAAAGCTCTTATCAAAAGCATGTCATTTCACAGGGAATTTAGCAGATTTGAAATTAAATGTGTTTCCCTGAGCATGCCAACAGTCCTTGACTGTGTGGCCATGCTTTCCACATTCAAAGCACTTGATGTGCTTGCCTCTAGAGCCAGTATTACCCCAATGAAACCCTGACCAGCATTCAATAGCCTTGTGACTAGGATTATTACAGTTAAAGCATGTGATGTGCTGGTTTAAAGCAGGTTTATTTCTATGAGGGCCATGATGATTTACAGAGAATTTAGCATGCATCCTATCATCATATTTCATGACAAAGCATCCGTTCATGAAATGACCATACCTACCATAGTAATGGCATGAAACATCAGATTTTCTAGTAGCATGGTCTCTATCGGATGAATTCTCAGCATTCATTGTTCTACAATTCTGATTCTTCTTTTTATGTGCATGTTTGTGTGTGTTCGTGCTGTTTACAGAATGCACACTTTTGATATTGGTGTGAGTAGGCTTCTTTTGCAGGTGGTCAGCCCTTTTAATCCTTTCAGTTGGGTCCTGACTTTTCTGAGCATTTTGCTTCTTACTCCTTTGAGTAGTAAACTGAAACACTAGTGAGTTCGGTGAGCTGTGAGAACCAACACTGGAAATAAAAGTTGTTTGTGTTTTGTTTTCAAAGCTCTTTTTCTTTGCAAGGTTATAGCCCAACCCTTCTTTCTAAAAATTTATCTTGACTCCTAGTAACTTATCCAAGTTTTCTTGACCATTAACAAACTTTGACAGAGAATTTTTTAAATCATGAATTTCATTTTCTAGAGATGAAATATGCATCTCATAACTAGCAATCTCTTGGTCACTACAATTAACACATTCACTCAGCACATTGTTTGTAGTTTTATATTTCTCAATATCTTGTTCTAGATTGCTCAATTTTTCAGATTTTTTAATGCAGATAGATTTTCCTTTTTCTAATGTGAGAAGCTTTTCGGACATAGCAGTGTTTAACACTTTTAATTTTTTAATTTCAACTTTCAATTCAATATTTTCATTGCATTTTTCACTACTGGATATCAAGTCTAATCTTTCAATCAATTTCTCCTCTCTTTGTTCAAATTCGAGTTTCTCATTCAACAACTCTTTGTTTTCTTCTTTAAGGGAGGCAATCAACTTCCTCTGCCATTCATTTTCAAGGTAGAGATCTTCATTGCGTTCCATTAGAAAAGGACATTTATTGCAAGTTGACTCTATAGAGTAGACATTTGAAGGTTTCTCCTTGAGTTCTTCTAACTTAGCTTCACAATTTTTATTGTTCTTCTGAAATTCAGCATTCTCAAGCTTCAATTTGTCTACTTCAGAATTGATCTTATTCAGCTCTTGCAATTTCATTAGAAGCTCATCATTTTTAATATCTAGCTGATCTTCCAGTTTGGAAATCTTATCAGCAGATTCATTGTTTTCACTTTTCAGCAAGGAAAGTTATTTTTTATGCCTGAGAACATCAGCTTGGTTTTCTTCATGAATTCTTTTGACCTTTTCATCATTCTTCTGAATGATTCTCTCAAGACTTTCATTTACAGATCTCATTTTACTTATTTCTGAAACAACATTTTCAAAGCCTTCCAATTGTTTCTTCGGATGTTTATTTTTAGTTTCCATGGTTTTGATATCATCATTGTCTATACTCAAGCTCCCTACACTATTTTGTTTTCTTCTTAGCTTTTTATTTTGTTTTCTTAGTTGTTCATGAGAATCCGGCAAATCATTATATGCAGCAATCCAATCATCCACAGTATAATTGTCAAATTCAGAAGGTACCTCATCTTCGTCTTCCTCTTCTTCATCTTGTTTGCCGCTTTGTTCACTGCCTCGAGCCATCATGCATCGGTCTTCATTTCCAGAGCTGGCAGTCTTCAGTTTATTCAAGATCTCCTTGGCAGACCTGCAAGATGAAACACATGAAATTAGAGCGCTGTCAAGTGATGCTTTCATTAAATCTAATGCTCTAGAGTTGACAGAGTCTTTTAATCTATCCTTATCAGTCCATTTAGATTTATCTCTCGATAATTTATGTGGACCGTGAACCATTACCTTCCAAAGGTCAGGATCTGTTGATCTTACATACCGATGCAAGTTCTCCAGCCATAGATCGAAATCATTACCTCTGAAGATCGGTGGATGAGCCATCGAAGAATGATTGACCAAGTATAGATCTAAGGGCAATGTATGAAAAATGCACCGAAGTCAAACAGTAGCAAGGCACGTCACCAAATCAGCAAAACAAAGCACCGAACACAAAGAGACAAGACCCTCTCTGAAATGCACCACGGAAGCTATAGGATCTGCTGCGGATCATTGGATCCGATTACACAGCAACCCGCTCTGATACCAATTGTTGTGCTGCTAGCCACGAATTCAGAGGGGGGTGAATGAATCCCTCTTTAAAATCTTACCCAATTAAAATAATACTAGAAATAAATGGGGAATTAAGAACGTGCAGATACCTTGAACAACACAGACGTTCTTCTTTGAATGATAAATGAAGATCAGATAGATTGAACTTCTGATCTGCTCTGTATATGCTAAAGCGATGACTCAGTTCATCTAATCAACTTGGCTCACCCAAGACCAAAATCAAACGCACAGTGTGCAAGCCAATCTCTCACTAGATATAAGATCAGATTATCATGAACGAGCCTAAGCATACATCTAGCGGAACCGAATAGACATTCAAACCACGATGGACAAGGGATTTTTAGATGGTTCAGTCTGCTGCCCGCAGACCTACGTCCATCCCCCACTTAAACCAGGGTGAGGCTTCACTGCTGACACACAGCTTGCCGCTGATCCACAGCTTCAGGGACGAATCCCTACAACCCGCTGAGCGTCACAGATTGCTGTCCAGAGGAATCCTCCTCTGCCTGCTGAGGCTTACAGCTTAACCTGTCTAGAGGAATCCACCTCTACCCGCTGAGGATTACAGGCTAACCTCCGCTGATAAACAGCTTGAACAAAGATGAAAATAGAAAACAAAAATGATGGAATTCAGCAACTGAAAGCTGGATATGAAACCCGATGGTGTATAGCTTACGCAGGAGCAAATTGGCTAGGATCTGATCCAAGTGCTAGTGAACGAGACTTCAGAGACTGTATTCTCTCCTTGAGCTCTCTATCTCTCTCTTTCTTTCTTCCTCTTCTTCTTCTTCTTTTTCCTTCTCTGCTGCTCTCTCTTTTCTTCTCTTTATCTCACGAACTCTCTTTTTCTTCTGCTCTATTCTTCTCTTCAACTCTCCTCATTCTTTCTTTCTCTTCCTTGTCATTATTCTTCTGATTGTAGAAGAGGGATCATATATATCTTCAATCTGGGACCCACGGGCTCACGCATTGGGCGTGTGGAGGGAACACTCCTACCAAATGCTTCCAGAAGGCTCTCTGCCACGTGTCCAAATCTGGGCACTGTAGCTTTCCACATGGTAGCCTTTTTCAGGGACGATCCACCTTGGATCACGTACCCTCCTTAAGGTCGGGAACAGTTGTCCGTGTAATATGTCAGAACATATAACAGTTAGACAGGTATGAATGTTGCACCGACTTGATAAGGCATAAAAGTAGGCATGCATAGACTCATTATGGCTATAAGGCAATGAGATGCACAGACTACGTGTGAGTGTAATCAAGAAGTGCACCGAGTTGATACATACTCTGCACTGACTCAATATGCCGAGAGCAATCTTGCATAGACTCTGCGCGTGCAAGAATCAAGAGTTGCACAGACTCTGCTATGCATTGTGTGAAATAAGCACAGACATGCCAAAGTAATGTGCACAGACTTTATGTGCACGGTGCAAGAGTTGCACCGACTTGATGGCTTGCGACAACGATTATTGCACCGACTTGCTGTGCCTAGAGCTCAACATGCACGGACTTAGTCACGTGCATCAACGAATGTTGCACCGACTTAACTAGTGCATAGACAGACATCGTTCAGCCTAACGCATGACTGCAAAGACTCTAGTATGTGTGACTGAAGGTTTGCACCGACTTTGACTCCTACATGCACTGATAGCAACAGTGAGATCTACAGACTTAGTTCAGACAAACAAAGGATGAACTGACCTTATATGCGCTCAGTGCTTGGACATATAAGTGCTCAGACCTGAAACATGCTAAGACACAACATGAGACACAATTGTGCTCGAACCTTAAACAAACGATGCTCAGACCTAGATGCACATGAACAGTGACATGTACTGACTCTAGACAGTGGAGTGCACAAACTTAGTGAGCTTTATATGCACTGACAATGTATGCTCTCAGCAAAAACTTGCACCGAGGAAGAGCAAGTATGTGCCTTAGACAAAAGATGCACCGAGGCAGCACTTGTTATGTGAAATGCAAAACTTGCACTGAGGCAAGGAGTGCACCTACTGTATGCAAGTAACATGCAAAGTTGCACCTACTCTAGGTGTGTGTGAGACGCTAAATGAGACGCAGACTGAGATGCTATGCATAGGAACAATGGTGTGCACATAATTAAACAGTAAAATGTACCAACCTTGAAATGCACATTAACAAGGTATGCACTGACTCTTTTACCTACGTTTTATGCTTTTAAAAAAGGCATGCACCGACTCTGTATGCTGGACAAGAGAATGTGCACCGACTTGTTCTATGAAAACATGCACCGACTTTTATTCTACGTGCAAGACAGGACATGTATCCACTCACAATATGCATCATGCAAACATGCACTGACTTAATATGGTCTAAACATAGACATACACTGACCTCTACACGCGACATGTATGATTATGCACAGAGTTAAGCAATGAATGCACTGACCTTTACTGACCAATCCAAGAGCAAATATGCACGGTTCCTCAATGCATGAATAAAATGTCAACACAAACTAACAAACTCCCTAGAGGCAACCATACAAATGCGGCATCAACACATAACAGAAGATATTATGCACAGATGACTCATATTGTTTGACATCATCAAAACTACAAGGGTACAACAAAGATAGCTTCCCCATGCCATGAATCGAAAAACTGGTCGACGCTATAGCCGGACATGAGATGCAGAGTTTCATGGACGCTTACTCGGGGTACCACCAAATCAGCATGCACAAGCCCGACCAGGACAAGACTGCGTTCATCACCGACCATGGCCTGTATTGCTACACTCGCATGCCATTCGGGTTAAAAAATGCGGGAGCAACTTATCAATACCTCGTCAACCATATGTTCGACTCGCAGATCGGCCGTAACATGGAGGTCTACATCGATGACATGCTCATAAAGAGCCTCCAAGCCATCGAGCACTTGAGAGACTTGGCAAAAACCTTCGCCACACTCAAAAGGTACAATATAAAACTTAACCCAGCTAAATACGCGTTTGGGGTCAAATCTGGGAAGTTCCTCGGTTTCCTCATCACCCACCGAGGGATCGAGGCCAATCCCGATCAGATCCCTGCGGTGCTGGAGATGAAGCGACTAGGACGAGTGAGGGACATACAGTGCCTCACCGGACGTATTGCCGCGTTGACTCGGTTCGTGTCACGGGCAGTCGAGAGGTGTCTTCCCTTCTTTCAACTGATCAAGCAGGCCAATAAGGCACCGGAGAAGAAAGGACAGATCGACTGGGACCAGGAGTGCGAGCAAGCATTTGAAGAATTAAAACGCTACCTGGTGACTCCTCCCGTACTCTCCAAGCCACAAAAGGGAGAACATCTGCTCCTATACCTGTCAGTGACGCCGAGCACGATGAGTGTCATACTCACTCGAGAGAAGGCTGGTGTCATGAAGCCAGTCCACTTCGTTAGTCGAGCACTACAAGGGCTAGAATTCCGGTACTCACGAACTGAAAAGTTCACCTTGGCTCTGGTCACGGCCTCCCACAAGTTGTGTCCGTATTTCTTGGCTCACCCAATCATCATCCTCACCGACCAACCACTACGACAAATCCTTCAGAACCCTGACGCTTCAGGGAGGTTGATCAAATGGGCTATCGAGCTGGGTGAATTCGACGTCAAGTTCCATCCAAGGACCACGATCAAGTCCCAGGCCCTCGTCGACTTCATCGTCGAATGTACGATACCTGCGGAAGACTTGCTTGAGCAATCCTCAGGGCCCACATGAGAACTGTATGTCGATAGATCCTCCCGCGCTGTTGGTAGTGGAGCAGCGTTGGTCTTACTATCGCCATAAGGAGTAGAGCTTCAGTATGCCCTGCGTTTCAACATCCCGACCATGAATAATGTGGCTAAGTATGAAGCACTCCTTTCAGGGCTTCGTATGGGGAAACACCTCGGGGCATCTAGCGTACGAGCATACAGTGATTCCAAGCTCATCGCCAACCAGGTCAGAGGGGAATTCGAAGGGTGCGAACCCTCCATGATCAAGTACTTGGAGAAGGCCAAGGCTGCGGCAAAAGAATTCTCCCACTTTGAAGTAGTCCACATCCCCAGGGAGGAAAACGTCCGAGTAGACGCCTTGTCTCGCTTAGCGTCCGCCATCACGGTGTCCAACTCGAGATCAATCCTGTTGGTGGAGGAACTATCAGCACCGAGTATAGAAGAACCAACATCCCAAGTAAACGCCATCGATTATGAGCCTTCCTGGATGGATCCCATATTGGATTTTCTCCTATGGCAACAACTCCCAAGCGACCGCGCCGAAGCCCATCGCACGCGAGCACGAGCAGCCCACTTCACAGTCGTGAACGGCCACCTGTATCGCCGATCCCTCTCAGCCCCACTGCTAAAGTGCCTATTCCCCACATAAGCCAACCATGCCATCCAAGAGGTCTATGAAGGACTCTGAGGAAGCCACGTGAGAGGGCGAGCACTCGCACGGACGCTGATCCAGCAAGGGTACTGGTGGCCCACTCTGTAGTAGGAATGCCTCAAGTACGTCCAGAGGTGCCCTCAATGCCAGAAGATCTCCCACCTACATCACCAACCAGCTACGCAACTACACACCCTAATGGAGCCTTGCCCATTTGCTCGGTGGGGGGTGGACATATTAGGCCCCTTCCCCGAAACGCAAGGGAGGAAGAAATTCCTCATAGTCGCCATTGACTATTTCACCAAATGGGTCGAAGCTGAACCATTAGAGAAGATTACAAGCGAGGCGACATGGAAGTTCGTGCTACGAAGTATCATCTGTCGGTTTGGGATCCTGAAAGTCCTCACAACCGACAATGGCTGATAATTTGCAAGCATTGCCTTCCAAGAGAAATGCTTGGAACTGGAGATCTGGAACCACTATACATCGGTGCGACATCTCCAAGCTAATGGCCTAGTGGAGAACGCCAACATAATGCTCCTCCATCGTATCAAAACCCGGCTAGACAGCAGGTGACTCGTGGATAGACTCAATTCTGAGTATTCTATGGGCTCACCAAACCATTGCCAGAGCCGCCACAGGTGAAACACACTTCCACCTCTCATACAGTGCAGAGGCAGTGGTTCCAGTTGAGATATCCAACTCCTCGCTACGAGTGGGACACTTCGACGAGGCCAAAAATAATCAAGCAGTACGAGAAAACTTGGATCTACTTGAAGAAGATAGAGCACAGGCCCAAGTAAAGCTCGCAGCATATCAGCAAAAGTTGGCCCAATACTACAATGCCCTAGTCAAAGAGCGACACTTCTTCCCCGGGGATTTGGCACTTCGCCGAGCAAGTGTGGCAGACCCCAGGGGAACCGCTGGAAAGCTCGCACCAAATTGGGAAGGCCCATACAGGGTAACTGAAGTACTCGGCAAATGAGCATACAGGCTAGCAACGCTGGGGGTGTAACGCCCGAGAATTTTCTAAGAATTTTTTGGAGTTTAAAATATAATTATTAGGTATTTTTAAAGGCTTAATAGATAATTAAGGAGAATTAAAAATTTATTAAATCTATTTAAAGGCCATATATTTACCAAAGGGCAAAGCCCAACTCAAATAGGCCCAAAGACCCAATTCCAAGGCTGTTAGACTCATGACCATTAATAGAAACGTACATTAAGTGATTTACAGATTTAAAATGGGATATACACTTCAATTGGGGGATACATGGAGGGATAATACAAAAATGTAAAAATTTTAGAATTTATGAAGCCTGGCGGTCTATCGCGCGACTGCCAACCTCACCCTAGCGGTCCCTCCCATGACCATTAAGGCCTCCTAATTCTGTGAATGAGTGAAAACGTGAAAAGATTAGATCTTTGGCACCCAAATCATCTGGGATCGATGTTATTTATTAATTGGAAGGGTGTAGAAGGTGTCAGGATCGAATGCAATGTTGGTTATGTATGTCCTCAAGCCAATCATAACATATACAATCTTGTTCATTAATAATGATAAAGGCTTTTAACATTCATTATGCATCATTCATTTATCGTTTCATAATGAAGTCCATGAATATGCGCAATGGATATTAATTATGATGAGATCATAACAATGAGATTAGTATCCTTTAAACGCATATTCTTAATTGTTCCTAGTTGGGGATATCTGAGAAGGACATCAGATATCCAGTGAAACTAGTACAGGTTGAACCTGCTCATATGATGAGGGTGGATGGTCTCATAGACACTTGTGTTGAGACACTAAGGTGAACCTGTAGGTGCTCATTGATGAATGAGTTCACTGAATTGATCCGACATGAATCACTGGATGGTAATATTACCTGACTGTCAACCAGTTAGATTCATCGTCACAGTGGCGTGATTGGTTCTTTGACCTGAGACACCAAGGACATCTTGTCGGTAGACTTCTGGGTTTTGACCTTAGCTTATAGATCTCTGCACATGAGGTCTCAATCAGTTATGTGATCGGATCCAGTGGAATACCTTCGAAGGTGATTGTATGATCAATACGGGATCATTCGCTCTCGGTAATTGAGAGAGAATGCTCTAGGGAGTGATGCCTAGGAGTCCCTGGCCAGGGCAAGACAACATATCAGAAAAGGAGTTTTCTGGTAATGCTTTTATGGCATCTAATCCAAGTGAGTATGTGTTCTTGGGTTTGACAGTTAACCATACCCACAAGCATACTCGAGAGCATTGTATGAGTGAAGGACTATAGTCACGTGGTAACTGTTGACGGAAGGGTTCCTTGAGCGGGTTGCTGAACCCCATTGCCTTCTAGGGTCATGCGGTGTTGCTTGGCACCCAACATGATCAGAAGCCCAATCAATTATCATGAGATGATAATTAGATGAAGTGTTTATTTAATATGAGATATTAAATAGACTCATTTTACCAATAAAGGGGTTATTGGGCTATTGGGCTGAAAATTGGACTGGCACTTGGGCCTAGAGGGTCACACGCATATAGGTTCTTTAGTTAGGGGATATTAAGTGGGTGTTCATATTAATCCAGGGACTTTTATGAAAAGTGGAATGGATTGATATATATATATATATGTGCCAAAGAGAAACCCTAGCCAAGCTCTAGGGTATTCCCACGTTGTGGCAGCCGCCCCTCCTCCATCTCTTCTCTCTGGTCGCCCTTTCTCTCTCCTACAGGAGCACAAGGTCGCATGCCTCCCCGAGTGCCCTTGACGAGGAGTCGAGCGAGAGATCAGCCGGTGAGAGACGAGACGAGGACGATCCCTCAACCTGAGAACCGCGTGGATACCGCTGGAGGCCGGGCACCTGCGCGGCTAGCGGCGTCGCTCGGAAGGAATCAACCCTCGGTCGCGGATCTGACTCCGCGCAAGGTGAAGATCTGATCTTCTATCGTTTAGGTTTGTAGAAACGGATCAAGGGTCACGGGGATCTGAGAGGAGAAAAATTTTAAATTCTGCTGCGTTTTCTGATCACTCATTATTATCTAGTCCCATCCAGATCCTTACAGTGGTATCAGAGCCAGGTTACCACTTTGATCCGTTTCTGCTTGATCTGTAATTATTTTCTTTAGTTTCCATGCATCGGTCATGTTTTCTTTGTTAGGCTATTGGCATTCATGGGGTTTTGAATCCATGATGGAATGCCTCGAACAGCGGTAGCGATGATCATTGCGACCACCTCCCTTGGCCGACCTTGTGACACCGGCGATCCGCCTAGCAGCGTTGTGCGACTACACCGCAGGTGGATTGTTCGCTTGGAATGTACCGAAGGTGGACATTCTCATCCTCCTGTGCGATGATACACGGTAGGGTTGGGAACCCTACCCGTCGCCGCCCATGTCGGGTGAAGAAGACAGGGATCGTGGGTCCTTACCAGGTCATGTGAGCTGTTCGGATCTTTATCAGATAATTTGATTATCTGTCCAACAGAAAACACTCGGATCCCTATTGGATAGGGCATACCGTGGGACCAGGGTGGCGCTGCCCCCCCTGGCAACCCCCCCGCAGGGGGTGGGCGCTGCCCCCCCCCCTTGACCCCCCTACCACGACTTGACCGCGCAGGTCGATCCGCGTCTTTGCACCGCCTTAAAATTCGTTTAAGGGTAAGAGGCATATGGAATGGTTCCATATCGGTGGAGAAATGCATAGGAACTGATAGATAATAATTTCAGATTTTTGTTTGAACATGTTGACATGTTATAGCTTTTGAATGTAGATTTAAAGGCATGATAGAATCTGTAATTTTCGAAAATTATCCATGCACCCAATTTTGATTGGATCCCTAGTTTTTATGAAAACCAAAGCTATTTATTTTTGAAAATTCAACTTCACTTGATGTGCCTTATCATGTGTGGTGTGATTAAATGTTAATCCTCGGTGGTCATGGATATGCACTTAAAATATGTGATGTCATGTGATGATATGTGTGTGGATGTGAAGATGTATGTCGGTTTGATGGATGTGTTATATGTTGAGGCCTGCGAGCCTCCCTCTATATCGCCACTCCGATGTAATTCTACCTCCCTCCACTTATGTACTCGCCATAAGGCAAGTTCTTATTATGATTGTGAATTCTATTGTATTATTTACTTTGTAATCGAACCTGCCTGTCGAGAAGGAGCGAGGATGATCCACAACTGCAGCTAGGAAAACTTCGGAAGATGAGATCTATTGAGTTTGTGTATGCTGCAGGTTAATATAATTGTTATATTAATTAATATGGTGACTAATTGTGTGGCTCCAATTGGTCATCGTGCTATTCATGACCACCACTTATATCATGTATGGGTAATGCATGCTTCCTTTATTTGATTATGAATCAAATGTTATATTCTAGGTATAGTAAATATGCAAATATATTAGATATATTTATTTACTATCACCTCGGATGAGACCAAGATAAAATTTGTCAAAATCCCTCCTCGTTCAAATTTTAAGCTGTAGCGCAATCATTAAGAATGAGCTGCGTGGCCCTCCATCATTATAGTTTTAGGATTGAAATCAGATTAGACAGGTTTGTTGTGCTATCCACAAGGCTTGTCAAATCCGAGGACAAACTAAAACTATGATATAATGATACCTTAAATGGGATAGAGGAACGGTGTAGCTTTGTTGTGCTATCCACAAGGGCTGCATCCAAATCTATGCCTGTTAAGTAATGATGGTATTGCTCAAACTGGATTTTAATGGCTTGTTGTGCTATCCACAAGGCTATTAATGATCCGGGGGCCGAAGTATGATCAGATATTTCAAGAGTTGCAAGTGTCAAGAGTTGACTGCTTTTTGATCATGGTGTGGTTTGTTGTGCTATCCACAAGATCATACTATGAGTCAGTGAGATTCTGATCCCCGCTAGGAGACCGTCGGCGTCTCTCGTTCTGTATATTTGAGGGTTATACAGTCCGTTAAAAATAGCGGGAGATAATCTTGATTAAAGTCCTAATCTAGATTTAATCACTATTAAGAACATCTGCTTAATAATCTTACATTTTCTTTGTAGGCAAAAATGTCGTCAGGTAACCCACTTCGTGGCATATTGGATGCCAACAAATTGACTGGCCCTAACTACTCTGACTGGCTCAGAAACCTGAAGATTGTCCTCAGGTCTGAACAGATTGCCTATGTCCTGGAGGGTCAGATTCCCTCTGAACCACCCCTCGATGCACCTGAAGGGGAGTTGATCGCGTATGCGAAATGGAAGGAGGATTCCATTCTAGCCCAATGCTACATGCTTGCCTCAATGAGCAATGAACTGCAAAGGCAACATGAGAAAATGGATGCTAGATCCATCATGCGCCACTTGCAGGAGCTTTTTGAGGAGCAAAGCAGGGTCGAGAGATATGAGATATCTAAGTCCCTGTTTAGAGCTAGGATGGCAGAGGGCACTTCAGTGCAGACCCATGTGCTGAAGATGATAGAATGGACTGAAAGGCTCGAGGGACTGGGTTTTCCTCTTGACAAGGAGTTGAGTACCGACTTAGTCCTTCAGTCACTACCAGATTCATACTCCCAGTTCATTGTTAACTTTACAATGAATAAGATTCAGGTTAGCTTGGCTGAGTTGCTTAACATGCTTAAAACTGCTGAGGGCAACCTTCAGAAGGAAAAGCCCACTGCTCTTATGATTGGAAAGTCCAACAAGAAGAGAAAAGCAGTCCAAGCCTTTAAGAAAGGCAAAGCAAAGCAGCATACCAAGCAGAAACAAACTCAAAAGAAGGACAAAGGCAAAGGAGTGGAAAAGGGTGAATGCTTCCACTGTAACCAGAAGGGTCACTGGAAAAGGAACTGCAAGGAATATCTTGCATTGAAGGCTCAAGAGAAAAAGAAGCTTGGTGAAGCTTCAGGTATCTATATGATAGATCTTCACTTGTCTATTAAAGATTCAACATCATGGGTATTAGATACTGGATGTGCTGCTCATATCTGCAATGATGTGCAGGTACTGACAAGTAGAAGAAAGCTGAGCAAGGGCGAGGTCAACTTGAGGCTTGGAAATGGCGCAAGCGTTGCGGCGGTTATTGTTGGGACTATAAAGCTCAAGTTACCTTCAGGAGATATGATCATATTAGATGACTGCTATTTTGTTCCTAGCATCATTAAGAATATTATTTCTGTTTCCTGCTTAGACAGAATTGGGTACAAATTTACCATTGCGAACAATAGTTGTTCAGTTTATTTTAGAAATAGACTTGTTGCTTTAGCACATTTGGTGAATGGTTTGTATCTGCTTGATGTTTCTTACGATAATCTCCACCTTGATGTTTCTCCTAAGAGAAGTAGAAATAGTGTGAACTTTACCTACTTGTGGCATTGTAGGCTTGGCCACATTAGCGAGAATAGGCTTCATAAGTTGCATAAGAATGGATACTTAGATCCATTTGATTATGAATCATATGCAACTTGTGAATCTTGTTTGATGGGTAAGTTGACCAAATCTCCATTTAGTGGACATGGAGAGAGGGCCAAAAACATATTGGAACTAATACATTCAGATGTATGTGGTCCAATGTCTACCCAAGCCAAAGGTGCCTACTCATACTTCATTACATTCACTGATGACTTCTCCAGATATGGATATGTGTACTTGATGAAGTACAAGTCAGAAGCCTTTGAAAAGTTCAAAGAATTCAAGAATGAAGTTGAGAAGCAAACTGGAAAGAGTATTAAAACTCTCCGATCAGATCGAGGAGGTGAATACTTGAGTACAGAGTTCATACAATTCTTGAAGGATAATGGTATCCTTTCTCAATGGACTCCTCCTTACACACCACAGATGAATGGTGTATCAGAAAGGAGAAATCGCACCTTGTTGGACATGGTGCGATCCATGATGAGTTTTTCAAAATTACCAGTATTCTTATGGGGGTATGCGCTAGAGTCAGCAGCATATCTTTTGAACAGGGTTCCCAATAAATCCGTGTCTTCTACTCCATATGAGATATGGAAGGGTAGAAAGCCTAACTTTAAACACATTAAAGTTTGGGGCTGTCCAGCCCATGTGAAGAGACATGACGCGGATAAATTGGAATCCAGAACCGATAAGTGCAGGTTTGTTGGATACCCAAAAGAAACATTTGGGTATTACTTTTATCACCCTAATGAACAAAAGGTGTTTGTTGCCAGGAGAGCTGTCTTCTTGGAAGAGGAATACCTTATCCAAGATGATAGTGGGAGTAAAGTAGATCTGGAAGAGGTTCTAGATCAACAAACCATGCAAGCTTCATCAGATGAGCCATCGGTTCTGAAGCCCATTCAGGAACACACATTAGTACCTCGTAGGTCTGGTAGAGTACCAAAACAACCTGAAAGATATGTTGGACATATCGATGAAAGTGCATGTTATACTGAGGATGGTGATCCTCAGACCTACATAAAGGCCATTGAGAGCCCACACTCTGGGAAATGGCAAGAAGCCATGAATTCTGAGATGGAGTCCATGTACACCAACCAAGTTTGGAACTTGGTAGACTTACCCGAAGGTATTGTACCTATTGGGTGTAAGTGGATCTTTAAGAGAAAGATTGGTGCAGATGGACAGATCGACACTTATAAGGCAAGGTTGGTGGCAAAGGGTTATCGTCAAAGGCAAGGGATTGACTATGATGAAACTTTCTCACCAGTTGCCATGATAAAGTCGATCAGAATTCTTCTTGCCATTGCGGCACACTTTGATTATGAAATTTGGCAGATGGATGTGAAGACTGCATTCCTCAATGGAAACCTTGAGGAAGAAGTGTATATGATACAGCCCGAAGGCTTCACATCCAAAGAATTTCCAAACAAAGTATGTAAGCTTCAAAAATCCATTTATGGATTGAAGCAAGCCTCCCGGAGTTGGAACATGAGGTTTGATGAGGCTATCAAATCTTATGACTTCATTAAGAATGATGATGAACCATGTGTGTATAAGAAAACTAGTGGGAGTGCAGTCACTTTCCTTGTACTTTACGTTGATGACATCCTACTCATTGGGAATGACGTGGGAATGTTATCATCAGTAAAAGTATGGTTATCAAAGAACTTCTCCATGAAGGATTTGGGAGAAGCATCCTACGTATTGGGAATACGGATCTATAGAGATAGATCTAAGAGGATGCTTGGCTTGACCCAATCCATGTACATAGATTCCATTGTCAAAAGGTTTGGCATGGAGAATTCCAAGAGAGGTCTCATACCAATGAGACATGGAATTATTCTCTCTAAGGACCAATCTCCCAACACTCTTGAAGAGAGGGCATACATGGATAGAGTTCCCTATGCCTCTGCGATAGGGTCTATCATGTATGCCATGATATGTACGAGACCTGATGTGGCATTTGCTCTAAGTGTTACGAGCAGATATCAAGCAAATCCAGGTGATGCACACTGGAACGCTGTGAAATGCATCCTTAAGTACTTGAGAAGGACTAAGGATATGTTTCTAATTTATGGAGGAGGAGACTTGAAACTACGAGCATACACTGACTCGAGTTTCCAGTCTGATCCGGATGATAGTAAATCTACTTCTGGATTTGTGTTCATATTGAATGGTGGTGCAGTGAGCTGGAAGAGTTCCAAGCAAGAAACCACTGCAGATTCGACGACAGAAGCTGAGTATATAGCTGCAGCTGAATCCGCCAAGGAAGCAGTGTGGATGAAGAAGTTCATCACCGACCTTGGAGTGGTGCCAAGTATCTCTGATCCTATCCCATTGTTATGTGACAACAATGGGGCTATTGCACAGGCGAAAGAGCCGCGGTCTCATCAGAAGTCGAAGCACATTCTGAGGCGATTTCATCTGATCAGGGAGATTATTCATAGAGGAGATGTATTGGTGGAAAGAGTTCCTTCCACTGATAACATAGCAGATCCACTGACGAAGCCTTTGACTCAAATTGTGTTTGAACGTCACCTAGAGTCTATGGGAATACGACATAATGGTGATTGGCTTTAGTCCAAGTGGGAGATTGTTGGTTATGTATGTCCTCAAGCCAATCATAACATATACAATCTTGTTCATTAATAATGATAAAGGCTTTTAACATTCATTATGTATGATTCATTTATCGTTTCATAATGAAGTCCATGAATATGCGCAATGGATATTAATTATGATGAGATCATAACAATGAGATTAGTATCCTTTAAACGCATATTCTTAATTGTTCCTAGTTGGGGATATCTGAGAAGGACATCAGATATCCAGTGAAACTAGTACAGGTTGCACCTGCTCATATGATGAGGGTGGATGGTCTCATAGACACTTGTGTGGAGACACTAAGGTGAACCTGTAGGTGCTCATTGATGAATGAGTTCACTGAATTGATCCGACATGAATCACTGGATGGTAATATTACCTGACTGTCAACCAGTTAGATTCATCGTCACAGTGGCGTGATTGGTTCTTTGACCTGAGACACCAAGGACATCTTGTCGGTAGACTTCTGGGTTTTGACCTTAGCTTATAGATCTCTGCACATGAGGTCTCAATCAGTTATGTGATCGGATCCAGTGGAATACCTTCGAAGGTGATTGTATGATCAATACGGGATCATTCGCTCTCGGTAATTGAGAGAGAATGCTCTAGGGAGTGATGCCTAGGAGTCCCTGGCCAGGGCAAGACAACATATCAGAAAAGGAGTTTTCTGGTAATGCTTTTATGGCATCTAATCCAAGTGAGTATGTGTTCTTGGGTTTGACAGTTAACCATACCCACAAGCATACTCGAGAGCATTGTATGAGTGAAGGACTATAGTCACGTGGTAACTGTTGACGGAAGGGTTCCTTGAGCGGGTTGCTGAACCCCATTGCCTTCTAGGGTCATGCGGTGTTGCTTGGCACCCAACATGATCAGAAGCCCAATCAATTATCATGAGATGATAATTAGATGAAGTGTTTATTTAATATGAGATATTAAATAGACTCATTTTACCAATAAAGGGGTTATTGGGCTATTGGGCTGAAAATTGGACTGGCACTTGGGCCTAGAGGGTCACACGCATATAGGTTCTTTAGTTAGGGGATATTAAGTGGGTGTTCATATTAATCCAGGGACTTTTATGAAAAGTGGAATGGATTGATATATATATATATATGTGTGTGTGTGCCAAAGAGAAACCCTAGCCAAGCTCTAGGGTATTCCCACGTTGTGGCAGCCGCCCCTCCTCCATCTCTTCTCTCTGGTCGCCCTTTCTCTCTCCTACAGGAGCACAAGGTCGCATGCCTCCCCGAGTGCCCTTGACGAGGAGTCGAGCGAGAGATCAGCCGATGAGAGATGAGACGAGGACGATCGCTCAACCTGAGAACCGCGTGGATACCGCTGGAGGCCGGGCACCTGCGCGGCTAGCGGCGTCGCTCGGAAGGAATCAACCCTCGGTCGCGGATCTAACTCCGCGCAAGGTGAAGATCTGATCTTCTATCGTTTAGGTTTGTAGAAACGGATCAAGGGTCACGGGGATCTGAGAGGAGAAAAATTTTAAATTCCGCTGCATTTTTTGATCACTCATTATTTTCTAGTCCCATCCAGATCCTTACATGCAAGGTCTAATTTGGACTCTAGGTTCATTCAAATCCTCAAAACCCTAGCTAACTCTATAAATAGATCTCAAGTTTCACATGCGCAACCCTTACTTTTGGCTCGCGTGGAACTAAGGTAAGGAAACATTATTTGAGATAAGTTCTTTAGAAGATTTCGTTCATTATCGTAAGGTCTAACTTTCCTCAAAATTTCATTCTAGGAGATCAAGCCTACAAGGAGTTAGAGGTGTGCAAAGACGTTGGTTTGGTGCAAGTAACCCAGAAACTTGTGCGAACTACCCAGGAAGATCAGCGCATTAGAAGTCCTAAACAAGCTAATTAGAAGATGGTTCTTTAGACTTATTTGTTCACCTTAGTACCCTATTTCTACCCTCCAATTTTTGTTATCATAGGTGAAGTGAATCAGGAGTTAGAAAGGCAAGAAGTTGTTGGTTTGGTTCTGAATGAGCAGAAACTAGGGTCAACTTCCAGCCCTAAATTCGAAGTCTAAAGCCTAGACTAGTGGTAGGTTATCTCATGAATGGCTTAAATATGATCTTAGAAGTAAAAGCCCTCAAGTTACAGTCGATTTCATGCATTGTACTCAGAGTATTTACTGTTTTATTGGGACTGCACATCGAGCTTAATTTTCCATACATGAACTTAGCCCTAATGTAATTAAGATAAAAGATACTTGTCTATTTCACACAAACCCATGCATGTTCCTGGTCTATTTCATTTCTAGCATAATTTTACAGCATGATTCGTTGAAATCCATGCATAACTTGTCCTAATTTATAAATTGTTTTCTGTTTTACGGCTTCTGTCAGGCAGGCAGAAGGCGGCCTAAAAGGGACTGCAAGGGAATATTTGTGGTCTAATGAATGACCATTTGTACCCTTCATGGCGGTTTATCGCAAGACCGTTTATTTCATTCTAGCGGCTAGTCCCTGACCATTTTCTGGTTCTGAGAACTAGTCCAATCCTAGTTGAAACCTTACATATTAGTAACCCTATAATTATATTATTTTCACAAAATCATGTTTCGTTTTCCTGTTAAATACCCTGAATTCAGTATGAGCATGATTAAGACTTTATTTTGATTATTATGTTAATTTCATGCCAAAACCATATACTCTTCTATTTACATTAAAATTCATATGGTTCATGACTTGCCTAGTTTTGATTTGATCGCTGTTTTATCATGATCTCACTCTCATCTTGAGTCTTTTCTTAAGCATGTGACACGTATTCTGGTACGATGTCATTAGATAAACTTTGCACATTAAGCACACAAATCTTGGACTTGTGATCCTCTCCATTAGATATTCCTTCCATCGGACTAGGTGATCTTGTTTCAAGCACTCCGTAAGACTCCGCGAGCCTGGGATTCCCACTAGGACGCCGAGCTAGTTGTACCCTCAAAACTCAATTGTCTAGAAGGCACTTTACCGATGTTTTATGTGTTCTGCACCTTAGCGGCCTGATGGACGACCGCTAGAGGAACCTAGCGGCCTGATGGACGACTGCCAGAGGAACCTAGCGGCCATTTACCTGACCGCTAAAGACCCCAAGCGGCCCTGCCACGACCGCAAGGCTCCAGAACGTTTCACTGCGTCGACACTTTCTTTCTTCAAGCGTCGACTCTATCCATAAAACGGTCTGGACATGACCGCATGAGTCTCTAAATGGTCCAGTAAACGACCGCTTTATCCTTGACCCTGTCTAACCCGAGGCTTGACCTTTGGGTTGGGTTTTATAAGTTCCTAGATGGTATAATGATTGCTTGGAAAATAACACCTGTCAAATAAGATATTAATAACTTATGGAAAGTAAAGAATGTGCCATTATGCTGCCAATTTTTCTTCATAGCATAACCTTGTTCTAAATCAAATCCTTGAACTCTCATATTCTTAATTGAAGCATTCTTACCTTGATATTTGTTATCATGGAACCATATTTTGTTACATTATTGGCCATATTTATATTCTCGTGGAAGTAGCTTGATTTATAACTTGAAGATGTAAGAGCGGGCACGGACAGTGTCCAAGGGCTCAACTCTTGTCCCCTTGGCAGATAGCTGAAAACATACTATAAGTCATGGGGTATGATGAATACTGGTAGCGCATTATACTGGGTTACTTTTTTATAAACTGGTGAAATCCACGAATACTCACGAGACAATCTTGTGAAATTATATGCTTGCTAGTACATTCTCGTTACATGACTTTCTAGTGCATAGCCTTTATGGTTATGAAAATACATTCTTGTTCATGAAAGGCCAAACTTATATTCTTGTTATCTATCTGTTCAATCTCATATCTCAATCTTAATCATATCGTGTTACTTGTGTTACTTTAGTTTTTCACCGCATGTTCTACTGTCTTATTTCGTTTATCTTTACTCTAGAGTAAAAATGTTAATTACTTAAACATTACCTTCATGTTGATATGAAGATACCTACTAGGCATGTGTGCTCATTCCCTACTTTTTCAATCTTTTTTTAGAAATTCTAGCGGGTCGGATTCAAACTATTCAAGTGATGGATTCGAGAGTGATTAAAAGATCGAGAGAAGACTTAGTCGAGTCATAAGTCAAGTCGAGTCTATGTATTTTCCCTTTTATTTGAGTCTAGTGAATTGAGTCAAATACCATTGTAATTTTTTTATTATTATCAATAAAAGTTAGATTTTTGATCAATCATTATGTCTATTCATTTTATGTGTGAATGATTTGCGCTCTGATTATATTACTCGCTTGAGGTATACTAGCCGACTATTCACGTTCCCGATTATTTTCCACTGCATAATCTCGGGGCGTGACAGTTAAAGTGGTATCCGAGCCTAGGTCTAAGGGCTTACTTATTCCTGGAAAAATGTCATGTCATAGGCTAAGTCCAAGGCGTAAGGACCCACACCTATGAACTAAGGAAAGAATTTCCCACCTTGGTGAGAACTGGGTAGAGCCAGGATGAGATAGTTAATTAGAACTTATCTCTAAGTTAACTCCCTTTTATTCCGTAGGAATTAACAAATCATTCCTTTTTCTCAGGTACCACATTCTTACAATGGCTCACCATGTCGATTGGGGTGGAATGCAACAAACCGTTGTCGGTCTTACCCAGGCCTTGCAAAATATGGCCCAAGCTGGCGCGAGAGCTGGTGCTGGTGATCTGCACTGCAACTTCCGGAGTCTAAACCCTCCGTGATTTTCTGGTTCCTCCAACCCAAATGAAGCTGAGAACTGGATAGATGAAATGAACCGTATATTCGAGGTCATGTAATGTCCCGACCAAGAGAAGGTTCGTCTTGCCATGTTCCAACTCAACAAGGATGCCCGTACTTGGTGGAAGTCTATTCCGGCACCGCCCCAAGACGCACCACACACTTGGGAGGGATTACTCACCCTCTTCCGATCAAAGTACTTCTCTGAACATGTCAAGGAGAGGAAGGCGGCTGAGTTCACTTCTTTGCATCAAGGCATGATGATGGTGGCAGAGTATGAGTTACAATTCTCTCGCCTGGCACCCTATGCTCAACATTTAGTGAGCACGGATCTCCTCAAAGCTAATCGTTTCGTGGACGGGCTGCGGCCTATCTTCATGCAGTAACTTGGCTCATAAAATATTCGGACCTATGCGGAGATGGTCCAATGGGCACACTTATGTGAACGGACCTTGGAGAAGGTCGATAAACTCAAAGGCAAAGGGGAGGAGCCAAGCCAAAAGTCTAATCGGCGAGGAAGAAGAGAGGAAAAATTTAGCATCACTTATAACTCTCGGGACAACAAGAAGAGATCCCAGAACGGGAGTGGTAGTGGCTACCACAAGAACAAGAAGGTTAAAGAAGAAGATAAGCAAGTCATGGAGGCTTGCACGTTCTGCGAGAAATTTGACAACGCGGCCGAGGAATGCTGGAAAGGCCTAGGGGCGTGTTTGCGATATTGCAGCCAGGAGCACCGCATGCCAGATTGCCACCTTATGAAGGATCAATCTTCCAGCGGTGGATGCAAGCGACAGGCTTGTCTTAACACTGTTCTAGATGATGAAGAAGTGCCCAAAGATGATGGGCTAATGGAGGGTACCGTTCAAATCTATTACCATCCTGCATTTGTGTTATTTGATACTGGTGCTTCTCATTCCTTTATATCTACTACTTTTGCAAAAATCTTACCAGTTTCATCAGTTCTTTTACCATCAGACCTAGCTATCACCACACCTTTAGGTCCCAGAACTAAACTTACAACCCACTACTCCGATAGTGTGGTAATGGTAGAAGGTCATAATCTCCCTGCAAACCCCGTATGCCTTGACATGGAAGGTTACGATGCTATCCTAGGTGTAGATTGGCTGGTAGACCACGATGCCTATATAAATTGTCGCAATAGGAGAATCTCTTTTCGAAAACCAGGACTCCCGCGATTTTATTTCCTTGGCATCAAGTATAAGAAACATCCCACCATTATTTCAGCCCTTCATGCTTGTAAACTCATTTCGTAAGGATGTGAAGCTTTTCTTGCCTCCGTAATAATCACTGAATCTAAGGAAATCATCTTAGAAGATATTCCCATTGTGAATGAGTTTCCCGATGTGTTCCCATCGGATTTACCCAGTTTACCAAGCGAAAGGGAAGTAAACTTCTCCATTGAACTCGTTCCCGGAGCAGCACCTGTTTCAATAGCTCCCTACAAAATGTCCCCTACAGAACTCAAAGAATTGAAGAAATAACTTCAGGAGTTATTAGACAAGGGCTTCATTCGACCTAGCACATCACCTTGGGGTGCGCCAATTTTATTTTTTAAAAAGAAGGATGGGTCTTGTCACGCCCTGAACCAATAGCAGTGGGAAGTGATGCTCGGAACGTGGCAGCGAAACAGTCATGATAAATAGACCATAAAATAAATGAATACAAATAAATAATATTCAACACATTGAGGCCACTAATTTGAGATAAATATAATTTTACTGATATTTAAAATTTTAAATACAATGTGGACTCAATAAAAGAAATAAGGAAAAGAAAATAGCAAGACCACTATACTATCTAGACTCAAGAAATAAAAAGACTCGGGTCTCAAGGCTCCAGGTTCACTCGATCACACTGACTCGATCCCAATTGCAAGTGTTCTATCTACCACGTTACTTGAAAAGGATGGAGATGTGGGGGTGAGCGAAAAGCTCAGTAGGAATTACACTCTATCATCAGGCGGAATTTAAGTAATTAATCAATTTCAGGAATGTATAACAATGCGAGAAACTCAATTAAAGCAAACAAAGTAATCAACACGATCAGAAGATGAAAGGAAAGGATCATTGCAAGTCTTGATATCAAGCACCATTATCAAGAACTTTTCCATGAATGGCCATTTCAAGTCAAGTCAAGTCATGTCATGCAAGCAATGTTGTGCCCCTTGTGCTTTGATGATAATGTGGTGTTTTAATGATAGCAACATGAATGAGTCACCATATTGCTTTGCTAAGAAAATCACATTGAATGACAGCAACAAGAATGCATATGACTGATATATTATCTGGAGAATGCTTGAGTGTGTTATATCTGATTTAGTCTGTGGAGACTGCATGAGTGTGCCATGTCTGATTTGTGAAGAATGCATGAGTGTGCTAAATCATGCAGTGTTCAATACTAAGTGCATAAAGTGTTTTGTGCTTGCTTTAAGATCGGTGTATTGCTTCTTCTGTGCATATACTGCATCAGTGCACTTAGATGGGTCGACCCCCTTCTTAGATGGGTCGACTCCCCACAGATGCATTTCTGAAGTCTATACAGCCACAGTCAATCTATTCACTGTGTTGCATCGCATGCATTACCTAAAGTATATACATTCTGTTGCATTGTTCAGCAAGTCTATACACTCATCATCATCAAGTCTATACACTCGTTGGCTAGCTCTTCAAGTCTAAACATTCATTATGCATCACTCATAAGTCCATACATTGTTTGTGCAACGTTTGTTCTGCTAAGTTTATACAGTGTCTTGTCTGCACGTTACATAGTCTACACATTGATTAGTTGCATGCCTTCTGAAGTCTACACATTGCATATGAGCATCTTTGTAGTGTCTGGCTAGCAACTCTATACATCGTCAGGGCTCTTCATGCATGTGCATAGTCCATACATTGTGCATCTCGTTGACAAGTCTACACATTCATGAAGTCTGTACATTGGACTGCTCATGCATCACTTCATTTGGAAGTCTGTACATTGGATTGTTCATGTAGTGTCTTTCAGAGTCTATACATTCATGCGTGTTCATTCATCTAAGTTTGTACAGCCCTTTGCATTGCACTTAATGTCTATACATTGTGCATCGTCTTGTTCAGCGTCTCATATGCACATTTGAGTCAAAGTCTGCACAGCATAAGTCTAAACACTGAGCATCTCATTGAGCGTCTCATGTAAGTCTATACATTACATTGGCCTTCAAGCTTTACAAGTCTGTACATCCGACTGTTCATTCACTCATCTTAAGTCTATACATCTGTCTGTGCATTGTCTTGGCCATCGTCTCACAACCATCAAGTCTATACATTGGTCGGTGGCAAGTCTACAATTTGGACTCTCACTCAAAGTCTGTACAGTGCCATGTTCATATGATTCTAAGCCTATACACTGCACTGTAGAAGCTCGAGGTGAAGTCTGTACAGCCACCAGTTAGACTTGCAAGTCTATACATCGGTAGCTATACCAACGTTGCACTCAAAGTCTATACACTGATAGCTTTACCGTCGTTTCCCTTGGCAAGTCTATACATCGCAGTTGAGTGGAAGTCTGTACAGCCGTTGTGTTGCCAAAGTCCTTACATTGTGAACCTCAAAGTCTGTACAGACTTTGCCTTGTTCAGGTCTGTACATCGACCCTTTGGCAAGTCTATACATTGAAAGTCTATACACTCGATTGCCTTGCCTTAATCAAGTCTGTACAGAGCTTCATTGTTCAAGACTGTACATCGCTCAGTTGGCAAGTATATACATTGGAAGTATATACATTCCTTTACCTTACATCGCTCATCAAGTCTGTACAACCTTTCTCTTTGCATGTCTGTACATCGTCCATGAAGTCTGAACAACGAGCAAGCATGTACATCGAGCTAGTCTGCTGACTAAGTCTATACAGACTTTGCTTGCACAAGTATGTACATCGCTCATTTGTCTTGGCAAGTCTGCACATCATTAAGTCCATACATTGTTCAGTGCATTGCATTCATCAGTCGTGAAGTCTATACATTGAGTTGAAGTCTATACATCATGCATCTAGTGATTCAAGTCTATATATTGCTGCACGTTGTATTTGTCGAAGTCTGCACATTGCTGAATGCTCATCAAGTCCATACACTGGCAAGTCCTTACATTGCCTAAGTCTATACATTGGCTGCTATTCTTTAGAGTCTGTACATCGCATTCGAGTTCACAAGTCCATACAGTCTGAAGTCTATACATTGCATTCCCATTCATGAAGTCTGTACAATGCATTCACCTTCACAAGTCTATACAGCGAAGTCAATACACTGCAATGCATATACTTAAAATGATAATGTGATTCTATGTCTGACAGGCACCCTTCGTGAAGCCTAAAGAAGGCACGTGATCCGAGGATAAGGGGAGTGCCCAGATGATGACACGTTCACTGACAGCCTACTGGATGCTGCCACGTGGTCCGAATTCTTAGGGCGGGAAATGTGGAGAGCACATGCCCAAGTTGCTGCTGCCATAAATAGAAGCCTTCCTCCATCTGAAGATGACTGATAGGGAGCAGAAGGAGGCAACGCGAATAAGAGGTGAAGTCTGTACAGAGAGATAGAAGGAGAAGCAGCAGAGAGCCACGATCCACAGAGAGAAGAAAAAGAGAGAAGAAGCAGAAGAGAAAGAAGAAAAGGAGAGAGATAGAGAGCTCGAGCAGAGTGTGAAGAGAAGAAGAAGGAAGAGAGAGAGAAGAGAAGATCAGAGAAGATCGTTCCTACTGGAAGTTGGATCAGATCCACTCCAGTCAGCTCTTTAAGAGCCACATTATGCTTCATTGTTTACAGCCTTCCGATTGCTGTTTGTTTCCCATTTTTATGTTTTCATTTTATACTTTTCTTCAAGCTGTTAGTCAGCGAATGGAGTGGTGGACTCCACTGGACGGCTAAGCAGTATTGCCCAACGGTTTGCAGAGGTGTTGCCTCTGGTCGGGTAAGCTGTAATCCCCAGCGTTGCAGTGGTGGATTCCACTGGACGGCAAGCGGTGTTGCCCAGCGGATTGTATGGCAAGCTGTGATGCCCAGCTGTTCAAGCTATGAGTCAGCGGAATCCACACTCGGTTTGAGTGTGGGGTGGACGTAGGTCTGCAGGACCGAACCACCTAAAAACCCTCTTGTTTTATGGTTTGAATTCTTCTATCTGTTTGGCGCTAGATGAATGATTAGGCACGATTTGTTTAGTTAGTCTGGTGGAACCAAGTTTGCATTCAGATCATTTGATTTCGGGTCTAGAAGAGCAGTGAATTCCTTATAGTTTACATGGATAAGAACTGAAGCTTAATTCATTTCTTTAGGCTTTAATTCCGCAGTTCTGAGCATTTGATTTTAATTGGGCGAAAGTTTTTAAAGGATATATTCATTCACCCCCCCTCTGAATACATAGCACCGAACCCAACACTTGGTATCAGAGCGGGTTGCTGTGCATAGGATCTAACAATCCGCAGCAGATCCTGCATTTCTGTTTGGTGCATTTCAGAGTGGGCTTCTTCTGCTCGTTGTTTAGCATCACTGAGTTAGTGCCGTGTTTTGCTTATCTAGTTGTGGTGTTTTTCTTGTCGATTGGTTTATGCTTTGAATCTGTCTGTTATCTGTTTTGATGGCTCATCCACCGATATTCAGAGGTGGTAACCTTGGCCCATGGCTCGAAAAGTTGCATGGGTATGTAAGGACAACCGATCCTGACTTGTGGAAGGTAATGACTCACGATTCATACAAACTGTCGAAGGATAAATCCAAATGGACCAAGAAGGATAGAATGAAAGACTCCATCAACTCTAGAGCATTGAAATTGGTAAAATCATCAATTGACAGAGCACTAATTTCATGCGTCTCATTCTGCAGGTCTGCCAAGGAAGTCCTGGATAAGTTGAAGACTGCTTGCGATAGAGATAATAATCAATGCATGATGGCTCAAGGGAGTGAACCAAGTAGCAATCATGATGAAGAACAAGACGATGATCAGGTAAACATCTTCGAAAATTACACCATGGATGATTGGATTGTTGCATATAATGAACTGCTGGAATCTTATGATCATTTAAGAAAATAGCATAAGAAAATGAAAAGGAAAATTGATAAAAGTGATTCTAATTCATCATGTGAAAAGTGCTTGAAGATAAATGAATTGTATGATAAATGTCTGTCTGAGAATCACTTGAACATGAAACAAATGTGCCTATTGAAAAAGGAAAACCAAGAAGGTTTCAATAAAATTTCTGAATTAGAAAGTCAGCTGAAACTAAAAACTAATGAACAATTGATGAATCTAGAAGAGTTGGAAAGGATTAAGGTTTCACACTCTTCTTCTGCTGAATCAAACTACAAAATGTGCTCAGTTTTAAGAGAACGTAATGAAGATCTCTATAATGAGAATGAATGGATGAAGAAACAAATTGCCATCCTTAAAGAGGATCACAGAAATCTGCTTGCTGAGAAAATTAAGGTGGAAGAAAGAGAAGATGAACTAATTGAAAAATTGAAGCTTATGTCTGGAAATGGAAAATGTAATGAAGGAGTCATGAAGCTATCTGAAGAGAACAAAGAATTGAGGGAACAAAATAAAAAACTGATGGTTTTAAATACTATTTTCTCACAGAGGTTTCCGACTTTCGAAAAAGAGAAATCTGTTTTTAAGGAAGCTCAACCTCAAAAATTTGAGAAGGAAAATACTGAACTGAAAGCTGAAATTGAAAAATTAAAGTGTTTAAACACTGGCTTATCTGAAACACTTCTCACATTAAAAAGGGGAAAATTCACTTGTGATGGAGAATCACAATGGGTGATCAGTCTAGAACAAGAAATTGAGAAGTACAAAACTGTAAATAAAGTTCTAAGTGAATGTGTAAACTGCAGTGAATAGAAGATAGCCAGTTATGAGCTTCATATAGCATCCTTGGAAAATAAAATTCATGATCTGGAAAACTCAGCATCCAAGTTTGTAAAAACTGAAAGAAAAATAAAAATTGTTGTGAAAAGTGAGGATAAGAATTCAAAAGGGGGAACAGATTGCACTTCTGATGTTAAGGAAATCACTAAAAGCCAGCTATATGCCACATTTGTGCAAAGCTCAGATGTAGCTGGTACTTCAAAGCAATCCCCAAAATAAAATGAAAATCAGAAATCACCTTCAACATCTGTATTTCTGTTCAAAGCCCATAAAAATGAAAAGCAAACAAAAACTGTTAAGAATGATCAGAAATTGAAAAGGAAGGGTCAAACAAAGAAGGTAAAGAATACTTCTGGGTATATACTAAGATCTGCCAACTCAGTTGAATTCAATGGGTTTATGCGAAATGCTCATGCTTCACGTACTCATTCTCATGCATCTAGTCAGTCTGTTAGTAATCATGTTGTCAAGAAATCACAAGTGTCATGTCATTACTGTGGTAAGATAGGGCATGTAATGGATGATTGCAGACTGTTGCTTAAAGATGAGCATGCTAGTGAAGCAATGCATTCTCAGAATTTATCTAATAGAAACCATGCCACTAAGCAATTTGATGCATCCTGTTATTACTGTGGTAGGCGTGGTCATCTAATGAATGCATGTTTTAAACTGAAAGAAGACAACAATGTGAATTCTAGATTTTTCACACATGCTCATGGCCCACATAGATATAAATCTACTTCAGGTCAGCATATCATCTGTTTCACTTGCAACAAGCCTGGGCACAAGGCAAATGAGTGTTGGACTGGAAATTCTTGGGGCAACAAGAACTCAAAAGGCAAGCACCTTAGGTGTCTTGAATGTGGTAAGCATGGGCATGCAGTCAAGGACTGCTGGTATGCTCAGGGAAATCACTTTGATTCCAAATTTGTCAGATTCCCTGCAAATAGAAATTTTTTGGGTAGAAATAAAACTATTTTTAAAGGAAAGACACTTGCATGTTCTGAATGTGGAAAACCTGGCCACCGAGCTTCTGAATGCTGGTGGGCAGGTAATGGTAAATCAAAATCTCATGCAAGTAACAGAAATCTTCATGCTAACTCACATAGATTCCATGATTATACAAATATTCACAAAAAGAATTCAAGAGCTGCTACATCATGCAGATATTGTGGTAAATTTGGTCACTCTATGGACAATTGTTTTCTGATGAAATTTGATGACCATGTTGCTAAGAAACTGTTTAGAATACCTGATAGGGGTAATTCAGGACCCAATACTTCTTGGGTTCCTGCAGGATCAAAATAATTAATCTTTGCAGGTGTGCCTTGGAAGCTGAAGAATAAAGGGGTTAATAATCCAAGGCACTCAAAAGTGAAACCCCCAGAAGTGGACTATTCAGGTTAGTTCTGAAAACTCAGTTTAAATTCTGTCTTCTGAAGTTGTGTCCTTTAGATGATAACATAGCATGTTAAATATGTGTTTTGCACATTCTATCATGTTTAGCATTGTCATGTTTGGATTTTCTGAACTCTCCTCATACATGATTTGCATATTGATGATTGTCTGAAATTGCATATGCATATATGTTGTGAATGCATTGCACATCATCGTACTGAAAACTCCAAAAAGAAGTAACTGGCTGCATATTGGACTGCTTTGCACTGCATTTCCTTGCATGACCACTTTGGTATATAAATGGTAAGCTACTAAAAGGCAGAGAAATCTGTCTGGAGGTTCTTACTATGTGTGAGATGGTCCTTGAGACCAGATTCTCCGCCAAGTACCAAGGGTCTAGTTTTCATATAGAGCAGTGTTCTGAATGTCATAAAATTTAAAAAATCTAAAAAAATTGAAATTAAATTGATACATTTGATAAATTCTCTCTCTGATTGAACAAAGCATGAATTCTTCTTGAGCATACTCTAAAATCATGAACAGTTCATTAATTGTATTTCATGCACTTTGTTAGGGGGAGTTTGTCTGATGTTGCATATGAAGAGTAGTGCAGTTGAAAAACCTAAAAGAAATTTCATTGCATCTAGACAGGGGGGGCATTTAGAATTGGTGTTTTTAATTGTCATATGTTGAACACCTATTGTCTAGTAATTGATCAACTCTCATCTGTTATCATATTTCTCTCTCTTGAAAATGGATTATGCCTTCCATTCGTTGAGTTGTTAAAGAAGAGTCTCCTTAAACTCTCTTCATGATACTACCTGTCAGCTGATCTGTCTGAACTCCAGACTCAGCCACTGTGTGTTGATGTTCACTCTTCTGAAATATTTCTCTATTGGCTCTTGCACCAGCTTATACTCACCTTTCACATTTGTCTCAGCTGGTGTGACTGAATTGTTTCTACTATTGATTGTTGGGTGCTGAATTTATTGTTCTGATCTGAGGAACTTATGCTGCATGTCATGCAATTCAATCTGAGAAATTGGTAGAAACTCCTATCATATAGGTTTAAGAATTATCACTGAATCAGACTGATATAAGATTAATGTATTCTCAGATTTGTAGATAAATGAATTGAAAATATCTGAATGATAAAGTTTAATAAACTTTAACCACTTGTGTCATGTAAACCTTAGACTCTCTCATCAGATATCTGAAAATTTGAATTCAGAGCTACTTTGGTTAAGATGCATATAGTGTGTATTGTTGTTAAACATTAAGTTGAAAAATGTTGACTAAATGAAAAATTGTGAATTCAGAGCAATGACTCGGTCACTGAGAAACTGAGTTCTTTATCAATGAAATAAAGTAACTCATGTCATGAGGTGCCATAGTTATCTCTGATAAAAATTTAGTGAAACAAAACCTGATAGAGCAATAGCTTATTTGTGTTGAGTAACTGGGGAGTCTGGCCTCTGATCAAGGTGTCTTCTCATGTAAAAAGACACTCATATTGCTAACTATGTTCTCAAAGTGAGAGGCAATGACAGTTATCACACTGAGTAACTGGGTCACTTCACCTGAGACGTGTTGTGCCTCATGTAAAAAGGTGTTGATCAACCTAAATTGCTCAAGAAAAATATAATGTGCTTCAAATGAAATTATCCTGAAAAATCTGTCAACTCATGTTCTTGAAAAAGTGTTTAACTTCAATACTAATCTGTATATTTGTCAAAGGTGCTATTGAGATCATATATGTAAGATAAAAGATGATTGTTTCTGAGTGTTATCTGATTATTTGGTTCACCTTTATTAAAACTTGGATTCAGATATGAATATTGAGTTTAATTTGGCAAATTTGGTATACATCAAAATTAAATCAGATTGGTTAAGTTGCCACTTCATAACCCTTTATGATAGAAGAGTCTACACTTCTTAAGACATATTGAAGTGGTGCAAGCATTAAAATCCCTCATGATCAGATTTCTAGATAGCCTGATCAGATTCAGACTGATTATTCATTGAGATGTCTTGTGATGATTGTTGTCTATTGTTGCCCTTCTATCATCATCACTTTACTCTCCATACTGTTGGAATCTTCCATCTTATTCTGCAATAAGTTCTGATTCTGTGGTCTTTTCACCAGAATTCAGATTCTTTGTAATGGCAGATTTCAGATTGATTTATTGGATAACCTGAGTCCATTCCTGTGCTTCAGGGGGAGTTATGGTTTATTTGTATCTAGAGGGAGAGTAGTCAATCATACATGTTGATAGGGGGAGAGCTGTTTCATTGTCATAAGAGAGAACTTCATTTTCATGAACCATGATTTATTCTCTGACTTTGTGTGCTGAATTTTGTCTCTCAAACCATTTCCTCTTTTTGATTATGTCAAAGGGGGAGAATAGTTTGACGAGTCAGTGTGACTCATTATGTTGCCATCATCAAAAGGGGGGAGATTGTTGTGCCCCTTGTGCTTTGATGATAATGTGGTGTTTTAATGATAGAAACATGAATGAGTCACTATATTGTTTTACTAAGAAAATCACATTGAATGACAGTAACATGAATGCATATGACTGATATATTATCTGGAGAATGCTTGAGTGTGTTATTTCTGATTTAGTCTGTGGAGACTGCATGAGTGTGCCATGTCTGATTTGTGAAGAATGCATGAGTGTGCTAAATCATGCAGTGTTCAATACTAAGTGCATAAAGTGTTTTGTGCTTGCTTTAAGATCGGTGTATTGCTTCTTCTGTGCATATACTGCATCAGTGCACTTAGATGGGTCGACCCCCTTCTTAGATGGGTCGACCCCCCTCAGATGCATTTCTGAAGTCTATACAGCCACAGTCAGTCTATTAACTATGTTGCATCGCATGCATTACCTAAAGTCTATACACTCTGTTGCATTGGTCAGCAAGTCTATACACTCATCATCATCAAGTCTATACACTCATTGGCTAGATCTTCAAGTCTAAACATTCATTATGCATCACTCATGAGTCCATACATTGTTTGTGCAACGTTTGTTCTGCTAAGTTCATACAGTGTCTTGTCTGAACGTTACATAGTCTACACATTGATTAGTTGCACGCCTTCTGAAGTCTACACATTGCATATGATCATCTTTGTAGTGTCTGGCTAGCAAGTCTATACATCGTCAGGGCTCTTCATGCATGTGCATAGTCCATACATTGTGCATCTCGTTAACAAGTCTGCACATTCATGAAGTCTGTACATTGGACTGCTGATGCATCACTTCATTTGGAAGTCTGTACATTGGATTGTTCATGCAGTGTCTTTCAAAGTCTATACATTCATGCTTGTTCATTCATCCAAGTTTGTACAGCCCTTTGCATTGCACTTAATGTCTATACATTGTGCATCGTCTTGTTCAGCGTCTCATATGCACATTTGAGTCAAAGTCTGCACAGCATAAGTCTAAACACTGAGCGTCTCATGTAAGTCTATACATTACATTGGCCTTCAAGCTATACAAGTCTGTACATCCGACTGTTCATGCACTCATCTTAAGTCTATACATCCATCTGTGCATTGTCTTGGCCATCATCTCACAACCATCAAGTCTATACATTGGTCGGTGGCAAGTCTAAAATTTGGACTCACTCAAAGTCTGTACAGCGCCATGTTCATATGATTCTAAGCCTATACACTGCACTATAGAAGCTCAAGGTGAAGTCTGTACAGCTACCAGTTCGACTTGCAAGTCTATACATCGGTAGCTTTAATGAAGTTGCACTCAAAGTCTATACACTAATAGCTTTACCGTCGTTTCCCTTGGCAAGTCTATACATCGCAGTTGAGTGGAAGTCTGTACAGCCGTTGTGTTGCCAAAGTCATTACATTGTGAACCTCAAAGTCTGTACAGACTTTGCCTTGTTCAAGTCTGTACATCGACCCTTTGGCAAGTCTATACATTGGAAGTCTATACACTCGATTGCCTTGCCTTGATCAAGTCTGTACAGAGCTTCATTGTTCAAGACTGTACATCGCTCAGTTGGCAAGTCTATACATTAGAAGTATATACATTCCTTTACCTTGCATCGCTCATCAAGTCTGTACAGCCTTTCTCTTTGCATGTCTGTACATAGTCCATGAAGTCTGAACAACGAGCAAGTATGTACATTGAGCTAGTCTGCTGAATAAGTCTATACAGACTTTGCTTGCACAAGTATGTACATCACTCATTTGTCTTGGCAAGTCTGCACATCGTTAAGTCCATACATTGTTCAGTGCATTGCATTCATCAGTCGTGAAGTCTATACATTGAGTTGAAGCCTGTACATCATGCATCTAGTGAATCAAGTCTATACACTGCTGCACGTTGTATTTGTCGAAGTCTGCACATTGCTGAATGCTCATCAAGTCCATACACTGGCAAGTCCTTACATTGCCTAAGTCTATACATTGGCTGCTGTTCTTCAGAGTCTATACATTGCATTCGAGTTCACAAGTCCATACAGTCTGAAGTCTATACATTGCATTCCCATTCATGAAGTCTGTATAATGTATTCGCCTTCACAAGTCTATACAGCAAAGTCAATACACTGCAATGCATATACTTAAAATGATAATGTGATTCTATGTCTGACAGGCACCCTTCGTGAAGCCTAAAGAAGGCACGTGATCCGAGGATAAGGGGAGTGCCCAGATGATGACACGCTCACTGACAGCCTGCTGGATGCTGCCACGTGGTCCGAATTCTTAGGGCGGGAAATGTGGAGAGCACATGCCCAAGTTGCTGCTGCCATAAATAGAAGCCTTCCTCCATCTGAAGATGACTGATAGGGAGCAGAAGGAGGCAACGCGAATAAGAGGTGAAGTCTGTACAGAGAGATAGAAGGAGAAGCAGCAGAGAGCCACGATCCACAGAGAGAAGAAAAAGAGAGAAGAAGCAGAAGAGAAAGAAGAAAAGGAGAGAGATAGAGAGCTCGAGCAGAGTGTGAAGAGAAGAAGAAGGAAGAGAGAGAGAAGAGAAGATCAGAGAAGATCGTTCCTACTGGAAGTTGGATCAGATCCACTCCAGTCAACTCTTTAAGAGCCACATTGTGCTTCATTGTTTACAGCCTTCCGATTGCTGTTTGTTTCCCATTTTCATGTTTTCATTTTATACTTTTCTTCAAGCTGTTAGTCAGCGAATGCAGTGGTGGACTCCACTGGACGGCTAAGCTGTATTGCCCAGCGGTTTGTAGAGGTGTTGCCTCTGGTCAGGTAAGCTGTAATCCCCATCGTTGTAGTGGTGGATTCCACTGGACGGCAAGCTGTGTTGCCTAGCGGATTGTATGGCAAGCTGTGATGCCCAGCTGTTCAAGCTGTGAGTCAGCGGAATCCACACTCGGTTTGAGTGTGGGGTGGACGTAGGTCTGCAGGACCGAACCACCTAAAAACCCTCTTGTTCTGTGGTTTGAATTCTTCTATCTGTTTGGCGCTAGATGAATGATTAGGCACGATTTTCTTAGTTAGTCTGGTGGACCAAGTTTGCATTAAGATCATTTGATTTCGGGTCTAGAAGAGCAGTGAATTCCTTATAGTTTACATGGATTAGAACTGAAGCTTAATTCATTTCTTTAGGCTTTAATTCCGCAGTTATGAGCATTTGATTTTAATTGGGTGAAAGTTTTTAAAGGGTATATTCATTCACCCCCCCTCTAAATACATAGCACCGAACCCAACAAGCAAGTACTTCAGGCTTTCAAGCAAGTATAGCAAGTATCACGAGAGTTGTGGAATGTCGTATACTCAACACGCTTGATAGTACTCGGCGCCAAATGTCACACCTAGTCATTCACCTCCCCGAGGATCAAGAATTTTTCGGGTGCTCCTCCCAGGACCAGACTGGGCCCTTAAATATGATTGCCTTGGCATTGATTTGTTTGGATCATAGATCCCACAAAATCTAGACATCCACGAATAATAATGGCCAAGAGTTCCAAGATCAAGCTCATGTAATCATGGTAAAATGTGTAAGAACATTGATTTTCTTGAGATTCCAACAACAAGCTCATTAACTAAGAGGAATTAGTCATTTAAAGAAATGACTCTTAAATGGATAAATGTTGACAATTGACCTAACAATAGGTCAAAATTTGAGGTACAATAGCCTAGTTAGGCTAGAGTAGCTTACACATATCAAAACCATGAAAACATCAATTTTCGGAAAAACTGGAAAGTGAAACGGTCAGCAAAGGACCGCTGAGATAGGTACATGGTCTAATCAGGACCGCATGCACAATAGAAACGGTCTAATCAGGACCGTATGAAAACATGAACGGTCTAAGCAGGACCGCTAAAAGGCCAGATGGGTCAAAGATCCAACCTAGAGCGAACGAGTATAAAACGGTCCAAGGTGGGCCGTGATCATGACTAGACGGTCTTGGCTGGGCCACTTGAAGAGATAAACGGTCTAACATCAACCGTGTACATTACAGAGTCCAAAGGACTAAAGTCGATGCACAGCCGGTTAAACACGGTCACAAGAGGGTTGTTCAAATAGTCTGGCGGTCATGACTGGGCCACTTACTGGCATAAACGGTCTCAGAAGGGCCACCATCAACAGAACAACCCCTATTCTGTGATTTACCAAAAATACATGATTGGATCGAGTCAAAAAGGTTTAGGCTTGTGGGTAAAACCCGCTCGGCATCCTAGTGGGAATCCCAGGCTCGCGGGGGCTTACTGAGGCCTCGGAATGTGAACACCTAGTCCGGGGGAAGGAATATCCGACGGAGAGGTAATTCGATGTCCAATAATTTACTAGCTCACAATCAACAAAAAACTAGATATTCAGTCCAGTCGCCACCACCGGAGTGGCACGACCTTAAAGCAGAGCTAATAAGATAGCAAGAACAATGAAACTAACATTTATTTCTCTACTCATTTTCAATCATAAGATATCAAGAATGATGATGATCATGGAGGAATAATCATGAAGAAGATTAACTTAGATAATAAATTTCTATTTTTCCTAGTTAACAGTGTGATATTTAACATAGAAGTCCTACCATCAAGTTAAGCAACATGGATTAACAATACATAATATGCCGTAATCAATTGAACAACATAGGTTAGCAAACGGTCACAGAGCAGACCGCTAGAAGACTAAACAGTCAAGGGCAGGGCTGCTTAGCCAAGATAGCGGTCAAACTTATGGCCGCTAGAGAAACAATGTAAAAAATCGGATCCATGCGGTCTATCGGGTGACCGCTAGACACATAAGCGGTCTATCGTAAGATCGTTAAGCCTAGCGTAGCCCTAATACGAAGCAAATGGTCAGTCACAGTGCCGCTAGACCATGCAAACGGTCTATCATGCGACCGCTTGAAGCCTGGCGGTTCCTGGAACGACCGTTTCGGTTAATCTGAACCTAGAACTTAAAACGCAAAACACCGGTCCAATTGAAAGCATGATTTCAACATGAATATAGTATGAAAGTTGCGCTATTTACTATCAAAATGTAGGTAACTTAAAAACACACATCATGGCATGCTCAATTTAAAGATTGCAAGAAGATTACTCTATGTAAATCGAACGGAAACGAAAAGTGTAAAAACTCTAATCACATGCCCTTCATAAAACTAGGAATACGCATGATATTGATCATAAAAATTAGGCAAAATAGGTTCAAAAGAATGCCAAGGAGGAGATCTATCTATCCATGTTGTTTAATTAGATTGGGCCTAAGAGAAACCTACCTTAATTGAGGAAGAAAGGGGGAGACGCGCTCGCTGGAACCCTAACTCACGTCGCCCTAGAATGCTCAAATTCGCTCGACTCCGGCCACGAAAGTCCACGCCACCTGTTAGAAAAATAAAAGGAGGCCTAGGGCTGCTAAAGCACTCTTTTCATTGAGCCTATAGGTCGTTCTAGAGATCGAATTGGACTCGAGAGTCCAAGGAAGAAAAATCGGCAAAAAACTCGGGATAAAGCCTAATCCGCTGCCATCGCCGCCAATCTATGAGTCTAGGGTTAGGGTTTTTGAGAGGGAAATGGGATTCTAAGATGGGCCTATCATTTGGGCTTGGTTTGGGCTCAATTGATTAAGAATTGGGCTCTAATTTGGTCGTTTAAGGTTAACCTATTAAAACAACGAATTTAGCCATTAATTCCTTAATTCAACCTAATCAAATTTTTATTAGGGGTCAGCCCAGTTGACATTATTGTTAAACACTTCGTTCTCTATAAGAATATAATTTTTTCATATTTTTAAAAAATTGTCAAAACTTTGGCTTACGGATGAAATTCAATTATTTTAGTTTAACCTATTAAATTCAAATCGTCGTAGAAAATTCGATTGCATCTTGGAACATAAAATTCTTTTTATGTTGATTGTAAAAAAATAATTATTTCTTTTTATTGACATAATCTGCCATTTTTAAAATAAATAGTATTTTTAATTAAGAAAATCATTGATGTCGTTAAATAGCAAGGAAATAGCTTTTATTCCAATACATATTTTAAATTTTTACTTTTACATTTTATTATTTAACCGAGGTGTTACATCCTCCCCCACTTTAAGAAATTTGGTCCCCAAATTCATCAATCGCCATTAGCTATTCACAAAATAACATGGTAATCATACAACTAATGGAATGTAAAAGAATTTTAACTATAATTAAAGATAAAGGAAAACAATACCTTACATAAAATTCTACATTTGATAGAAATCAGTTCAAATTTGCTTGTGGAAGTAGCTTAGGGCAATTAGCCATTACATGATTTTTATTTCTGTAACGAAGACACGCTCCGCTCCTTCGCCAGCACTCCATGATTAAATGACCAAATTTGTGACAGTGAAAACATTTCATTTGCGAAAGGTTATTCCTTTTCTTCTTATTATTTTGAATTTCTTTACGACGAACTCGCCACCTTTTAACAGAACTAGATTTTAGCTTACGCGTGGCCCCTCTTGCTTTCATGTTAAAAGGAACTTAGATACCTGTAAAAATATAATTATAAGGTTAAAATTTTATTACCCTTACACGCCGCGCTACGTAATCTTATACATATTTTATTACTTAACCCGAAGCACTACCCAATTTCACTAGGTGACATGAGGAGATGACAAGGATCACACGACCTATTACTTTGGGTAACCTATACTTATGGGCAAGAACCTAGGACTCAAACAACTGAGGCTCTGATACCCCTTCTGTCATGCCCCGAACTGATAGCAGCGGGAAGCGATGCTCGGAACGTGGCAGCGAAACAGTCATGATAAATAGAGCAGAAAATAAATGAACACAAATAAATAATATTCAACACATGGAGGCCATTAATTTGAGATAAATATAATTTTATTGATATTTGAAATTTTAAATACATTGTGGACTCAATAAAAGAAATATTGAAAAGAAAATAGCAAGACCACTATACTATCTAGACTCAAGAAATAAAAAGACTCGGGTCTCAAGGCTCCAGATTCACTCGATCATGCAGACCCGATCCCAATTGCAAGCGTTCTATCTACCACATTACTTCAAAAGGATGGAGATAAGTGGGGGTGAGCTTAAAGCTCACTAGGAATTACACTCTATCATCAGGCGGAATTTAAGTAATTAATCAATTTCAGGAATGTATAACAATGCGAGAAACTCAATTAAAGTAAACAAAGTAATCAACACGATAAGAAGATGAAAGGAAAGGATCATTGCAAGTCTAGATATCAAGCACCATTATCAAGAACTTTTCCATGAATGGCCATTTCAAGTCAAGTCAAGTCATGTCATGCAAGTAAGTACTTCATACTTTCAAGCAAGTATAACAGGTATCACGAGAGTTGTGGAATGTGGCAGACTCAACACGCTAGATAGTACTCGGTGCCAAATGCCACACCTACTCATTCACGTCCTCGGGGATCAAGTACTTTTCGGGTGCTCGTCCCTGGACCAGACTGGGCCCTTAAATATGATTGCCTTGGCATTGATTTGTTTGGATCATAGATCCCGAAAAATCTAGACATCCACGAATAATAATGGCCAAGAGGTCCAAGATCAAGCTCATGTAATCAAGATAAAATGTGTAAGAACATTTATTTTCTTGAGATTCCAACAACAAGCTCATTAACCGAGAGGAATTAGTCATTTAAAGAAATGACTCTGGCATGGATAAATGTTGACAATAGACCTAACAATAGGTCAAAATTCGAGGTACAATAGCCTAGTTAGGCTAGAGTAGCTTACACATATCAAAACCATGAAAACATCAATTTTTGAAAAAATTGGAAAGTGAAACGGTCAGCAAAGGACCGCTAAGATAGGTACATGGTCTAATCAGGACCGCATGCACAATAGAAACGGTCTAATATGGACCATATGAAACATGAACGGTCTAAGCAGGACCGTTAAAAGGCCAGCTGGGTCAAAGATCCAACCCAGAGCGAACGAGTATAAAACGGACCAAGGTGGGCCGTGATCAGGAGTAGACTGTCCTACCTGGGTTGCTTGAAGAGCTAAACGGTCTAACATCAATCGTGTACATTACATAGTCCAAAGGACTAAAGTCGATGCATAGTCGGTTAAACACTGTCACAAGAGGGTCGTTCAAACAGTCTAGCGGTCAGGACTGGGCTGCTTATTGGCATAAACGGTCTCAGAAGGGCCGCCATCAACAGAACAGTCCCTATTCTGGGATTTACCAACAATACACGATTCGATCGAGTCAAAAAGGTTCAGGTTTGTGGGTACAACCCGCCCGGCGTCCTAGTGGGAATCCTAGGCTCGCGGGGGCTTACGGAGGCCTAGGAACATGAACACCTAGTGTAATGCCCCAGATTTTTTAGATATTTTTCGGATCATTTTTAGTGGGTCTCGGAGTGTATTTTGTGCTTTACACGTGTTTTTCCCTGATGTGCCTTAGGAACTCTATGCAGGGAAAACCGTGGCATTCTCCGACTCCGGGACAGTTCCTGCGTGTTGTACTCCTTCCGAGAATCGTGGAGGTAATTTTTCGTAATTTTCTGAATTTTTGCAATTTTGTATTTGAGGAGGGCGAGGCGGCGATGGCGGGAGGTGAGGAACGGGGAACGGGTCGAGGATCGAGGGCCGGTGGCGCATGGAAGCTCGACCGCGGGTTCGTGGAACGGCGTGGGTTTCACGGCATTTTCTTCATGGATCGGCGTCCACGACACGTCGTTTCTTCGGTGGAGGTAGGGAGATGAACCCCCAGCTCGTGCATTCCCTTTCCCGCAAGTTTTGTAGGCCGCGGTGAGCCGAGCGGGCGTATTTGGGGATTTTGTGAAAAATCCATATTTTTGGGGTTGAGCGTCGATCCGCCGTTTCATTGCGTTTTTGGCCGATCCGAGGCCGTAGATGCATGCTAGGGGCTATTTGGGGGCTTCCCCCTTGTTTTCCCCCTCTCTCGTGGAGGTATGGGGGCGTGGGACGATTTTTGGGTCGTTTCCCACCGTAGCGTTCTCGGGACAGTGTGACGGTCCTTCCAGTGACCGTCACAGTCTGTAACGCCCCAGGGTGGGTGTGTTATGTGTTGTGATTGTTGTGCCCCTGTGGTTTTGATGATGGTTTTGATGATTGGTTGTTGATGTGAGTTAATCAAATGTTCAGTCATCTTGCTGCTCAGTTTAGTTTAATATATTTTGATGTTCAGTCATGTTAACTGATGCATAAAGCATTCATTGCTACACTATGTCTGCACAGTTGTCACTGTAGTGCGTCAACTCAGTGTGCCGATGCGTCGACCCCTTGGTCATATTTGTATCTGTCCATACAGTAGTGCGTCAACTCCTTGAGCTGATGCGTCGACGCTTCAGTTCAGTTTCTTCATTTGATGAAGTCTATACATCATCAGTTGATCATCAAGAATATATGTTGCAGCATCAACTCATTGGGCTGCAGCATCAACTCAGCAAGTATGCACATCAGTCTTCACATGCTAAGTCTGTACAGCCTACGTCTCATGCAGCGTCAACGTGTTGTGCCCCTGTGGTTTTGATGATGGTTTTGATGATTGATTGTTGATGTAAGTTAATCAAATGTTCAGTCATCCTGCTGCTCAGTTTAGATTAACATATTTGATGTGAGGTCATGCTACATGTTAAACTGATGCATAAAGCATTCATTGCTGTGGTTTTAATGATTGATTTGGTTTTGATGATTGGTGTTTGATGTGAGTCACTGTGAGTCATCCTGTTGAAATGTTCATTCAGGCTTTCATATGCTCAGTCAGTTTATTTGTTTACACTGTGAATCATTGTAATTGAAGTTTCAGACTATTATCTGCTGCATAAAGCTTTCATATGCATTTACAGAGTCTATACATTGATTGGCAGTAAGTCTGCACATTGAGCGTCTCATGGAAGTCCATACAGTGCATTGCCTTGGCTAAGTGTATACACTGTCAGTCTCATTTAGAGTCAAAGTCCATACATTGGATTGTTACTCACATCGCCTTCAGGCCTCCAAGTCTGTACACTGGCCTTCTTTCATGATATACTACAAGTCTACTCATTCAACACTGGTCTTCCAAGTTCTGTACAGCGTGAAGTCTCACCTCGTGTTGTTTCCCCTCACTAACACGAAAAGATTTCGTGTCGTCTGAGGTTATAACACTTCGTGTTGATTTCCATGCGTGACAGGATAACTTGTATGAGGTTAGACTTCGTGTCGTTTTCCTTGTCGTGTCTTCGTGTTGGTTTTGTCTCATGTCCTCGTGTTGTTTTGTATCCATCGTGTTGTTTTAGTGTCTTCATCTTCGTGTTATTTTAGTGTTTACGTCTTCGTGTTATTTCTGCGTTTGAGTCTTCGTGCTGTTTCTGTCCCTCTCGCCTTGGTCATACTCCGTGTCAATTCCTGTTGTCATCTTCGAGTTGTTGTCACCCCGTGTCGTCCTTGTCTTCGAGTCGTTCGGATGTTCGAGCAGCTTTGTACTCAAAGTTGTCTTCGTGTTTCCCGTGTACTCGTGTCTCCGTGTTGCCTTAGTGTCTCTATCTTCGTGTTGAGTTTACTTCGTGAACTCTTCTCAAAGTCAAGCACGTGTCTGTGCTGTCTCCATGTCGTTCTTACTTCGTGTCGGTTTCTATGTTTCATCACGTGTTGTGGTCAGCCCGTGTCGTTTTCACCTCGTGCTGTTCTCATGACTTCGTGTCGTTTTCCTTTTCAGGTCTTCGTGTCGTGTTTTCCACACCGCGTGTCGTTGTCGCTTTAGTAACCTCACCTCGTGTCGGTTACTGTTGTCTCCATGTCTTCGTGTCATTTTTGTTCCACTGCGTGCAGAACATTGCAGCACCTCGTGTTGCTTTCTGTGTGCCACCTCGTGTCGTTTCACAGTGAACCTCGTGTCGTTTCTGTGTAAACCTCGTGTCACTTCTCTCTGTCCTCTAGTTGAATCTCGTGTCATTTTTTATGTCTACTTGTTCAACTCCGTGTCAACTTCTGTGTTCGTCTTCGTGTTGTTTTCAACTCGTGACGGTTTTTGTCATTTCACTTCGTGTCGTTTTCTTATTCTGTCTTCGTGTTGTTCTTCCTAGACCTTGTGTCTTTCGTTTGTTGAAACCATACTTCATGATTGGTTTCTGTTTTGTCTTCGTATGTACCTCGTGTCGTTCCTTTTGTAGTGCTTGTTTTGTTACAGTGACTTCGTGTCGTTTCCTTATTCTATCTTCGTGTTGTCTCCGTGTTGTTGCCGTTTGTTAGCTCGTGTTGTTTAGTTCTAACCTCGTCCAGGTTTCTTCTAAAACGCTGTTCTTCTGATAAGTCTATACAGAGTTGTTCTTTAAACTGATGACTTATCCGATACTCTGTTTTACAGGTGCTTTGATCGTGAAGCTTAAGGAGGGCACGTGATCCGAGGCTGGAATGAAGCCTGCTGAGAGACTGCCACGTGGTCCGAATAATTAGGGCTGGAAATGTGGAGGTCACACGTCGTGGCTGATGCTGCTGCTGCTATATATATGAGACCTTCGTCCACAGATGAAGGTGATCGAGTTGGCGAGAAGAAAAGCTCATACAGAGAGCCACGATCCAGATAGAAAAAGAAAAGAGAAAGAAGAGAAGAGCAGAGAGAGAGATTAGGAGAGCAGAAGAAAGAGAAGAGAGAGATAGAAGTGAGCCGAAGAGTAGAGAGCAGAGATCGAGAGAGAAAGAGAAGAAGAAGATAGAGAGTGAGCGAGAGAGCTCGTGAAGAAGAAGGAAGAAGTTGCTTGAAGATCTGTCTTCACTGGACCGTGGATCAAATCTAGGCCAGTCAGCTCCGTTGAGAGCCACATTGTGCATTTCGTGTTTCAGCTTTCTGTTTTGCTGAAGTTATTTTCGTTTATTATTTTTCCTTTGTTTTCTGCTTTGCTGTGTTTCCGATACTCTGTAGAGAGGTCGGGGTTCCTCCTGTTAGTTCAGGAGAAGGGAGATTGATATCTCCGGTTGCAAGCAGCAGGTGGGCTGCTTGTGGGTTCCCTCCGGTTTGGAGGAAGGGAGACTTGTCTCCAGTTCTGGGCTTGTGGATTCAAGTCCAGGGGTTCCCTCCAGGTCTGGAGGAAGAGAGACCGTGTGTCTCTGGTTTGCTAGTGACTGGTGTCACTAGTGGTTCCCTCCGGTTGGGAGGAAGAGGGGAGGCTGTTCCCCTGGTCAAGCTGTTTGGCAGCATTTGTTGCAGACTGAGTCTGTTGTTTCTAGCGTGAGCTAGTGGAAGCCACACTCGGTTTGAGTGTGGGGTGGATGTAGGTCCGCTGGACCGAACCACCTAAAAATCCCGTGTGCATTGTGGTTTGATTGCTTATGGTTTGCTTCCGCTAGATGAATGCATAGGGACGCTCCTTGTGTTTGGGTTTCGGTTGAGAAGAAGAGCAATCAGTCTTCTTAGAATGTTTTAATTTGTCAGCAGAGCGAAATCTTAGTTGAGCGATTCTTTGTCTAAATCTTCCTAGTTAGCTTTCCAGTGTTCTCACTGTATGCTTGTTTTGTTCTGCAATTGTTCATTAGCTTTTAAGCTTGTCTAGTTAGCAAACTAGTATTCCTAATGAGCATCATATTTTAATTGGGTGAAGTTTTTTAACGGGTTATATTCATTCACCCCCCCCCTCTGAATACTGCACCGAACCTAACAATTGGTATCAGAGCGGGTTCCTAGCTCAACAGATCCAACGATCTGAAGGGGATCCTGCCATCGTGTGAAGTTTCTTATCTGTGTGTGTGTCTGTCCTGCTGCTTGGATCTCTTATCGAACAACTACTGTTCTAAAATTGTTTGTTTAAATGTCTTCTCTTGTGATATTTGATGGTTTAAATTACAGCAGTTGGTTGGGCGGCATTGGCATTCACCTGAGTTCCATTAATCCTAAATTATGGAATCTCATATCAAAGGGCCCACACAAAGTGCCTCAGGATGAGGCCAGATGGTCTAGGAGGGACATGAGGAAGTGTAAAGAGAATACTGAAGTCTTTAATATTCTGAGAGACTCAGTAAATATTGACATGTTTCCTTGTATTGCAGGTTGCTCAACAGGAAAAGAAATCATGGCTCAAGTGAAAGCCATACATGAGGAAAAAGGTGGACTGTGCTTAGTCGGAAATGGAGGAGACTATAGTGACAGCCATAATCCAGAAGATGATAATGGCAAGGCAAGCTCAAATGATCAGGAAGAGGATAATGATGAGGAGGTAAACATCTTCGAAAACTTCTCTTTAAATGATTGGGAGAATGCATACGCTGAGTTGTTCGAGTCTCATGAACAATTAAGAAAACAATACAAGAAATTGAAAAATAAAAGTGATCGAAGTAGTTCTACTCCACAATGTGAAAATTGTTCAAATATGCAGAAATCTCATGACGCCTATTTATCTGATTTCCATATGCATAAAAACCAGAATGAAAAATTGATGAAAAAACTTGAATGTGTTAGCTCTGAATTGGATATTGTGAAATCCGAAAATGAATGCCTTAAGAAACAATGTGAAAAACTTCAGGCTCAAACAAAATGCTCTGATAATTCTGCTTGCAATGAATGTGCATTCTTGAAAGAATTGATTGAAGATTTAGACTCTAATGATAATATACAGAAGAAACTAATCACTTCCTTGAAGGAAGAAAATGATTCACTACTGAGTCAGAAGAAGGAAACCGATAAATTACAAGATAAGCTGATTGAAGAAAACCTTCATCTGAAGGAACAAAACAAAAAGCTAATGGTTCTTAATACTATCTTTTCTGAAAAATGGCTGACAGTTGAAAGAGGGAAATCTATTCTGAAAGAAAATGAAGTGAGTATTGAATTCACATTGACACAAGAAAATGAGACTCTGAAGAGTCTGAATGATGAATTGCAAAATCAACTCATTTTGTGTGAGGACCACATTGTGTCTTTGGAAAGAGAAATTGAAGATCTAAGAAACTCCCTGTCAAAATTTGTTAAGGGAAGAGACAATTTGAATAAGCTCCTTGGTGCGAATGTGAATTTTCAGAAGGAGGGACTGGGTTACAGTCCAGACATGAAGAAGGCTGAGAAGGCTTTTGGAGAAAAATTGAAGACTGTTTTCGTTAAAAGTTCAGAACAAGAAAAGCCCTCTACCTCATTCTCACCTCAGTACAAAAATCAGAAAGAGAATGAAAAACAGAAAACATATAGAAAGAACTCCTCTATGCATATTGATCACAGTCCTCACCCACACTCGCATACATCTAGAAAGAAAATGATCTGTCACTACTGTCACAAACACGGACATTTGATGCATGATTGTAATTTGATGGAAAAGGATGACCTAGCAGCTGCTCAAAACAATCAGGCTAGAAAGCATGTCCCGTGGGATAAGAAAATTGATTGTTATAACTGTGGAAAAATAGGACATGTTGCTGCACAATGCTGGTCAGGGTCGTTTAGAAGAAACTCCCTTCAATGTTCTCATTGTAGAAAGCATGGCCACACAGTCAAAGACTGTTGGCATATCCAGGGTAGGAATGAGAATTTCAAATATGCTAAATTTCCTACAAAGAAAAATGACTTTGGAAGAAATAAAGTTGCATATAAAAGAAAGATTTTTACATGTTCTGAATGTGGTAAGCTAGGCCACAAAGCTGCCAACTGTTGGCTAGCTGATTATGGAAAGAAAAATTTTCATGATAATCAAAGAAATACTCATGCTCATCTACATAGGCATCATACTTCAGCTAATTCGGCGGTGTCATGTAGATATTGTGGAAGGCTTGGTCATTCCATGAATAATTGCTATCTGATGGAATTTGATGACTATCCTGCTAAGAAACCTGATAGGGGTAGTGCAGGACCCAAGACTGCTTGGGTCTCTGCAGGATCAACTTGATTGACTTGCTGCAGGTGTGCCTTGGAAGGAGAAATAAAAGGGGTCAACCAAGGCACTCAAAAAGAAAACCCCATGATTCAATTCAGGTCAGTTCTGAAATCTGTTTTAAATTCATTATCTGAACTTGTGAGTATGAAAAATGAGAATTCCATGTTGATTTACTTGTTTGTTGTATGATCTTCTCTTGTCTAGTTGATCAGTCTGCATTCCAGACTCAGCTATTGAATTTAACTCTGCATATCTGATGCTCTTCTCGTACTATATGTTGAACTGAATTTGAATGCTTCTTTAGTATATACGGTTGATGCACTATACAGACTCTGCGTCCATGCATGTGTTTTGTGTTAATGCATTGCATGCTTGTTATTGAATGCACACTTGGACTGAGTGTGTATAGACTGTTTGTCATTACATGTGTCAATGATGCTGTTCAATGCATGAAGGACTGCTTTATGTTGCATTGTCATACATGATCATCATGGTATATTAAATGGAACAAGTTGAAGGGCATATGGAGTATGTCTGGATGCTACTGACATGTGTGAGGTGGTCCTTGGACCAAGTCCTCCGCCTAGTACCATGGGTCTAGTCTTCATGTAAAACAGTGAACTGCATCATATGTTGAAAAATCTGAAAAAGGATAAAAATGCTCATGAATTGGATGCATAAACCTGAATTGATTGCATACTTGTTTAATGTATCCTTGGTGCATAGTCTGCATGTAGGACAGTATGTTGCATAGCAAGTTAATTCTGTGTTTGCATAATCATTCCTCATCAGCATTGTCTGAATTGATACCTCTGAACTCTACTCATCTGAAGTGCATATATGTGATTTGCATGTATGTTTAAATGCATATTGTAAGGGGGAGTCAATGCATTGCATATAGGTTGTCAAATGCATACATTTGTCAGATTTCATAGCATATCCTTTCTATTGATTCTATTTGACAAACCGTGATCATATTCTGAAAACGCTGAGCTTCAAAATCTCTCCTATCAATTGGTAACAATTGGTATCATTTGATATCAGAATTATTTCAGTCCTTCATGAAGATTTCAATGGGCTATCTCGATCATAAATCAGAAAAATCTTGAACTAGAAATCTTCTATTATACGCTTTTATGAATGTCTGAAATAACTCATGTGGTTTAAGTTTAATGTATTCAATGAGTTTGGCTTTAAAATCTCTTAAAAATATCTGAAACATGTTTAATAAACTTTAACCATCTGTTTCATGCTATGTCTTGTGAAAACTCCTGAAATCTTCACTTTTGAATACATGACTTTAATTGGTTAAGTACATGAGATTAATATTGTTTTGAAGCAAATGAATGTTTCTGAAATGTCTAAAGGGTAATATCTGTCAGAGCAATGACATTGGTCACTGAGAAACACAAGTCCAAAGGACTGTGTCATGAGGTGCCTTAGTTAACTCTGTAAGAATTCATTGAAAATCAGGCAGAGCAATGGCATGCACACTGAGAAATACAATTCACTCATTAAAAATTGAGCTGTAGTGTGTCATGATGTGTAAATGCTAACTCTGTTTACATAAGGCATGACAGTTAGTCACACTAAGGACTTAGGGATATTGGCCTCTGATCAAGGTATATCCTCTAGTTACAAGGTGTGTACTGAACTAGAAAGCACGTAAAATTTGTAGCAAGGAAAATTGTTGAATAAATTGAAATATCTGAATATTGATGCTAAAATCAATTTGCTACCACCCTAGACAAAATCATATGACTTCATAATTGCTTGATTTCAATACTAGTACATGTAATTCTGAAAGAAGTCAATAGATTTGATTGTGTAAGACAAAGGGAGGATATTCAAGATAAATATGAGGGCTTGGTTCATTGTTATTAAACCATGGTTTTAGATATCATTACAGAATTTTATTGATAAACTCTGCATACATCAGGTTTAAACCATGATGTTCAATAAATGTCATTCATAAGCCCTTATGATAGAAGACTTTGAAAACTTATGCTTTAGATTTATGAGATTGATATCTCTTTGAAAATCTGGCTGAAGTTCTTATGTTTGGAGCATCCTTGAAAAATCTGTTAACTGAATTTCTTCTGCTCATGTCCTTGACTCAATGACCTGAACTTCTCCTTGTTTGCCCCTGTGGTCTCCTTCTCATTTATCTCATAAGAGTCCATTTATTGAGGGGGAGCTTCCATGTCATGCATCACTTGCATATCAATTGGCATCTGTTCAGGGGGAGCATTCCTAGTCGTGTTGAATCATGTTCATATCATTTGTGACCTTGCATTCATATACTCAGGGGGGAGTATTGCATTTCTCTAACTCATGCTTTTGCTGAAACTATTAAAGGGGGAGAATCATGTTCTTGCAAGGGGGAGAATTTGATTGAACTTTTATACATGCTTTAATTTCTCAAATTATTTTCTTTTTGATGAAGTCAAAGGGGGAGAATAATTTGAGTCTTCAGAATGCCTCACATCATCAGAATGACTCGATATATTGAAAGTGTTGCCATCATCAAAAAGGGGGAGATTGTTGTGCCCCTGTGATTTTGATGATGGTTTTGATGATTGATTGTTGATGTAAGTTAATCAAATGTTCAGTCATCCTGCTGCTCAGTTTAGATTAACATATTTGATGTGAGGTCATGCTACATGTTAAACTGATGCATAAAGCATTCATTGCTGTGGTTTTAATGATTGATTTGGTTTTGATGATTGGTGTTTGATGTGAGTCACTGTGAGTCATCATGTTGAAATGTTCATTCAGGCTTTCATATGCTCAGTCAGTTTATTTGTTTACACTGTGAATCATTGTAATTGAAGTTTCAGACTATTATCTGCTGCATAAAGCTTTCATATGCATTTACAGAGTCTATACATTGATTGGCAGTAAGTCTGCACATTGAGCGTCTCATGGAAGTCCATACAGTGCATTGCCTTGGCTAAGTGTATACACTGTCAGTCTCATTTAGAGTCAAAGTCCATACATTGGATTGTTACTCACATCGCCTTCAGGCCTCCAAGTCTGTACACTGGCCTTCTTTCATGATATACTACAAGTCTACTCATTCAACACTGGTCTTCCAAGTTCTGTACAGCGTGAAGTCTCACCTCGTGTTGTTTCCCCTCACTAACACGAAAAGATTTCGTGTCGTCTGAGGTTATAACACTTCGTGTTGATTTCCATGCGTGACAGGAAAACTTGTTTGAGGTTAGACTTCGTGTCGTTTTCCTTGTCGTGTCTTCGTGTTGGTTTTGTCTTCGTGTCCTCGTGTTGTTTTTGTATCAATCGTCTTCGTGTTGTTTTAGTGTCTTCATCTTCGTGTTATTTTAGTGTTTACGTCTTCGTGTTATTTCTGCGTTTGAGTCTTCGTGCTGTTTCTGTCCCTCTCGCCTTGGTCATACTCCGTGTCAATTCCTGTTGTCATCTTCGAGTTGTTGTCACCCCGTGTCGTCCTTGTCTTCGAGTCGTTCGGATGTTCGAGCAGCTTTGTACTCAAAGTTGTCTTCGTGTTTCCCGTGTACTCGTGTCTCCGTGTTGCCTTAGTGTCTCTATCTTCGTGTTGAGTTTACTTCGTGAACTCTTCTCAAAGTCAAGCACGTGTCTGTGCTGTCTCCATGTCGTTCTTACTTCGTGTCGGTTTCTATGTTTCATCACGTGTTGTGGTCAGCCCGTGTCGTTTTCACCTCGTGCTGTTCTCATGACTTCGTGTCGTTTTCCTTTTCAGGTCTTCGTGTCGTGTTTTCCACACCGCGTGTCGTTGTCGCTTTAGTAACCTCACCTCGTGTCGGTTACTGTTGTCTCCATGTCTTCGTGTCGTTTTTGTTCCACTGCGTGCAGAACATTGCAGCACCTCGTGTTGCTTTCTGTGTGCCACCTCGTGTCGTTTCACAGTGAACCTCGTGTCGTTTCTGTGTAAACCTCGTGTCACTTCTCTCTGTCCTCTAGTTGAATCTCGTGTCATTTTTTATGTCTACTTGTTCAACTCCGTGTCAACTTCTGTGTTCGTCTTCGTGTTGTTTTCAACTCGTGACGGTTTTTGTCATTTCACTTCGTGTCGTTTTCTTATTCTGTCTTCGTGTTGTTCTTCCTAGACCTTGTGTCTTTCGTTTGTTGAAACCATACTTCATGATTGGTTTCTGTTTTGTCTTCGTATGTACCTCGTGTCGTTCCTTTTGTAGTGCTTGTTTTGTTATAGTGACTTCGTGTCGTTTCCTTATTCTATCTTCGTGTTGTCTCCGTGTTGTTGCCGTTTGTTAGCTCGTGTTGTTTAGTTCTAACCTCGTCCAGGTTTCTTCTAAAACGCTGTTCTTCTGATAAGTCTATACAGAGTTGTTCTTTAAAGTGATGACTTATCCGATACTCTGTTTTACAGGTGCTTTGATCGTGAAGCTTAAGGAGGGCACGTGATCCGAGGCTGGAATGAAGTCAGCTGAGAGACTGCCACGTGGTCCGAATTCTTAGGGCAGGAGCTGTGGAAGCCACACGCGCCCTAGCTGCTGCTGCTATATATATGAGTCTTCGTCCACAGATGAAGACTGATCGAGTTGGCGAGAAGAAAAGTCCATATAGAGAGCCACGATCCAGAGAAAAAGAAGAAGAAGAGAAGAAGAGCAGAAGGAGAAGAAGAGAAAGAGAGAGATAGAAGTGTGAGCCGAAGAGAATAGAGGAGCAGAGATTGAGAGAGTAAAAAGATTAGGAGAGCATAAGAGCAAGAAAGAGAGATAGAGAGTGAGCGAGAGAGCTCGTGAAGAAGAAGGAAGAAGTTGCTTGAAGATCTGTCTTCACTGGACCGTGGATCAAATCCAGGCCAGTCAGCTCCGTTGAGAGCCACATTGTGCATTTCGTGTTTCAGCTTTCTGTTTTGCTGAAGTTATTTTCGTTTATTGTTTTTCCTTTGTTTTCTGCTTTGCTGTGTTTCCGATACTCTGTAGAGAGGTCGGGGTTCCTCCTGTTAGTTCAGGAGAAGGGAGATTGATATCTCCGGTTGCAAGCAGCAGGTGGGCTGCTTGTGGGTTCCCTCCGGTTTGGAGGAAGGGAGACTTGTCTCCGGTTCTGGGCTTGTGGATTCAAGTCCAGGGGTTCCCTCCAGGTCTGGAGGAAGAGAGACCGTGTGTCTCTGGTTTGCTAGTGACTGGTGTCACTAGTGGTTCCCTCCGGTTGGGAGGAAGAGGGGAGGCTGTTCCCCTGGTCAAGCTGTTTGGCAGCATTTGTTATAGACTGAGTCTGCTGTTTCTAGCGTGAGCTAGTGGAAGCCACACTCGATTTGAGTGTGGGGTGGATGTAGGTCTGCTGGACCGAACCACCTAAAAATCCCGTGTGCATTGTGGTTTGATTGCTTATGGTTTGCTTCCGCTAGATGAATGCATAGGGACGCTCCTTGTGTTTGGGTTTCGGTTGAGAAGAAGAGCAATCAGTCTTCTTAGAATGTTTTAATTTGTCAGCAGAGCGAAATCTTAGTTGAGCGATTCTTTGTCTAAATCTTCCTAGTTAGCTTTCCAGTGTTCTCACTGTATGCTTGTTTTGTTCTGCAATTGTTCATTAGCTTTTAAGCTTGTCTAGTTAGCAAACTAGTATTCCTAATGAGCATCATATTTTAATTGGGTGAAGTTTTTTAACGGGTTATATTCATTCACCCCCCCCCCTCTGAATACTGCACCGAACCTAACACAACGCTGTGAGCATTCTCAAGACATTAGCGTCAACGCTATAAGTGTGTACATCGCTTTCACGTCACCAAGTTCATACATTTGTCCTCCTTCAAAGTCTGTACAGCCGCTGGTCTAGCTTCATGAAGTCTGTACATCAGACTGTTACAGGAAGTCTGTACATTGTCCATCTTCCTTAGCGTCTTGATAGTTGATGTCTATACATTGGCCTCCATGCTCCTAAGTCTATGCATTATTGTTCATGCATCAGTCTTCATAAGTCTGTACATTGGACTGTCTCTCTCAGCGTCTCATGGCATGAGGTCTGTACACTCGAATTGCCCTTGATCTGGTCAAGTGTATACACTCTCTCACTGTAGCTTTCAGCTATTCAAGTCTATACACTGGACTGTTAGGTCATGTCTATACAACGTGGGCTTCAGTTCTTCAAGCCTACACATCGACTGTTCATGCAAAGTCTAGACATTCGATCAAGTTTGTACTTTGGTCTTGGCATATGCATTCATAAAGTATATACACTCTTCAGTTGACTTCAACTGAAGTCTGTACACCGGCATGCATTACATCAAGTGTGTACATTGCATAGCATGTTGCGTCTAAGTCTATACATCACTGTAGCATGCACTTCATGAAGCCTATACATTCTCAGTCTTTGCACACGTTCAGCCTGAAGTCTGTACAGCCTTGGCAAATGTTCCTAAGTCTATACATCAGTCCTCAAGTGTTACAAGTCTGTACATTAGCCATCAAAGCCCTCAAAGTCTGTACATCCTTCAAGACTCTCAAAGTCTATATAGCCTGCTCTGTCGATTCAGATTTCAAAGTCTATACAGTGTTCGTCTCAGCCACCGTCTCATTCAGCGTCTCACGCTTGCAAAGTCAATACTCTGGTCGGTGGAACAAAGTCTGAACATCCTTCAGTGAACTTTGAAGTCTATACACTGATTCACTGTTCATCGCCTTTGGGCATCAAAGTCTGTACATCACCTTCAGACTTTCAAGTCTATACACTCCATGATCTTCCAAGGTTGTACATCCACAGTGTATCTTCAAAGTCTGAACATTGTCTCACTCCGTCAAAGTCCATACATTTGTTTTCTCTTCAAGTCTGGACATTGGCTTCATATCATAAAGTCTGTACATTGGCTTCGCATCTGCAAGTCTGTACATCGGTTTGATATCAACAAGTCTGTACATTGGGTTCAACTCTCCAAGTCTGTACAGCCACATTCAATAGGTAAAGTCTATACATTCTTCAGCTGGAACTGTGCAATTCTGTACATCGTTGTTTGCCAAAGTCTAGACATTGGCATCTATTCCTACGTTGCACTTCCAAGTCTGCACATTGGGTTCTTTACCTACGTTCAGCTCTGATGTATATCAGGAACTTTACCGTCGTTGCCTTGCCAAAGTATATACACTGAACTATTCTTCAAAGTCTGTACAGCCTGTCTGCCTTCATGGGTCGTGTGCCTTTAGTGCGTTGACGCACTTGGCTGACTGCGTAGACGCACACCTTTCTGCCTTGATCACTGCGTCGACGCTGACACTGGATGCGTTGACGCATTGGCCAGTTGCCAAGGGCGTGAGCATCTCGCTTGAGGAGCTGAGGCGACGCTGCACGTTGGAAGCGTTGACGCCTTGGGCTGATGTCCAAAGGTCTTTTGATCAACATCAAGTCTGTACAGCATGAAGTCTGTACTTTGGTTTTGTCTTGAACAGAACGCCTAAGTCTATGCATTGCTGAATGTTATTCAAGTCTGAACAGCGGATGTCTTCATGTGTGAAGTCTATACAATGCATGCTCACATAACTAACTCTATACACTCGATTGTTAGATCTTCAACTATATACATTGGTTGAGTCTATACACTGAGATCTCATGAAGAGTTGCAAGTCTATACACTCGTTGTTAGAGGCCTAGACTGCTAAGTCTATACACTCCCTCACTCTGTACACACTTGCTATATTGATCTCTGAAGTCTATACAATGCTTTGCGTTAACAGAGTCTGTACAGGGTGTTCGAACTTAAACTGATGAATTATTCAATGCTATGTCTGACAGGGATTCTTACCGAGATTGATGACCTGGCTCGTGATCCCAAGAGGACGAGGTATGAAGATGCTGACACGTGGATGAAGCTGCCTCAGTTCTAGCAAATTCCTTGGGCGGGAAAATGTGGAAGCCACGCGCCCAGGAGCTGTTGCTGCTGCTGCTATATATATGAGCCTTCTTCCACTAAAGAAGGCTGATCGATAGAAAAAGAGCAAAGTCTATACATCAAGTCTGAGAGCAGCAGAGAGTATTCGATCTAGTGAGAAGAGAAGAAGAAGAAAAAGAAGAGTGGCAGAGTGATAGTAGCAGCAGAAGTAAAAAGAGAAAGAGAGAGAGCTCGCGAGTGAGAGAAGGAAGCAGAGAAGAAAAAGAAGAAAAAGAAGAAGAGAGAACGAGAGATGGGAAGCTTCATCTGAAGACTTGTTCCTACTGGACCGTGGATCAGATCCAGGCCAGTCAGCTCCATTGAGAGCCATATCTGTATTTTCATCTTTTACAGCTTTCTGATTACTGTGTTATTTTCCTTTATTATTTTCCTTTATTTTCTGATTATCTTTGTTCTTCCGATCCTCTGGACTGAGGTCGGGTTCCTCCTGTGGACTCAGGAGAAGGGAGATCTGATCTCCGGTTCTGGGCTTGTGGATTGCAAGTCCAGGGGTCCCTCCGGTTGGGAGGAAGAGAGGTCCTCGACCTCTGGTTTGCTGGTGACTGGAAGTCACTGGTTGGTTCCCTCCTGGTCTGGAGGAAGAGAGACTTCGGTCTCTGGTTTCCAAGTGGCTGGGAGTCACTTGGGGTGTCCCTCCTGTTTGGAGGAAGAGGGGAGGTTGTTCCCCTGGTCAAGCTGTGTGGCAGCAACTGTTTGCAGACTGAGTCTGCTTGGTTCTAGCATTTCCTATTGAAGCCTCACTCCGGTTGGGAGTGAGGGGTGGATGTAGGTCTGTGGACCGAACCACCTAAAAATATCTTGTGCAGTGATCTGATTGTTTGATTAGCTTCCGCTAGATGCTTGAATAGGTGCGCACCAAGTGCTTATATTTGAGTTGAATTGAATTGGTTCTACTCTGTGGTTTATCTCTTGCATCCTAGTTTTTATTTGGCCATTATTCATAGAGGGATACATTCACCCCCCTCTGTATCCGGGCCTAGCACCCTAACAGTTGGTATCAGAGCGGGTGTCTGCATACAAGGTCCAGCGACCTGCAGATCGATCTTGCAGTCTTAGGTGCTAATTTGTTTTAGTGCATCAATATTCTTGTTGCATTGAATCTATCGGCTATCTGGTTCAATGGCTTGTCCACCCGTCTTTAGTGGTTCTGATTTCAACCTGTGGCACAGTGCTTTACGTAGTTATGTTAAATCAGTGAATCTAGACCTGTGCAAAGTAATTTCACATGGTCCTCATGAACTACCAAAGAAAAAGTCTAAATGGACTGATAGTCACGAATCAATGTATGAGGAGAATCAGACAGCTATAAATCTGATGAAAGCAGCCACTGACAAAGCCTTTCACTCATGTTTCCTTGATTGCAGATCTGCAAGGGATATGTTAGAAATGATGAAGAGAGCCGGGAAAGGAAATCAAACAAGCTGCATGATGGCTGACATAAGTAATCAAAGCAGCAGCCAAAATGAAGATGATGATGATGAAGTAAATCTCTTCGAGAATTTTTCTCTTGATGATTGGGAGAATGCATATGCTGAATTGTTAGAGTCACATGAGAGCTTAAGAAAACAGTATAAAAAGTTGAAGAAGGGTACTCGGGTAGATAGTTCTAGCTCTCCATGTGAAAATTGTTCAAGTACGAAGCAATTTCATGATGCATGTCTGTCTGATAATCATATGTATAAAAATCAGAATGTAAAACTTAAGAAGGAACTTGAATGTGTTTACTCTGAACTAAACAAGCTAAAATCTGAAGATGAATCTCTCAGAAAACTCTCCAAAGAAGATGAAGAAGAATCAGAGAAACTTAAGCAGGAGAAAAACTTGCTTGCTGAAAAACTTGAAGCCATCAAATCTGTGAATGTGGAATTACAGAAAAACATTGAAAAGAAGGAAAAAGATTTGAAGGAATTCAAGACTGGAAGAAAACTTGAAAGTAACTCAGATGATCAGATCTTGATAAATGAGTTAATTCAAAATGACAAGCTTAAGGAAGAAAATGAGAAATTAAAAATGCTGAACTCCACTATGTCAGAGAGACTTCTAGTTTTGGAAAGAGGAAAAACTGTTTGTATTGAAGATTCTGATAAACTGAGCAATCTGGAAAATGAAATTGAGAAGTATAAAACTGCTAACAAAGTTTTGAATGAAGCTATGAAGTGCAGTGAGCAAGAGATTGCCAGTTATGAGTTACACATTTCCTCACTAGAAAATGAAATTCAAGACTTAAAAAACTCTTTGTCTAAATTTGTTTGTGGGTAAGATAATCTGAACAAATTGCTAGGAACAAAAGTAAATGTCAAAAAGGAAGGGTTGGGCTACAACAATGTCAATAAAAAGGTTTTTGAAAACAAGCTGACGACATCCTTTGTCAAAGCATCTGATATAGCCACAACCTCAGAAAATAAACAACCAAATGTTTAGAAGAATCAGAAACAAACTGAAAAGTTGAAAAAGGTTGATGGATCCAAGCTGAAAACCTTTTTCATTAAATCTTCTGAACAGAAAAAGCCTTCCACTTCATCTCCAAGTCAGTACAAGGCTAAGAAAACAGGAAAAGAGGATAAAAATCAGAAAAGGACTGTAAATCAGAAAATAAATGAAAAGGGTTCATCAGTGCATGTTGATCACAGTCCTCACACACACTCACATGCATCAAAAAGGAAAATGTCATGCCACTACTGTCATAGATTTGGACATTTAATGCATGAGTGTGAAATAAACGAACTGGATGATTTGAATGCTGAAATGATGAATGCTAGGAAATATCATGATAGAAAATCTGCTGTTCATTCAAAGAAAAGTGAATGCTCTCATTGTGGTGGATTATGCCACATTTTTGCTCAATGTTGGTTTGCTAATAATAAGAAAAAACCTCTCTCACATCATGCTAAATCTTATGCTAACCAACATGCTTTTAATATAAACAAAACTGCTTCTTTGAACCAGCATGTCAAATGTTTTAATTGTAACAAGCTTGGGCACAAGGCCTCTGAATGTTGAGCAAGTTCTTTTAGAAGAAAGTCCTCTTTCTGCTCCCATTGTGGGAAGCATGGCCATGCAGTCAAGGACTGCTAGCATGTCCTGGGTAGGAATAGAAATTCCAAAGATTTTGGTAGGAACAAACTTGTTTTTAAAAGAACTCCTGTTTGCTCAAATTACAGAAGACCAGGCCACCAAGTTGCTGCTTGCAGGGTAGTTGGCCATGAAAAGGAAAAATTTCATAATAATAACAGAAACCCTCATGCTCACTCTTATAATGCTCAAGTTCATGCTGGTATACATAAGAGGAACATGAAACCTGCTAGTTCATGCCACTACTGTGGGCTGTCTGGGCACTCAATGCATAACTGTTTTATCATGAACTCTGATGACTATTTGGCACAGAAAAAGATGCAGTCAGTCCCAAAAGGGGCTAATTACTATGCAAGAACCAAGACCACTTGGGTTTCTGCTAGTGGAAAATAGGAAGGTGCCTAGCAGGTGTGCCTTGGATGGAATAAAGGGGTAATGATCCAAGGCACTTAAGAATGAAAAACCCCATTCTCACACTTTTCAGGTAATCTCTCTGCATTTCCCATTTTGAAACTCATTGCATATCTGGTCTTATGTATTCTTGCATATCCTATTCTTAGTTTCATCTACTGCATGACATACTAAATCTATTTTTACATAATCATTCTTCATCTGCATTGTCTGAATTGATGCCTCTGAACTCTACTCATCTGAAGTACATATATGTGATTTGCATGTATAGTACATTGGAAAACCTGAACTGCATTTGAATGCTGTTTGAAAACTATCTGTTGCATAACTCATTGAAAAACCTAAATTGCATATAGGACTGTTGATTTTACCTTATTTTTCATGACCTCGATCGTATATCAAATGGTAAGCTACCAAAAGGCAGGGAAATCTGTCCGGAGGTCCTTACTATGTGAGAGCTGGTCTTTTAGACCAAGTGCTCCGCCTAGTACCATGGGTCATGTTGCTTGATAGGGCAGTCTGAATGTGCATGAATCATTTGGTATCATATGTTCTGTTTTCAGTGCAAGCATTGCATGTTTTCAGGGGGAGTTAGTTGCATTTCCTTGCATAGCATTCAATGTTAAGACTTTGCATGTCCCTGTATACATATAGTGCATTGCATCTCCCTATATTAAAAATGCCAAAAAGAGAGTTTGAATGCATATTGTGAGGGGGAGTCATTGTATTGCATATAGGTTGTCAAATGTATACATGGGTGTTTGCGACCTTTTCTTTCTTTCGTCCTTTTCGTTCGTTTCTTTTCGTTCGCGTGTCGATCAACCATTTGGCTAACTGGTAGTCAACTGACTGATTGACGACGCGGGCGTGCCAGTCACATGAGTGACAATTCTATTGTGCGCTCATTCTGACCCATGTCGGGCGAATGTGAGGTTCGGTCGGGACCAGCAGTCCGCCATACCATAAAGGTTATGGCGTTAATTACATCCCCCACGAGGAGGGAACACCTTTGATTAATTGCCGAGATATCGGGCTGTCGAAGCCGGGTTCAAAGAGCTACATGATGATTATAGCAATGACAGGCAGGATGCAGCATTAATCGTGCGAAAGATGCGTAGTTAAATGGGAAAATGGATCCTAGGTACGTGGCGGAGGACGCAGGTCCGAAGACCACCATCGCGCGTGACGAGGGCTTCCGGCCAGACATGATCCAGCTTTTAGCCGACGCCATTTGATATACCAGGAGATCTATGCATGCATGCACACAAGACATTCATGATTATATTGAACATGAAGATAGCGTTATGAAGACGGTGACGATCACCCATATTTATTACCCCTCGTCGAGAAGAGGGAGAGCAACACAAGTATGCTAGCGAAAGCGAAATGCTAACGGATTATGATGGTGAGTATGATGACGCCATGACTCGGGCTCGCTTGACCCTCCTTTATTCAATTCAATGCCTGCTACGGCTTGTCGACATTGCCCCCGAGAGGCGAGACTTGCCCCGAGATAAATAGACCATTAGAGCGGCACAAGGTTTCAAAACCGGCGTGACTATGTAAGAAAACTTATACGGCGCGATAAAGCATAGGCATAGCGGCTAATACGGCGCGGTCTTCATGCAGTTGAGACGGCGCGCAAGAGAGTTGGGGCGCGCCGGTTTAGGGCGCGCCGGAAAGTCGTAAGGAAATTTTTTAAGGAAATGAGTGTGGGGTTAATCCGGCGCGGGGGGGTACCGCGCCGGTTTAGGGCGCGCCGGTTAAGACCACGCCGTATTAAACCTGTTTTGTTGAATTATGAACTTTTTAAGTTTGTTAGACTTCATGGGACCCTTTCTTAAGTTGTTTGGGCTAAACGATTGTTTGTTTGGAGTCCATGGCCTTCTGGAAATGATGGGGAGGTCAGTGCGAGGTTCATACTCGAGCACTGAGTTGATTCGATTTGGTGCGATCATTTTATTGACATAATTATCTAGAGTCTGTTGAAAATTTGACAGCATCTCCCCTGAACAAACAGAGTTGCAGGGGAGGATCGGGGTCATACTCACTAATGGAGCAAGCCCCTAAATCACCGGTCTGCCCAAAGGCGGCCAGCATACCCCACTGGATAGGATACCCCGAGGACAAGCCTGCTAGGGGCACCAAAGCTCCATGGGGGAAGAAATAGAAGGGCGAAGTCACTGATGATGAGGACGACACCCCGAGGGCTAGCCTACGAGGGGTGAAGGACTCGTGGTCAGTGATTCGTTCCATGAAGGGGCTGACCATTGGGAGAGTGGAACTCCGAGGACTAGCCTACAAGGAGCGCACACCCCCTGGTCACGATCGGGCCTTGGTCTGTCGGGGTTGAGTTCGTTGACCCAGGCCCCCTTCATTATTGGCCATGGCTTCGAGAAGACGCCCACCATGAAGAGGTAGGGCTCTCGGTCGCCCGGCAACTGCAGGAACTAAAAGGGGAATGTCCCCCTCCCCGGGTGATTGAAGTGACGGGGAAACCTCGGAAAGATGCAGATGGCCACGAAGAACATGTAATAACGGCCTAAGTTAGACAGACCCCCGGCAGGGACATATGCTCGAACAGTTAGAAAAAAATACTCGAGGGGACACAGGCGCATGCAGAGGCACGGCTCCATCCGAGAGGAGAAAGGGATGCAAAGCCCTTGAACTAAACATGAAAGAAATTAAACGCAAGAGAGCCCCCGGGGAGGGGTGTTTCTGTAGCCCGCGGTGATTCGGGGCATAATATGCATCTCGAGGAAACCAGAATCGGCCCTATGCAGAGAAGAATCCTGACGCACGTATCAGTATAAATAAAGATAGAGAAAGGGGAGATCGTTCCTCCAATTTATTGATTCAAGAATCCACAGGCATGCATACAGATCACCATCCCTAAGACAGGGAGGATTTGACATTCGCACGGCGAGATTACAATTCCGGCACCATTGTTTGGTTGCCGTTTAACGCTATTTAGAAGCAGAGGATGCCCAGGTCACGATAACAGAGAGAAGATGGCAGAAGAAATCGCAAAAGGGGGGAAAGGGGAATCGACTCGTATCATCATCGCCCCTCCCCTCCATCGCTTACATTCGATAGGTAGAAGCTTAGAGAAAAAAAAAGAAATGCGGAAAGCAGGAATTGAAATGGCCCCTGCCCACCTGTTCCTCAAAAAAACAGAGTATCGTCGATGCAGGCCGACGGTCGCCCCTTCAGAGAAGAAAAACCCTCCCTCTCTGTGTATCCCGAGAAAGGAAGAAGACTCTCTCGTTTTGCAGTTACCTCACCCTTTTCTTTTTCTCTTTCTCTGAGAGCCCAGCGCCTTCCCAGCCTTCCAGCCTTCCAGCCTTCTTTCAATCGAACCTCGCCCCTATATATAACAGGTTGGAGGCTCTTCATCCGGCGTGAGCTTTTGGCACGCCGGGGAAGTCTTCATCAACTTATCGCGCCGATTTAAGGCGCCATTCGATAGGGTAACTAGCGCGCCGGGAAGAGGGCGGAAGGTAGGGGGGGGCGCTGGGATAAGGGCTGGAGGTAAGGGGTGCGCCGGGCTAAGGGCTGAAGGAAAGGGGGCGTCGGTTTAAGGGTATTGAGTGGGGGGCGCGCCGGTTTAAGGAGCGCCGGGCTAATGCTTCTTGTACGCTTCAAGCCAGGCAATGAACTTGGGGATAATTCCGGGGGCCATCGTGAACATGTACTCTGCCACTGCTTACTAAGGCTTCGGCGATATGATCTGTCGAAGCTCCTAGATTGGCGTACGGCCATTCTCGAGGTGCATATATTGCTTTAGACTGCTCGCACGGGTTTTCTGCGGGCACACGGCCTTTAGCTCTCTGATCCATGCCGTTAGCTTGGCCTGGCTCGTTTCCGAGGCTTCTCGGAAGACGTGACAACACCAGGGATAGCTCTGCCCGAGCTGGGTGATCATTCGGCCGCTAATGGGCCCATCTTGGCAGGAAGCCGCACCCATGTCGGGTGATCGGGATCTCCCGCCGCCAGAGCTTTCGGTCCTCCATGGTGGAGAGCCGGGGGAACTCCTTCGTCCTCAGGAGAACCTCTTCATTTGGTGGGGGATCACCGGATAGACCGTCATCCTTGATCGGACAACGGATGTGGTGTATGCGGCATGACAGAGTCGATGCCGGTTCATTAGGCAGGCTTGGTCGCACTACCGGTTGGTTGTGAGCTTGTCTCGGCTCCCCTGAGGTGAAGTCCCTGTGTCTGTACGGAATGACCCGAGGCTCTGGCGGCTTGAGAAATCTTCAATATGTTGATCTTTATCGGCTTCCGTACTTCGGTGGGCCGGGCCATTCGTCCTTATGGCTTGGTCGCCGACGATCATATTTTAGGTGCCAACAAATGCCCCCCAGACGTGGGTGTTGCGAGCAAGGCACGAGTGTAGCAGGGCCGACGGATATATTTCACCCGGACTGGCCTCCCCTTTGATTGGCGGGCACCTGGGATGGCCTTTAATTCGGCACGGGCGTTGACCCGGCACCGTTCAGACGTTAATACGGCGCGCCCTTACCCTTTGTGGTTTTAATCCGGCACGGTCTCAGGCATTTCGCTTTGACCCGGCGCGCCTTTTACCGGCGCGCCTTTTGCTTAGAGGGCCATTAATCCGGCGCGCTAAATAGCGCGCCGGTTTAACGGAAGGGGGGCCCTCCATATAAGGCTTTCGCCTTTGTTTTTTCTTATTCATCCTTCATTTGCATAAAATTTTTCTCTCTCTTCCCTTTTTTCTTCTCTCCTTCTGGCGCCGAGAGTGGCGGTTTCCTCCTTCGGGTGAGTGGAGGTGCCGTCAATTTGGGTTTCAAAACCCTTTCTTTGGGCCCCGGGAGGCTTCTAGCAGGGCTTGCCCTCGGAGCTGTTTCCCCGGGTGTTCCTCTGGCCTCGGTGTAATGCTGATGGGTGCTTTTTAGGGATCGTTCCTCAGTGGACGCATTCCCGCTTTTCTTCGATAATTCCCTGTGCTGGGGAGATTCTGCCGAAATTTTGTCAGAAGTTCACCTTTGATTAGCCATTTCCTGACGTTGTTTTTTGTTTGATATGCTCTTTTTGCAGCTGTCATGGCATCCAGCTCTTCCTCTCGTGCCGTGGTGACATGGGAGAATGTTAATTCTCTCGACTGGGGGCACGGCCAGGTGGCCATAGTTGCAGAGTCTTCGGATTCGGAGACGGACACTGTAGACACCGGTCATCTCCTTATTCTCGGGGGTGACTCCTTTCATTATAATAGAGAAGGCGTGACCAGGAAGGATTATCCCAAGGACAAGCACCTGATGTCCCTTCTTCGGCGCTTCAACCTTCAGGGGAAGCGGGATGTGTTCGCCGTCCGGAAGGTCGAGCAGGCTCTGTTGGTGGAGAGAGACAGCTTGGCCGAATGCGTAATGCGGGGAAGACCCATCTATCTCCCTGGGGAGGTCAGGAAGTGGAGCGTTGTGCTGGGGCTGCAAGACCTGGCTCTGGCAGACGGACTGTTGATCGGAGCTCCCGAATTTGTACCTGCTCGGTGGAATGACTCCGAGGGCAGAGTAGATCGGGAGAAGCCGATCTTTGGTTTATTCCTTGCCCCGTTGAGATGGGGATATAGAGATGAGTCATTCTTGCTGGATTGCTTGGCGATTCGCTTCAAGCACCAGATCTCCGTGGGGTGGTTTGCTGAGTTGAAAGTTACAGACGCCCACGCAATCAGGCCCGGAGCAGTGGAATTCACAGACTATGTGCTGCATCATTATGCTCCTCTTTTGACCAGAGCTGGTGTATATCACAGCGTGTACGCTTCAAGATATCGGTACCCGATTTCCCGAGGCTTGTGCTGTGGCATGATCGAGGTGTTTTGCCCTGAATACAACACCTTCTATACTTCAGAGGGGGAGACCTCCTTAGACTTATGGAGTCTATCTCAGCTCAGCGGCCTGCCCATTGATGGAGAGCCGTATGAAGAAGTTTGTTGGCCCGACTGGTTGAAGGACCAGACCGACGGTGACGGTCGGTATATGGCGGGCTACGCCTATCGAAATCTAATGAAGGCGTATCGCACCCTCTTCCATTCATCGCAAGACGCGAGAGAAGCTCGAAAGCCGGGCGAGAAACGAAGAGTGCGGATGGGCGCTTGGCTTCAATATTTCTTCCAGGGGAAGAACAAGTATGAAGATTTTCCTCCGATAGCACCGGTGGCCCAGAAACGGAAGAAGAGGATACGACGCCAGGCCGCTTCGTCATTTTCTTTGAGAGGAGGGCAGGGGGAAAACCCAAACCCTACTGGTGTTGATGCAGTGACTCATTGTGCTGCATATTTGGTTTATTGGATTTGTTCCTTTGCTCTCCCTCAAGGCGACGAGAGCGTGATCAGGGCAGAAGCCATACATCCAGCCTGTCTTATGGCTTGGGGTACCAAGCTATCTCTTTTCCCAGTGGCCCTGTGCTTTACTTACAAGATGTTGGGAGACTTGCACAAGACGCGCCTCCCCAGAAGCCTTCGGACGGTTGGTCCGTTACATTTCTTTAATGCTTGGGTCTGCACCCTGTTCCCGGAGGCAGCTCCTCGGGCGTTACAAGCAGTTCCTCTGGTCCCGCGCATGATCGAGTTTGCAAGTGTCGAGCCATCATCGCTAGCGGAGCAACTCTATGCCATTCGGTGTAAATTGACCCGTCTTCCCGTGGACTCGCCCGGGGTTCTTCATTTCTGGAGCTTAGCTGCTCACTCGAGCCCGTTGACGAACAGGACGAGGCAATGCAAGCTCTTTGAAACTGAGGAGTACATCCATCCGATTTCCCAGGCCAATTATGATGAGGACATCTCCCGGCATTCCCTATGGCACGAGGCGACTCCGACTTCGTGACCCCTTGGAGATGTGGTACTCATGGCTATCTTTATTTGTTGCTTATGTAGTTTCTTTATTTGAGTCATATCATGTGTAATTTTCCTTTATTTGAGTCCATTATCTAGGTCTTAGAGTTAATTATCCAAGTCTTGAGTCATTTGGACCCTTAGTTGAGGACATTGGGCCCAGTTAGTGGGCTTGGCCCATGGGCGCCCCCCCCTGTCTCTTGGTCTTTTGCATTTATGCACTTTGTTAGGGGGTTTTGTGCAAATGGTCCAACTCTATATAAGGACCCCCCCTCTCCCATTTGTAACAACTTTTGATGAATTGAAAAAATTAAACCCTCAAGTATTCTCTCTCCCTCTCTCTATAGTTCTCTCTCTCTCTCTCACTACTTCTCCCTCTCTCTCTCTAAATTTCGAAATCCCCTCTCTCTCCTCCCTAATCACCCTTCTTTAAGACCCCTCCCCCTTCCCTATACACTCATTCAATTCCCCCTCCAACCCCTAGGTGGAAACCCCTTCTCCTAGGCACCCTTTCATCTTCCCAGGCACCCTTTCACCTTCCCAAGGCCACTCCCCACCCTTCCCAAGCCATATTCCTCCACCCAAGACCCCTTTCCCCTCTCCAAGGGACCCCTTCACCTCCCTAGGTCGTCCATCCCCTTCCCCTCCCTCCTAGGGTCGCACCCCCCTCCATCTCCACCCACATACACCACCACCACCTTAGCCTCCCCTCCACAAATCCATTCCAGCCCGCAGGCAGTTTCTGGCCCCAACTTGCAGAGCATTTTCCAACCCGTTCCAGGAGGATTCGGCATCCAAGCGCTTCAGCAAACTTGTGCATCCACGAGTCTTCTCCGCAGGCGAGTTGGAATCGCTCCGTTCCAAGATCGTGGCCGGCCGCTAGCTCCGTTCTACCGCGACTGCGCACTGGGGCTCAACCAGAAGGCCATCTCTGTTCGACCTTCGTGCAGCGGCCAAGACTGGAGGAATCGGTCATCAAACTCTTCATCAAAATTCTTCCTCCCCCTGTCAGCTTTCAGAAGCCGAAGACGGAGCATCGTTTGAACGCCGTAAGTGGAAGTTACCATTTTTATACCGCCGGGCGTTCGTTCTGCCTCCTGTCTGTCTTCCCCGACCTGTCCCCCTTCAACGGGACCATCCTGTCCACACGGACTTCAGACAGTGGCGAGCCCGGCTCCGTTGGAAAGTAGACCTCCCCACGCTTCCATCGACACCGGCCGTTTGCAAAACAGAGCCCGGGAGCGTTCGTGGCGTCCTCGGCAATCTGCTGTTCAGAAGCTGAACCTGTGCAGGTCCTGAACAGGGACCCCGTTCGGTCGATCGTGGCAGCCCGGCTCGTGCAGAACGAAAATCCATAAAATTTTAGGCGCACCCCTATTCTGTTACAAAGCCAACGACACCGACCGCGCCTCCGGCAAAATTCCAGAAAGTGTTCTACGGCTACATCAGTGACTGCTGGTCCAGGATCCCAGAACCGGACAGGTTTCGGTATCGACCGCCGGTGTGATAATTAACCAATTTTCCCCACCCCGCTTGGCCGGCTGAAGGCCCCACCCTGCGTGGTGGTAGTGTTTGGTGTAAACTCCATAACCCCCACCCCGAGATCCCCCCTCCTGCGAGAGGCGTAGTTTTGTAATTAACTAACCAGCAGGTCAAGCCACCCCGCCGCGGCGTTCGGGTGCATACCCACGCCTCCCGGCGCGCCCATCGTCTCCGGCCGGGATCGGTGTCTTCACACCGATCAGGTGAGCTTCTGGTCCCTCTCCTGGTCCTCATTTACTTTGCTTAGCTAGTATCGTTTCCTTAGCTCGTTGGCGGTAATTGAGTGCCCGGACTTGATTGTTTGTGAAACCACGAGCGCACCACCGTGGCAAGTGAGAGAGCGCCACCCAAGCCCACGCCCCAGCGTGCTAGCCCGCCCATAAATTGGGTATGCCAGGCCCATTAGGGGTCAGCCATAAGCCCACCAACCGGTGGAAACCTTAGGGTCCCACCCCGGATCCTCGCCGGCATCACTCGGACCCACTGGGAGCGCATGTGCGTCGCGTGAGATAGGTCGCACGGTGAGCCGAATTGAGAGCTTGTATGCTTGTGGATGCATAGGTCTAAGGGTCATTATCATCCTAGGTAGACCGTTTCACATCAAATGGTATCAGAGCAAGTTTTAGACTTGTCTCTACTAAGTCTAGTCCTAGGGCGCATTGTCATCTAGTTCATGAATCATGGCTACCACATACCCATCCCACTCGGCCCACTACCGGGATCCGATCAACCCAATACTTTGGGACATTATTCGAGATGAGGGTGTTACCTTTGATGGGTCGCATGCTAGTGATTACCTCAAGTGGGAGGCTGCAATGGAAAGGAACTTTGAGAGGAATCGGGTATACGGACACACAAGAGTTTGTAGGGCCAAGGGACAAATTCGGGGTCAAGCCAAGATAGAATTGGAACACATAGAGGCCATAAGAAGGATTGAGAGGCAAGAGCCCATTCACTCGTGGGAAGAGATGACGAGAGAACTTAGGAAAATCTACATTCCAAAACCTTCCTACTCTTCCTACTCACACACCCCTAGCCCGAGGAGCACCACCACTACTCAATCCCAACCCGGCCAACTTAAGACCATCCATAGGACTCCGCCCCCACCACCCCTAACCGATCCCCTCTCCACATTTCGCCACCAACTCCTCTCCCTTAGAACCCAACTGTCCCAACTACCCACCCCTCCACCTAGGCCCCCAAAGACCACCACCCTCCAACCCACAAATCCCTACCAAACCCCTCCACCCCAAAGAGTTGAGAAAGTGATTGAAGTTCATGAAGCTCCCCTTGAATGGGAGGAAGAATTTGAGGCACAATGCCAAGAGTCAAGTCAGGAAAACCCAATCCCCACCAACCTTCCCCAACTAAAACTCACTTCCATAACCCTCACCGTTCAAACCCAAGTGGATCCCGTGCCCACCCCTCCACCTAGGCCCGCACCGGTCACCACCCCGCAACTCACTATTCCCCATGAGACCCATACTCCCCAAACCCCCGTAGCCCCTACTACTACCCCTCCATTATCCCCTATAAGGGATGCCCCACCCAAGATCGACCAATCCAACTGTCTTCACCCAACCCACCTTCCACTTCCAACTACAAACCTACCCCAACCTAGACTCCCACTACCTCCACTTCCAACCCCAACCCAATTCCGATCTTGCTCATCACCTTGGGGGCGCCATGCACCTACCATCACCACCCCACCCCGAACATACTCTCTCACCTCTTTGGAGGAGGAACCCATACCCGACCCCAAAGTGGTGAACACCCCGGACCCAATTCCCAACATGGAGACCACACATGTCCAAATTGAAGAAAAAAACTCACATGGTAACCTTCACCCTACACCACCCTCTCTAGATGGGACCGAGCTTATTTTAGGAGAGACCCTTGTTAGCTGGTTGATGGGTAGCCCAATTAGAGAGATAATGGCCCATGCCTACCCTCCCATGGAACAACACCTCCCCATAGTCCCTCTCTCCTCTTATCACACCACTATCCAATCCTCCTATGAGGTTGAGAGTTGGGATGACCTTCTTAAGGGCCTAGCATGGCAAATAGAGTTGACCGACATGTTGGCCACAATGGCTGACCAACCTAGGAGCGTTGACCTCCTACATCTATGTGTCGGATCCATCACCACAGCTTACACTGTAGGTTGCTACACTAGCGACCTCCTTCTAATCCTCCCTACACCGGATGAGCCTGCTGCTCTCCATGAATTAGAATTGCTTATCTCGGGTAGAGTGTCAAACCATCCCTTCCTGGCTGATCCACCCACCAAAGACTTCGGCCCAATTATTTCTTTAGAGAAGGATGACTCACCGCTACATGAGGACCTGGAGTTCCTCTCCCTAGGGGACCCTTACCATGACCCCTTTGACCCCTTCCTATGGGAGTCTAGACCCCCATGCAACCCACCCCCCTTACCCACCACCCACCCTTTCCTACCCTCACCCACCTTAATAGACCAGGCCCACTCTATTTTCCCAGACCCATTTGATCCCTATGAGAGGAAACTCCCACACCAAGCCATACACATTTGGGAAGGAATGCATGTGTCTAGACACACCACACCGCTTGACATGATTCATGAGTCGGGTCCATTCATTCAAATCACCCACATGACATGTAAGAAGTATGAGTGGTCTATGTGCGGATGTAATGGCCCACCCTCGTTCGTCGCAAGTCTTAGGCATGAGAGAAATATTCAAGGAAGTTCGGGTTCCCCGGTAATTATCACCACCATGCATGATAGATCCATCTATGGTTGTCCTGGCCCACCTAGGTCTATTAGGGTCTACATGGCATGGCATGATAGGTTCCTTTATGGGTTTTCTGGGCCTCCCATCCCCACCCCCCCTGACAAGACGCATAAGCTTCCTAGGTCTACCAAAGTCGGTGTAGCACCACTGCATGATAGGTCCACATTTGGTTGTCCAGGACCCCCTTTATCCACTAGTGAGCCAACATCCACAAAGTCGCATGAAGAAATCCGCAAGCATATAGGCAAAAGCAATGAGGCTTACAAAAGGCAGGCTGATGCTCATCGACGTCACTGTGAATACCAAGTGGGAGACCATGTGATGGTGAGAACGGAGTGGCTCCTCCCAGGGCCCGCCTCCAAATTGAGGACACGGGGTTTGGGACCCTTTCGGGTTCTAAGACGGGTTGGTACCAATGCTTATGAGCTCGACTTACCTAAGGGCTTTGGGGTTCACCCCACTTTCAATGTGGCGGATCTGGTTCGCTATAAGGGCCCCACGGTGGAACCCAGTCAGGATCTCGAGCCTTTACCCCCCCTTGTGAGTGACCCTCCCGGAGCGAAACTACCACCCCGATTGAGAGGCCGACTTGAGCAAGTGGAGGCAATACTGGATGAGCAGAGCACACTTACCAGGAACAGGGTCTACCAGCGCTACCTCGTGAGGTGGAAAGGCCGTTCCCCGACCGAGGATGCTTGGGTAAGCCGAGAGGACTTGATGCGCCTAGACCCGGACCTGCTGGTGCAGTACGAGAGCCGATTGGACCCCTACTCGACGGGGTCGAGTTCTCCCCACCCCGGGGGATTTGATGAGGACATCTCCCGGCATTCCCTATGGCACGAGGCGACTCCGACTTCGTGACCCCTTGGAGATGTGGTACTCATGGCTATCTTTATTTGTTGCTTATGTAGTTTCTTTATTTGAGTCATATCATGTGTAATTTTCCTTTATTTGAGTCCATTATCTAGGTCTTAGAGTTAATTATCCAAGTCTTGAGTCATTTGGACCCTTAGTTGAGGACATTGGGCCCAGTTAGTGGGCTTGGCCCATGGGCGCCCCCCCCTGTCTCTTGGTCTTTTGCATTTATGCACTTTGTTAGGGGGTTTTGTGCAAATGGTCCAACTCTATATAAGGACCCCCCCTCTCCCATTTGTAACAACTTTTGATGAATTGAAAAAAATTAAACCCTCAAGTATTCTCTCTCCCTCTCTCTATAGTTCTCTCTCTCTCTCTCACTACTTCTCCCTCTCTCTCTCTAAATTTCGAAATCCCCTCTCTCTCCTCCCTAATCACCCTTCTTTAAGACCCCTCCCCCTTCCCTATACACTCATTCAATTCCCCCTCCAACCCCTAGGTGGAAACCCCTTCTCCTAGGCACCCTTTCATCTTCCCAGGCACCCTTTCACCTTCCCAAGGCCACTCCCCACCCTTCCCAAGCCATATTCCTCCACCCAAGACCCCTTTCCCCTCTCCAAGGGACCCCTTCACCTCCCTAGGTCGTCCATCCCCTTCCCCTCCCTCCTAGGGTCGCACCCCCCTCCATCTCCACCCACATACACCACCACCACCTTAGCCTCCCCTCCACAAATCCATTCCAGCCCGCAGGCAGTTTCTGGCCCCAACTTGCAGAGCATTTTCCAACCCGTTCCAGGAGGATTCGGCATCCAAGCGCTTCAGCAAACTTGTGCATCCACGAGTCTTCTCCGCAGGCGAGTTGGAATCGCTCCGTTCCAAGATCGTGGCCGGCCGCTAGCTCCGTTCTACCGCGACTGCGCACTGGGGCTCAACCAGAAGGCCATCTCTGTTCGACCTTCGTGCAGCGGCCAAGACTGGAGGAATCGGTCATCAAACTCTTCATCAAAATTCTTCCTCCCCCTGTCAGCTTTCAGAAGCCGAAGACGGAGCATCGTTTGAACGCCGTAAGTGGAAGTTACCATTTTTATACCGCCGGGCGTTCGTTCTGCCTCCTGTCTGTCTTCCCCGACCTGTCCCCCTTCAACGGGACCATCCTGTCCACACGGACTTCAGACAGTGGCGAGCCCGGCTCCGTTGGAAAGTAGACCTCCCCACGCTTCCATCGACACCGGCCGTTTGCAAAACAGAGCCCGGGAGCGTTCGTGGCGTCCTCGGCAATCTGCTGTTCAGAAGCTGAACCTGTGCAGGTCCTGAACAGGGACCCCGTTCGGTCGATCGTGGCAGCCCGGCTCGTGCAGAACGAAAATCCATAAAATTTGAGGCGCACCCCTATTCTGTTACGAAGCCAACGACACTGACCGCGCCTCCGGCAAAATTCCAGAAAGTGTTCTACGGCTACATCAGTGACTGCTGGTCCAGGATCCCAGAACCGGACAGGTTTCGGTATCGACCGCCGGTGTGATAATTAACCAATTTTCCCCACCCCGCTTGGCCGGCTGAAGGCCCCACCCTGCGTGGTGGTAGTGTTTGGTGTAAACTCCATAACCCCCACCCCGAGATCCCCCCTCCTGCGAGAGGCGTAGTTTTGTAATTAACTAACCAGCAGGTCAAGCCACCCCGCCGCGGCGTTCGGGTGCATACCCACGCCTCCCGGCGCGCCCATCGTCTCCGGCCGGGATCGGTGTCTTCACACCGATCAGGTGAGCTTCTGGTCCCTCTCCTGGTCCTCATTTACTTTGCTTAGCTAGTATCGTTTCCTTAGCTCGTTGGCGGTAATTGAGTGCCCGGACTTGATTGTTTGTGAAACCACGAGCGCACCACCGTGGCAAGTGAGAGAGCGCCACCCAAGCCCACGCCCCAGCGTGCTAGCCCGCCCATAAATTGGGTATCCCAGGCCCATTAGGGGTCAGCCATAAGCCCACCAACCGGTGGAAACCTTAGGGTCCCACCCCGGATCCTCGCCGGCATCACTCGGACCCACTGGGAGCGCATGTGCGTCGCGTGAGATAGGTCGCACGGTGAGCCGAATTGAGAGCTTGTATGCTTGTGGATGCATAGGTCTAAGGGTCATTATCATCCTAGGTAGACCGTGTCACATCAAATTATACCAGGCCTATTCTGGAGCCGGAGTTGGTTGATTCGGCACTGGCCATCAGGCCTAGTGTCCTCGTATTTCGCAAGAGCGGCATTCTGTGGCTGGAGCCGTATTACCCGTTCCGTTTCAGTCGGAACTTTGGCTACGACCAGCAGATTCCACATTCCTCTTCGCAATTTGCATTGCCCAATAGGCACAGGGCCGGGCAAACGTCCAATGATGACGCCCGGATATGGTGGGACTTTTTCCATCGTCGCGAAGACGTTTCTTTCCGGGTGCCCGCCCCCGCACGGTTCCCTCGCGTCACGCCTGAATACGTCAAGTGGTGGAACGCGCGGACGGGATTTTACAGGACCTCCCGGAGAGAGTGCTGGGCCGTGGCGGAGCACAGGTTCTTAGCTTCCCAGCCGGAGCCAGTTCTTGATATTGACGCTTCTTATTTGAAGAAGTTGAAATCTTGGACTAATACGGATGTGAAGGCCTATCTAGAGGCCCGCAAGCTCGTAAAAGGTCGCAAGATGAAAGTTGAGCTGAAGTTGCCCCCGATCAACAAGGATGATTATGTGAAGACCCTTCGGGGTTTATGCCGGGTAAGCAGTGAGAGGGTGATTCTCCAGCAACTCCCTTTGCCAGTAGAGGAGCCCATCGCGGCCGTGGCCGACTGGCGTCCCGAGGTGGATAGGTTGTATCCCTACCGGGCTTTCATTCGCAAAGAGGACAGGCGGGGTGACTTATATGCCAACAACCCCTAGCTGTTCGCACTCCTTCGGTCTCATGGCCTCTCGGTGGGTAGCCCCAGTGAAGCCATACTGGACCATCCTCTTCAGATCTCCTTCAAATATGCAGACAGGTGGGGACTGGACCATCTGAGCCTGTATTATCTGCTGTCCTCCCGTGGACACGAGGACCTGGCGTTGCTAGCTGAGCCGAGCGAAAAGATCGGGGATCTATGCTGGCTCATCCGCGAGGCGGCTTCGAGGGACAAGACGCCATCGCTATTTTATTGGCCTCTCTTCCCCTTTTACACGGGACCGGCAAGTAAGTTCTATCTTTTCCTTCAGGCCCTTCGGCCAGCTTCTTCTTTTCATTGTGGTTGTGTCATCCTCACCCTTGTGCGTATGCAGTCCGACCGACTTCGGAGGAGACCTGGCACTTCAGGGAGCTGATCATAAAAGCCAAAAAGCTGGCATATTTTGAAGTTCCTGAGCCGGCCCCGACCACGACGCCACTACCTCCTGGAGATTCGAGGAAGAGGACTAGGTCCCAACTACGGGAGGCCGTCGGGAAGGCGAAAGCGGCGGTGACCCGAGTGACACGGGCGCGCCGGAAGAAAGCCACAGAGAAGGAATCGGCAACCGTCCTTCCTCCTGTTGTATCTTTTGAAGAGTTTGAGGCTTCTCGCGCACAAGGGCTAGAGGCCGAAGGTAGGCTCTTCTTTTCTTCAGAGTGCATTAGCTTGTTTCGACCGCTTGGGGTGGCCCATGCTGACAGTTGCCGATACAACTGCCTCGGTCGTTGGATCGGAGGCGACGGTAGATGTAGCGGCTAGGGACGGGGCAGAGGAAGTCCCCACTGCTCCCGTAGAAAGGGATCTGCCCTCTCCAACACCCTGGCGGGAGATGAAAGGTAATCTATAGTTTAGTTGCGATAGCAACAAAAATCTTCGTATCTTCAGCCGCCTTGACCCCTTTTTTTTTTGCTGTGAATTGTAGTCAATATACAACCACCATTGTTTCCGGGCTCGGAGAGCGCAGAGGAGGTGGTCCCCTCGGGGCAGGGAGAGCCCGCCCCCGAGGTATCATCTATTGCTGCCCTCGGTGTGGAGAGCACCGGGAAAGCTTCCGCCGAGGGTGATGCTCCTGCTGGCGAGGCTCCTGCTTCGACGGCGGAGCGTCTTGAGAGAGCAGAGGGGTCTTCCTCCTCTGAGCAAGTAGATTATGGTGGCGGCTCCAGTGACGAGGAGCCATCACCGCTTGATTTTGAGACCGACGATGCTGGGGTGTCCTCGGCCTATGAGAGTGACTATCCGACTTTCAGCCCGGCCCGGTTATCATGGGGCGGTCCTGTGCCGTCAGTATCGCTTACGGGTGAGGAAGCTGGCGCTGGGGGAGCTGCTCTTAAAGATTTGAGCTTAGTCCCGGCCGAGGTAAGGACCTATCCAGGACCGATGCTTACCATGCTTCTTTTCTCCTTCTTCTAGCCAGGTTTTAACTGTATATATATCTCCGATGCAGACTGAGGTGGCGCTGCCAACTATGACGGTGCAGATACCACTCCCGGCCCTGGGAACAGGCCAGGCGACTTTCCCGTCCGTCCTGCGGCCCATCGCATTGCGGTACCCAAAGGATCATGCAGCAGCGATGGTTCCAGTTGGTCCCGAAGCGCTCGTGGAAGTTGATAGTTTGGCAGTAGCCAGAGATTCTCCGCCAAGGGAGGCTGAACAGTAGTCAGTTCTGGAGAAGGGTGGCTCTGCTGAGATAGAAGCCGGGGAGATTATTGAGGGACGGACGTCCTCGGTGCTCGAGGTTCTTGTTAGACTCCCACCCCAGGGGACCGGTAAAGAGATTGTTGTTGTTGAAGATCTAGCCACCGCATCTGCCGGTGTGGTTGTTCCCAGTGGTAGTGGGCTGCAGCTTATGCCGTCGTCATCCTCCGGGACGGCTGATGATATATGGGCTGCCGTGGATGGCAGAGTAGAGTTCAAACTGCCTGAGACGTCACCACTTGGTCTTCAGTCCTCGAGTGATGTCGTGTGGCAGTTCCTGGGGACCCTCTAGCAGACCGTAACAGCCAGTAGGGATTTAACTTATATTCAACTGAGGGGCTTGATAGAGCATCTATCCCGCTCGCTGCTGGCCCTCGGTTGTCCCATGGACGACTGGACTCCGCGGGTAATCTTGCTCCTGAAGTATGTGAACCGGAGGGAGTTCTTGGGCCAGGAGGCAGCTGACCAGCTGGCGGCCATATCATTGGAGCGGGCTGAAAACAAGACGGCCCTTATTTCTCTGCAAGAGACCGCGGCGAGGGCGAGGGACGAAGCCAACGCCTCTTTACAACGCCGGAGCTCCCTGACGGCCCGGATGATGGCATTGCGGGCCGAACTTTCCAGGATAGAGGTTGAACTTGAAGAAGTAGATCGCCTGGGGGTCCATAAGGTTGAGGATGCTGAGATGGCTGAAGGACAAGCTGCTTCCCTGGAGATGAATCTATCCGAGCTGGAGGCCACCGAGTTCAGGTTGCAAGAACTGATCCGTCATCCCTCCCTGGGTATTCCTGTGCTGGAGGACATCTTCCGACGCCCTTTGCCGTAGTCTCTTTTCTTTAGGTGCTCCCTTTTAATGCACCTTATGTATTTCAGGGCATGGCCCATGTAATCATGTGCTTTTTACTTCATAGTAATGAAAAATCTCCATCCTAATTTTGAATGAAGACTCCATCTTGTCATTTTTTTCCTTTCATTTGCCCGTTGATTCTAGTCCGAGTGTATGAGTCACTAGGGCAGGAGAGCGCTCACGCCTTCAGGGAAGGGGTGAGGTGTTCACTCCACCGCGTCGCGACTTTTCTCGAGACTATAAACGGCCTATGCCAGCCGAGGGTTCGGGGGACTCAGGAGGGCATAGTGAAACTAATGGATACACGGTCCTGCCGAGAACGGCCAGAACCGAGAACGGGTAGCGACCGGTCTTGCCGATGGTGACAAGGGTCAAAAAAGGGTAGACGGACTTGCCTATGATGACAGAAACCGGATAGGGTAGCGACCGATCCTGCCGATGGTGACAAGGGTCGAAAGGGGTAGACGGTATTGCCGATGGTGACAAAAATCGGATAGGGTAGCGACCGATCTTACCGATGGTGACAAGGGTCGAAAGGGCTAGACGGTATTGCCGATGGTGACAAAAAATGGATAGGGTAGCGACTGATCCTGCCGATGGTGACAAGGGTCGAAAGGGGTAGACGGTATTGCTGATGGTGACAAAAACCGGATAGGGTAGCGACCGATCTTGCCGATGGTGACAAGGGTCGAAAGGGGGAGACGGTATTGCCGATGGTGACAAAAATCGGATAGGGTAGCGACCGATCTTGCCGATGGTGACAAGGGTCGAAAGGGGTAGACGGTATTGCCGATGGTGACAAAAACTGGATAGGTAGCGACCGATCTTACCGATGGTGACAAGGGTCGAAAGGGGTAGACGGTATTGCCGATGGTGACAAAAACCGGATAGGGTAGCGACCGATCTTGCCGATGGTGACAAGGGTCGAAAGGGGTAGACGGTATTACCGATGGTGACAAAAACCGGATAGGTAGCGACCGATCTTGCCGATGGTGACAAGGGTCGAAAGGGGTAGACGGTATTGCCGATGGTGACAAAAACCGGATAGGTAGCGACCGATCTTGCCGATGGTGACAAGGGTCGAAAGGGGTGACAATAGATGTATATTGCCAGGATATCGGATGAAGACTCCGCCACGACCTCGAAAAGGGGTCTTCCGGATAGAGAATGAATCATCACTATTCAGCATTCATTTTTATTCACATTACTGACCTAAGCGCCCTTTCAGATTTTCGCCGAAGCCAGCCCCCTCTTGCTTTTGCCCACGCGCCCTTTCGGGTTTTCACGCGGCGGGGTACCCGATTTTGCCTGCGACGCCCTTTCGGGTTTTCGCCACAGCTGGGTTATAGCCATTTTTGCACTTGACCTGATATAGGAGCAAGTCTGGCGGGGTATCTTTATTTTTAACCCCAATTTCTTTTCCTTCTTTTTTCTTCTTTTTTTTTTGTTTTTGAGTTCGAGATTCAGAAGAACTGGACCGCGGGAACGCTGACCGTCCTTGTCGATGAGGACAAGGGTTGGTCTTAGGTTTATCTCGTCGACACTGGTTAAATGTCGAAGCAAGGACGTGGCTTATTAACAAGGATGTAGGATCCAAGTTCAAGAGTAGAGATCGACCGTTCTCGCCGATGATGGCGAGAGTCGAAAAGGATTTATTCGTCGGCGTATGCTACTGCCGAAACAAGGATGGGGTTGTCAACAGGGATGTAAGGTCCAAGTTGAGGGTAGAGATCGACCGATCTCGTCGAGGATGACGGGAGTCGAAAAGGATTTATTCATCGGCATATATCACTGCCGAAACAAGGATGGGGCTGTCAACAGGGACGTAGGGTCCAAGTTGAGGGTAGAGGTCGACCGATCGCGCCGATGATGACGAGGGTCGAAAATGATGTGTTAAAGGATTTCCGGCGGGACTTTGATGATCGTCCCTTTCGGAGTTTTATTGGGTGGAGGATAGGAGAGGCATTTGGGAAATTACCACTTTACCGACTCAGGTGCCCTTTCGGGTTTTCGCCGAAGCCAGCCCCCTCTTGCTTTTGCCCACGCGCCCTTTCGGGTTTTCACGTGGCAGGGTACCCGATTTTGCCTGCGACGCCCTTTCGGGTTTTCGCCACAGCCGGGTTATAGCCATTTTTGCACTTGTCCCGATATGGGAGCAAGTCCGGCGGGGTATCTCTATTTTTAACCCCATTTTTATTTTGACTTCTTTCTTTTCTTCCTCTTTCTTTATTCGGAATGCGAACCGAGAGAGGGTAGCTTGATCGGGGCGAAATGCCGTTAACCAAGGAAAGGTAGCTTGATTAGGGCGGAGAGCCGCTAGCCAAGGAAAAGTAGCTTGATTAGGGCGGAATGCTACTAACCAAGAAAAAGTAGCTTGATTAGGGCGGAATGCCGCTAACCAAGGGAGAAGGTAGCTCGGTTCAGGCGGAGTGCCATTAAACCAAGGAGAAGGTAGCTTGGTTAGGGCGGAGTGCCGCTAACCAAGGGGAAGGTAGCTTGGTTAGGGCGGAGTGCCACTAGCCAAGGAAAGGGTAGCTCGGTTAAGGCGGAGTGACGCTAACCAAGGAGAAGGTAGCTCGGTTAGGGCGGAGTGCCACTAGCCAAGGGAAGGGTAGCTTGGTTAGGGCGGAGTGCCACTAGCCAAGGGAAGGGTAGCTGGTTAGGGCGGAGTGCCACTAACCAAGGGAAGGTAGCTCGTTAGGGCGGAGTGCCACTAGCCAAGGAAAGGGTAGTTCGGTTAGGGCGGAGTGCCACTAGACCAAGGGAAAGGTAGCTCGGTTAGGGCGGAGTGCCGCTAACCAAGGGAAGGTAGCTCGGTTAGGGCGGAGTGCCACTAGCCAAGGAAAGGTAGCTCGGTTAGGGCGGAGTGCCACTAGACCAAGGAAAGGTAGCTCGGTTAGGGCGGAGTGCCGCTAACCAAGGGGGAGGTAGCTCGGTTAGGGCGGAGTGCCACTAGCCAAGGAAAGGGTGTTCCGACCGATCACTCGGGGTGTGTCGGCTGCGCCGCATGATACAGCTTAATGTGTTTTCCGTTGAGGGGAGAGAACTGGATGACTTCTTTGTGGTCTACAAGGACGTAGGCACCCCCTTCATATACTCGGCGGACGACATACGGTCCGACCCAGTTTTCGACCAGCTTCCCTTTGGGGTTAGAGGCCATCACTTCTCTTCTTTTGACCATCACCAGGTCTCCTTTCTTGAACTCTCGACCCTTGACCAACTTGTCAAAAGCGCGGGCCATGCGAGCTTGGTAGAGTTGGATGTTTTGTTGCGCCCGGAGGCGTTTTCCTTCGAGCTCAGCGAGCTCTTCCAATCTTCTTTCTGCATTGGTCTGCTCATCACTGACTAATCCGTGCTGGATGGCAACTCGCAATGAAGGAACTTCAAGTTCAATCGGCACTACAGCTTCCGACCCATAGACAAGGGAGAAAGGTGAACAGCCGGTTGGGGTCTTGTAGACAGTACGATAAGCCCAAAGTGCTTCGTACATCCTTTCTTCCCAATCCTTTTTGTTAGACTTGACAGTCTTTGCCAGTAACGTGCACAAGGTCTTGTTAAAGGCCTCTGCTAGTCCATTGGCTTGAGGGTTGTAGGGGGACGATGTCCTCCAGTCAATTTTGTATTTGTCGGCCAGCCGATAAACCTTCTGATTTCTGAAATGGCTGCCGTTATCAGAGATGATTCGGCTGGGGATCCCGAACCGGAATATTACATTCTGCTGGAAGAATCTTGCAACTAGTTCTCCGGTCACATCTCTTAGTGCTACTGCCTCCGCCCATCTGGAGAAGTAGTCTGTAGCTGCTAAGATGTATTTGCACCCTGATGAAGATGCTGGTAGTGGCCCCACCACGTCCGTGCCCCATTGAGCAAACGGCCAACTTGGTAGAGTGGGATGCAGTGGCACTGGAGGTCTCCTCGCCACATTCGCGTGTTCTTGACATTTCTGACAAGCTTTGGCAAACTTGCAGCAATCATCAAATATAGTGGGCCAATAATAACCCAGCTTCTTTATCTCAATTTTCATTTTCGGGCCAGCCTGGTGTGCTCCAGCTGATCCTGCATGAACTTCTTGCATCACCTGTCCCGCCTCTGCTGAAGACAAGCAACGGAGTAGGACTTTCCTTCGGGCATCTGCCATAATTCGGAACAAGGTCCCGCTTCTCATCTCGTAAGAATCCTTGATCCTCAGGAGCTTCATTCTCTGTTCCTTTTCTTTTGGAAGTTGCTGGTGTTGAAACCAGCGTAGGAGATGCTCTCGCCAGTCGGGCTGCTGAACCCCTTCGATGACTGCTACTTCCATCTCTTGTTCGTCGATCGGGACCTCAATTACGCTGGGACTTGTCGGCGGTTGATTACTGTTATATTCAGGCTTGTGTCTGGCGGGACTGCCAATGAACTAGCCAACTTAGCGAGGGCGTCCGCCTGAGCATTCCGGCCTCGATTGATATGCTTGATGCTGATGAAGTAAAATCTTGACATCAGGCGAGTTGCCAACTGGTGGTAGGGGAAGAGCTCTTGCTTTCGCACCTCGAACTCTCCTTCCAGCTGTTTTATAACTAGCATGGAGTCTCCGAATGCTTCCAGCATCTGAATTCCCATGGACAGAGCAATCTGCAACCCGATTATCAGGGCTTCATATTCCGCTTCATTGTTTGTGCATTGTTTGTTTATGGAGCAGGAAGTGTGCACCACTTCTCCTTCCGGAGATTTCAGGACTATACCTGCCCCTGCTCTGACCCTGGATGACCCGGTAGCAGAGGTGTCAATCTGGAAGCGCCATCAAAGTATAGCTGCCATGAGGAGGGCTGTACTTGGGCGGCTTCTAGGGTTTCATCCTCGGGAAGTTCCGGTTCCCACGGGCTTTCCCCGGGTATCGGATGTTCAGCAAAGAAGTCTGCAATAGCTTGACCTTTGATGGCTTTGCGCGGTACGTAGGAGACATCAAACTCCATAAGGATTACCGCCCATTTGCCTAGGCGGCCTTTGAGTGCCGGCTGGGACATAATATATTTTAGGGGATCCTCCTTGGATACCAAGCTGATTTCATGCGACAACATATAATGCCGGAGCTTTTTGACTGCGAAGACTAGTGCCAGGCAGATCTTCTCAATATAAGTATATTTTTCTTCAGTTCTGACCAGTCTCCGACTGAGGTAATAGAGGGCTTGTTCTTTCCCTTCTTCATTATTCTGGGCCAGCATTGCCCCCAGAGAATTGTGTGTGGCTGCTATATACAGTATCAACGGCCGTCCTTTCACCGGTGCGCCCAATACTGGAGGAGTCTTCAGATAGTCTTTTAGCTTGTCAAAGGCTGTCTGGCAATCTTCATCCCAATAAAAGGGAACATCTTTCATCATCAACTTGTGAAAAGGCTGGCATCGCCCTGACAAATTGGAAATGAACCGCCGGATATAAGCCAGGCGGCCCTGTAGCGACCTCAGCTCGGAGATGTTCCTAGGTGGAGGTAACTCCTGAATCGCCTTGATCTTTGCGGGGTCTATCTCGATTCCCCGATATCGGACGATGAAGCCCAAGAATTTTCCGCTCGACACTCCGAACGCACATTTCATAGGATTCATTTTTAGTTCATGCTGCCTCAGCCTCTGAAAAATAATCCGGAGGTCTTGCAGGTGATCTTCTTTTCTTCTGGTCTTGACCACCAGGTCATCTATGTAGCACTCGACCTTGTGGTAGAGCAATTCATCAAAAATTTTGGTCATTGCGCGCTGATAGGTTGCGCCAGCATTCTTCCGTCCGAATGGCATTCTTTTGTAATGATAAATGCCTTTAGGAGTTCGGAAAGCAGTATGGACCCGGTCATGCTCCGCAATCCAAATCTGATTGTAGCCGGAGGACCCATCCATGAACGACAGGGCTTCATGGCCGGTTGTAGCATCGATCATGACCTCAGTTATTGGTACCGGGAAATCATCTTTAGGGCAGGCTTTATTTAGATCTCGGAAGTCAACACAAATCCGGATCTGTCCATTCTTCTTTTTCACAGGGATGATATTCGCCAGCCATGTGGTGTACTGATTTTCTTCAACAAATCCCACATCAATGAGCTTGTCAACTTCAGCACAGATTCGGGTGATGAGCTCCGGCCTCATACGCCGCGGCGGCTGCTTCACCGGCTCGGCTTCGGGGCTGATTGTTAGCTCGTGTTGTGAGACAGCAGGGTTTAGACCTGGCATCTCTTTATAAGTCCAGGCGAAGCAATCCCGGTATTCTAGCAACAGTTGGATGTACAGCTCCCGTTCTTCTGGGGATAGTTGGGCACTGAGGAAGGTGGGCCTAGGGTCCTCCTCATCTCCCAAGTTGACTTCTATTAGTTCATCGACTGTGGCTTGGCCTCCGTCTTCTATCTCCGGAGGTGCCGGCTGGAGGTCAACGAAGTCTGGAATACCATCTTGAGGGTCGAGTACTTCGACTTCCTCGTCAGACACTGCCAGAGCTTCATGGGGTCCTCTTGCTTCTCGTGCTAGCGACTGTGTGGATGGATCTATTGACATATCCGTTGCCGTTGCAGCTCCCGAGGGTGAGAGAACAGCTTCAGTGCTTGTAGATGAGGTTGCAGCCATGACAGGCCAGTAGTTGTTTGCCGCCGGACTCAGACAGCATATTGGATTTGTAGCAGAAGTTGAGGGAGTCTCGCCTTCTGGGACAGTTGAATCTCCCGCAGAAGTGGCTTTATCTTTTCTGGTAGCCGGCTCCCCTTGATTGGAGTAAACCGAGGCTTCGTTGACTGGCAGAAAGGATGTTGAAGTCGCCATTAGTATGACCCCTGCGGGGGGAGAGACTTCTGCTTCTTGAGTATCTTCGGCTTCGCTGCTGCTAGCCGTATCAAATTCGGCTTGAAAGGCCGCTTCCTCAGGACGGACCTGCTCCCAGCATCGGCAGGAGATCAAGGTCTCCATTTGTTGATTCCCGGGTAGAGCCAATTCGGCATGTTCAGCTTCCGCCGGATATTCATCAAAGGTTGCTCCCAGAGGGCTATCTTCAGTTGGATAGAAGGTGGAGATGGTATCCACCTCATACCGCCCACTGTAATAGTAGTCTTCCAGGGTGAAGCCCAGACCCGGATGTTGAGAGACACGTCTCATTTCTTTATCCAGATTTGCAGGATACCACATCTTCTGGAAAGCTTCCTTGCGTTTTTGAGGTTGATCGGGAGGGATGTGTTGCTTTTGAAACATCCTGGCCGTCCGATCAGTGGTAAATGCCAGGCCCTGAACAGGAACCCGCGGGTTGGCTAGATCCTCAGGGAGGCTGCAGTCTGTATCCTCCCGAGTGGGATGCTCCTCAGCTGTATAGAACAAGCTGCTGGGCCCATCTTCTTGTGTCACCTCCCAGGCTTTGAAAGGTTCGACAGTGGGATCATTAAGGCCGGAGACTGGCTTGGTGAGGCCGGCCGGGACTCCGATGCGGTCGTGCTGTCGATCAACATGCACTTCCTTAGCTTTGGGGTATAATGCTGGGGGTGTCACCCTGCCGACATTTCCAGAAGCCGTGATGTGGGAAACCACCCTCGGCTTGACATATCCGCGCGGCGGTGGTGGATACCAACCGTCACCCGATTTATTCTTCGATGCCCCTACGGGGGCTCCATCTTCAGAAACCTTCCGGGGAGACCCGTATATAGGTTGGCGTCCGCCAAGTGACATTCAAACACCTCGAATGGGTGGATGTCAGCAAATATCCTCTCCTCCCTTCCCTGGAGGCTGTATTTGATACATTGGTGGAGCGTGGAGGGCACCACCATATTTTCATGCAGCCATGGGCGGCCGAGCAGTGCTTTGTAAGAGGTGCGAGAGTCAATGATATGAAACTGCACCGTTGTAGTGAAATCTGCCAGGGTCAGTGTGAACTCTGCCACTCCCATAGATACTTCACACTTTTGGTTGAAGCCAGCGATACGCATATCCCCGACTTTCTCGAGATGCACATTAAAGTGGTACCTCTCGTATATTCTATATGGCAGGATGTTGACTGCTGCACCAGGATCAACCAGAATCCGGTTCAGTTCTCTTCCGTTCAGGTGCCCTTTCATATATAGCGGCCTGTTGTGACTGGCAGTAGGTAGTAGCATGTCTTCTGGAGAGAAGGTCATACTGGCTTCTGGTATAGCCTCAGCTATGCAGGCTTCAAAATGAGCAGGCGTCTGCAGAGCAGTGATGATCGCCTGTCGAGTCTCTTCACTCAAAGAGAGAATTTCCCAGATCGTAAATCGAGCAGGGAGCTTCTTGAGCAACTTCATTATTCGGCTTCCAGCCCGGACATTGGAGAGCTTCATTTCTTCAGCCCATCTGGGCTTGGAAAGGCTTTGATTCGCGGGCCCTGACGGACCTGCTTCGCCTTCCTCGGACTCGGCACCCTCTTGACTGGCATCGGCTGTCGGGTCTTCTTTATTAGCTGCTGTAGGGCAAGCCCCATCTGCATTTGCATCCTCAGTAGATTGCGCTGGCTGCGGGTGAATGACCCCGGGCGTAAGGTTAGCCTCCTGACAAGGCTGCTTCCCCTTTGACATCTTCATGAATTCAAGGAATGAAGGGACTGTCTTGCCCCCAGTCTTGCTGTATAGACCTGACGGAGGAGGGATTTGGACTCCCTTAACTTCCGGCGAAGGTGTCTTGTAGGGTTGCTCCCCTCTGAACATAATGTTGTGATTGGGTGGCGGCTGGCGCCCCCATTTCCGGCCTGACCGAGTGGCATGTGCAGCAGTTGCGGCCTCGGCCTTGCCTCCCCCAGCATGGGGTGTGAAGCAGATTTCTTCTTCTTCCTCTTCTCCGGGTAGGTTGAAGAGTGCTGACAGGGTATTGCAGGAGACGACCTGTATTTTATGGGCCCCAGCGGCCTTTCTTTTCTTTTTCTTTTGCTTTCACTTCTTTTTGGTTTCTGCAGGTGCTTGCCCCCAGAACATGTTGCTCTCTTGAGGTGGTGCTGCTTCAGCTTCCTCCCTTTGCTTGAGTGAGAGTTGCTCCAGCTCTTGCCATGGGACGTGGTCCCGTACCAGCAGAGGTTTCAGTTCGGGCTGTACATATTCATCTAACCCTTCAATTAAGTGTTGCAGTCGAAGGACCCCAGGATTGGTTTCCTTGATTACTGGCAGCGGAGTTTGTCTTCTCCTGTTAGGCGTATGTATTCTGACAGCTGTAGGTGGAGTGACCCATACGGGTGCTACCACTGGCGGAGCAGGCCGGGGTGTAATGCCACGGATATGTGCCCCCTCTTTTGGGCGGGGTGCCCTCTTCTTCTTGTGCTTCACAGGGATTTGCTGCCACCCCTGTTGTTCTTTCACGGGCTCCAGGAAATGGATTTCGTAGGTGCTCCGTGTGCTTGCTTCAGAGATCTCCTCAGGTAATGCCTGGTAGAGGGAGACCATGTTGACTGCTGCTCTTCTGGGAGGAGCTTCATGTGGCTGAGGAGGGTCTACTTTGTACTCTCCCAGCTCTATTTCATTCTTCTTCACCATTCCTTCAATGATGTCTTTGAAAACATAACAGTCTTCGATTGAATGTCCCAACATCTGGTGGTAGGGGCAGAATCTTGGACTGTCTCTTCTTTTGAGGTCTTCTGGTCTTCTTGGCTCAGGCAGAGTGACCATACTGTATTCTGTTACCCAGTCAAACAGGATCCGGGTCTTATCCTTAGGAAAGGAATAAGCCTTCTTCATTTTGTCCCTCAACGAAGGACCTTCTTTGTCATCTGGAGCTTTTGCAGGTTGCGGGGGAGCCGCTTTCTTGCCTTTCTCCTTCTGTTGTTCGAACGCCTTGATATCAAGCGCATTCGCTTCTTTAGGTACGGGGCGCCGTTCCGCAGCCTTGCCTTTCTGGGCTATGCTGGCAGTTGACGTCGGGACAGGCTTGGCTAGAAAAGCTTCCACCTCAGCCACCACATTATTCAGCCGGTCGAACGACCGTATTTCCATGCCAATCATCTTTTCCAGGACCTCCCTCCTGAGATTTTGCTTACATATTTGCACAGCGTCCTCCTGATGCGGGGGGCGCTTACATCTCATTCCGAGGTTTCTCCACCTCTTGATGTAATCAAGGGCTGTCTCATCTGCCCTTTGTTTTGTTGAATAGAGCTCGGCCACTGTGACCTCCCTCTCTGTGACATGGAATCTTTCTCTGAACTTCCTTTGCATATCTGACCAGTCATTAATTGACCCGGCCGAGAGACTGGAATACCATTCGAAAGCGAGCCCCGTCAGCGAGGACCCGAAGAATTTTAGCAGGTATGACTCGTCGGTGGCCTGACCACCCATAACGGTCATATAATATGCAATATGCTCTTTTGGGGAACCTTTCCCGTTGAATTTGTCAAATTTGGGCGGCTTGTTGACTCCCGGGGGAAGTCGTTTAGCCGCATGGTGTTGCGGGTAGGGCACCCGATAGGCATCGAATGCGACGTAGTCGCCTTCGCTCTTCTCTGCGAGCTTTAGCTCGATCATCCTTTCCACCATCATCCGGTTCACGACCGTGGGGTCGACTGGCTCCGGATAGAAGTGTGCTGGCTGCAGGTATGGGGTGACCAGGGTGGTCGCCTGTGGAGGATGCAACAGCGGGGGTGTTGGGTGCACCTGAGGAAGCACCGGAGGTAGCAGCGGCTGAGGCTGTGGCGGCCGCTGTTGTGCTGTCGTCACAGTTGGTTCTGACGGCTGTGGTAGTGTATAGAGCGGTGGAGGGTCGTCTCGACGAGCCACTCCCCGGGATGATTCACCCTGGACTTCGGGTGGTTTAGAGGCCGATGAGTGTTCAGTTTTCTCCATCAGCTGTTTCTTCAGGGAATCTATTTCCCGTTGATATTTTTGCAGCAGCATCAAGACTGATGGATCTATAGTGGTGGGGACACCTTCTGTTGTCTCCCCGGACGTACCCTCAGGCAGGATGTCGAGGAGTACGTCGTCTTCTTCTTCCGTCGTCACCACATTAGCGGTCAAGACGGGGGCTTTATCATCCCAGTGGAGGTAGACCTGGGGCTGCTTCTCTTTCATCATTGTCAGAAGCCCTCTTGCTGCTTCTGTCCTGCGGGTAGTCGGCCCCGGCCGTACGGCCAATTGAGCCAGTTCTTGGGGGTCTTCAGGGAGCTCCCCATATCGGCTGGACACGCCAGCCATGTTGCAAGTGAAAACCTGCATCCTTCTTCTTTGTCGATGGACCCTCCGCCTGGCTTGTTGCGGAAAGGTCAGCCTCTCGAACACAGAAACCCTTCTTCTTTCTTCCCGCTCGGGGAAGGCTTCATCGGCTTCGATCTCAAAGCCGTCATCGTATCTATTGTCGTCGACCGACGACACCATCATTCTATCTTCCATATCTTCTTCATCCGCCACTGATGGGAAGTAGTCTTCGTCAGTGGCGACTGTCTGCATCAGTCGCTGCTGACCCAGCGAGGGGTTGCCCAGCCCTCGAAAGTAGTTCCTGATCAGACAGGTTACCTCCTCTTGACCCCGCTCTTGATAGAGTACGGGGGATAGTTGTCGACCTCCAGTAGGAGGGATATAGGCCAGCCGAGCTCTGTCGGCCGGCTGTTGGAATCTTCGTCCCGTGACTGGGACGTTAGCTTGGCGGGCAACAGCCTGGAAACTTCTGCGACGCGGGGGATCCGCAACCACTTCTTCTTCATTCGTCGGGGACAAGCCCCTTTCTCTTCTCGCTCCCGCCTCGTCGTTCATAGGACGGCGGCGGATGGGTGTCAGATGGTAGGCAGGTCGGGTCTGTTTGGGAACCCACACCTGTTTGAACTTTTTCGGCTTGAGTGCCGAGCTTCCTTGGCCATAGGGGCCGGCTTCTTCTCTTTCTGCCCTCCTTCCAACGAGGGCTTGATAGGCTTTGTGGACAGGGACGTTGGGGATGACTCGGTCTGGGGTCACCCGCACCGTGTGCCCGTTGAGGAAGACACGCATGCCTCCCACCAGCATTGACTTCCCGGACTGGGAGACAGTTCCGGTGATCACAGCAGTGTTCTTGCGGTCCTGGCGACGCTGACGTCCTCCAGAGCGTCTGTTGATGACAGTGGGGTGCGTCCCACGTACAACGTGGTGCACCAGGCAGCTAGCGGCCGGGGCCGGATTCTTGAGCGACCCATCGCAGCAGGGAGCCTTCAGAGGCTCCACTTCCTTCACGGTTTCCTCGACAGGTTCCGTGGCTTCGACTTCCAGCATGTCGACAAAGGCCAACCCCAAGAAGTTGGGGAAGCCCACAGCAGGAGGAAAGCTACCAAATTCCATGGGCACCGCCAGGTACCCTTGCGCGTGTCTGGCGACGATCGCAGGACTGAAGCCGACGCCGGTTATCCCGTGAGTCGTCATTGTTTGCACTGAAATATCAAACAAGGCGATAATCAGTAGTCTTTGAGAGGGCTTCGAAGCCCGAGTATCTCGGCAAAGAGATGAAAGGTGACACTGGTCCCACCGGGCGTGCCAGACTTGTTTGCGACCTTTTCTTTCTTTCGTCCTTTTCGTTCGTTTCTTTTCGTTCGCGTGTCGATCAACCATTTGGCTAACTGGTAGTCAACTGACTGATTGACGACGCGGGCGTGCCAGTCACATGAGTGACAATTCTATTGTGCGCTCATTCTGACCCATGTCGGGCGAATGTGAGGTTCGGTCGGGACCAGCAGTCCGCCATACCATAAAGGTTATGGCGTTAATTACATCCCCCACGAGGAGGGAACACCTTTGATTAATTGCCGAGATATCGGGCTGTCGAAGCCGGGTTAAAAGAGCTACATGATGATTATAGCAATGACAGGCAGGATGCAGCATTAATCATGCGAAAGATGCGTAGTTAAATGGGAAAATGGATCCTAGGTACGTGGCGGAGGACGCAGGTCCGAAGACCACCATCGCGCGTGACGAAGGCTTCCGGCCAGACATGATCCGGCTTTTAGCCGACGCCATTTGATATACCAGGAGATCTATGCATGCATGCACACAAGACATTCATGATTATATTGAACATGAAGATAGCGTTATGAAGACGGTGACGATCACCCATATTTATTACCCCTCGTCGAGAAGAGGGAGAGCAACACAAGTATGCTAGCGAAAGCGAAATGCTAACGGATTATGATGGTGAGTATGATGACGCCATGACTCGGGCTCGCTTGACCCTCCTTTATTCAATTCAATGCCTGCTACGGTTTGTCGACATTGCCCCCGAGAGGCGAGGCTTGCCCCGGGGTAAATAGACCATTAGAGCGGCACAAGGTTTCAAAACCAGCGTGACTATGTAAGAAAACTTATACGGCGCGATAAAGCGTAGGCATAGCGGCTAATACGGCGCGGTCTTCATGCAGTTGAGACGGCGCGCAAGAGAGTTGGGGCGCGCCGTTTAGGGCGCGCCGGAAAGTCGCAAGGAAATTTTTTAAGGAAATGAGTGTGGGGTTAATCCGGCGCGGGGGGGTACCGCGCCGGTTTAGGGCGCGCCGGTTAAGACCGCGCCGTATTAAACCTGTTTTGTTGAATTATGAACTTTTTAAGTTTGTTAGACTTCATGGGACCCTTTCTTAAGTTGTTTGGGCCAAACGATTGTTTGTTTGGAGTCCATGGCCTTCTGGAAATGATGGGGAGGTCAGTGCGAGGTTCATACTCGAGCACTGAGTTGATTCGATTTGGAGCGATCATTTTATTGACATAATTATCTAGAGTCTGTCGAAAATTTGACAGCATCTCCCCTGAACAAACAGAGTTGCAGGGGAGGATCGGGGTCATACTCACTAATGGAGCAAGCCCCTAAATCACCGGTCTGCCCAAAGGCGGCCAGCATACCCCACTGGATAGGATACCCCGAGGACAAGCCTGCTAGGGGCACCAAAGCTCCATGGGGGAAGAAATAGAAGGGCGAAGTCACTGATGATGAGGACGACACCCCGAGGGCTAGCCTACGAGGGGTGAAGGACTCGTGGTCAGTGATTCGTTCCATGAAGGGGCTGACCATTGGGAGAGTGGAACTCCGAGGACTAGCCTACAAGGAGCGCACACCCCCTGGTCTCGATCGGGCCTTGGTCTGTCGGGGTTGAGTTCGTTGACCCAGGCCCCCTTCATTATTGGCCATGGCTTCGAGAAGACGCCCACCATGAAGAGGTAGGGCTCTCGGTCGCCCGGCAACTGCAGGAACTAAAAGGGGAATGTCCCCCTCCCCGGGTGATTGAAGTGACGGGGAAACCTCGAACGATGCAGATGGCCACGAAGAACATGTAATAACGGCCTAAGTTAGACAGACCCCCGGCAGGGACATATGCTCGAACAGTTAGAAAACAATACTCGAGGGGACAAAGGCGCATGCAGAGGCACGGCTCCATCCGAGAGGAGAAAGGGATGCAAAGCCCTTGAACTAAACATGAAAGAAATGAAACGCAAGAGAGCCCCCGGGGAGGGGTGTTTCTGTAGCCCGCGGTGATTCGGGGCATAATATGCATCTCGAGGAAACCGAAATTGGCCCTATGCAGAGAAGAATCCTGACGCACGTATCAGTATAAATAAAGATAGAGAAAGGGGAGATCGTTCCTCCAATTTATTGATTCAAGCATCCACAGGCATGCATACAGATCACCATCCCTAAGACAGGGAGGATTTGACATTCGCACGGCGAGATTACAATTCTGGCACCATTGTTTGGTTGCCGTTTAACGCTATTTAGAAGCAGAGGATGCCCAGGTCACGATAACAGAGAGAAGATGGCAGAAGAAATCGCAAAAGGGGGGAAAGGGGAATCGACTCGTATCATCATCGCCCCTCCCCTCCATCGCTTACATTCGATAGGTAGAAGCTTAGAGAAAAAAAAAGAAATGCGGAAAGCAGGAAGAGAAACGGCCCCTGCCCACCTGTTCCTCAAAAAAATAGAGTATCGTCGATGCAGGCCTACGGTCGCCCCTTCAGAGAAGAAAAACCCTCCCTCTCTGTGTATCCCGAGAAAGGAAGAAGACTCTCTCGTTTCGCAGTTGCCTCACCCTTTTCTTTTTCTCTTTCTCTGAGAGCCCAGAGCCTTCCCAGCCTTCCATCCTTCTAGCCTTCCAGCCTTCTTTCAATTGAACCTCGCCCCTATATATAACAGGTTGGAGGCTCTTCATCCGGCGTGAGCTTTTGGCGCGCCGGGGAAGTCTTCATCAACTTATCGCGCCGGTTTAAGGCGCCATTCGATAGGGTAACTGGCGCACCGGGAAGAGGGCGGAAGGTAGGGGGGCGCGCCGGGATAAGGGCTGGAGGTAAGGGCGCGCCGGGCTAAGGGCTGAAGGAAAGGGGGCGCCAGTTTAAGGGTATTGAGTGGGGGGCGCGCCGGTTTAAGGCGCGCCGGGCTAATGCTTCTTGTACGCTTCAAGCCAGGCAATGAACTCGGGGATAATTCCGGGGGCCATCGTGAACATGTACTCTGCAACTGCTTACTAAGGCTTCGGCGATATGATTTGTCGAAGCTCCTAGATTGGCGTACGGCCATTCTCGAGGTGCATAGATTGCTTTAGACTGCTCGCACGGGTTTTCTGCGGGCACACAGCCTTTAGCTCTCTGATCCATGCCGTTAGCTTGGCCTGGCTCGTTTCCGAGGCTTCTCGGAAGACGTGACAACACCAGGGATAGCTCCGCCTGAGCTGGGTGATCATTCGGCCGCTAATGGGCCCATCTTAATTGGCAGGAAGCCGCACCCATGTCGGGTGATCGGGATCTCCCGCCGCCAGAGCTTTCGGTCCTCCGTGCTGGAGAGCCGGGGGAACTCCTTCGTCCTCAGGAGAACCTCTTCATTTGGTGGGGGATCACCGGATAGACCATCATCCTTGATCGGACAACGGATGTGGTGTATGCGGCATGACAGAGTCGATGCCGGTTCATTAGGCAGGCTTGGTCGCACTGCCGGTTGGTTGTGAGCTTGTCTCGGCTCCCCTGAGGTGAAGTCCCCGTGTCTGTACGGAATGACCCGAGGCTCTGGCGGCTTGAGAAATCTTCAATATGTTGATCTTTATCAGCTTCCATACTTCGGTGGGCCGGGTCATTCGTCCTTATGGCTTGGTCGCCGACGATCATATTTTAGGTGCCAACAATGGGTCAGAACTCATTGCATATCCTCTCTTACTGATTTTGTTGACAAACCTTAATCATATTCTGAAAACTTTGAGCTTCACAATCTCTCTCTTAACAATTGGTATTTCTCCTATCAATTGGTATCATTTGGGTTCAGAATTCCATCAGTCCTTCATGAAGATTTCAATGGGCTATCTCAATCATAAATCTGAAAACTTTTGAACTAGAAATCTTCTATTATAAGTTTTTTATGAATGACTGAAATAACTCATGTGGTTTAAGTTTAATGTATTCAATGAGTTTGGCTTTAAAATCTCTTAAAAATATCTGAAGCATGCTTAATAAATCTTAACCATCTGCTTCATGATGTGTCTTGTAAAATCTTCTGAAATCTGCATTATTGAATACATGACTTTATTTGGTTAAGTACATGATATTGTTATTGCTTTGAAGCAAATGAAATTGTCTGAAATGTCTAAAGGGTAAATAGTTGTCAGAGCAATGATTTTGGTCACTGAGAAACCATGTCCAAAGGACTACGTCATGAGGTGCCTTAGTTAACTCTGTAAAATAAAATTCATTGAAAATTAGGCAGAGCAATGGCATGCACACTGAGAAATACAACTCACTCATCCAGAAATGATTTCGAGTGTGTCATGATGTGTAAATGCTAACTCTGTTCATACAAAGCATGACTGTTAGTCACACTAAGTGCTTAGGGATATTGGCCTCTGATCAAGGTATATCCTCTAGTTACAAGGTGTGAACTGAACTAGAGTGCTCGTAAAATTGTAGCAAGAAAATTATTGAACAAATTGAAATACCTGAATATTGATGCTAAAATCAAATTGCTACAACCCTAGACAAATTCATATGACATCATAATTACTTGATTTCAATACAGATGCATGTAATTCCGAAAGAAGTCAATAATTTTGATTGTGTAAGAGAAAGGGAGATTTATCAAGATAAATATGAGGGCTTGGTTCATTTTTATTAAACCATGGTTTTAGATATCAATACCGAATTTTATTGATAAACTCTACATACATCATGTTTAAACCATGTTGTTCAATAAAGCTCATTCATAAGCCCTTATAATGGAAGACTTTGAAAACTTATGTTTTAGATTTATGAGATTGATATCTCTCTGAAAATCTGATTGAATTTTCTGAGATTGAAGCTTCCTTAAAAATCTGGCTGAATTTCTTCTGCTCATGTTATTGGTTCATTGACCTGAACTTCTCCTTGTTTGCCCCTGTGGTCTCCTTCTCATCTATCTCATAAGATTCCACTTATTCAGGGGGAGCATTCCTTGTCATAATGAATCATGTTCATATCATTTGTGACTTTGCATTCATATACTCAGGGGGAAGTATTACATTTCTTGCTGCATCTGCATCTACCATGGTTTATTTTGATTATACCAAAGGGAGAGATTGTTTGCCAAAGAGGGAGAAATTGACTGAACTTTTATACATGCCTTAATTTCTCAAATTCTTTTCTTTTTGATGAAGTCAAAGGGGGAGAATAATTTGAGTCTTCAGAATGCCTCACATCATCAGAATGACTCAATGTATTGAAAGTGTTGCCATCATCAAAAAGGGGGAGATTGTTGTGCCCCTGTGGTTTTGATGATGGTTTTGATGATTGGTTGTTGATGTGAGTTAATCAAATGTTCAGTCATCTTGCTGCTCAGTTTAGTTTAATATATTTTGATGTTCAGTCATGTTAACTGATGCATAAAGCATTCATTGCTACACTCTATCTGCACAGTTGTCACTGCAGTGCGTCAACTCCGTGTGCCGATGCGTCGACCCCTTGGTCATATTTGTATCTGTCCATACAGTAGTGCGTCAACTCCTTGAGCTGATGCGTCGACGCTGCAGTTCAGTTTCTTCATTTGATGAAGTCTATACATCATCAGTTGATCATCAAGAATATACGTTGCAGCGTCAACTCATTGGGCTGCAGCGTCAACTCAGCAAGTATGCACATCAGTCTTCACATGCTAAGTCTGTACAACCTACGTCTCATGCAGCGTCAACGCTGTGAGCATTCTCAAGACATTAGCGTCAACGCTATAAGTGTGTACATCGCTTTCACGTCACCAAGTCCATACATTTGTCCTCCTTCAAAGTCTGTACAGCCGCTGGTCTAGCTTCATGAAGTCTGTACATCAGACTGTTATAGGAAGTCTGTACATTGTCCGTCTTCCTTAGCATCTTGATAGTTGATGTCTATACATTGGCCTCCATGCTCCTAAGTCTATGCATTATTGTTCATGCATCAGTCTTCATAAGTCTGTACATTGGACTGTCTCTCTCAGCGTCTCATGGCATGAGGTCTGTACACTCGAATTGCCCTTGATCTGGTCAAGTGTATACACTCTCTCACTGTAGCTTTCAGCTATTCAAGTCTATACACTGGACTGTTAGGTCATGTCTATACAACGTGGGCTTCAGTTCTTCAAGCCTACACATTGACTGTTCATGCAAAGTCTAGACATTCGATCAAGTTTGTACATTGGTCTTGGCATATGCATTCATAAAGTATATACACTCTTCGGTTGACTTCAACTAAAGTCTGTACACCGGCATGTATTACATCAAGTGTGTACATTGCATAGCATGTTGCGTCTAAGTCTATACATCACTGTAGCATGCACTTCATGAAGCCTATACATTCTCAGTCTTTGCACACGTTCAGCCTGAAGTCTGTACAGCCTTGGCAAATGTTCCTAAGTCTATACATCAGTCCTCAAGTGTTACAAGTCTGTACATTGGCCATCAAAGCCCTCAAAGTCTGTACATCCTTCAAGACTCTCAAAGTCTGTACAGCCTGCTCTGTCGATTCAGATTTCAAAGTCTATACAGCGTTCGTCTCAGCCACCGTCTCATTCAGCGTCTCACGCTTGCAAAGTCAATACTCTGGTCGGTGGAACAAAGTCTGAACATCCTTCAGTGAACTTTGAAGTCTATACACTGATTCACTGTTCATCGCCTTTGGGCATCAAAGTCTGTACATCGCCTTCAGACTTTCAAGTCTATACACTCCATGATCTTCCAAGGTTGTACATCCATAGTGTATCTTCAAAGTCTGAACATTGTCTCACTCCGTCAAAGTCCATACATTTATTTTCTCTTCAAGTCTGGTCATTGGCTTCATATCATAAAGTCTGTACATTGGCTTCGCATCTGCAAGTCTGTACATCGGTTTGATATCAACAAGTCTGTACATTGGGTTCAACTCTCCAAGTCTGTACAGCCACATTCAATAGGTAAAGTCTATACATTCTTCAGCTAGAACTGTGCAAGTCTGTACATCGTTGTTTGCCAAAGTCTAGACATTGGCATCTATTCCTACGTTGCACTTCCAAGTCTGCACATTGGGTTCTTTACCTACGTTCAGCTCTGATGTACATCAGGAACTTTACCGTCGTTGCCTTGCCAAAGTATATACACTGAACTATTCTTCAAAGTCTGTACAGCCTATCTGCCTTCATGGGTCGTGTGCCTTTAGTGCGTTGACACACTTGGCTGACTGCGTAGACGCACACCTTTCTGCCTTGATCACTGCGTCGACGCTGACACTGGATGCGTTGACGCATTGGCCAGTTGCCAAGGGCATGAGCATCTCGCTTGAGGAGCTGAGGCGACGCTGCACGTTGGAAGCGTTGACGCCTTGGGCTGATGTCCAAAGGTCTTTTGATCAACATCAAGTCTGTACAGCATGAAGTCTGTACTTTGGTTTTGTCTTGAACAGAACGCCTAAGTCTATGCATTGCTGAATGTTATTCAAGTCTGAACAGCGGATGTCTTCATGTGTGAAGTCTATACAATGCATGCTCACATAACTAACTCTATACACTCGATTGTTAGATCTTCAACTATATACATTGGTTGAGTCTATACACTGAGATCTCATGAAGAGTTGCAAGTCTATACACTCGTTGTTAGAGGCCTAGACTGCTAAGTCTATACACTCTCTCACTCTGTACACACTTGCTATATTGATCTCTGAAGTCTATACAATGCTTTGCGTTAACAGAGTCTGTACAGGGTGTTCAAACTTAAACTCACGAATTATTCAATGCTATGTCTGACAGGGATTCTTATCGAGATTGATGACCTGGCTCGTGATCCCAGGAGGACGAGGGATGAAGATGCTGACACGTGGATGAAGCTGCCTCGGTTCTAGCAAATTCCTTGGGCGGGAAAACGTGGAAGCCACGTGCCCAGGAGCTGCTGCTGCTGCTGCTATATATATGAGCCTTCTTCCACTAAAGAAGGCTGATCGATAGAAAAAGAGCAAAGTCTATACATCGAGTCTGAGAGCAGCAGAGAGTATTCGATCCAGTGAGAAGAGAAGAAGAAGAAAAAGAAGAGTGGCAGAGTGAGAGTAGCAGCAGAAGTAAAAAGAGAAAGAGAGAGAGCTCGCGAGTGAGAGAAGGAAGCAGAGAAGAAAAGGAAGAAAAAGAAGAAGAGAGAATGAGAGATGGGAAGCTTCATCTGAAGACTTGTTCCTACTGGACCGTGGATCAGATCCAGGCCAGTCAGCTCCATTGAGAGCCATATCTGTGTTTTCATCTTTTACAGCTTTCTGATTGCTGTGTTATTTTCCTTTGTTTTCTGATTATCTTTGTTCTTCTGATCCTCTGGACTGAGGTCGGGTTCCTCCTGTGGACTCAGGAGAAGGGAGATCTGATCTCCGGTTCTGGGCTTGTGGATTACAAGTCCAGGGGTCCCTCTGGTTGGGAGGAAGAGAGGTCCTCGACCTCTGGTTTGCTGGTGACTGGAAGTCACTGGTTGGTTCCCTCCTGGTCTGGAGGAAGAGAGACTTCGGTCTCTGGTTTCCAAGTGGCTGGGAGTCACTTGGGGTGTCTCTCCTATTTGGAGGAAGAGGGCAGGTTGTTCCCCTTGTCAAGCTGTGTGGCAGCAACTGTTTGCAGACTGAGTCTGCTTGGTTCTAGCATTTCCTAGTGAAGCCTCACTCCGGTTGGGAGTGAGGGGTGGATGTAGGTCTGTGGACCGAACCACCTAAAAATATCTTGTGCAGTGATCTGATTGTTTGATTAGCTTCCGCTAGATGCTTGAATAGGTGCGCACCAAGTGCTTGTATTTGAGTTGAATTGAATTGGTTCTACTCTGTGGTTTATCTCTTGCATCCTAGTTTTTATTTGGCCATTATTCATAGAGGGATACATTCACCCCCCTCTGTATCCGGGCCTAGCACCCTAACAGTGATGCCCCAACGAGGGTGCGTCACAGGGTCCTGTTCTATCGACAGGGCGTCGGTTGCTCTGGCGGTCTTACGATAAACCGCCAGAGAGTGTGACGCGCCTGGGTTTGACCGCTACGTCTATTTTCGTGTTTTCGGACTGTTGGGGTCACAAGTCTCTGACATGCCTAGGTAGGACCGTCAAAGCACTGTGACACCCCTGAATGGGAGCGTCAGAGCTGACACAGTCCATTCTTCTGACACGCCTAGGTAGGACCGTCAGAGGCTGTGATGCCCCGAGGAGTGTGTGTCACAACCTGTTTCGTTCTGTCTTCTAACGCACCCGGCTTGGTCCGTTAGAGACTGTGACGCCCCAAGGTGGGTGCGTCACAGTTGGTGTTGCCCCTCTCATGTGACGCTCCTGTGTTGGACCGTTAGAGTGCTGTGACGGTATAGCCTAGGACCGTTACAACTGTGACGGCCCAAAGGTAGACCGCCAAGCACTGTGTTGCGCCAATGTGGTTCTTCGTACTTGCCGCGATTGTTTCGCGTTGTGTAGGTCCCTAGTCGACCCAGTTGAGACCTAGCAGTCGTCTTGCGATCTTGTGAATGCCCCAGACACCCGTGGGATTCTGTGTCCATGTTTTGAGGGTGTCGGGAGGATCGTGCTACCTCGTTTAGCATGCCCGTGGGTTTGAGAGTCAGGGTGACTCCTCATGTGCCGGGCTTTTGTGTTACACGTGACCGAGTCACCGTGTTTCGGTGTGTGTACGGTGGGGTCTCCCCCACATGCCGTGAGTTTTCCTAGAAGATGATTCCCGAGGGGGCCATATGTTTGGCCTTGGATTACACGTCCAGTTATCGGCGTGGTAGCTTGTGCGTTGCCCTGGCAATCGTGCTTCTGTGCTTTCCAAGTGGGCCATGTGTGTGTGACCTTAGACCGCGAGTCAAGTTGTCCAACCTAGAGCTGGAGGGTTCCCACTTTTCCCTAAGAGTGGGATTCGGTTTGGCGGCCTGTGAGCTACCTTGGGAACCGTACTTCTGCGTTTCTTTGTGGACTGTGAGTCCCGTTTCTTCTGTGACTGTGGTCACCGTGTGACGGTGTTGGTACGTGGGACGGTCCCCGTACTTCGTCGGGTTTGGATGTTGTTTTTCGTTGACTTGAGAGTCTACTCTCTCAGCGACCCTCCACTAGTCGTAGCCTGCTTACACGTATAGTGGTTCCACCTGGGAGTAGGTGGAGAGGCTTACCTTGAGGACGGTTTTAGACTGGTTTCCGTCGAGCCCCGCGTCTAGCAGCCAGAGTCCGGTTGAGGGGAAAACTGGTCAGAGGGCCAGACTAGGGACGGACTGTCTGTGTGTGCACACGTGGTTGGAGGTGGTTGGACCCACGTCAACGGGCGTGACCCAAGCTAATCACTTGTTTGTGGTTACTTGTACGGTGTCTCAGTTTCCCGCTGGGCCGAAGGGAGACACATGAGGCGTGCTCTAAGATGTCAGTAGACGCATCCGGCCTTGCTTCTAGTGGGAGGTACTCCAGTTCTGGACAAAGAGTGACAGACTGTCAGCTTCAGTGACTTCGACCTTCGAGTTTTTGGTCATGTTGACCGTTGAGTTCCGGTTGTTTCGCCGTGACACGTGTGTTGGTTTTCGTGCCGTGAGACTAGTGCTAGTGGCTTTACCAAGGTGGCGTCTTGTTGTGCGGTACCCGCGACCGGATGGTCGGGGTTACACCTTGGACAGTGTGTCCAGGTTGGCCGTGTCCCGGGAGACAGGCCTCTACGGTGGGGTTGCCTTAGGTTTAACTTCGGTAAGTAATGCTAGTATGGTCCGGTTCCCGACTGTAAGATAGGGATTTCTCTTTCTGCTTGACCGGTACAGTAGGAGTAGTTGTAGTGCCGAGTTTTGACCGGCCACCGGGTTTACTGTTCCTGCTGTTACTATTGCACTTGTGGTTATAGCTTTCCGTGCCGGCATTGTTCTCAGTTGGGGTTCCGCGGGATCCCTACTAGGCCAGTGACAGGAGGCTCGCCCCTGCTTTTCTGGTGCGGCGGTTCTTCCTCGTGGTTCGAGGATGCGGTTCAGGTGTTCTTAGCTGCCAGCTCGCCGGGCCGAGTGTTCACTCGGCATGTGGTACCCTTTACTGCTTTAGACTATACTTTCTATTGGATTGGTCTCTATTGTAGCAGTAGTTTTTTATTTATTTCTGTTAATTATTGAATTGTCCTACTTTATTTCCTATTTCTCTGTGCCTCCACACTCCTTTTAGCCCTTCTGAGTCCTCCCGACTCGTGGGCGGCGGGTCAGGATTTGAATGGTATCGGGCCCTCTCGGTATCCAGATCTTGGGTCGTTACACCTAGTCCGGCGGAAGGAATATCCGACGGAGAGGTAATTCGATGTCCAATAATTTACTAGCTCACAATCAACGGAAAACTAGATATTCGGTCCAGTCGCCACCACCGGAGTGGCACGACCTTAAAGTAGAGCTAATAAGATAGCAAGAACAATGAAACTAACATTTATTTCTCTACTCATTTTCAATCATAAGATATCAAGAATGATGATGATCATGGAGGAATAATCATGAAGAAGATTAACTTAGATCATAAATTTCCATTTTTCCAAGTTAACAGTGTGATATTTAACATAGAAGTCCTACCATCAAGTTAAGCAACATGGATTAACAATACATAATACGCCGTAATAAATTGAACAACATAGGTTAGCAAACAGTCATAGAGCAGACCGCCAAAAGACTAAACAGTCAAGGGCGGGGCTGCTTAGCCAAGATAGGGGTCAAACTTACGGTCGTTAGAGAAATAATGTAAAAAATCGGATCCATGCGGTCTATCGGGCGACTGCTAGACACAGAAGCGGTCTATCGTAAGACCGTTAAGCCTAGCGTAGCCCTAATACGAAGCAAACGATCAGTCGCAATGCCGCTAGACCATGCAAACAGTCTATCGTGCGACCGCTTGAAGCCTGGCGATTCCTGGAACGACTGTTTCGGTTAAATCCGAACCCAGAACTTAAAACGCAAAACACCGGTCCAATTGAAAGCATGATTTCAACATGAATACAGTATGAAAATTGGGCTATTTACTATCAAAATGTAGGTAACTTAAAAACACACATCATGGCATGCTCAATTTAAAGATTGCGTGAAGATTACTCTATGTAAATCGAATAGAAACGAAAAGTGTAAAAACCATAATCACATGCCCTTCATAAAACTAGGAATACGCATGATATTGATCGGAAAAATTGGGCAAAATAGGTTCAAAAGAAATCCAAGTATGAGATCTATCTATCCATGTTGTTTAATTAGATTGGGCCTGAGAGAAACCTACCTTAATCGAGGAAGAAAGGGGGAGACGCGCTCGTCGGAACCCTAACTCGTGCCGCCCTAGAACGCTCAAATTCGCTCGACTCTAGCCATGAAAGCCCGTGCCACCTGTTGTAAAAATAAAAGGAGGCCTAGGGCTGCTAAAGCCCTCTATTTATTGAACCTATCGGTCGTTCTAGAGATCGAATTGGACTCGAGAGTCCAAGGAAGAAAAATCGGTGAAAAACTCGGGATAAAGCCTAATCTGCCGCCACCGCCGCCAATCTATGGGTCTAGGGTTAGGGTTTTCGAAGGGAAAATGGGCTTCTAAGATGGGCCTATCATTTGGGCTTGATTTGGGCTCAACTGATTAAGAATTAGGCTCTAATTTGGTCGTTTAAGGTTAACCTATTAAAACAACGAATTTAGCCATTAATTCCTTAATTCAACCTAATCAAATTTTTATTAGGGGTCGGCCCAGTTGACATTATTGTTAAACACTTCGTTCTCTATAAGAATATAATTTTTTCATATTTTTAGAAATTAGTCAAAATTTTGGCCTACGGATGAAATTCAATTAATTTAGTTTAACCAATTAAATTCAAATCGTCGTAGAAAATTCGATTGCATCTTGGAACATGAAATTATTTTTATGTTGATTGTAGAAAAATAATTATTTCTTTTTATTGATATAATCTGGTCATTTTTAAAATAAATAATATTTTTAATTAAGAAAATCATTGATGTCGTTAAATAGCAAGAAAATAGCTTTTATTCCAATACCTATTTCAAAAGTTTACTTTTATATTTTATTATTTAATCGGGGTGTTACATATCTCTCAAGCTATGTAAGGACTATGGCGACTAAATCAACTCACTATCAAGAACAAATATCCGTTGCCGCGTATCGATGAGCTCTCTGATCAAATTTCGGAAGCGAAATATTTCTCCAAGATAGACCTCAGGTCGGGTTATCATCAGCTCAAGATCAAAGACGAAGACATATACAAGACTACTTTCCAGAGTAGATATGGGCACTATGAATTCGTGGTAATGTCATTCGGGTTAACCAATGCCCCGGCAGCATTTATGCAACTTATGAATAATGTCTTCTGGCCTTATCTTGACCGATTTGTGGTCATCTTCATAGATGATATTTTGATATACTCCAAGACTAAGGAGGAACATGAAGAGCACTTAAGAATAGCCTTGCAAACTCTAAGAGAGCATCAACTCTACGCAAAGCTTAGCAAGTGCGAGTTTCGGTTAAAGGAGGTCTCTTTCCTTAGCCATGTTATTTCAAAGGAAGGTATCGCTGTCAATCCTTCTAAAGTAGAAACTGCTAAGAATTGGAGTCGGCCAACGACCGTGTCCGAAATTAGAAGTTTTCTGGGTCTGGCTAGTTATTATAGATGATTCATTAAGGATTTCTCTAAAATTGCCGTCCCTTTGACTAGACTTATAAGAAAGGATAACCCTTTTACATGGTCAAAGGAATGTGAAGAATGTTTCCAAACTCTTAAAGATCATCTCACTACGGCCCCTATCTTGGCACTACCTGTTGAGGGTGGTGACTTTGAAGTCTATACTGATGCATCTAGCATTGGCCTAGGATGCGTTCTTATGCAAAATGGTAAGGTTTGCTATTCATCAAGGCAGTTAAAGTATCATGAAGAAAACTATCCTGTGCATGATCTGGAACTAGCTGCAGTTATATTCACCTTGAAAATTTGGTGACACTACCTTTATGGGGAGAAATTCACTATATTTTTAGATCACAAAAGTCTGAAATACCTCTTCACCCAAAAGGAATTAAACATGAGACAACGCAGATGGTTGGAGTATCTCAAGGACTTTGACTTTACTATCCAATATCATCCAGGCAAAGCAAATGTTGTAGCTGACGCTAGCAGAAGACCAATGGCAACTCTAGCAAGTCTCAAGAAAGGTACGACTTATCTTATCGAGGATTTTGCTCGTTTGAATCTTGATGTTGATAAAGAAGAGGAAGGATGTATGATTGCAAATAAAAGGTCACAACCTACATTGATTGAAGATCTAGTCAAATTACATGAAAACGACCCCACATTGATGGAGATCAAGGCTAATATTGATCAAAGGCCAAAATTCTCCATTTCAACTGATGGAAGATTATTATTCAAAGATCGAATTTGTGTACCAGATCATGCCGACACTAAGAAATTGATCATGAAAGAAGCTCATAAATCAAGGTATGCTATTCACCCTAGAGCTACCAAGATGTACCAAGACTTAAACAGAAATTTCTGGTGGCCCAATATGAAAAGAGAAGTAGCGGACTTTGTATCTCGCTGCCTCACTTGTCAGTAAGTAAAGGCGGAACATTTAAAGCCCGCCGGGAAACTACATTCCTTGGATATTCCCGAGTGAAAATGGGAAAGTATAGGGATGCATTTCATCATGGGTTTACCCAAGACAAAAGGTGGACACGATGGTATATGGGTGATTATAGACCAATTGACTAAATCTGCATATTTTCTGTCAATCAAAAGTCGATGGTCTGTGGATGTATTAGCAGCACTATACATAAAGAAAATTTTCAGACTACATGGTGTTCCTGTCACTATTATATCTGATCGAGACCCTCGATTCACATCACAATTCTGGAAGGTTCTACAGCATTCATTAGGGACCCGACTCAACTTTAGCACTACGTTCCATCCATAAACTGATGGTCAAACTGAAAGGATAAATCAGGTGGTGGAGGATATGCTTAGGACATGTGCTATTGATTTTGGAGGGAGTTGGCACGACCACTTGTCCCTAGTGGAAGTCACCTACAAGAATAGCTACCAAGCTAGTATACAAATGGCGCCGTTTTAGGCACTGTATGGAAGAAGCTGTCGCTCACCTATATGTTGGAATGAAGTAAGAGAAAGGTAATTTCTCGGCCCCGACATCATCAACGATACTACCGAGAAGATAAAGCTTATTCGGGAAAGACTCTAGATGGCTCAAGATAGGTAGAAATCATATGTTGATAATAGAAGGCACGACCTGGAATTCTAAATAGGAGATCACATATTCCTTAAGGTTTCTCCGGGTCGAGGTATTCAAAGATTCGGTATCAAAGACAAGCTCACTCCAAGATTCATTGGCCCCTTTGAAATTCTCGAAAGGGTTGGTGAAGTCGCATATCGAACAGCTTTGCCCCCTTAATTAGCTGGAGTCCATGATGTATTTCACGTCTCAATGCTCAAAAGGTATGTCTCCGATCCATTTCATGTCATAACTTATGACAATCTAGAGATTAAAAAGGATTTGACGTACGAGCAAAAGTCAATCAAAATAATTGAACGAGAAGTACGTCAACTTCGGAATAAAACCATTCCCATAGTCAAAGTCCAATGGACCAAATTATGGCCACATGAAGTAACATGGGAAACCGAAGAAGTCATGCGCAGAAGATTTCTGGAAATATTTGAATGCAAGTACACTCTCCTTAGCAAATCTTATTACAATAAATTTGGGGGCCAAATTCTTTTTAAGTGGGAGAGAGTGTAATGCCTGAGAATTTTCTAGGAATTTTTGAAGCCTGGCGGTCTATCGCGCGACCGCTAGCCTCACCCTAGCGGTCCCTCCCATGACCGCTAAGGCCTCCTAATTTCGTGAATGAGTGAAAACGTGAAAAGTTTGGATCTTTGGCATCCAAATCATCTGGGATCGATGTTATCTGTTAATTGGAAGGGTGTAGAAGGTGTCAGGATCGAATGCAAGGTCTAATTGGGACTCTAGGTTTGTTCAAATCTTCAAAACCCTAGCTAACCCTATAAATAGATCCCAAGTTTCACATGCGCGACCCTTACTTTTGGCTCGGGTGGAACTACATTAAGGAAGTATTATTTGAGGTAAGTTCTTTAGAAGATTTCGTTCATTATAGTAAGGTCTAACTTCCCTCAAAATTTTGTTCTAGTAGATCAAGCCTACAGAGAGTTAGAGGCCTGCAAAGACGCGGGTTCGATGCAAGTAACCCAGGAACTTGTGCGAACGACACAGGAAGATCAGCGGATTAGAAGTCCTAAATGAGGTAATTAGAAGATGGTTCTTTAGACTTATTTGTTCACCTTAGTACCCTCTTTCTACCCTCCAATATTCGTTATCATAGGTAACGGGAATCAGGAGTTAGAAAGGCAAGAAGTTTCTGGTTCAGTTCTGAACGAGCAGAAACTAGGGTCAACTTCCAGCCCTAAATTCGAAGTCTAAAGTCCAGACCAGAGGTAGGTTATCTTATGAATGGCTTAAATATGATCTTAGGAGTAAAAGCCCTCAAGTTGTTGTCGATTTCATGCATTGTACTCAAAGTATTTACTGTTTTATTGGGACTGCACATCTAGCTTAATTTTCCATACATGAACTTAGCCCTAATGTAATTAAGATAAAAGATACTTGTCTATTTCACACAAACCCATGAATGTTCCTGGTCTATTTCCTTTCTAGCATAATTTTACAGCATGATTCATTGAAATCCATGCATAACTTGTCCTAATTTATAAATTATTCTCTGTTTTATGGCTTCTGCGAGGCAGGCAGAAGGCGGCCAAAAAGGGACCGCAAGGGAATATTTGCGGTCTAATGAATGACCGTTTATACCCTTCATGGCAGTCCATCGCAAGACCGTTTATTTCATTCTGGCAGCTTATCCGTGACCGTTTTCTGGTTCTGAGAACTAGTCCGATCCTAGTTAAAACCTTACATATTAGTAACCCTATAATTATATTATTTTCACAAAATCATGTTTCATTTTCCTGTTAAATATTCAGAATTCAGTATGAGCATGATTAAGACTTTATTTTGATTATTATGTTAATTTCATGCCAAAGCCATATACTCTTGTATTTACATTAAAATTCATATGGTTCATGACTTGTCTAGTTTTGATTTGATCATTATTTTATCACGATCTCACTCTCATCTTGAGTCTTTTCTTAAGTATGTGGCACGTATTCTGGTACGATGTCATTAGATACCCTTTGCACATTAAGCACACAAATCTTAGACTTATGATCCTCTCCGTTGTATATTCCTTCCACCGGACTTAGTGATCTTGTTTCAAAGCCTCTGTAAGACTCCGCGAGCCTGGGATTCCCATTAGGACGTCGAGCTGGTTGTACCCTCAAAATTCAATTGTCTAGAAGGCATTTGACCAATGTTTTATGTGTTCTGGACCTTAGCGGCCTGATGGACGACCGCCAAAGGAACCTAGCGGCCATTTACCTGACCACTAAAGACCCCAAGCGGCCCTGCCATGACCGCAAGGCACTAGAAGGTTTCACTGTGTCGACACTTCCTTTCTTCATGCGTTGACTCTTTCCATAAAATGGTCTGGACATGACCGCATGAGTCTCTAAACGGTCCAGTAAACGATCGCTTTATCCTTGACCCTGTCTAACCCAAGATTTGACATTTGGGTTGGGTTTTATAAGTTCCTAGATAGTCTAATGATTGCTTGGAACATAACACCTATCAAATAAGATATTAATAACTTATGGAAAGTAATGAATGTGTTGTTATGCTGTCGATTTTTCTTCATATATAGTATAACCTTGTTCTAAATCAAAATTTTGAACTCTCATATTCTTAATTGAAGCATTCTTACCTTGATATTTGTTATCATGGAATCATAGTTTGTTACATTATTGGCCATATTTATATTCTCATAGAAGTAGCTTGATTTCTAACTTGAAGATGCAAGAGCGGGCACGGACAGTGTCCAAGGGCTCAACTCTAGTCCCCTCGGTAGATAGCCGAAAACATACTATAAAACATGGGGTATGATGAATACTGGCGTCGCATTGCGCTAGGAGTACTTTTTTTATAAACTGGTTAAATCAACGAATACTCACGAGACAATCTTGTGAAATTACATGCTTGCTAGTACATTCTCGTTATATGACTTTCTAGTGCCTAGCCTTTATGGTTATGAAAAGTACATTCTTGTTCATGAGAGGCCAAACTTACATTCTTGTTATATATTTGTTCAATCTCATATCTCAATCTTGATCATATCGTGTTACTTGTGTTACTTTAGTTTTTCACCGCATGTTCTACCGTCTTATTTCGTTTATCTTTACTCTAGAGAAAAAATGTTAATTACTTAAACATTACCTTCATGTTGATACGAAGATATCTACTGGGCATGTGTGCTCATTCCCTACTTTTTCAATCTTTTTTTAGAAATTCTAGCGGGTCGGATTCAAACTATTCAAGTGATGGATTCGAGAGTGATTAAAAGATCGAGAGAAGACTTAGTCGAGTCATAAGTCAAGTCGAGTCTATGTATTTTCCCTTTTATTTGAGTCTAGTGAATTGAGTCAAATACCATTGTAATTTTATTATTATTATCAATAAAAGTTAGATTTTTGATCAATCATTATGTCCATTTATTTTATGTGTGAATGATTTGCGCTCTGATTGTACTGCTCGCTTGAGGCGTACTAGCCTACTATTCACGTTCCCAATTTTTTTCCGCTGCATAATCTCAAGGCATGACAGGGGGGCAAGAGATACCCAGGACGTGGAATTCCATAAACATCAGAAAAATTTTCCAGTGAGTAGTCACCAGCCGTACTCCACCAAGGTAACCTACAGGTTTCCTAAAGGCGAGCACTGCTCCCCTTAAAAATGAGAAGGTAACCTACGGGTTTCCTCAAGATGAGCATTGCTCCCCTTGAAAATGAGAAGGTAACCTACGGGTTTCCTAGAGGCGGGCACTGCTTCCCTTCAAAATGATAAGGTAACCTATGGGTTCCCTAAAGGCGAGCACTGTTCCCATTGAAAATGAGAAGGTAGCCATCCTAAGGGTTCCCTAGAGGCGAGCACCGCTCCTCTTGAAAATGATAAGGTAACTTACGGGTTCCCTAAAGGTGAGCACTGCTCCCCTTGAAAATGAGAAGGTAGCCTAAGGGTTCCCTAGAGGCGAGCACCACTCCCCTTGAAAATTATGGTAGCAAGCAAATAGAAGAGGCAAACACTGTGAAGCATGCACACACGAAACCCACCCAAGGACACGCAGGAGTCCTCAATCAAAGGGTACACAACAACATGGACACAAACAAGAGAATAATTTTATTTCTTTAGTCAGAATACAAGCTGCCAAAATCCAAAAATAGTCAAGATACAAACTGCCAAAATCCCAAAAAATTGCTCTCATGTGGCATACAAGAAAATGAGACCACAGAAGCACGATCTCATCCCCAACTCCTCGGATTGCCTCAAGATGGCGGTAATAGACGACCTCCCCTCGGCCTACTTGTTCTGTGGAAGCGGGCCAACAATGGAAGTCGCCTATGCCAGAGAAGAGGGATGAACCCTCCACGCCAGGAGGCCGCACCTAGTGTCCCTTCTATTCCGCGGAAGCTGACCAACCTGGACGCCGCTAACGAAGAGACCTGCACCAGGAAGGAAGAAAAGATGACCTGTCCACCCCGGGTTGAGGGGGGGTAGTGGAGCAACAAGGCCCACCCATTACGAAGGCCGACGCAGCTTGCTGGCCATGTCTGCAAACTGGCAAGCAAGGTCGACTGCCCTACTTACCATCATCTCCGGGCAGAGCAATGCTCCTCTTGGCTCGGGAAGACATCTCGTCATGCACCTATAGGCCAAGAAGCACGAAGGAAAATAGTCACGACCATGCAGTAAGAAGAAGGGAGGATGGTATTCAGAAGCAGAGGGGATAAATACAAAGATATCTCCCATCCCCTTAAGGACGGAACCTGTCTGGTTCAAGAAGTAGAATTCCCCTGCATGCATACAAGCGGCAAACCTTGTCCAATGCCTCCCGCCAGACGTCCAGGTACCCAGTCCGGTATTGCTCAGAGACGGGACCATTCGCTCCTGGCTCCGTCCATGGCCGCCACGGAGCCGACGGAGGCTCTCTCCGGAGGATCAGAGGTTGACGACGAGCCTATAAAGATTCATCATCCGACGAGGTACCAGACTCTCCCGATGACATCCTGCGGGGTCTCCTCCTTTGAAGTTTTTGTACCATGAGGCCATGAAGGAGGTCGCTATTTATAGAGAGAGACGAAGTCCCCAGAAGGTCAAAGGACCCCTACCATCTTTTCAAAACCGCAGAATCCAAAGCTACAAATCCCAAAAGTCACACCCATTCAGAGTAATCCTTGAAGGTGCCGTTCCGTATCCCTAGGAGAGTAATTTCATGGCCAGGGGAGATACACGGAAGAAATTTCAGAATTTGCGAAAAAGGGGAAAGTCTTCTATTCAAAAGCCAAGAAGCATACAGGGGAAAGGCAACAATCTCAACAAAGATAGAAAGGAATTTAAAAAGAATAGCTAGGGGCACCCCCTGTGGATGCACTTTTTATCAATTCTATTATTGTTACTCGTTTATTGGTTTGTTAAGTGCGTGGACATGCCAGTCACGTATGTGACGATTTATGCGGGCTCCGAAGAGCCACATGTACACTCGATCTGACTCGGTCAGACGATTCTATGGTTTGTGTCGGGACCAAAACCCACCGCGCCATGAAGGTCACAGCGTTATTTACATCCCCACGGAGAGGGGAACACCCTTGATTAATCGCCGGGAAAAAGGGCCTCATGGCAAGAAAATTGATTGCATAAAAACCTATTAAGAAATGTTGAAGTCCTCGTACGAGGGTGTAAAGAAAGTATCTGAGCTCATGTCGGTCATGTGTTGACCATTTAATGTTCGGACGAGTGTTCGGATTGAGAATAGCATAATCGTCACGGGAAGACCGAAACATGTATACGTTGGGATACAATAAATTTATTGTTCAGAGGAATGGGAAACGTTTAGTTAAATCCCGGTTAGAGCAGTCGGAAATCGATAAGTTTATCGACCCGGTGCAAGATCAATGCTGCAACCATACTGCGGTGGGCCCCCCGCAGTCGAAGTCAGGCTCGCGTGGGCATCGTCAATATTTTCGGTGCCAAGGGGGCAACGGGAGGATGTCCCGGGACCAGATCCCAGAACCAATATGCGTTCAAAGGGAGTAGGCTATAGGCCGAGGATATGGGTCAGGCAACGACCATATATCGGATCTTGAGGAGAACGAAGCTGCGGAGCGGATCTCATCATTTTATTATTATTTGAATTTTTATCATTATTATTTGTTATTTTATATATTTTTTGGGTGATTTTGTTATTTTATTTATTTATCACACACCACTTTATTTATTTATTATATATATTATATATTTATTTCTTTTATTATATTTTATTATATTATTTTTTTTGGGTTCGTTTTATCATTACTGTTATTGTTATTTTTTATTACATTTAGTGTGGGTCTAAAGGAATGGGCCATCAGGAGGCTGGGAGGAGATCTGTGCAGCTAGGGACAGGGTCAGTGCAATGCCCAGACGAGGTCGGGGCAAAGGGAATTGAGGTCTGTGCAGATCAAGGGGTGTACCGGGCGAGGGGTGCATCGCTTGGAGGGGCAGAGTGCACCGGTTGAAGGGGGGGCATTAAGAGGGTGCCGGGCAAGGCGCAATGGGAGTGCACCGGGTTGGCTTGCTCAGGAGTGTGCCGAATTAGGTGGGTTGAGGGTGCACCGGGCTAGGTGGGCCAAAGGTGCACTAGCTGGAAAGGGCTAAGGGTGTGCCGGCGAAGAGGGGCCAAGGGTGCACCCGGTAAGGGAGCCAAGGGTGCACCAGACTGGATGGAAAGGAGGCACACCGGGCTAGCGAGGTTAGGTGTGTACCGGCCAGAAGTCGTGCATTGTGTGTGTGTGCCGTAGAGGCTGGGCTGGTGTGCTGGGTAGAAGCTGGGGTGGTGTACCTGATGAGGCCCAGGAAAAGGGTGTGCCGGTTGAGCAGAATTGGTGTACCGGGCAGGCGGTAGCTGGGGTGTGCCAGACGGGGCAAGTTTGAGGCTGTGTCGGGGAGAACAGGGCTGAAGTGTGTCGGACAGGTTTACAGTTGGGCTGTGCCAGGCAAGGTGGCGGTTGGAGTGTGCCAGATAAGAAGGGCGAAGGTGTGCCGGTCGGAGGGGCAGGTTGGTTCTAGGGTCCATGCAACTGAGGCAAATGAGATGCAATACAGTGCTCAAATGTTCGTGAGAGAGGCTCCTTTATTCATGAGGTGCATGTGAGGGGTCTCTTTTATTTGATTTTCTTTTATTCATGTAAATCGTGTCTGTGGCTATGTTCGACAGTCCGTCGTAATGATGCATGTGTTCAATTATTTGGGCTCTCCGGGGTATCTTTGTTATTTCAGCGAAGCCGTTGCATTAGTGTTTATTCTGTTCATTTGTTGTTTCTTTTTTGCATTATTACTTTTCTTTTATTATAATTGCTATTATGTTAATTCTGATGAAAATTCGACAGCATCTCCCCCTGACTCGGATGGTAAGGGAGTAAAAGGAGAACACGCCCACAAGGAGTGGCGTGCCCCAACAATTCGAGGTGTGTGCCAGGGGTAGTAACACCTTTGAGGAAAACTTCGGAAACCCAGAGAAATTAGCGAGTGGGAGACACTGGGCTAAAACAGGCTGAGAGTGCACCGGGTGGCAGGGGCTGGTGAGCTGGATGCACCAGGTGAAGGTGGCCCGAGGGTGTACCGGGCAAAGATGGGCCAAGCGTGTGTCGGCCAAAGGGAACTGGCAGGTGTGCAGGCTGAGCAAGGTGACGAGCGTACCGAACAAGGCACGGCCGAGGGTGCGCCGGATGGACGGGCTGGGAGGTGTATCGGGCGAAGCTAGCTTGGGTGTGCACCAGGCTAGACATGCCGAGGAGCGTGTCGGGCGAGGGGCTGAGGGGTGTGCCGGGTTAGGTGGGCCAAGGGTGCACCTAGTACGGGGCTAGACGTGTCGGGTTAGGTGGGCCGGGGGTGCACAAGGTACGGGGCGAAGATGTGTCGGGCATGGGCAAGCAAGGGTGTGCCGGGCGGAGGCTGAGTGGAGTGCACCTGGCAGGGAGACCAAGGGAGTGCTGGGCTGGAGGTGTTGGGTGCGGCTAGCTCACTGGGCGAAGGGAAAAAGGCTCACCGGATGAAGGGGTGTGCGGCACAACGATAGGGTCACCAGATCAGGGAGCCACACGGAGAGGGGTTTCACCTATCAGGGGTCTGAGGACCAACAGGTGATGGAAATAGCCAGAGAAAGCCCCTGGACCAGAAAAACAATGAAACGCCGTTGGGAGCTGTCAACGAGCTTACTCTAAGCAGGGAATGCCTACACTTCAAGGAGATGGAAGGGAGCTGTAGCAGGAAGAGCCAAGGGAGAGCATACCCTACGGAGTTGATTCAGAGACGCCAGCCATTGAGTTGGTTAGGCCCTCAACTCTGATGCCATGGGATCTCCTTTCGACGAGAAAAGGAGATATGCACAGGAAAGCAACAAATGCATGAATAAGGGGACAAGACTTATTCTTCTATTCTCATGAGAGGGGCAGCTCAAGCGAGCTAATACATCATGATAGGAAAGAATAGAAAGGAACGGAGGGAAGAAAAAAGGATAGTGGGGATGGGAACGGAGCCCTAACTCATCCTCCCCTCCCACAGCTCACTCTCTCTATTCACTCACTCCTCCCCTCTTCTTCTCTTCTTTCTTTTCTTCTTCTTCTTCTTCTCTTCACACCGACGGTGGTGGCGGAGTAGCGGGACTCTTTCCTCTTCTTCTCTTCTTCTCTTTCTCTTTGCGCGGACGGCGGTGGACGGAGTAGCAAGGGGGGGAGCAGGAGCCTCCCCTCCTCTTCTTCTTCTTTTTCTCTTCTTCTCTTCTCCGTCCGTCCGTTTTGTCTCTGTGTGTGCCCGTCTCCCTCTGTCTCTTGTTCGCATGGAGAGGAGGGTCTTTTATATCCTCAGCGGCGGGAGCGTTGATGGCATGTTCGTCGATGGCGGGAGCGTCCAGCATTGAATGGGATTTGATTCCCTTGTCCTTGGTGGCAGGGGGGTAGCCTGCGTGCCTCCCTCCTTGGGCGACACCTCAGCTAGCCCTAAGCTGGCTCTGCAGCACGCCAAAGCTAATAGGGCATGGGTGCTAGATCGGATCTGCCGGCTGCACTGGATAAGGAACGAGCTAGGAGTGTGTCGTTGGAGGGGCAGATAGCCGTGCCACTGGAAGGCACAGAAGGTGTGTCGCTGGGTGGGCCTACAATTGTGCCACTGAGAAGCCTACCGGGCATGCCGCTGAGAGGGCATAGATGGTGTGCCAGTGAAGGCATTTGGAGGGTGTCTCCTCTTCTTCTTTTCTTCTTTTCATCTTCTCTTCTGTTTTCTTCTCTTCTTCATTCCCCTGTACGTAAACATGGGGTGAGAATTTTTAGTGTCCACAAATGCCCCCCAGCCGCAGACGGAGCGAGAGAGGGATGAGAGAGTGGGACCTGCGGGTGCAGACCGACTGAGACATTTATGAGCATGACGTGGAGAGCGGGGCTGCAAGAGCCAAAGGATGTTGGAAGGCGGCTACAGAAGCAAAAGTTGTTAGAAGGTGAACCACGAGGGCGGAGAGAATGGTTTATTGCTCTAATGATCTGGACAGAAGGTCCAAATCAAAGGGGGATTCATCACCCAAAGGGACGGAGAGGAGAGTTTGTTGATTCAATGATCTGGACGGGAGGTCCAAATCAAAGGGGGATTCGTCACCCGAAGGGATGGAGAGAAGAGTTTGTTTAGTCAATGATATGGACGGGAGGTCTAAATCAAAGGGGTATTCGTCACCCGGAGGGACGGAGAGAAGGGTTTGTTTAGTCAATGATCTGGACGGGAGGTCCACATCAAAGTGAAAGGAATTACAGATTTATTCATCAATGTCGACGGGCTGTCAAGAGTTGACGTGGTTTATTCATGGACACGGGGTGAGTGTCAAGGCGAAGGTCTTTTATTCTCCGGCTAGACGTAAGGTCTGAGTCAGAGTGAATGGGTCTTTTGTTCTCCGACCGAACAGAAGGTCCGATCTAGAGTGGAGAGAATCTTTTGTTCTCTGGCTGGACGGCAGGTCCGAACCAAAGTGGAAGGATCTTTTTATTCTCTAGCCGGACGGAAGGTCCGATCTAGAGTGGAAGAATCTTTTGTTCTCTGGCTGGACGGCAGGTCCGAAACAAAGTGGAAGGATCTTTTTATTCTCTAGCCGGACGGAAGGTCTGATCTAAAGTGGAAGAATCTTTTGTTCTCTGGCTGGACGGCAGGTCCGAACCAAAGTGGAAGGATCTTTTTATTCTCTAGCCGAACGGAAGGTCCGATGTAGAGTGAAAGAATCTTTTGGTTCTCTAGCCAGACGGAAGGTCCGATCTAGAGTGGAAAGAATCTTTTGGTTCTCCAGCCGAACGGAAGGTCCGATCTAGAGTGAAAGGATCTTTTTGTTCTCTAGTCGGATGAAAGGTCCGATCTAGAGTGGAGGGAGTCTTTTTATTCTCCTGCTGGGGGACAGGCCCGAACCAGAGTGAAAGGATCTTTTTATTCTCTAGCCGGACGGAAGGTCTGCTCTAGAGTGGAGGGATCTTTTGTTCTCTAGCGGGACGGAAGGTTCGATCTAGAGTGAAGAGAGAGTCTTTTTGTTCTCTGATGCGCCGGGAGTACCGGCTGTGAAATCCGACCTGGGAAAGTGGGCCGCAAGTGCCAGAATCGGTGTTGCAGAAGTAGGCCGCGAAGGCTAAAATTAGAGAAGCGGACTACAAGAGCCGCAATCGGGAGGCTGGCTACAAAAGCCAAAATTGGGGAGCAGGCTATAAGAGCCCAAAATCGAGGGAGCGGACTACAAGAGCCGCACTCGGGAAGCTGGCTACAAAAGCTAAAATTGGGGAGCAGGCTATGGGAGCCAAAATCGAGGAAGCAGACTACAAGAGCTGTACTCGGGAAGCTGTCTACAAAAGTTAAAATTGGGAGACTAGCAAGCCGCAAGGGCAGGCGGTAGATCGTGAGGCCCAAGATTGGGCTGTACGAGCCAGAACTGGGAAAGCATGCTGCGATAGTTGAAATTTAGTTTATTCATTTTTTATTATTATTTATTAATTTATTCAAGCATGCATGCATTCGTCAGCAGGCATAACATAAATATACATAAGGTGGCTCCCTCTATAGGGGATGGGATAGGGACATCACCCATAATTCACAGACACGATGCGGGCCAGAAGGCACAGCTAAGGGGTGGTGCACCCGTCAAGAGGATATCGCATGTCTTGCATGCATAGCTCAAATTTACAATCTTCACCCGAGACAATTCTTTGTGGCGTGGAGGAGGAAAAAATGTGAACAAAAGGCCCCAAACATAGGGATATGCAGGTTTTCTAAGCAACACTCGAGGATTACTCTATTGCCTACACATGAATTTCAGGCTCTCGATTTCGGTAGCTTCGCACAGCCCCCATCTGTCTATTTTGGTAGCGAATTTCACCGTTCGGCGCGAGTCTCCTCTTGTGTCTCAATGGGGATTCCCAACTACTAGGATCCATCCTTATTATAATTCTACTGCGGATTTCACCATTTGGCGCGAGTCTCATCATGTGTCTCAATGGGGATTCCCGGCTACTAGACTTCGTCCTTATTGCAATTCGCTTCACCATTCCACGCGAGTCTCCTCATTTGTTTCAATGGGGATTCCCGGCTACTCGGATTCGCGCTTCTCTCTTTTTTTTTTTGCATCATCATTCATCATTTTTTTAATGGGAGTAGGTAGCTTTTTCCTCATGATTACCTTTCACCTGAGTGCAGGAATTCAAGCATCCATAGAGTGCTAAGAAGAAAGTCGGGTAATCCCTATGGTCGAAGGCCATTGAACACGTTAAGTGCGAAGTGGGGGAGTGTTGTCTCGGGTTTATTTTGTGAGTTGGACTTAGCAATTTAGCCATGACTCTTCCTGTTGACGTGTGCACCCGCCATAATTGGATTCCCTTCGAGCGTATGCCGCAACGCACATGCATCCGGAACCAGGGAGTCATTATTTAGCAAGGAAACATGGTCTTAGAAAATTTCAAGCAAGTGTCTTATTATATATTATAAGCAAGCATGCAAGCGGGGGAACCAAGCATCCTCTTCTTCTTTTTTTTCCCTTTTTTTTGTTTTTTTATTTTTTTTGTATGTTTTTTTGTTGTTCGTTTGTTTATTTTTTTCATTTTGTTTTTGCATAAGAAAATATTGTTGTTACGTATTAGTATAGTGGTAGTAAAGGTATCAGCGAAGCAGACCGAGAAGGGCCGAGAGGACATTAGGGAAGCGGGCTATAGAAGTCAAGGGACATTAGGGGAGCGGGCCGCGAGAGCCGAAGTGGGGAAAGCAGGCTACAAAGGCCAAAGGTTGGGGGAGCAGTCTACGAGAGCCAAAATTGGGAAGTAGCCCACACAGGCCAAAGGGGAGCAGGCTACAGGAGCCAAAGTTGGGAAGCAGGCTGCAAGAGCCGAAATTAAGGAAAGCAGGCTACCAGAGCCGAGGTTTGTGAAGCAGGATGCAAGGAGCCAAAGTATGGGGAGCGGGCTGCGAGAGCCGAGGTTTGTGAAGCAGGCTACGAGAGCCAAAATTCTAGGAAGCAGGATACAAGAGCTAAAATTTCGGGAAGCAGGCTACAAGAGCCAAAGTTTTGGGAAGCAGGCTACCAGAGCCAAAGTTCTGGGAAGCAGGCTATCAGAGCCATAGTTCTGGGAAGCAGGCTACAAGAGCCAAAATTGGGGAATAGGCTATGAAAGCCGAAGTTGGGATATTGAAAAGTAGGGGGGGGAAGCCAAGAGATATTGGGAGCGGACTAACAAGCCGAGAGATGTTAGAAGCCGGCTATAAGGCCGAAAGATATCGGAGAGCGTGGTGGGATGGATGGATTAATACTGATAGTGGGCCTTGGCCGAAATGGCTGAGCCGAAGGGCATCGGGTCGCGGGATGCGAGAGCCGAAGAGAAGGGTCTCTTTTTATTCTCTGGCCGGGGGAAGGATCCGAACTAGAACGAACGGTTTCTTCTTCGATTCTATGGCCGGAGAAGGATCCGAACTAAAGTGAAAGATTCTCTTTGTTAATTCTCTGGCCGGAAAAGGACCCGAACCAAAGTGAAAGGGTCTATTCTTTTATTCTATGGCTGGGGAAGGATCCGAACCAAAGTGAAAGGGTCTATTCTTTATTTTGTTGGGTGGCCAAAGGCCGAAGGTGGAGTTGCTTGTTGGCTCGATCTGTCGGCTCGAATGCCGATGGTTGGAAAGCTGTCGGCTCAGGGGCCGATGATTGAAAAGTTGTCGGCACAGGGGCCGATGATTGAAAAGCTGTCGGCACAGGGGCCGATGATGGAGAAGCTATCGGCACAGGGGCCGATGATTGAGAAGCTGTCGGGACAGGGGCCGATGATTGGGAATCTATCGGCATAGGGGTCGATGATTGACAAGCTGTCGGCCCAGGGGCCGATGATTGACAAGCTATCGGCACAGAGGCCGATGATTGAGAAGCTGTCGGCACAGGGCCCGATGATTGGGAATCTGTCGGCACAAGGGCCGATGATTGAGAAGCTACCGGCACATGGTCCGATGATTGGGAATCTGTCGGCACAGGGGTCGATGGTTGGGAATCTGTCGGTTTAGAGCCCCGATGGCTGAACATCAGTCGGCTTGAAGCCCCGATGGCTGAACATCTGTCGGCTTGAAGCCCCGATGGCTGAATATTCTTCGGTTTAACGCCCCATTGGTGGAATATCTTGTCGGTTTAACGCCCCGTTGGCGGAATGCTTGTCGGTTTAATGCCCCATTGGAGGAATGCTTGTTGGTTTAACGCCCCGTTGGCGGAATGCTTGTCGGTTTAACGCTCCATTGGCGGAATATCATCGGTTTAATGCCCCGATGGCTAAATATTCTGGGTTCGGATGAAAGGTCGTGACGCCGACCATGTGAGAGGTTTATTGGGTGGATGGCTGAAGGCCGAAGGTAAAAGACCATGTCTACCTTGAGACCTTCTTTCATTTCTTCTCTTCTTCCATTGTGTGAAGAGGAGGCTGCGAAGACCATGTATGCCTCGTAACTCTTTGATGGGGACATCCCTTGCCCCTCTACATTTTCTGAAGCTCGGATTGATCATCGGTGTACGCCATTATGTTCCTCATGTGTTAGTGAGTCAAGTCATGTAATTTCCTTATTTTTATTTGAGTCTTAATCATGTAATTTTCCCTTTATTTGAGTCATGTACCTAGGTTAGAAAGTCATTTTCCTAAGTCGTGTGTCATTATGTTGGTTCATTAGGCTATTGGGCCCAAATAGTGGGCTAGGCCCAAGGGCGCCCCTCCCTTGGAGTATTTGGTCATTATGTCAGTTGTCAGGGTCAGTATGGTCATGTGAAATGTCTTGTGCCTATAAATAGGCCACCCCACTCCTCATATGTAAGAACTAATGCATGAATATTGAATTCCAGAAAAACTCCAAATCCCTCTAGCTTCCTCTGTCAATATCTCTCTCTCTCTTTATCCCTCTCTCTCTCTCTCTAAGGGGTCCCCCCCTCTCTCTCTCTCTCCCTCCACCCCAATTTTCGGAATTTTCTCTCTCCTCCCCATTCACCCCTCATTAAGACCTCTCCCCTTCCCCATACACTCATTTAACTCCCCCCCCCCAACCCAAGGTGGCATCCTCCAATCCACACCCCACCTCCCAACCCCCAACTACCCAACACCACTTCCTAAGCACCCCTTCCTCTCCCCAAGGTTGACGGGGCTCTTCCCTAAGCCCAAATTCGAATTTCCCTCTCCTTGGGCTGTGCCCTTTCATCTCCCCCCACCCCCAAGCTCCCAAATTCGCCCCCCACCTCCCCCTTGGTCAAACCAAGTTCACCCCCCCGTCCCCCTTGCTCTCCCCTTGCACATCTCCTCATTCTATCTCTGTTTCAGGCAGCAGAGTTGCAGCGACTTGCAGAGGCAGCCACGACCGTCCCTCACAGATTCAGGTGACAAGGCCTACATTGCTGGAATCGTCTGCGAGTTAGCTTTCCAACAAAGGTGGTCTCGCCAGCTTCCGAGGTCGGAGCTGTCCGTAGGAGCCGATCTCCCTCGACTGCGCAGAAGACCCTAGGCAGAGAGCCAGAGCGAGAGTGGAAGCTCGGCCACGGCGAACCTTTTGGGATTCAGAACAAGTGTTCTTCAGAAAAATTCTTCCCTGTCAAGTCCTCTTTCATCCTCAAGAAGCATAGCTACATTTGGACATCGGCATTTCAAGTTACAAATTTTCTACTCCAAGTGTGTCAGGTCAGTTTACAGGAGCCAGAACCGACACCCCTCTACTCATCTGATCGTCCCGGTCTTCTCCGACATCTTCCTACCTCGCCATTGGTGCCGACAGAAAGAAGACTCGACCACGGTTCCAACGGTTCAGGTCTTGCCTCAATCAGAGCTTGGTAGTGATCGTGGCACCCTCTGCAACCAGCCACATTATTCTGCACCAGACAGAGGCAGAACCAATCAGTCCGGTTCCAGACTCTTCCCCGGCCAGCAACTACTGTACCAGGCTCAGCAAAAAATCAGAGATCATCCTTGGTCCGTTAGCAAGCTTTTGGCGCAAGTCTCATCAGGTTCTGAGCTCGGTGGACTTTTTGGCAGCGTCAACATCGACCCCATGTCCAGAAATACAGAAGAAAGGCAGAACCGGCGGAGCTCGGAAAGTCGGTCCTCTTTGCATAATTCCCCACCCCGCTTGGCCGGCTGAAGGCCCCTCCCTGCGTGGAGGTAGTTTTGGCTGTAATTCACTTAATCCCCACCCCAAGATCCCCCCCTTGCATGGGGTGTAGTTCATGTCATTATTAAGTCACAGGTTTGAAGCTTCAATCAACGCGGCGTGCGGGTGCATACCCTCGCCTCCCCGCTCGCCCCCGTCTCCGGCCGGAGTTGGCTTCTTCACACCGGCTAGGTGAGCTCCTGAACATCTCTCATTGCTGTAATGGACTTGCTTAGCTTAGTATTGCTTTAGTTACTCCGTCGGCGGAATGAGAGTGTCCGATTTAAATTGCCACCAAATTGAGTGACCACCGCGGGCGAGTTGTGAGAGCATCCACTTAACCCACACACTTGGTGTGTTGGCTGCCCATGATTTGGGCATCCTAGGCCCATTTGGGGTTCTTCCCAAGCTAGCCAACCACTGGAGCCTAAAGGTCCCGCCTCGAACCCTCTCCAACATCGCCTAGTCGCCATCGGGTACTAGTGTGCGCCATACGGGTGAGCTCGCTAGTGTGAGTCCGCTGCTCAAACTTGAATGCTTGCAAATAGGTCTAAGGTTGGTTTTACATCAAGTGGTATCAGAGCAAGTTCACAACTTGTCTCTATCAAGTTGGTCCTAGGGCGTGTCTATGCATTTAGAGTCTTCGGTTGCATCTCTTTTGTCCACTAGCATGGCTACTTCATGTAAGTCACATCTATCTCACTCGGCCCTCCGCAAAGGTCCGATTGACACCCCTTTGGGCATAGTCCTATTTGAGGACCTTATCTTTAATGGATACCACCCTAGTGCATATTTAGAGTGGGAGGAAAACATGGACAAATACTTTAAGAGGAATCCAATGACTGAACCCATGAGAATCTACCTTGTCAAGAGTCGACTTGTGTACCATGCCGAGGATAGGTGGAAGTTCATTGAACAATTTAGGAGGGTTATGAGGCTAGAGCCTATTAACACATGGGAGAACATGAAAGCCGAACTTAGGAAAGTCTACACTCCCCGACCTCCTCCCTCCTACCCGGGTTACCGAAACTCGAGGGGCACTCCCACTCCTCCAACCCCACCCGTCCAAACCCTTATCACTAGAACCCAAGTGTCCAAGGCCTCCACCTCCCCACCTAACCCCATGAGGGCCCCCACACCCCAACCAAAACCCCCTTCCCTAACCTACACAAGTCAAGCCCCTTTAGCCCCCACTTCCACCCCAAACGATCCCAAGGGCAAGAGACCCCTAACCGACCCAATTCCCTCCATGATGACCACCACTCATCCAACCCTCACCATTCAAAACCAAGTGGACACCGTGTCCACCCCTCCACCTAGGCCCATAATGGCCACCACCCCCAAACCCAAAACCCTCACCAAACCCGTACCCCACAAGCCCCCTTGACCACCACCCCAAACCCACCATCGTCCCCAAAAAGGGACACATCCCCCAAAATAAATCAACCCAAAACCCCTCACCCAACCCACCTCCCACTTCCTACACCAATCTTTCCCCAACCTAGGCTTCCACTACTTCCCCTCCGTATCCAAAACCAAGTTTCCCATTACCCACCACCCCGGGTACACCATGCCCCAACCATCATCACCCCACCCTCAATAGACCTTCCCATTCCCTTGAGAAAGGAGACCACAACCATCCACATGGGAGTAGATACCATTCTGGAACCCATCCCCATCCTTGAGGAAACCCAAGTTCATACCTATGGTGAGGAAGAATCACAAATGTCCCCTCCACATAGCTTGGACCCCCAAGAGCCACAAGCCTTCACAAATAGCACCGTAATCATAGATGGGCCCCTAGCTAGATGGCTAAAGGAGAGACCAATTCACCCCATCATGTCCTATGTTTACCCACCCATGGAGCAAAACTTTCTCATTGTACCCTTCCACTCCTATCACACCACAATCCAATCCTACTATGAGGTAGAATGTTGGGATGATCTCCTCCAAGGTCTAGAGTGGCAATTAGACTTGACTTCTTTGTTGACCCTAGGGGCGGACCGACCCAAGAGCCTTGACCTCATCCATCCATGCATTGGGTCTATCACCTCGATTTGCACTATTGGTTGCTACACTAGTGACCTCCTTTTTATTCTCCCCATAGTGAAAGAGCCCATCCCGGTCCACTCCCCTACCATTGTGATTCCTAGAACCTTTACCAACCAACCCACCCCATACACTGGCCCAACCATTTCATTAGAGGAAGGCGACTCCCCACCATATGAGGACCTTGAGGACATGGAGTACCCCTATCTAGGTGACATTTACCATGATCCCTTTGACCCTTTCCTATGGGAGCCTAGATCTCTATGTAACACACTCACCTTATTCACCACCCACCTTACCCTATCCTTACCGCCCATATTAACCCAAACCCCTCCCTTCCTAGAATCGGGTTACACCAAGGGAGCATTGACCTTAGGCAACATAAATCTTGGGATTGAAGAATTGTCCCACCCCATGATGCCTCCCTTCTTAGATCCCTTTGATCCATACGAGTGGAAGCTCAAGGGCCACCCCACACCCATGCACATGGAAGTCATCTCTAGGATAGGAGTGCATGAGTCTTGGCACAACACACCACTTGGCATGATTAGAAAGTCGGGTCCATTCATTCACAACACCCACATGTCAAGTAGGAAGCATGAGTGGTCCCTATTTGGGTGTAACGGTCCTCCCCAATTCACCATTGGTCTTATGAATGCTAGGAGCATACATGGATGTCCGGGTCCCCCGACATTCGTCATACCCATGCATAAAAGGTTCATCTATGGATGTCTCGGGCCCCCTAAGTCTATCACAGTCCTCATGGCATCAAAGCATGATCGAACTACATTTGGCTGCCCCGGACCACCTTTACATACCATACATTGTCCACTCCCACCGCATCATAAAGCATGGCATATGCATCCAAGCAAATATCAAGTAGCAAGCGGTGAGATTCATAATAAGCAAGCAAAAACTAGTGAGCGCCACTTGAAACTCCAAGTTGGTAACTTGACGATGATGATTTTGGAGTGGCTCTACCATGGGGTCACCTCCAAATTGAGGGCACGAGGACTTGGACCTTGCCAAGTTCCGAGTGGCTTTGGCAACCCGGCTTATGGGTTAAACTTTCAAAAGGGTTTTTGGGATTCTCTCCATCTCTCATGTGGCGGATCCAGCACCCTCTAGGGGCACCGCGGTGGATCCTAGTGAGTGCCTTGAGCTTACACCTATCCTTGCGAGAGACACCTTCGGAGTGCCACCACAAATTAGCCCGAGAGCCCGACATGAGCATACGGCAGCAATACTAGGCAAGCAAGACATCATAGCCAGCATGAGGGTATGACCGAGCCACTTTGTCGAGCTGAAGCGCCGTTCCCCGACTATGGTCAAGGGTTGAGTATGGAGATCGTGGATCGCCCAGAGCCGCAGTTCGATGTGCTACTTCCCCCGTGGACCCATACTCGACAGGGTCAAGTTTTCCCCACCCCGGGGGTATGATGGGGACATCCCTTGCCCCTCCACATTTTCTGAAGCTCGGATTGATCATCGGTGTACGCCATTATGTTCCTCATGTGTTAGTGAGTCAAGTCATGTAATTTTCTTATTTTTATTTGAGTCTTAATCATGTAATTTTTCCTTTATTTGAGTCATGTACCTAGGTTAGAAAGTCATTTTCCTAAGTCGTGTGTCATTATGTTGGTTCATTAGGCTATTGGGCCCAAATAGTGGGCTAGGCCCAAGGGCGCCCCTCCCTTGGAGTATTTGGTCATTATGTCAGTTGTCAGGGTCAGTATGGTCATGTGAAATGTCTTGTGCCTATAAATAGGCCACCCCACTCCGCATATGTAAGAACTAATGTATGAATATTGAATTCCAGAAAAACTCCAAATCCCTCTAGCTTCCTCTCTCAATATCTCTCTCTCTCTTTATCCCTCTCTCTCTCTCTAAGGGGTCCCCCCCTCTCTCTCTCTCTCCCTCCACCCCAATTTTCGGAATTTTCTCTCTCCTCCCCATTCACCCCTCATTAAGACCTCTCCCCTTCCCCATACACTCATTTAACTCCCCCCCCAACCCAAGGTGGCATCCTCCAATCCACACCCCACCTCCCAACCCCCAACTACCCAACACCACTTCCTAAGCACCCCTTCCTCTCCCCAAGGTTGAAGGGGCTCTTCCCTAAGCCCAAATTCGAATTTCCCTCCCCTTGGGCTGTGCCCTTTCATCTCCCCCCACCCCCAAGCTCCCAAATTCGCCCCCCACCTCCCCCTTGGTCAAACCAAGTTCACCCCCCCTCCCCCTTGCTCTCCCCTTGCACATCTCCTCATTCTATCTCTGTTTCAGGCAGCAGAGTTGCAGCGACTTGCAAAGGCAGCCACAACCGTCCCTCACAGATTCAGGTGACAAGGCCTGCATTGCTGGAATCATCTGTGAGTTAGCTTTCCAGCAAAGGTGGTCTCGCCAGCTTCCGAGGTCAGAGCTGTCCGTAGGAGCCGATCTCCCTCGACTGCGCAGAGGACCCTAGGCAGAGAGCGAGAGCGAGAGTGGAAGCTCGGCCACGGTGAACCTTTTGGGATTCAGAACAAGTGTTCTTCAGAAAAATTCTTCCCTCTCAAGTCCTCTTTCATCCTCAAGAAGCAGAGCTGCATTTGGACATCGGCATTTCAAGTTACACATTTTCGACTCCAAGTGTGTCAGGTCAGTTTACAGGAGCCAGAACCGACACCCCTCTACTCATCTGATCGTCCCGGTCTTCTCCGACATCTGCCGACCTCAATGTCAGTGCCGCCAGAAATAAGACTCGACCACGGTTCCAACGGTTCAGGTCTCGCCTCAATCAGAGCTTGGTAGTGATCGTGGCACCCTCTGCAACCAGCCACATTGTTCTGCACCAGACAGAGGCAGAACCAATCAGTCCAGTTCCAGACTCTTCCCCGGCCAGCAACTACTGTACCAGGCTTAGCAAAAATTCAGAGATCATCCTTGGTCCGTTAGCAAGCTTTTGGTGCAAGTCTCATCAGGTTTTGAGCTCGGTGTAATTTTTGGCAGCGTCAACATCGACCCCCTGTCCAGAAATACAGAAGAAAGGTAGAACCGGCGGAGCTCGGAAAGTCGGTCCTCTTTGCATAATTCCCCACCCCGCTTGGCCGGCTGAAGACCCCTCCCTGCGTGGAGGTAGTTTTGGATGTAATTCACTTAATCCCCACCCCGAGATCCCCCCCTTGCATGGGGTGTAGTTCATGTCATTATTAAGTCGCAGGTTTGAAGCTTCAATCGACGCGGCGTGCGGGTGCATACCCTCGCCTCCCCGCTCGCCCCCGTCTCCGGCCGGAGTTGGCGTCTTCACGCCAGCTAGGTGAGCTCCTGAACATCCCTCATTGCTGTAATGGACTTGCTTAGCTTAGTATTGCTTTAGTTACTCCATCGGCGGAATGAGAGTGTCCGATTTAAATTGCCACCAAATTGAGTGACCACCGCGGGCGAGTTGTGAGAGCATCCACTTAACCCACACCCTTGGTGTGTTGGCCGCCCATGATTTGGGCATCCTAGGCCCATTTGGGGTTCTTCCCAAGCTAGCCAACCACTGGAGCCTAAAGGTCCCGCCTCGGACCCTCTCCAACATCGCCTAGTCGCCATCGGGTACTAGTGTGAGCCATACGGGTGAGCTCGCTAGTGTGAGTCCGCTGCTCAAACTTGAATGCTTGCAAATAGGTCTAAGGTTGGTTTTACATCACTCTTCTTTCTTTTCTTCGCTTCTTTTTTTTCGTGTGGAGAGGCGGGTGCGAAGACCACGTCTGCCTCATGACTCTTCTTTATATTCTGCTCTTCTTTTCTCATCAACACCCCTGGACTGGGGTGTGCTTCTCTTAATGTGCCCCCAGGCTGGGGTGTGGCTCTCCTTTATCTGCCCCCCTAGGTCGGGAGGGTATGCCTCTTTGCTTCTGTGCCCTCAGGTAGGGTGTATTTTTCATGGCTTCTGTGCCCTCGTGACGGGGTATGTTTCTTCCTCAAATACTTCTAAGGCGGGGTGTGATGCTGCTTCAGATGCCCCCATGCGGGGTGTGTTCTTTGTGACTTTCATGCCCCCGTGGGGTGTGTGTTTCTTCTTCAAATGCCCCTAAGGCGGGGCGTATATTTCATGACTTTTATGCCCCCGTGAGGTGAGTTCTTCTGCTTTTTGCGCCCCTCAGGGTGAGGTGCATTCCTCTTCATATGCCCCTGGCACGGGGTGTGTTTTTTTTTGTTTCTTATGCCCCCAGGCCGGGGGTATGCTTCTTCATGTGCCTCTGAGTCGGGGTGAAACTCTGTTGCTTCTTATGCCCCATTGGCCGAGGTATGTTTCTTCTTCTTGCACCCCCCGACGGTGCGGTATGTTTGCTTCTTATGCACCCAAGGCGGGGTGTGGTTCTTTCTTTGTATGCCCCGGGTTGGGGTGTGTCTTTTGTTTCTTACGCCCCCAGGCCGGGGTGGATTCTTCTGCCTCTTGTGCCCTAGAATAGGGTATATTTCTCTTCGTATGCCCCCGACACAGGGCGTATCTTCTGCTTCTTATGCCCCCAGACCGGGGTAGATTCTACTTCTTTTATCCCTCAAGGCGAGATGTATTTCTCTTCGTATGCCCCCCAGCATGGGGTGTAGTTTCTCGCCTCTTATGCCCCCATGACGGGGTAGATTCCTTGCTTCTTATGCCCCAGGGCCTGGGTGTATTCTGCTTCTAGTGCCCCCAGGGTGGGGTGTATTGCTGCTTCCAATGCCCCCAAGGTGGGGTATGTTTCTTCTTCAAATACCCCTACGCCGGGGTGTATTCTTCACGGCTTTTGTGCCCCCGTGGCGGGGTATGTTTCTTCTTTAAATGCCCCTACACTGAGGTGTATTCTTTATGGCCTCTATGCCCCCTGGCGGGGTATGTTTCTTCTTCAAATATCTCTAAGCCAGGGTGGACTTCTCTTCATATGCCACTGAGCCGGGGTGTATTCTTTATGGCTTCTAGGCCCTCGAGGCGAGATATGCTTCTTCTTCAAATGCCCCTAAGATAGGGGTGTAATTCTTGGCTTCATATGCCCCCAAGGCGGGGTATGCTTTACTTCTTGTGCCCCAAAGGTGGGGTGTATGTCGCTTTTTGTGCCCCTAAGGTGGGGTGAATTTCTCTGCCTCTTATGCCCCCTCAGAGCGGGGTGTATTTTGCGGCTTCTTATGCCCCCGGGGTGGGGTGTGCTTCTTTTTATGCCCCTGGCCCGAGGTGTATCTTTTGCTTCTTATGCCCCTGACGCGGGGTATGCTTCTTCTTCTTATGCCCCCAAGGCGGGGTCGATGCATGCTTCATGTGCCCCCATATCGGGGTATATTTCCTCCTCAAATACCCCTAAGCCGAGGTGTATCTTTTTCGCGTGCCCCCCCCAGGCCAGGGTGAGTTTCTTTCTCTTTGTGCCCCCAGGCGGGGTATAGTCTTTGCTCCTCATGCCCCCATGGCGGGGTATAGTTCTTCTTCGAATGCTCCTAAACTGGGGTGTAGCTTTGTCTCATATGCCCCTAGAGCGGGGGTCTATTTCTTCTTCAAATGCCCTTAAACCGGGGTGTATTCTTTTGCTTCTTATGCCCCTGAGGTGGGGTATGGTTCATCTTCTTATGCCCCCAAGGCGGGGTGGATGCATGCTTCATGTGCCCCCATATCGGGGTATATTTCCTCCTCAAATACCCCTAAGCCGAGGTGTATCTTTTTCGCGTGCCCCCCCCAGGCCAGGGTGAGTTTCTTTCTCTGTGTGCCCCCTGGCGGGGTATAGTCTTTGCTCATCATGCCCCCATAGCGGGGTATAGTTCTTCTTCGAATGACCCTAAATTGGGGTGTAGCTTTGTCTCATATGCTCCTAGAGCGGGGGTGTGTTTCTTCTTCAAATGCCCCTAAACCAGGGTATATTCTTTTGCTTCTTATGCCCCTGAGGCGGGATATGCTTCTTCTTCTTATGCCCCCAAGGCGGGGTGGATGCATGCTTCATGTGCCCTCATATCGGGGTATATTTCCTTCTCAAACACCCCTAAGCCTGGGTGTATCTTTTTTGCGTGCCCCCCCAGGCCAGGGTGAGTTTCTTTCTCTGTGTGCCCCAAGGTGGGGTATAGTCTTTGCTCCTCATGCCCCCATGGTGGGGTATAGTTCTTCTTCGAATGCCCCTAAATTGGGGTGTAGCTTTGTCTCATATGCCCCTAGAGCGGGGGTGTGTTTCTTCTTCAAATGCCCCTAAACCGGGGTGTATTCTTTTACTCTTTATGCCCCTAGGTCGGGGTGAAACTCTGTTGCTTCTTATGCCCCAGAGCGGCGTATACTTCTCTTCATATGCCCCTAAGTCGGGGTGCGTCTTCTACTTCTTATACCCCCATGGCGGGGTATGTTTCTTCTTCAAAAGCCCCTACGCTAGGGTGTATTCTTTTGCTCTTTATGCCTCTAGATTGGGGTGAAACTATGTTGCTTCTTATGCCCCCATGGCGGGGGTATACTTCTCTTCATATGGCCCTAAATCGGTGTGCAACTCCGTTTCTTCTTATGCCCCCAGGTCGAGGTAGATTCTTCTCATGTGCCCCCCCCTCCCGAGTTGGGGTGTAACTTTGTCTCATATACCCCCATGCGGGGTGAACTTCTCTTCATATGTCCCTGAGCTGGGATGTAGCTATGTCTCATATGCCCCCTTGCGGGGTGTGTTTGGCTTCTTATGCACCCAAGGCGCGGTGTGCCTTTCTTCACGTATCCCTATGTTAGGGTATAACTTCTTGCTTCTCATGCTCCGCTGGCCGAGGTATGTTTCTTCTTCTTCTACCCCTCGATGGTAGGGTATGCTTGTTTCTTATGCACCCAAGGCGGGGTGTGCTTATTTCTTTGTATGCCCCCAGGTCGGGATGTGTTCTTCTACTTTTCATGCCCTAGATTGGGGTATATCTCTCTTTGTATGCCCCCAGCATGGGGCGTATCTTCTGCTTCTTATGCCCCAGACCGGGGTAGATTCTGCTTCTTCCACTCCTCAAGGCGGGACGTATTTCTCTTCGTATCCCCCCGGCACGGGGTGTAGTTTTTTTTCCTCTTATGCCCCCATGGAGTATATTTCTTCTTCTTATTCCCCATGGCGGGGTATATGCATGCTCTCTTCGGGAGTCGTGGCCGTGCTTGGCCTCATTGCTATAAAGCATTCCCCACAGCGGGCAAGAATTCATTAAGCTACAGTTGTTGCTTGTTGGATCTTCTAATAGCCACTCGAGGGACCGTCTTGTGCCAGATAGAGGCAGCAGGAATGTGGAACGGACCGAGGCATTGCACCATGGACTTGGACCCTCCTAGAATCGGGCAGGATGCCGGGCTTCTTCTTGTGCTCTTGGTCGGCAATGCTTGCCAGCTTTTTTTTTGTCCTTTCTTTTCTTCTCTTCTTCCTTTTTTGTGTAATAGACCAAGGTGGGTGCGCAGGAGAGCGCTCACACCCTCAGGGAGGGGATGAGTGGCTCGCTCCACCGCATCAATCCCACAGTGGTAATCTTTGTTCAGCACGGGTCTTGGTGAATATGGCCGTATAACCCTCTCTCGTCAGTTCTTTCTCTTCTTCTTTTTTGTTTCTTTCTTTTCTTCCCTTTTTCCCTTGCTTTTCTTTTCTTCTTCTCTTCTTCTTTTCTCTCTTTTCTTTTCCTTAGGGACGGGGGTTGATTTCCCCTCCCTCCTTCTTCTTTCCTTTTTTTTAGCGGCCTCATGACTCCTGGAAGCTGCAGGTGCCTCGGGGTAGCATCTTCGAGGCCACGAAGACAATTTTGCCTAGTTTGGCTTTTCTCCCCATAGAGCTGGCAGAGATAGCACCTGCAACTCATCAAAGTAGGCAAACATCATTTATTAGGAGGCCATGAGGCCCTTAATCCCGGCGAAGAGATGAAGGGTGGTTCCGTCCTACCGGGCGTGCCAGACTTGTGGATGCACTTTTTATCAATTCTTTTATTGTTATTCGTTTATTGGTTTGTTAAGTGCGTGGGCATGCTAGTCACGTATGTGACGATTTATGCGGCTCCGAAGAGCCACAGGTGCGCTCAATCTAACTCGGTCAGATAATTATGTGGTTTGTGTCAAGACCAAAACCCGCCACGCCATGAAGGTCACGGCATTTTTTACATCCCCTCGGAGAGGGGAACACCCTTGATTAATCGTCGAGAAAAAGGGCCTCATGGCCAGAAAATTGATTGCATAAAAACCTATTAAGAAATGTTGAAGTCCTCATACGAGGGTGTGAAGAAAGTATCTGAGCTCATGTCGGTCATGTGTTGACCATTTAATGTTCGGACGAGTGTCCGGCTTGAGCCTCTAGAAGTTCTAGAGTGAGAGGCTTTGCCTGTTGCTCCGGTCTTTCTCCCGCTGGTTATGGAGGTGGCGGTGGGGGAACCCCCGCCGCCCTCAGTTCCGGATCCTTCCATCTTGGTGAATCTCGCTCCTCCTCTGATCCCTTTGCCTAGCCTCTGCCTTTCTTTTGCTCAAGTCCTTGCTGAGTCTTCTAGGAAGGAGAAAGTGGCCATTCCGGTGAAGGCCCCGAGATTCACTGATCGGGGTGAACCAGCAGTTTTTTTCTCGAAGGAAGATTTACAAGCTTCTCTGCATCCCCTTTCTTTTGCTTTAGTTGCCAAATGCTCATATGGGAGGCCAGCGATTCCGGAAATCAAAAGTTGTCTGATACAGAGGTTGTCTCTCCGTTCAGATTTCATTATCAGTAGGTTAAACCAACGGCATCTTCTCTTGCGTTTTGAGTGTGAGGATGATTTTCTGAAGCTGTTGATGCAGAAAAATTTATATGTAAAGGGTTTTCTGTTTCGTTTCTTTCGATGGACTATGGATTTTGATTTTGATTCGGATCCTCCAATGATTCCAGTCTGGATCAGTTTTTCGGCTCTCCCTGTCAATTTATATCATGAAGATTGTGTCAGATCGATTGCTGGTAATTTTGGGAAGGTCCTCCGTATACATGAGAGAACTATTGCCATGACAGACACGACTGAAGCTCTGGTCTGTGTTGAAATGGATTTAGCTGCCCAGCGGAATGAGCATCTGTGGATTGACCTGGATGGACAAGGTTTTTGGCAGACAGTTAGGTGTCACCGGGTGCCTCATCTTTGCTCGAATTGTCATAGAATTGGTCATGATGCTAACAGTTGTAGAAAGATTCATAGCAAAACCAGTCGTCCACTTCCTCTGCAAAAAAATTTGAATATGGGTACAAAGGAGATTTATCGACCAGTTCAAGCAGGTCCTCAACCTGTTCGACATTTGTCCGATCAGGAGAATAGATTTTCTGTTCTTCATTCACTGGGTGAAGGAGTTGGCATAGACTCTGTAATTGCTAGGCATGGAATTGATGTTGATATTCGGGACCAGCCTAGTTGTAGTAACTCAGCTGATGTTCATATGAAAGACACTAATAATGTAGACCATACTCAGCCTATTGTGCCTCTGGATTGTTGCAGTTATGAACCTAGTTCTGATAATGGGCAATCAGTAGAATTTTCTGTTCAAAATACTGCTACTGTTGTGGAGCTCCTTTCAAACCAAAATGTATTCTCTGATCAGAATGACGGACAACATAGCCTTTCCCTTCAAAATGACAGCTGTGAAGTTCAGGGTTTATGTGGAGAAAGAATAACAACTGATCTTGATTTATTGGGAGCGGAGGATGGCTCTATTGGGAGCCGACACCCCAATCCAATAGGGGTCGATGAGCATATGGATTTACAAAATCTTTTACAAGTAGGTACTTCTATTGCGGATAAGGCCATGCTTGATAATTCGATTCTATAAGTTGAAGAATATGAAAAGGGTGAAACTGAAGGGAGTTTTCCAAAGGTTGAGGGAATGATCACACGATCTAAAGCTAGATCGGTGGGTGACCTCCGAAAAGGTGCTCGATGATAAGTCCTATTCTAATTTGGAACATTAGAGGAGTGGGTAATTCCAGCTCCCGGAGAAGTCTTAAAAGGCTGGTTCAAAGTAATAAAATCTTTCTGGTTGCTCTTAGTGAACCAATGTTGGATGCTGGTAAAGCTTCCAAACTGGGAAGATATATTAAATTGCAAAAGTTTGCAGTCAATTCTTCTAATGACTCTAGAATTTGGGTCTTTTGGCATGAGAGTTGTAATTTTGAGATCTTATCTTCCTCCACTCAGCAAATATCTTTGGGTCTTAAGAGGGGCTCTGATACTACTGCTTGTTTCTCTTTTATATATGCTTCTTGCAATGCATCCCACAGATTGGATCTTTTCAATGAATTAATTACTCTTGCTGCTTCTATTTCGGTGCCCTGGGTTGTTGGAGGAGACTTTAACTGTGTAATGCGACCTTCGGAGAAGGTGGGTGGAGCTACTCCTTCTCTTTCTTCTATGACTGATTTTAATGCTTTTGTTTGTTCGGCGGGGCTTTATGATGCTGGTTATTCAGGGGAGGTTCTGACTTGGAACAATAATAGAACGGGTTCAGCTAATATCAGAGCTCGATTAGATAGAATTTTCCTAAATAGCATCTGCCAGTCTGAGTTGCCTCAGTTATTGGTGAAGCATCTTCCTAGAGGTCCCTCTGATCATGCTCCACTCTTAATGACTGTTGACAGTCAAACATCTGGTCCATCCAGATTTATATTTCAAAAGATGTGGTGTTCTCATGCCTCCTTTACTCAAGTTGTTTCTGATACATGGAGTCAGTGCCAAGTTGATCATCCCAACGCCATGGTTAGATTATCTTCTAAGCTTAAGGCTGTCAAGGCTTCTTTGTACAAGTGGAATAAGGAAGTTTTTGGTGATGTCTTTAAAAATGTCAAGTTGGCTGAATCTGAATTGGAGCTTAAACAAATGGCTTATGATATGTCACCTTCTACTGATAATAGAAGCAAATTACATGCAGCTAATGCTAATCTTCGACAGGCTCTCCTTAGGGAAGAAATTTTTTGGAACCAAAAGTCCAGATTAGATTGGATTGAAAGTGGAGACAGGAACACTGCTTTTTACCATTCAGTTGTTCAGTATCGTAGAAGGAGGGGTTTTATCAGAAGGCTGAAATTGGGGATTCGGATCAATGGTGTGAAGATCAGGTTATTTTACAGAATCAGGCTGAAAATTATTTCAGGAATCTTTTCTCCACGGAGGAACATGTTATTGATTTGACCATGTTGGACTGCATTCCAAACTATATAACTGAGGAGCAGAATAGCTTGTTATGTTCTGTTTCAGAAGCTGAAGAAGTCTGGGCAACAGTTTGGGCTCTCAAAGGTTCAAGTTCTCCTGGCCCTGATGGATTTTCAGGGGTTTTCTATACTACTGTATGGGATATTATTGCTAATGATGTTATTGCTGCAGTTCAATGTTTTTTTAGGGGTTTCCCTATTCCTAGAGGTATGGCTTCCTCCATTATCACTTTAGTTGCTAAAGTGCAGGAGCCAAGGTCATTCAATGATTTTCGTCCCATTAGCTTATGTAATTTCTCTTATAAAGTAATTTCATCTATCATTGCCAAGCGGTTAGGCTTGCTGCTGCCCAATTTTATATCTAAGGAGCAAGGAGCTTTCATCAAAGGCCGCAACATTCTTGACAATGTGGCTCTGGCCAGGCAGTTAGTCTTGGACATAGACAGGAAAGTAAGGGGTCATAATGCTATTTTCAAGCTAGATATGGCTAAGGCCTATGACAGAATGGAGTGGGATTTTCTCTTGGCTGTTCTGAGGAAGTTTGGTTTTTGCACAAGATTTACTTCTCTCATTGGTATGATATTATCAAATTGTTGGTTCTCTGTAAATGTGAATGGTGCTATGGCAGGTTTTTTCAAATCTAGTAGGGGCATCAGGCAGGGTGACCCCCTTGCTCCCTACTTGTTTATTATTGCCTCTGAAGTGCTCAGCCGTGGTTTAGCTACCCTATTTCAGTTGGGTTCTCTGAGAGGGTATAATGGGCCAAGAATTTACCTCAAATTTCTCATCTTTTATATGCGGATGATACTCTAATATTCATGAATGCTGGCAAACAAAATTTGAGATTATTTTTACAGTTTATTGCCAGATATGAAGCTAGTTCTGGTCAAAAGGTGAATATAGGCAAAAGCAATATTATGGTATCTGAGAAGGCTCCTCTTTCTCTTAAGCAATCCCTACATCTGTTGACTGGGTACAAGGTTCAATCCACTAGTTTTTGCTACTTGGGAATTCCGGTAAAGAAAGGGAGATACATATGTTCGGATTTTAAATACATTGTGGATAAAGTGGTGCAGAAATTAGAGGGTTGGCAGTCTAAATTTCTCTCTCAAGCTGGGCGTGCAATTCTCATTAATTCTGTTCTTCAGAGCATCCCAATCTATTTGGCTTCAGCTTGCTTTATTCCAAAATCTATCATCCATACGATTGATAGATTATGTGCTAATTTTTTCTGGCAGGGGTCTGAAACTCTGAGGCGTCGTCATTGGATATCTTGGCAGAACATTCAGAAATCACATCTGGAAGGGGGTCTAGGTATTAGAGACCTCAATCAAGTTCAGGTCTCCTTGGCTTCTAAAAGCTTGTGGACTATTTTACATGGTTCCTCTCTTTGGTCATCTTATGCTCGAAAAAGGTTTATTAAAACCAGTTTGTATGATTGTCTTAGGCCCTTTCCTACTGGTATGCCGCTTAGTGTTTTTCAACAGGCCAAGGAACTCATTATTAATAATTCTAGATGGCTGATTGGTGATGGTAATGGAGTAGACTTTTGGAAAGACAATTGGACAGGTAAGGGTCCTCTTATTAATACAATTCAGCAGGGGTCTATTAACATAATTCAGGTTATGCCTCAGATGACTATTAGGGAGGTTCTTCAAGACCCCAACCATGCAGCCAGGTCATTCCTCAATAATGCAAATTGGTTGTCTAATGTTCAACTGCGCAGAGGGACAGATATCTGTATTTGGACTGGTACATTTATAGGAGAATTCACGGTTAAATCCTCCTACAAGTTGTTAAGACCGACAGGTATTGCTAGGCGCCCGTGGGCTAAGCTTTGGCATTCTAGTATCTCTCCGAGGGCTGCTATATTTTTCTGGAAGCTCCTTCACCGAGCGGTTTCAGTGGACTGCAGGGTGGCTGAATGTGGTATCTCTTTGGCTTCCAAATGTGTATGCTGTAAAGATCCATCTCAAGAGGACCTGAACCATGTTTTTATTAAGAGTGAGTTGGCAACAGAATTATGGAATTGGATCTCCCCGTTGATTAGTGCCAAGATTAGTCTGTGTGATCAATTAACTATTCGTTGTTGGAATATTTTGGCTGGATCCAACTTGCGGTCTGCTTATAGCTTTACTGGAATGTATGCTGCTATTTTGATTCTATGGGAGATTTGGAGATTCAGATGTGCTTTGAAGTTTGAAGGTGCTGTTCCAAATGGGTATAGTATCAAAAGGAAAGTTATTGCTGCTATTGCTTATGCTTTGGACAAGTTGTCTTTTTCATCCATGATCTCAGATGAGCAGATGCACATTTTGGCTCAATTCCGGCTATTCCCCAAAGTTCATCTTAAGCGGTCTATTGCTGTTATATGTAGTCTAGCTTCTTCACAGTTTACTCTGCATGTGGATGGGGCCTCTAAAGGAAATCCGGGGAGATGTGGGGGTGGTGGTTGTATTAGAGATCAATTTGGTAATATGAAAATCAGTTTTGCTTTCAACTATGGGGAAGGTAGCAGCATCTTAGCTGAAGCTAGGGCTCTTCATGATGGGCTTTCTTTAGTTGTTAATGGAGGTATACAGGTGAAAGCTATTTTTTCTGATTGTGCTCTTCTAGTGGCTACAGTCCGAAGGAAAGTGGCTCCTAGTTGGTTAATTTTTCCTTGGTGGAATGAGATTCTTGACCTAAGTTTCAAGTGTGGTGTCTTGGTGCAACATACATATAGGGAGGGTAATCAAGTTGTTGATGCCCTTGCCTCCTATGCATGTTCGACTCATGTGAATAGAATTTTTACAAATGTGCGAGATCTTCCTCGGTTGGCTAGGGGAGCTTTTAGGTTGGACAAGGGCAGATTGCCCACTATTCGTAATTGTAATTAGCCGATTGGTTTTATAGTTTTGGTTTACTTAGATGTAGATATGGACAGGGGTATGCCCCGGTGATTTTGTTATCTTTCATATAATCAATAAAAAAATTTAGTCACAGGGTCGGTCTGGAGGAGTGAGAACATGTTCCCCTTCTGGGGGAATGTGCACTCGATTGGACTTGATTCTGCTTGGCCGGTATTGAAAAAAAGAGTGTCCGGCTTGAGAATACCGTAATCGTCGCGGGAAGACCGAAACATGTGTACGTCGGGATACGACAAATTTATTGTTCAGAAGAACAGGAAACATTCAGTTAAATCCTGGTTAGAGCAGTCGGAAATCGATAAGTTTGTCGCCCCGATGCAAGATCAAGCTACGACCATACTGCGGTGGTCCCCCCGCGGTCGAAGTCAGGCTCGAGTGGGTATCGTCAATATTTCCGGTGCCAAGGCGGCAACGGGAGGATGTCCCTGGGCCAGATCCCAGAACCAATATGCATTCAAAGGGAGCGGGCTATAGGCCGAGGATATGGGTCAGACAATGACCATGATCGGGGTGGACCCGAGGTCTAAGCATGGCCCACGGAGACATTATTGATATTCCCATGCAAAGGGTCCGGGGATGACGAGAGCCTTCTCGTTCCATTCAGATTTTGTCGGTCACTCATGGACCACTTTATGTTCGGATAAAAGTTCGTATTGAAGGTACGACGTACACGAAAATAAATCCGTACGAATGTATGCCGAGTTCACGGCAATTTCAATGAAAGAGCGGGAATGAATCCCAATGGGAACGGGTCCGAATTGATGAACTATCGGCCCAGAGTAATGTCGGATTACGGCCATATTGGGATAGCTCCCATGGTCCGAACCCGCCTTGGAGGGGCGGCGTTAATGTTCCCTTTATACCGGATCTTGAGGAGAACGAGGCTGCGGAGCGGATCTCACCATTTTATTATTATTTGAATTTTTATCATTATTATTTATTATTTTATATTTTTTCTTCGGTGAGTTTGTTATTTTATTTATTTATCACATAACTTTTTATTTATTTATTTGTTTATTATATATATTATATATTTATATCTTTTATTATATTTTATTATATTATTTTTTTGGGTTTGCTTTTATCATTGTTGTTATTGCTATTTTTTTATTGCATTTAGTGTGGGCGTAAAGGAACGGGCCATCAGGAGGCTGGGAGGAGATCTGTGCAGCTAGGGACAGGGTCAGTGCAATGCCCAGACGAGGTCGGTGCAAAGGGAATTGAGGTTTGTGCAGATCAAGGGGTGTACCGGGCGAGGGGTGCACCGCTTGGAGGGGCAAAGTGCACCGGTTGAAGGGGGGGCATTAAGAGTGTGCCGGGCAAGGCGCAATGGGAGTGCACCAGGTTGGCTTGCTCAGGAGTATGCCGAATTAGGTGGGTTGAGGGTGCACCGGGCTAGGTGGGCCAAAGGTGCACCGGGCTAGGTGGGCCAAAGGTGCACTGGCTGGAAAGGGCTAAGGGTGTGTCGGCGAAGAGGGGCCAAGGGTGCACCAGGCAAGGGAGCCAAGGGTGCACCGGGCAAGGGAGCCAAGGGAGCACCAGACTGGATGGAAAGGAGGCGCACCGGGCTAGCGAGGTTAGGTGTGTACTGGCCAGAGGTCGTGCATGGTGTGTGTGTGTCATAGAGGCTGGGCTGGTGTGCCGAGTAGAAGTTAGGGGGGTGTACCGGATGAGGCCCAAGAAAAGGGTGTGCCGGGTTGGGCAGAATTGGAGTGTACTTGGCAGGGCTGTAGCTGGGGTGTGCCGGATGGGGCAGGTTTAAGGTTGTGCTGGGGAGAACAAGGCTGAAGTGTGCCAGGCAGGTTTGCAGTTGGGATGTGCCTGGCAAGGTGGGGGTTGGTGTGTGCCGGATAAGAAGGGCGAAGGTGTGCCGGTCAGAGGGGCAGGTTGGTTGTAAGGTCCATGCAACTGAGGCAAATGAGATGCAATGCAGTGCCCAAATGTTGGTGAGAGAGGCTCCTTTATTCATGAGGGGCATGTGAGGGGTTTCTTTTATTTGATTTTCTTTTATTCATGTAAATCGTGTCGGTGGCAATGTTCGATAGTCCGTCGTAATGATGCACGTGTTCAGTTATTCGGGCTCTCCGAGATTTCTTTGTTATTTCAGCGAAGCCGTTGCATTAGTGTTTATTCTGTTCATTTGTTGTTTCTTTTTTGCATTATTACTTTTCTTTTATTATAAATGCTATTATGTTAATTCTGATGAAATTTCAGCAGCATCTCCCCTTGACTCGGATGGTAAGGGAGTAAAAGGGGAACACGCCTGCAAGGAGTGACGTGACCCAACAATTCGAGGTGTGTGCCAAGGGCAGTAACACCTTTGAGGAAAATTTCAGAAACCTGGAGAAATCAGTGAGTGGGAGACACTGGGCTAAAATAGGCTGAGAGTGCACCGGGTGGCAGGGGCTGGCGAGCTGGATGCACCAGGTGAAGGTGGCCCGAGGGTGTGCCGGGCAAAGACGGGCCAAGCGTGTGTCGGCCAAAGGGAACTGGCAGGTATGCCGGCTGAGCGGGGTGACGAGCGTATCGGACAAGGCACGGCCGAGGGTGCGCCGGATGGACGGGCTGGGAGGTGTATCGGGCGAAGCTAGCTTGGGTGTGCACCGGGCTAGACAGTCCGAGGAGCGTGTCGGGCGAGGGATTGAGGGGTGTGCCGGGTTATGTGGGCCAAGGGTGCACCAGGTATGGGGCTAGGCGTACCGGGTTAGCTGGGCCGGGGGTGCACCGGGTACGAGGTGAAGATGTGTCGGGAAGGGGCACGCGAGGGTGTCCCGGGCGGAGGCTGAGTGGAGTGCACCGGGCAGGGAGACCAAGGGCGTGCCGGGCTGGAGGTGTTGGCTGCGGGTAGCTCACCGGCCGAAGGGAAAAAGGCTCACCGGCTGAAGGGGTGTGCGGCACAACAACAGGGTCGTCGGATCAGGGAGCCACACGGAGAGGGGTTTTACCTGTCATGGGTCTGAGGACCAACAGGTGATGGAAATAGCAAGGGAAAGCCCCTGGACCAGGAAAACAATGAAACGCCGTTGGGAGCTGTCAACGGGCTTACTCTAAGCAGGTAATGCCCACACTTCAAGGAGATGGAAGGGAGCGGTAGCAGGAAGAGCCAAGGGAGAGCATACCCTACGGAGTTGATTCAGAGATGCCAGCCATTGAGTTGGTTAGGCCCTCAACTCTGATGCCACGGGATCTCCTTCCGACGAGAAAAAGAGATATGCACAGGAAAGCAGCAAATGCATGAACAAGGGGACAAGCCTTCTTCTTCTATTCTCATAAGTGGGGCAGCTCAAGCGAGCTAATACATCGTGATAGGAAAGAAAAGAAAGGAACGGAGGGAAGAAAAAAGGATAGTGGGGATTGGAACAGAGCCCTAACTCCTCCTCCCCTCCCACAGCTCACTCTCTCTATTCACTCACCCCTCCTCTCTTCTTCTCTGCTTCTCTTCTTTCTTTTTTTCTTCTTCTTCTTCTCTTCACACCGACGGTGGTGGCGGAGCAGCGGGACCCTTTCCTTTTCTTCTCTTCTTCTCTTTCTCTTCGTGCAGACGGTGGTGGACGGAGCAGCAAGGGGGGAGCAGGAGCCTCCCCTCCTCTTCTTCTTCTTTTTCTCTTCTTCTCTTCTCCGTCCGTCCGTTTTGTCTCTGTGTGTGCCCGTCTCCCTCTGTCTCTTGTTCGCATGGAGAGGAGGGGCTTTTATATCCTCAGCGGCGGGAGCGTCGATGGCGTGTTCGTCGATGGCAGGAGCGTCCAGCATTGAATGGGATTTGATTCCCTTGTCCTTGGTGGCAGGGGGTAGCCTGCGTGCCTCCCTCCTTGGGCAACACCTCAGCTAGCCCTAAGCTGGCTCTGCTGCGCGCCAAAGCTAATAGGGCATGGGTGCTAGATCGGATCTACTGGCTGCACCGGACAAGGAAAGAGCTAGGAGTGTGTCGCTGGAGGGGCAGAAAGCCATGCCGCTGGAAGGCATAGAAGGTGTGCCGCTGGAAGGCATAGAAGGTGTGCCGTTGGGCGGGCCTGCAATCGTGCCGCTTAGAAGCCTGCCGGGTGTGCCGCTGAGAGGGCATGGACGGTGTGCCGGTGATGGCATTTGGAGGGTGTCTCCTCTTCTTCTTTTCTTCTTTTCATCTTCTCTTCTGTTTTCTTCTCTTATTTATTCCCCTGCACGTAAACATGGGGTGAGAATTTTTAGTGTCCACACCCCCCTAAGGGTTCGCCCCAATAGCATCATCACTTGACCCAGCCTCTTCGGGCTCACGTGTGGCAACAACTCCCGGAGGGGGCAAGTCCTCGGCCGGATCCATTGCGTGCTCCTCTATCGCAGGGACACCGACAGGTGCTCGCTCGTCAGTGCTCGGCCCCAGCACCCACGCCTCAACCTCCTCATCGCCAAGCTCCTCCTCATCATCAACAGCCTCCAGGCCAAAGGGTGGCGATGGAGGAGGGAGATGTGGTACCGCAGAACCAAGGCTCTCAGCTGTGGCCACGACGGCGGCGCTCCAGCCCTCCCGGAAGGCACGATCGCGTGTCAGCCCAAAGAACTCAAGGGCCACCTCGATCAATTTATCTCGGTAGGCCGAAGAGGAGCAGAAGTTCTCCACTACTTCCTAGCCAACAGTGGACATCGACGACAGCAGCTCAGTAAGCTGCACTTTGACCTCCTCAGCCCTGGCTTCAACAGCTTGGACCTGTGCCCCCATCCTGGCCGTGCGGTCTTCAGCCGCCTCACCTCGGACCCGGAAGAAGTCTCGGTCCCGTTCCATCCCCGCAAGGATCAACCCTTGCTAATTCAACTACTCGTGGAGCCCGGCGTTCTCGACCTCAGACGTCTTCAGGCTCCCTTCGAGCACTTCGCAGTTGGCCGAAAGCTCCACCTGAATAGCTTGATTGGCCTCCAACTCCCAAGCACGACCACTAAAGTGATACCTCCACAAGCCGAAGCCCCCGATGATCGAGCACACGCCCTTCACGGCTAAGTCCGTCAACTCCCTCTCGGCCTCGGGACCAAACTTCCCAGTGCGGTCGTGCCACCGAACACTCCTCCCCATAAGATCCACGACCGTCGTAATCCCTGCCGTTGAAGTTGTCACTCCCTCAGGTGGCAGGAACTGAATGCGAGAGGGGACCTCCGGCGGCGGAGGATGATCAATTTCGACGATAACGGGGGCTTTGCCCTTGTCGCGCCCCTCCCCCACGGGGGCAGGTGCGAGAGGAGAAATGACCGACTTTTCTGCCGGCGGCGGTGAAAGAACCTCAGGTGGAGGTAACTCAAATGATAGCAGCGGAGCCCGACTTTGGACTGGAGCAGAAGCTCTGCTCCTCTTCCTCGAGTGACGTTGGCTGTCCAGTGCCGCCAACTCATCATTGGATAGCAAAGCACGACCACCACCATCCATGGTAGACTCCGCTCCAGCAGCGCTAGCGGTTCCTTCGGAGTCGTCCCTCCGAGTGCCGGACCCACCACTGACCGCAGAAGCTACCGCTACACCCACCAAGGGGACACCCGTAGGGACCGGATACAGAAGCCGTCCCAGAGCAAATGCAACCTCGGCCTGAGGAGCAGCGACTGTCACTTGATCGACCCCCGGCTCGATGTGATCTTCGGGGGGGAGCGCACCACGGCAACTTGACAATCTCGTAGCTCCACGCCGGAACTTCAGGCGCCCCTGAAATCAGACCAAGATTGGTTAGCCCAGTTCACCACCAACAGAACGTGATGAAGAATCGAAGTCAGTACCCTGTGGTAACGAGGGACACAACCCCAGCTTCTGGAGCAACCCCGGAGTCAGCACGAAGTCCTCGTTAGCAAGGGGAAACTGAAAGACAACGTCTATCTTCTTATGCTCCTCGGCGTTGGCCGAGGGCTTCTTGTCGGCCCAGATAGGACGAAAGCCCCTACGTCTCCAATTGTCGGAGGAGTTGCGATCGCTCGACTTGATGAGGTACACATAACGCTACGACCAACCCTTGAGGTTAGCCGCAGCTGCGCAAACTCGGACGAGGTTGCGATCGGACTGAGCCTTGAAGTATGCATAGGCCGTATCGACTGGGCAACTCTGAAGGCTATAGCATTGCTGGAAGAGATCAACGTTGGGCTCTACCGATGCTCTCCAGCATGCGAAGATGAATCCACAAAGGATGTGGTAGGAGTTGGGGGATATCTCCCCTGGGTGCCGACCATAATAGTGGAGGACAGAATCGATAAAAGGGTGAACAGGCAGACGAAAGCTCGTCTGGAAAGATGCCACCGGAACCATAATTCCACTCGAAGGTAGGCTCAGCTGATCATCATCAACAGTCGGGAAGACAATGTCAAACTCGGGGGGAATCTGAAAGGCTTCCCATAGCCCTCGAACCACCCTATACGCAAATAACGGCGGAGAACAAGGTCAGCTAGCGTCGGCACCTAAAGTGCTCGCAGCGCTGCCATGGCCAGGGTTCACTTTCTCGACAGAAGATGAGGGACTGATGCGAAAGGGTCTCCTACGAGGAGGCATGACTACAGAGGATTGAAAGCGCAAAAAAGAATAAGAAAGTCCTCACCTGGCAAAGGAGGAAGAAGCCTACTACGAACACGGCAATCGACTGCAACCGATAAAACATGGATGGAGTCTTTGGGGAAGCCCCACGATGACCCTTATAAACCACTCATGATAGGCCGGCGCTTCTAAAGCCATGTGGCAGGTGAAAAGGCGCCTGTCACTGTCACGGTACGATTGCCAACACAAGATGCTTGTTCGGAGCCCGCGCTCCCAGACAAAACCGGACCAATGTCACGATTACAGCAGTAGCGCCTTCTACCACCGGAGGTGCCTTGCGCGCCAAGCATGCCACCAGGCCCATCGATGTCCGCGCTACGAGGAGATCGACTTCGAATCCTACGCTCCAGTAGACCCTCTCCTGTTCGACTATCAGCCCCCTATAGAGTGCTCAACAACTGAGAGTAGGGGGAGAAGTGAGGAGGGTAAAACCGATTTGATCCAAGACCGGCCTAATAACGATGGGTCCAGTCCAGCCCCGCTTCGACAGCACGCCCAAGACGCGCCCAAATAGTCACAACCCATCGAGGTGCGGCCAAATCCGACCCGACATCAGATTCAACAACGCGTAAAAGCTATGGCCCAAGCGCAGTGATCGCCGAAAGACCCTTCGATGACCGAATGTTATCCCCCACTACATCGGCCTCCCCAACGAGCGCCGCAAGACTCACCCCAGGATCAGTCAACGCTGGGGTGATCGCCCCCCAACGGGAAACTCCCGCCACTATAGCGGGAAAGCGTTACTCCACTACTCACGCCTTGCCCTACCAAGGGATAAGGCTTCCCGCTCCATGATAACCCCTATAAGAAGGACATCGACAGAGTAGAATGGTATGGTGGGTGATTCTGCCAAACCGCTACACCAGAGAATAGAGGTACTAATGGTGCGGACACCAGAGCGATCGAGGAGCACGAACCGGCGAGCCATCGGTACCGTACGCGGAGCACCACTCGAGCTACATCGGCTTCCATCTGGCTCGGAGATAGTCTGCAGAGTCCCCTTGAGTCTTAGTATTTATCATATTTACTGGGATTTTATTTGTGTGTAATGTGTGTTTATTTGGCTTTATTCGGATTATAATTCGGAATGTAAAAGGGGTTTATTTGTAATTTGGGATCACCTGGGTCCCGCGGGCCCCCCATCCCTTCTCCCATTGATCCACCTCAGCTCTTGGGCCCATGTGGGGTCAGTCAACCCTCCAAGGTGGGCTTCTAGAAGGGTTGGACCAAGGGGGGACAAAGGGTAACAAAATTTAAAATTTGGAACACATAAGTCAAGGGGGTGCCCCATGTATAATATAGTTTATTAGGATTGAAATCTTATTTTATTTGTTCCAAACCACATGGGAGAAATAAATTGTGGACTCCCACTTTTACCCCCCACCAATCCTAGATCTAGGTATAGAACAAGTCTTTTTGTATTTTCTATAAGAACCTTGTATTTTCATTTTGAGTGGAATTAATGCAAGAAAAATTCTGATTTTTGTTGGAGCTCCAAGCAAGGGCCGCCCCTCTCTCTCTCTCCTCTCTTCTTCTTACAGTTGGGAAGGCTGTGTTCTGAGGTGGGAAGTCTCATCTATCTGGTGTGGAGTTCGTCGTTGCCACCGCCGCCGCCATCGAGCCGCCGTTGCACCGCCACCGCCTCCGTCGGTATTCTGCCAATCGGGTGACAGCAGACTATTCTTGGATTTTTAACTCTCAGCCACTAGTTCATCTGGAGCCCAAACTTTCAGAGTGAGTTCCAGGGGTCTTCAACACGTCCCAAAAAAATTGGTTGGGTTTCCAGCTTCCATTTTGAAATTTTCCATTTTCATTCTTCCTTTCCACCCAGACTTGCAAACTTTCAGTCTAGATTCACAGTAGATCTGAGTTTCCCCTCTTTGGACCTCTTCTTGATTTTTGCTTGAGCCCCTAATTTTACTGGAGGTCCTGTCCAACACCTCCTCCACCCACAAATTTTCGTGGAATTTCTAAAGACCTTCACCTATTTTCTAAAAATCATTCTCATATCCCACTCAGTTCTGTCTGCCTCTGTCCAGATCCGACCACCTACCAGTATAAAATATTTTTTCTCATCCAAACCTCCACCATATCGGTCATAAGAATTATTGCCGTTTTCCTATCTCTCCCCTCTACAACTTTAATGAAGAGCTCCTCTTCTGATTCGGAGGTCTACCCCACGATCAACGCCAACTCTCAGGAAAGTCAGTTTCTGCCCAGTCAGATCTGAGACTGAGAACAGGTCGGTTCTAAAATCGCCCATCAGAAGCACGGCTCCGGTGAATTTTTTTGAGTCCCAGAGGGTCGAAGTACTTCGAAGGAGCTTTCCAATGATACCTCTTACACGTCGATCCGACGTTGGGAGTGATCGCAGCAGCAGATCTCTTTGGATCGTGCGCTGCAAAACAGAAGCAACAGATCCGTGGGCAGCAACTCCAAGACTTGGAGATCGGAGCCGATCGGTCTCCGGCCGGTGTTCCAGCCCTACCGCCGCCCAGGGAAGCGCACCATCAGAGGTCACCATCACAGTGGGACCCACTCCGCCAGGTCCAGAGGACGGGGTAGCACGTGGGCCCCACGAACCCGTAGATCGTGCCATCCGGACAGCACTAAAATGCGGGTTTCGGCGCCAACGGACGACATCAAGATGCTGCCCGTCAACCCAATTCCCGCTACTCCCGGGCCCCACATGTGACCTATTACCTCCCTGCGTGGAGTGGGTCAAATCTTTGTACTGCAGTGTATTTGTTTAACCGGGAGTACAGGATTGGCCGGGGTTGTCTTCCCCACGCCGGGAGCGTGGAGGTAACGATCTTGACTTCTTGGCATTTACTTGCTTAGCTAGTATATGGTCGTGTGTTGCTGTTGAGTGAGATAGGAACCTAGCCCGTGAGTCCATGTCACCGCTGTGAGCAAGAGAGTGACCCGTCTCGTGGCTCGATCCGAGCACGGAAGTGAGTCGACCACCCTTGACTCTGTCGGTTTCTCAACCGCGCGGATCCGCGTTTCCCCTCGCTTGGGACGACGAGTGAGCTTGCATTTCTGTTAGCGACGTATAGCCCATAGGAACTATTAGTGTCGGGCCAAAAGTGTCTCCATTGTTGTATGTTGCTGGTCGTGTCTGCATTTAGAGTCCGAGGTCCGCATCACTTAGAGTCGGTCCCCGTGTCCGTCCTGCATTAGTTTGGTATCAGAGCGGAATGTTGAGTCTAGGTTAGTTATTAGTCTTTGCTTAACAAACACAAAAAAAAGTGTCATTTACATCTAGTCATTGTCTAAGTCTGTCTAAGGTTGCATCGCATACCTTTATTCGGTATATTAAAAGGTGTTGTCCGAACGTTAGGCTATGCCTATCGGGAAGATCGCACACTTACGCGAGAGGATCTTTGGATCCCGTAACTCCGCCAATGTACCGGATCTTGGTTTAAGTCTAGGGTCCTTAGTGTGTGTTAGTTCGTGCATTCTAATCTTGCATAGTCGTGTCTAGTGTCTTGTCCAAGTGCCAGCATGTCCGTCTTGTAGTTCCCCATTTCCAATGGAATCTCGGTCACCCAGGCGATATGACCGTTGGCCCACCCATGAGCTTGGCAACCATCCTCTCCACTTCCGTAGGCCCGAAGCCTCAGATTTTTGTGGCTCCAATGACTCGGGCGACTACCTCAAGTGGGAGGCCGCCATGGACACATACTTTGATTGTTATACCATGTCCGAAGCCGGGCAATTCTATTTTGCCAAGGAGAGGCTTCTCCACGAGGCGGCCGAAAAGTGGAGAGACATCGAAGGCTTGAGAGAGGTTAGGAGGCAATGGCCCATCGAATCATGGTGGGACATGAAGAGAGAGCTTAATTAGGAAGGTCTACCTACCCGATCCAATCACCTCCAACCGACCCCACCCAATCATCTCCAACCAAGCGGGTCATAGTCGGAGGCAAGGAGCCCCACCCATAGTGGAGCCTAGACCCAAGGCTAGGCCGGTTGATTACGGGCGAGTCCATCACATTACTCCTACTCCAAACCCCACCATTACTGAACTCTTCCAAATCATTTTGGATAGAGTGGATAGGAGGTGTGCTTATATCTAGTCCCTAGTTCCCCCCTACCTCCTAGCTGGGATGGAACCAAGCACGAGCCTAAGAAGGTAGCAGCCGGTAGTCCCAACCCGGTGCCATCTATGGTTCCATCCCAAGGTCCTCTCCCCATCATGGTGGATACTCTTCCCCCACCCACGAGAGCCCCATTGCCTACACCCCCTATCTTTCAGGAGGATAAGGGTAAGGACCCACTTATCAGGGAGCGTAGTGGGTCACGACAGCAGTGTTATCGCTGCCAGGGGTTCGGCCACTTCGCCGGACAGTGTCCCACTCGGACATCTCTAGCCCTAGGGGACAAAAGGGTTGGAGAAGCTTCACCTACCGATCTTTATTCGGAGTCATTTCAGCCAGAGCTACCTGTGTTTCTAATGGGAAAGCTACTCATAGCCGAGCCACTCTTTAGCTGGCTTAGGACAGGTTTGGTCCCTGCCCCATCTTACTACCCATCCATGGGCCCCGCACTACAAGTAGTACCCGTCAACTCCTTCCACACAACGTTTCGGTCTAGTCACCACATAGATACCTTGGAAGACCTTCTCCAGGGATTAGACTGCCAATGGAAGTTGACGCATATGTTGGCCCCTGGCTTCGACCGACCCACAGGTCGTAGTTTCACCCATTCCGCTTTGGGGTCCATTACCTCCGTGTACACCATGGGCCATATCACCACGGAGGTTCTTTTGTTCCTTCCCCTACCGCCCAAGCCTCACTTTAGTCCATTTGTCCCAAGGGAGGAATCCTATATCCTATACACCGTCCCATCTCCCTTCATGGATGAAGGAGATCAACAACACCTTCTAGACTTTCACACATGGGACCTTGAGATGAGGGAATCTATATCGAGGGGTCACACATTCTTTGATCCCTTCGATCCCTTTCTTAGTGGGCCCCTTGGTCCACAATCTCCATTCCACCTCTTTAGGGGAGTCCACCATTATACCCCTTCCCCACGGGCCGGGCCATCGACACCCACAGAGTCCATTCACGGGCGAGAGACACCCAACCCTCCTGGCCCACCCAAACCTCCCAAATCCAAAATATCATCTTATGATTGTACCGACATTCGGTCACACCTAGGGTATGCATGGCACACATTCGGATGTCCTGGACCACCTTGCATATGATTGGGTCGGACTAACCGTAGGGTTGTTTTGGGTCGTGTGTGCATCCGTGTGTTTTTATTTTTGCTAAGCATGTTAGGAGTCTGCATGACGACATCCATCGTCACATTGAGTCCAACAATGCATGGTATAAGGAGCTCGCCGATGCCCATAGACACCACCGTGAGTTCCAAGAGGGTGAATATGTCATGATCAGGGTAAGACCTGAACAGTTTCCCTCTGGAACCGTAAAGAAATTACAAGATCGCGGAGCAGGTCCATTTAGAGTGTTGAAACGCATTGGATCCAATGCTTATGTTGTGGACCTGTCCGAGGAATATGGTATAAGCTCAACTTTCAATGTGTCAGATCTAGTTGCATATAGGGACCCAACGGTGATCCCTAGTGAGCCTTTCGAGCCATCTCCTTCCATTGAGAGTGATCCCACACCTGAGTGTCCACCACCAGCCCCATTTCCACGGCAGCGAGAGCATATAGATCATATACTGGATGAGCAGGTGACTGTTACTAGGAGTGGATCCTACCCGCGCTACCTAGTGCGATGGAGAGGGTAACCTGCCACCGAGGATATTTGGATCACCCGTGGAGAGTTGCAGAGGCTAGATCTGGATCTACTGGAGCGCTACCAGAGCGATACAGACCCTTACTCGACAGGGTCGAGTTTCTCCCACCGGGGGAGAATTGGTGCGGACACCAGAGCGATCGAGAAGCACGAACCGACGAGCCGTCGGTACCGTACGCGGAGCACCACTCGAGCTACATCAGCTTCCATCTGGCTCGGAAACAGTCTGGAGACTCTCCCTTGAGTCTTAGTATTTATCATATTTACTGGGATTTTATTTGTGTGTAATGTGTTTATTTGGCTTTATTCTGATTGTAATTCAGATTGTAAAAGGGGTTTATTTGTAATTTGGGACCACCTGGGTCCCGCGGGCCCCCCATCCCTTCTTCCATTGATCCACCTCAGCTCTTGGGCCTATGTGGGGTCAGTCAACCCTCCAAGGTGGGCTTCTAGAAGGGTTGGACCAAGGGGGGACAAAGGACAACAAAATTTAAAATTTGGAACACATAAGTCAAGGGGGTGCCCCATGTATAATATAGTTTATTATGATTGAAATCCTATTTTATTTGTTCCAAACCACATGGGAGAAATAAATTATGGACTCCCTCTTTTACCCACCACCAATCCTAGATCTAGGGATAGAACTAGACTTTTTGTATTTTCTATAAGAACCTTGTATTTTCATTTTGAGTGGAATTAATGCAAAAAAAATTCCGATTTTTGTTGGAGCTCCAAGCAAGGGCCGCCCCTCTCTCTCTCTCCTCTCTTCTTCTTACAGCTGGGAAGGCTGTGTTCTGAGGTGGGAAGTCGCATCTATCTGGTGTGGAGTTCGTCGTTGCCACCGCCGCCACCATCGAGCCGCCGTTGCACCGCCACCGCCTCCGTCGGTATTCTGCCAATCGGGTGACAACATACTATTCTCGGATTTTTAACTCTCAGCCACGAGTTCATCTAGAGCCCAAACTTTCAGGGTGAGTTTCAGAGGTCTTCACCACATCCCAAAAAATTTGGTTGGCCTTCTAGCTTCCATTTTGCAATTTTCCATTTTCGTTCTTCCTTTCCACCCAGATCTGTCAGCTTTCAGTCCAGATTCACAGTAGATCTGCGTTTCCCCTCTTCGGACCTCTTCATGATTTATGCTTGAGCCCCCAATTTTACTGGAGGTCCTGTCCAACACCTCCTCCATCCACGAATTTTCGTGGAATTTCTAAAGGCCTTCACCTATTTTCTAAAAATCATTCTCAGATCCCACTCAGTTATGTCTGCCTCTGTCCAGATCAGACCACCTACCAATATAAAATATCTTTCCCCATCCAAACCTTCACCAAATCGGTCATAAGAATTATTGCCGTTTTCCTATTTCTCCCCTCTACAACTTTCATGAAGAGGTCATCTTCTTATTCGGAGGTCTACCCCGCAGTCAACGCCAACTCTCAAGAAACTCAATTTCTGCCCAGTCAGATCTGAGACTAAGAACAGGCCGGTTCTAAAATCGTCCATCTGAAGCACGGCTCCGGTGAATTTTTTTGAGTCCCAGAGAGTCGAAGTACTTCGAAAGAGCTTTCCAATGATACCTCTTGCGCGTCGATCCGACGTCGGGATTGATCGCAGAATCAGATCTCGCCGGATCGCGCGCTGTAAAATAGAAGCAACAGATCCGTGGGCAGCAACTCCAAGACTTGGAGATCGGAGCCGATCGGCCTCCGGCCAGTGTTCCAACCTGGCCGCCGCCCAGGGAAGCGTGCCACCAGAGGTCACCATCACAGTGGGACCCACTCCGCCGGTCCAGAGGACGGGGTAGCACGTGGGCCCCACGAACCCGTAGATCGCGTCATCCGGACAGCACTAAAACGCGGGTTTCGGCGCCGACGGACGACATCAAGATGCTTCCCGTCAACCCAATTCTCGCTACTCCCGGGCCCCACATATGACTTATTACCTCCCTACGTGGAGTGGGTCAAATCTTTGTACTGCAGTGTATTGGTTTAACCGGGAGTACAGGATTGGCCGGACTTGGGACGACGAGTGAGCTTGCGTTTCTGTTAGCGACGTATAGCCCATAGGAAGTCTTAGTGTCGGGCCAAAAGTGTCTCCATTGTTGTATGTTGCTAGTCGTGCCCGCATTTAGAGTCCGAGGTCCGTATCACTTAGAGTCGGTCCCCGTGTCCGTCCCGCATCAACTAGCCTTGCTACACAGAGGGAAAGCAGTGACAATAGTCCATCCTCAAAGGAAGGTCCCCTCCGGCGACCTTACCGTCTAGCGAGAACTCACCGAGTGGGCACTGGGAGCGGCGAGCACTCGTCTGGAGGATCTACACAGCTCCTCGGCCTCCTGCAACGATCCCTTTCTCTCTCTCACTTGCTATTCTCTACTCTTCATTAGTCCATTGCTGACTTAAGTATCGGAGGGTTATCCCCTGGATACCACCCGAGACTCCTTCTGACGCCCCTTGTTTCCTGGTACTTGCAGGCATCCACGGGTGCGGGACGACTTTCCCGTTCAATAAATAGAGAAGGTGGTACGTGACATAGAAACGAGTTTTCTGTCTCTACAATTACCATATATGTTGTTCATATATATATATATATATATATATATTATCATCTCTATCACTTATAAAAAGTCATATTTTATTATATGTATGTCTAATTAATATGATATATACCATTTGTTTAACATAATGAAGACAAAAACATTCAAACTACTACCGTCGTTCAATCTTCTCACGTGGTTGAATATTGCCAATTGTCCGATTAATTAGGATCTTTCATTTATATTCTCTTCTAAACTTACCGAAACTTGTAATTTTACATCTTCGATATAATATCCTATTAATTTTGACAATGTTGGAAATTGAGAGACATGAAAATAAAATTATTGAATGTATGTGTGCATGCATGTACGTATGTATATAGATACGGAGATGACAATATGATCAATTAGCATAAGAATATAATAAAACACCCACTCGGTAAGATCTCATCCAATTAGGCGCACGCCACTTGGTGATCGAGATGTCATCCGATTATTTGGATATGGTGATGTTGGGATTTACGGATTCTCGTGACCTTCTTCGTTAAAATCGACACGATCTAGCTCATATTTAATTAAAAAGGTAATAATATATAATAATAAACAACAACAACAACGACAACATGCAATATATATACATCCGATCCCCCACGGATTCCAGGAAGATCTTTGACTCATAATTAATTATGGGGATGCCACTTGGTGACCGAGATCTCATCCAATTATGGACATGCATGGTGCATGCATGACCAGGGGGATTTACAGATTCTCACGATCTTCACCATTAAAATCAATGGGCACGTACAATCTCAGACTTAAATGTCAATAATAGGGACAGGCAATTAGGATACATATCCCCCACGGATTCCATGCATGAAGATCTCGGTCGGTTACGTTTCTGCGATGTTTTTGCATGGCCACCCGCAGCTATATGCACATATAAAAGCCTCGGCTCCCCCTTCGTGGCTGACTACACACACGCGCATGCATGCACAGTACGTACTACAGAGATGGCAAAGTTCTTCTGTGCTCGTCACCTTCTCATGGCTCTCGCCTTCTTCCTTGTTGGTAAGTCGGATCCTCGATCTGATAATAAGGGTGCTTCTCTTCTATGGATCCTTTTGTCCTCCATTGGAATCTAATTAATGCGCCTCCGAATTATTAAGCCAATATTATAGCTAGGTTATATAGTTGGATTATAAGTTAAATGTTCAAAAGTACTTGTACACATTTATATATAGATATACGTACATATACATTTATATATATATATATATATATAATATTCAAACGTTGTTTCTAATGATGAGATATATACATATGTCTATGTCATTTGGTGCAGTGGATCGGACGGTGCTGCCGGCGGTGGAGGCTGCCACATGCCAAGTAGTGCTCGCACCCCAGGGGTGTCAGATCGGGATGTGCAGGCCGCAGTGCGCTCAGCTGAAGCCAAACGGTAGAGGGGTGTGTGTCCCCAACATCCAGAGGACGGCTTACCAATGCCAGTGCTTCTATGACTGCCCAAGCTCTCACCCAGATTTAGAGAATTGATGGAGAGGAGGAAGAAGTGAGAGAGAAAAATAAAAAAATTTACCTCAACCTTGTACCGAGGAAAGTAACAACATCAATAATCACTTGGAATAATGTATCACCATTAATTTGTGATCCTTCAACAGCCCCGAATTAATATTGCAATAATCTCTCTCTCTCTCTCTCTCTCTCTCTCTCTCTCTCTCTCTCTCTATATATATATATATATATATATATATATATATATATATATATATATATATATATATATATCGATGTCACATGCACATAAATGCACATTTAATTAATTTTATACGTGTATATATAGTAAAGTTAGATTATTGAAAATTTTCTCAAGATACGAGAGTTATGACAAAGGATAATAATCAAATTATTCAATGTATATGAACATTTGAATGAATGTCTTCGCGAACATTAATAAACGAGGCTTGGGGGTGAAACTGTCATTAGATCGAGCTCGGGTCAAGATTATGTCGGCTCGGCCCAAGTTCAACTCATCAATGTAATCTCTTGGGTTCTCCAGCATAGACGCCCGTACGGGTTATCAATCTTAATTATACATCTGTAACAACATAAACGTGGATGTCTGTCCCAAACTTTTTTTCTTAAATTAAAAGTTTTGCCGGATCGGAATAAGGCTGAAGAATCAGATTGGCTACTTAAAGATTAAGAACTATATATATATATATATATATTCGACAATTAATGATCATATGACCTAGAATTAGTAGTCGCTTTTGAATTTAAATTGCAGATATCGAGTTCCCATACATATATACACGGACATAATTAAGCAATTAAGTGATACAGAAACTGATAGGTATGACCCAACTTTAATTATTTTCTCCATCGATCGTATGGCAAGAAAATATATCTGCTATGTTTGGTTCCACGCCACAGCAAACTTAATAAACAAGAACTATATAACTTTGTTTCTTTAGTCAGAACCCGTAGCTTTTCATCCAATATTTCCAAGAATATTGCACATGCACTAATTAAAGAGACAAATTATTCCTGACCCAGAGGAATCATGTGTAATAGATCTATCTAATAATCATGACAGCTAGTATGCAGGTACGTAGCGGTTGTAAGCTTCATTTGCATGATTAATGTCAACACCCACATACATGTCAAATGGTTAAGCACATTGCGGATCCCGATCTCGACTTTCTCTTAGCTTCGCAAATATGTTCCGAGGAGCGGATCGAGAGATCTTATTAGTTATTAATTATACGGAGGATAAGAGAAGAGAGACTTGCTATCTATTCTTACCCCGTAAGACATTTCCTTAAGGCCATGTTTATTTGCATAATAGGTTATGGCGATACTCTAACCGGGGTTACGTTATTCCATAGAATAGACGATTTTGTTTTGATCGAGAGATATAATAACTTGGGTTATCATATTCCGTCTTTTCTCTCGAATAATTTAGTCGACTCTTAACCCGAATATCAACTCTTAACCCAGACATCGGTCAAAATATGAGATCCATGCAATCAAACCTATGAGAATGGGTAGGGGGTGGGGTATCCAAGTTAACCAGGCCCTACTCTGGAAACAAACAAGGCCGACGATACCTTTCCATCGTCACCATTGATTAAGTGATTTATAACTTTGGGCGCATCGCTCACAACTACTTTTAGCAGCAGTTTTTGAACTGTCGGGAAACCCGATGTGGACCTGCAAATCCCCAAGTGACACGGCGGTCCTCCCCTTCGCGCATATAGGGATTTCGACAGCCTCACGGCACTTCCTGATTCCTTGGCAGTGACTGGGACCACCAGCCGTGCCCCATGACATATTGCGGCCTGTTCTAGAGCCAAACCCTCCAGCGTGTGACGGCCCGGCCCTGCAGCACGTGGTGGCACCCAATTTTCCCGGCACAGGCCGGCACCCTTGCTGCCACTAGTCATGGACCCTGAACATATCTACCCTCGTCGATCCACCCATCACATGGGGATCGAACTCCCCGTCTCATGGGGTTGTTCCATGACCCTGAAGAACCATAGAGAAATAGTTCTGAAAATCACAGAGAAATTCTAAAAAATCAGCGGGAATCATAAGCGATCAACCTATCTCTAATACCGTTGTAAGGATCTGACTCAGAATCACGAAGAACGAAATGGAAACAAGAAATTAAAATTTTATCTCGACATTGTTGATCGTTCGTGCATGATTCTCGTTAAATATCTACAGAGAAAAGATCCCCTCTATACCTATGTGATATGAGGATCGCAGCGAAGTAAAAATGTACTCTCGTGGCAGTAATCAACTACACAAGTACCCAACTACTAGTGGTATCCACACGAGCACAGATGACGAAGTCCTTCCACCGAACAGTCCTCGAATGATGTCCAGGGCCTCTTTCTAACAGAATCTCAACACTTAGAGGATGGAGATGAGAGGAGATAGAAGAGAGGAGGGTGCACTTCCCAAAGGAAGGAGGGCCTTAACAATCATGTAAATTTGTTTTATGTAAGTGTAAATGAATTCTTTCTTTTGAAGAATCATGTTCGTATTTTAGGCCCAAAATATGTTCAATGTCATAACATTCTGCGGGCCTTAACAATCCAGAACGTTAGGTGAGTGCCCAGAAAAATCAAGCTAAACAGTCATGAAAGCAGCTGGGAAAACAAGGTACATATTTTTGTGAAATTCAGGCGACCGGTCGACAGATATTGCAAAAATTCTGTCGATCAATTCAATTTTAGTGAACAGACTTTCTGTCTGATGTAGTAGACTAGCCAACTAAGATTTACAGTAAAGCAAACATGAAGTGCTGAAGATGACATTTGGTTGAGGCTAGTTGAAGATGACATTTTGTGTGAGAACAAGATTGAAAGAAGATAGGCTATGAAGGTTTGATTTGACGAGGATTGTTGCTACGTGAGAGATCGAGGCTACAATGAGTGGGAGCGTATTATAGGGCCAGGAGAGGCCATAGAGTCTTTAGAGCGTGAGCTTCGTCCCTTAGGTCGTCTTCTTTCAAGGTAGGTGTTCTCTCGGACCAAAACAACCTAAAAACCGTACAGTCGCATCTGTAGCATCGAACTCCGTCACTTTTTGGAGATTTTTTGCATAGGCATCATACTCAGGTGACGCATCTATAGAGGCGTCGTCATCATCGCCTGTTTGTTTTAATTCGGCATGTTTTGGGGGGTAGATCTATTCAGACTCCCTCTATGTCTGCCATATCGTCACCAACACCCCCATGCGACTGTTTATAGACTTCTTAGTTTTTCACAAAAACCCTCATAACTCCATAATTGCACAAAGACTCTCGTCGCCCATAGCTTAATGCGTGCGAGCCTCTAGACCCAATGTCATTCTTATTTTAGGCCCACTATGCATATGAACATTTTACTAACTTTTCCACGTTAATGTTTAATAAGGAATTAATTATTTAATCATCTTGCGGCTCAAATATTTAATTTGTCATCTCTTGATTGATAATCAGCTCATGATTATTCTTTTACTAGATTTTTAAGCCATGGTAACACCAAGTAACACTCCGTGACCCCAGAAGATAAAGGGGATCTTTTAAACCACTCTGGGATCTTTTTGCCTACAGTAACCACATAGTTATAATGCTTCATTTATACAGAATATCCCAGATCACAATTAAGGGTATAATCATACTGTCAAACCTTTTTTACTTATCATTATTATTAAATTGAACATAGAAGGATATAGAGAGAGAGAGAGAGAGAGAGAGAGAGAGAGAGAGAGAGAGAAAGAGAGAATCATGGGATCAAGCTCGTGACATGGTTAAGGTTCATAGAGAATCATAGACAATACAATAATTATTTTTATAACTTAGATTCCTTCTTGATAAATTGTATTTTTGTAGGTTTTAGAAGTCAAGACAATGTTTTTAGAAACTAATTAACAGGTTATTACATGGTTAGAAAACAAAATTTACACTATTGAATCACGTCCTACCATGTGGACGCCAAATATAAATCACGTCAAAAGAGAAAGACTCAAATAATAAATTCATGCCTTATATCTTCGGTGCAGATATGACATGAACGATAACGTCAAGGATATTAGACACCTTTCGATGAGTGTCATCTGGTCAGGACGCAATTCACAATCAATATTAAAAAACTCACAGAAACGTCCATAACTCGATAGAGTTGGATTAAATCATAAAATTGGCGATCATTAGTTCACGATCGATAGTGATCCAAGTACCAAAATGAAAAGCACACAAGAAACTACCTATCATGTTGTTTAATTAAGTTTTATCTGAGAGAACACCTATCTTAGAGAAGGAAGAAGAAGCAGCGGGAACAATAACGCCCGAGAAAGAACCCTAAATGATCTCCTCCTCCGTGAACAAACTCCCATCCAGGTCGGCCACACCACTATCCCACACAGCAATAGAGTTTTGCAGGGGCTAAGGGTCCTATTTATAGATTAAGAGTTCTAAGAGTCCTAATTAAACTAATATTACATTACACGATAAGTAGTATTCCTAGTTAAACTTTTAGTTACTCAAACAACCACCTCCGACTGCCCCTCTACTTATTAGGGTTTTAGTATATTAAGGTTTAACGGTTTGGTGGGTTTTAAACATTCTTTATTATATTAAGGCCCACTTTCACGCAAAGCCCATTATGTTATCGAGAAATATTCTTTAAGTTAATTATTCTATGGCCCAAATAGAATTAAACACTTTCACATGAAATTATTTGCTAAATTGTATTTAAGTTGAATTTAAATTATTTACTACGGTTAATCTCATTCATTTATTTTATCCATTAAATGTCACATCATTAATTTGATAGTTTTATATTTATTCACCCTCTTATGTATTTTAAGGGACTACACATTAAACGATAACTCGTCATCTTTTGTTTTATGAGATTTATCCTAAATATGATCACCTGAATTTCATGTTTAATTTTGATCTTAAATATTCTTTAGTGCTTTATTAAATTTAAGTCACCAATAAATAGTTAAATCTTTTACTAAAACACTCTTAATTTAGAATTCAGTTGAGATAATTACTACTTCTATCTTACGAGTCTCTCTTGTAATTATTAGTTTTATATATATATATATATATATCTAAGATTTATTTAAAAGATTCTATAATTCAATATATCTTTAAATGATTAATTAACTTATCAAGATTTAAATGTGAGGAAATCTATTCTTACAATATTTCTTCTCATTTCAAGAGTTTTTCTCGTTATTATCCTATAAATACTTTCAAGGGATTCCAAATATTAAATGTGTTTTGAAATTAATAAGATGATGGATAAACACATTATTGGTTGACTAATTAAATGCAAGAATTCATGTTAAAATACTACTCTTCATTTTATTTGTATATTAGTTTTAGAATCTTTTAAGAGAATAAATGCACCATTAAAATAATAGTATTTCAAATAGCATTAAGAGTTATTAATTAAGTGTCAAATTAAGTTTTCATAGGAGTGCTATTATTAGAGTAGAAGGTAATTTCTTAATTATTTAGTTCTCTTTTAACTTTACTCTTATTAATGAGATCTCCTTTCCAACTTTTAACCTTATCAAATACATTCATATTTTAATTAAAACTTAATTATTTTTTATGTAATATTTTCCCATCAATTGTTAGTTTATTATTATTATTTGTAACCTATTCATTTGCTTGAATTCTATTAGGTTGGGTTTCCTAGTAAATCTATTGATTCTTAATTTAATTGGCCTTAAATTATAACATTAATTTATTCTTCTTTCTTTTCCCTTCTATTTATTTACATAAGACTTATCTCATCATCATCATCATCATCATCATCATCATCATAGCCTTATCCCAATTAATTGGGGTCGGCTACATGAATCCTGTTCCGTCAAAGATTTCTATCAAGTGCAATATTCGTATTTAAACCTAAGAAACTAATGTCCTTCCTAATAACATCGCACCATCTCATTTTAGGCCTTTCCCGAGCTCTTTTACTAGCATCCACTAAGATTTGGTCACATCTTTTAACCGGCGCTGAGTTAGGGCGACGACACACATGTCCAAACCACCTGAGTCTATTTTCTCTCATTTTACTATCAATTGGAGCTATCCCTAAGTCCTTACGGATACGCTCATTCCTAATCTTATCTTTCTTAGTCTTGCCACACATCCATCTCAACAACCTCATCTCTGCTACACACATTTTACGGATGTGTTCCTTTCGTACTGCCCAACACTCGGTACCATATAACAAAGCAGGTCTCACAGCCGTTCTATAAAACTTCCCTTTGAGTTTCACAGGCATACGACGATCACAAAGGACACCTGATGCACTTCTCCATCTTAACCAGCCTGCCTTAATCCTATGTGTAACGTCATCATAAATCTCCCCATTCTCTTGTATGATAGACCCTAAGTATCGAAAGCTACTACTCTTCTGAATGTTATGTCCATCAATTAGAACCATGTCTTTCTGAACCACTCTCCCATTACTAAAATTACAGTGCATAAACTCTGACTTACTCCTACTAATTTTAAAACCTTTAGACTCCAAGGTAAGTCTCCAACGCTCTAACTTAGCATTTAGAGCATCAATACTCTCATCAATTAAAACAATATCATCTGCAAAAAGCATACACCAAGGGATATCCTCATGCAATTGTTTAGTTACTTCATCCATAACTAAGGCAAAGAGATACGGACTTAGTGCAGAACCTTGATGCAAACCTATAGAAACGGGAAATTCACTAGTCTCTCCAGTAATAGTTTGAACACTAGTAATAGCATCGTCGTACATATCCTTAATCAAATCAACATATCCTTGAGATATTCCTTTCTTTCTTAATGTCCACCAAATCAATTCTCTCGGTACTCGATCGTACGCCTTCTCTAAATCAAGAAAAACTATATAGAAATCTTTTCTCATCTCTCTATACTTCTTCATTAGCTGCCGTAGTAAGAAAATAACTTCTGTAGTAGATCTATTTGGCATAAAACCAAACTGATTTTTCGATACAGTAGTCATACATCGGAGGTGTTTTTCAATTACTCTTTCCCAAAGTTTCATAGTATGACTCATAAGCTTAATTCCACGATAATTGTTACAACTTTGAATATCTCCTTTATTTTTATAGAAATGAACTACAACACTTTTTCTCCAAACTTCTAGCATTCTCCGTTCCTTTAAAATTTTATTAAAAAATTTAGTTAGCCACTGAATACCAATATCTCCTAGGCCTTTCCATACTTCAATAGGTAAGCCATCTAGTCCTAAGGCCTTACCCACTTTCATTTTTCTTAAAGCATCCTCCACTTCTGACATCTTAATACGCCTGAAATATTGATATTTATCAAATATTGTGGACTCTTGGGTACCTTCTAAAGATAAATCATTGACGGAATCTCTATTAAGTAACTTCTGAAAATAGCTATGCCACCTCCCTTTAATCTCAAGATCCTTAGTTAAAACCCTTTGATCTTCACCTTTGATGCACCGAACATGATGTAAATCTCTAGTTTTCCTTTCTCTTAATTTAGCAAGTTTAAATATGTCATTTTCACCCTCTCGGGCTCCTAATTTATTATATAAATCGTCAAATACCTTTGATTTAGCTTCGCTAACTATTTTCTTAGCTCTCTTTTTAGCTATTTTATAGGCTTCTACAGTTTGATCATTTTTGTTAGTTTGCCAAACTTTAAAGCATTCTTTTTTTACTCTAATGCTATTTTGGATTTCCTCACTCCACCACCAAGTCTCTTTTTCTAAATTCTTTTTACCTTTAGATTCGCCTAGGAGTTGTTTTGCAACCCTCGTTATACAATTTGTAACATTATTCCACATTACATTAGTTTCTTGTTCTAAATTCCAAATACTTTCCTTTAATAGATGATTTTTAAATGTTTCTAAACTTTTACCTTTTAAATTCTACCATTTAATCTTGGAATAATTATTTATAATGATCTTTCTTTTGAATTTAGGGATAGTGACATCCATTACTAACAACCTATGTTGAGGGGCTATACTCTCACCAGGAATAACTTTGCAATATTTACATAAAACTTTATCGACCTTCCTAATGAGAAAATAGTCAATTTGACTTATATGTGTTCCACTCTTGTACGTTATTAAGTGTTCGTCCCTCTTCTTAAAGAAGGTATTAATAATTGCTAGATCATAGGCCATAGCAAAATCAAGAATAGTGTTACCCATATCATTTCTATTGCCAAAACCAAGCCCTCAATGAATCCTCTCATAGCCTCTATTATCTTTACCCACATGACCATTAAGATCCCCTCCAATAAAGATTCTCTCTTCACTAGGGATATTTTGGATCAAACTATCAATAGCCTCCCAAAATTACTTTTTAATGCTCTCTTCTAATCCTACTTGAGGTGCATGTGCACTAATTATATTCAAAGTATCCTCACCTAAGATAAGTTTAATTAACATTAGTCTATCCCCCAATCTATTTACTTCCACAACTCTGTCTTTTAAGTTTTAATCTATTATTATAGCAACACCATTTCTAGAATTATTATTACCCGTATACCAAATTTTATATCCATCAATGTTTTTAGCTTTATGTCATTTCCACCAAGTTTCTTGTAGGTAAGCTATGTTAATCCTCCAGTCCTTCATTAACTTAACTAATTCTAAACTCTTACCCGTTAAAGTTCCTATATTCCAAGTAGCTAGACGGATCCTATGTTTTTGGACACTGGTTGGTAAAATGGCCAAACCCATTGCAGCGAAAACACTGCTACCGTGATCCACTAGGCTCCCTGATCAAAGGTCCTTTCCCCTTATCCTCCCGACGGATAGGAGGTGTAGGCAACAAAGGACGAGCAACGGGTGCGGGTGCTGGTGGATGGACCGTGGGTGCCGTGGGTTGGGGATGAGGAGGGATATCCCTCGGAGGTGGAGGGCGAGGCCTAGGAGCGAATGGCTCGGGACGAGTGGGCTCCTGAGGTCGAGCCATGGGGGCCCTCGGATAAGTGCCTGAAGAGCCACGGGGCTCGACACTACGAATGGGAAAGGGACCCAACCGATGGGTAGGTTCAAACTCGGCCTCGAATTGCTCCAATTCGAGAGCAACCTGATACGCCTATTCCAAAGTGGTCACATTATGGCAGAAAAGTTCATATTGGTAGTTCGGTCGCAGACCTCTTTGAAAGCCCGATATGGTCATGGTGCTCTCTTCCGTAACTCCACACCGCAAATAATACTCATCAAACTCGGCGGTGTACTCAGTCACGGACCGGTTCCCTTGGGAGAGATTTTGCCATTTGTCTATGAGACACTGGCAATACATGGCAGGAAGGTATTTCTGCCTCAACTTCATTTTTATGTCATCCCAAGTACCGATCGGGGGTTGATGTCGCTGCACTAACAGGCTCTCAACATTGATCCAATAAGTTTGGGCCTACCCATGCAACTTCATCTTAGCGTACCGAACTCTTCGGTGGTCCGTCATCTCAAACCACTCAAAGTACCGGTCCATTCCGGCCTCCCAATCTAAATAGACCTTCGGATCCAAAGATCCGTCAAATAGGGGAGGGTCCGCACGTACGCTCCTAAGAACACGGTCGTCGTCATCATCACGATTCCGTCGTTGGTTTCGACGATCATGACCGTAACCCCCTTGTTCATTATTAGATGCATAGTCATCCACCTCACACAACCAGAAAAAGCGGGATTTCAGACGGACGTTATCCGTCTCAAATCCGTCTGAAAATCCGTCGCAACACATATTTGTAACGGATTTCCGACGGATTTAAGACCGAACTCGACCGTCTGAAATTCTTAGTCACAAATTTGTGACAGTTAACTTTTCGGTCTGAAATTCCGTCTGAAATTAAGACACAAATAATTTCGGTCATAAATTCCATCTAAATCTCACACGATAAAATTTCCGTATGTAATTATCAGTCTGAAATTTCCGTCTGTATTTCATACGGTTTTTAAGACGGATTTATTATCCGTTGTAAATACCGTCCGTAATCCGTCTGAAATATTGTCTGAAATCCGTCTCTATTTCTGCCGGATATTACGACGGATTACTTTGTCGTCGTAACTTCCAACGACGGTTCCATATGTTGTTCGTCCTAAATCCGTCGGTGTTTAAAACATAATTCACGACGGATATAAATTCCGTCTGAAATTACCGTCTCTATTACAAACGTCATTTCAGACGGATTATAAATCCGTCTGAAAAAAAAATATTTTTTTTAAAAAATTTAAGTTTATTTATCTAATAAACCTGTTAAAAAAAATTATTGGAACTAACCACAAAAAAAAACTCAACATCAACATACCCAAATAAATAAACACCACCGAAAAAATCTTAACATAACATAGATGTTCAAATAAATAAACACCACCAATAAAAAAATTCAACACCATGCTGACAAAATAAATACAAAGAAAAACACATTAACCCTGCTGATCCGTCTGAATAACATAAAACAAATATCATTAAACATCAAGAAATATCTGGTACATCGTCAATATCCTCATCATCCATATCGTCACTGCCCTGCTCATCTCCTCTGTCGCTGCCCGCAGAAGGATCCCCCTACATTAAAAAAATAATAACATTCATTCATAGATAAAAAAATTAGTGCGAAGAAATGAGCATAAATATAAATCAAACATATCAAATTGATAACTGCAGATTTTATAGATCAACTACTAGCTTGAAACAATATTTAGACCCCCGGACCTGACCTGGGAGTTCATTTAAGCTAAGTTTATTTTAAAACTGAACTTTGAGTGCCGAGCTCAAACCGGACATCCGATTTGGATTCCGTCAGTTCTGACAAGTCACTTTCATCTCCCCGGTCGCGTTGGAATGATCGGCACGGCCGTCCGACCGGTATTTCCAATTTTAGACCCCCGGACCCGACCTGGTAGTTCATTTAAACTAAGTGTATTTTAAAACTGAGCTTTGAGCGCCGAGCTCAAACCGGACATCCGATTTGGATTCCGTCAGTTCTGACAAGTCACTTTCATCTCCCCGGTCGCGTTGGAATGATCGGCATGGCCGTCCGACTTGTATTTCCAATTTTAGACCCCCGGACCCGACCTGGTAGTTCATTTAAACTAAGTGTATTTTAAAACTGAACTTTGAGCGCCGAGCTCAAACCGGACATCCGATTTAGATTCCGTCAATTCTGACAAGTCACTTTCATCTCCCCGGTCGCGTTGGAATGATCGGCACGGCCGTCCGACCGGTATTTCCAATTTTAGACCCCCGGACCCGACCTGGTAGTTCATTTAAACTAAGTGTATTTTAAAACTGAACTTTTAGCGCCGAGCTCAAACCGGGCATCCGATTTGGATTCCGTCAGTTCTGACAAGTCACTTTCATCTCCCCGGTTGTGTTGGAATGATCGGCACGGCCGTCCGACTTGTATTTCAAGTTTTTGACCCCCGGACCTGACCTGGGAGTTCATTTAAGCTAAGTTTATTTTAAAACTGAACTTTGAGTGCCGAGCTCAAACCGGACATCCGATTTAGATTCTGTCAGTTCTGACAAGTCACTTTCATCTCCCCGGTTGCGTTGGAATGATCGGCATGGCCGTCCGACCGGTATTTCCAATTTTAGACCCCCGGACCCGACCTGGTAGTTCATTTAAACTAAGTATATTTTAAAACTGAACTTTGAGCGCCGAGCTCAAACCGGGCATCCGATTTGGATTCCGTCAGTTCTGACAAGTCACTTTCATCTCCCCGGTCGCGTTGGAATGATCGGCACGGCCGTCCGACCGGTATTTCCAATTTTAGACCCCCGGACCCGACCTGGTAGTTCATTTAAACTAAGTGTATTTTAAAACTGAACTTTTAGCGCCGAGCTCAAACCGGACATCCGATTTGGATTCCGTCAGTTCTGACAAGTCACTTTCATCTCCCCGTCGCGTTGGAATGATCGGCACGGCCGTCCGACCGGTATTTCCAATTTTAGACCCCCGGACCCGACCTGGTAGTTCATTTAAACTAAGTGTATTTTAAAACTGAACTTTTAGCGCCGAGCTCAAACCGGGCATCCGATTTGGATTCCGTCAGTTCTGACAAGTCACTTTCATCTCCCCGGTTGTGTTGGAATGATCGGCACTGCCGTCCGACTTGTATTTCAAGTTTTTGACCCCCGGACCTGACCTGGGAGTTCATTTAAGCTAAGTTTATTTTAAAACTGAACTTTTAGCGCCGAGCTCAAACCGGACATCCGATTTGGATTCTGCCAGTTCTGACAAGTCACTTTCATCTCCCCGGCTGTATTGGAATGATCGGCACGGCCGTCCGACTTGTATTTCCAATTTTAGACCCTCGGACCCGACCTGGTAGTTCATTTAAACTAAGTGTATTTTAAAACTGAACTTTTAGCGCCGAGCTCAAACCGGACATCCGATTTAGATTCCGCCAGTTCTGACAAGTCACTTTCATCTCCCCGGTTGTGTTGGAATGATCGGCACGGCCGTCCGACTTGTATTTCAAGTTTTTGACCCCCGGACCTGACCTGGGAGTTCATTTAAGCTAAGTTTATTTTAAAACTGAACTTTGAGTGCCGAGCTCAAACCGGACATCCGATTTGGATTCCGTCAGTTCTGACAAGTCACTTTCATCTCCCCGGTCGCGTTGGAATGATCGGCACGGCCGTCCGACTTGTATTTCCAATTTTAGACCCCCGGACCCGACCTGGTAGTTCATTTAAACTAAGTGTATTTTAAAACTGAACTTTTAGCGCCGAGCTCAAACCGGGCATCCGATTTGGATTCCGTCAGTTCTGACAAGTCACTTTCATCTCCCCGGTTGTGTTGGAATGATCGGCACGGCCGTCCGACTTGTATTTCAAGTTTTTGACCCCCGGACCTGACCTGGGAGTTCATTTAAGCTAAGTTTATTTTAAAACTGAACTTTGAGTGCCGAGCTCAAACCGGGCATCCGATTTGGATTCCGTCAGTTCTGACAAGTCACTTTCATCTCCCCGGTCGCGTTGGAATGATCGGCATGGCCGTCCGACTTGTATTTCCAATTTTAGACCCCCGGACCCGACCTGGTAGTTCATTTAAACTAAGTGTATTTTAAAACTAAACTTTTAGCGCCGAGATCAAACTGGGCATCCGATTTGGATTCCGTCAGTTCTGTCAAGTCACTTTCATCTCCCCGGTCGCGTTGGAATGATTGGCACGGCCGTCCGACCGGTATTTCAAATTTTAGACCCCCGGATTTTCTCAATTATTCTGAAGTAAATGAGTTTTAAAATTAATAATGAACATAATTGAGTAATTCCATCAAAATAAAAACTTGGCTAGAGACTCACCTGTGCGGGCTGTGCTATGGTGGTGGTTGATTTCTGAGGGACCATTCCGCTCTGGGAGAGGATGCCACTAATTGCCTACAAGAATACTGACACTTGGCTAGAGATCTCTTGCTGGAAATGCTGCTGCTGCCGCTGCATATCAGAAATCTGCGATCGGACCATGTCCATCATGTCGCTGGCAGAAGCGCTGGGGGCAACGGAAGGTATAGTGAAGGCACTGCCACTGGAAGAAGTATAGCTAGAACTCGCACACGCTGATGTCACCGCGCTTGCGTCTAGGCTCTCCCCAAAACCATATATTCGGCCTTTCTTCGGTACGCCAGCTGCTGCCACCCACTCCACCGGATCGAACTCCGGCTGCTGCGTGTCTCCCTCCCCGTACTTCTCTGTCACTGCTTTGCTATATGTTTCCTACAAATTGAATAAAATAACTAGTCAATTTCATATGAATTACATGCCGATTTAAATGAACGGTACAAGTTACATATGTAGATAAACTTACCGCTGCTGACTTAGCTGTGTCACTCACAAAATCACTAGTCCCCTTCTTTTTGTGTGTTCTGTCGAACACCTCGAGGAACGACGGAGGTCGATTAAGCTCCACAGCCTGTTATACAATTCATAGTAAAAAAAGGTCAAATATTGGGATAAATTGTAAGAAGATAAATTGGTATATTACTTACCAATTTTTGTTTATGAGCCGCATAAGAGATGGACCCACTCGTATGCAAATTTGAACCTGGTTTTGACGCCCTGTTTGCTTTGGCTTTTTCGGACTTTTCTATCCACTTGGGGTCAGCAAAATGGTCACAAGATATCTCCCAATCCTCCTGCCTCATCCATAGAGGGCGATGCGCCTTCCACAATTGTCGGTCTTCACTCCCCCCACTCAATTTTTTAGCGTGTGCTCGGGCCTCATGTATTTTCCTCTTGTAACTTGAGAGCATAGTAGACTCCCAGGCACGACGACATCTCGCCGCGTCATGTCCACATGTGAATTGAAAAGACCGCTGTAAATCAATTACTTTTCACACTTAGTATAAAGTTGTAAATAGACTTTGGGAAATACTTGAATTAAATGACGTAATTACTTACTAAGAACATGTTGTACAATGAATTGCGGACGGACATCGGAAAATCTCTGAAAGTGGAAGCTGCCCCGGGCACATGTGCCAACATGAGTTCGGTGGAATGATGGACAGCGCCGTGGGGTTCAAATTTCATACTGCAATTGCAAATGTCAAAATATTCATATTACACAGTTGAGGGCTAATTAATGTAATATAACCTTATAGATTTACCCGGATACCCAACACGGGCGACGTCTATCATGGGTCGTGCCTCCCTCGTGACAACTGTCGACATCGTCAAGGGGCTGACTGGTGGGGGTGGGCCCTGTACAAGTGGGAGGTGGTAGGAGGGCACTGAGACCTGCAAGAATTTATTGTCATGTGGAGTGATACATATACTGCGAACATATAATTAAAATATACATACCTGCAGCGGGAGGTGGTGGGGTTGGCGTATGCACAACATGTGGGAGGCCACTGAGACCTGCAAGAATTTATTGTCATGTGGAGTGATACATATACTGCGAACATATAATTAAAATATACATACCTGCAGCGGGAGGTGGTGGGGTTGGCGTATGCACAACATGTGGGAGGCCACTGAGACCTGCAAGAATTTATTGTCATGTGGAGTGATACATATACTGCGAACATATAATTAAAATATACATACCTGCAGCGGGAGGTGGTGGGGTTGGCGTATGCACAACATGTGGGAGGCCACTGAGACCTGCAAGAATTTATTGTCATGTGGAGTGATACATATAATGCGAACATATAATTAAAATATACATACCTGCAGCGGGAGGTGGTGGGGGTGGCGTATGCACAACAGGTGGGAGGCCACAGAGACCTGCAAGAATTTATTGTCATGTGGAGTGATACATATAATGCAAACATATAATTAAAATATACATACCTGCAGCGGGAGGTGGTGGGGGTGGCGTATGCACAACAGGTGGGAGGCCACTGAGACCTGCAAGAATTTATTGTCATAAGTAGAACAAATATTGAAGAATTTAAATTAAAATATACATACATGATCCTCGAGTCTTTTTGCCACTGAGACCTGCAAGAATTTATTGTCATGTGGAGTGATACAAATATTGCGAACATATAATTAAAATATACATACCTGCAGCGGAAGGTGGTGGGAGTGGCGTATGCACAACAGGTGGGAGGCCACTGAGACCTGCAAGAACTTATTTTCATAAGTAGAACAAATGTTCAAGAATTTAAATTAAAATATACATACCTGTAGCGGGAGGTGGTGGCGTATGTACAAGTGGTGGTGAGCCGACACTTGCACCTATAAATAAATTCTTTTAAGTTTGTAAATAAATAAAATATTTATATAGCTAACTTATTGATCAAATATACCTGTGTCTGAAGAAGATGGTAGCGAGGAGATAGTAGTGCCCCTCTCACTGCTAGATCTCCTCCCACCCCTACTACGACCTCCTCGCACCATTTCCTTATTAATAACAAAATAATTAATACATATTAATCCACAATTATATAAGGCTAGACAAATGTTATTTAAAATTATGCTTAAAAGTAAGAATCTTCTTACTAAATTATCAAAACATGCCTCCCTCATGTTGATATATCTAGCTCAACTTCATCATCTTCGTCATCCATAGTAGTCTCATGAGATTCAAAATCTTCATCTTCATCTGATTCTTCCTCCCCTCTAACATCAACATTTAGCTCCGTCGGATCGACTTCTTCCACGCCATCTCGCGTACGTAATGACAGTGGCTCATCAGATTCGTCCATATTAAACCTAGAGGAACCGACAACGCCAACTTCGTCTGATTGATAATATTCAGCACGAGCAACCTCTGAGACATCTCCACTCATAGTTAACTCATAAGTGGGAAAGAGTTTTGAGTTAACCCTGCAAACTGCCCACCAATCTCTATTCTTGGATGATGGATAGCTTGAATAGTACACTTGCTGGGCTTGTGCGGCTAAAATGAACGGTTCATAGGTCTTAAGTTTAAACCTATGCTTGACATTGACAATCCCATAATTTGTGTCATGTAGAACAGAATTAGGATCAAACCATTGACACTTAAATATATATACATGATTGTCTTGTCCCAAATACTGAAGTTCTAAGACTTCTTCAATAATACCATAGTAGTCCAATTCCATTTCATTGTATAAATTTCCCTTCACACATACGCCGCTGTTCATCGTAGACTTATTTCGCCCATAATCCCTTGTATGAAATTTGTATCCATTCACAATATATCCCGGATAGGCACGTGTCTGGTTCGAGGGCCATAACTTATCTGTTGTACTCTTTGATCAGTAATGAGACCTTGTTCAACCTATATTCAAATTAGAGTAGTTAAAATAATAACAATTACCTCAACATACGTAAATACAAACATATATATTCAGAGTTCACACTAACTCGGTTTCTTAGCCATTTGGAAAAAAACTTGTCGCGTTCTTTTTCAATCTCCACATCCTGGATATTTGGACATTTTTCAGCTAATTCTGAATCAAATTGTCTGCAATATAAATGTAGCACCCCGTAAAAAAAATGATTAAAAAAATTGATAAAGCCAATGTATAGACTTTGTGAAGTCAATGTTGTATAGACTTTGAGGAAGCCAATGTATAGACTTTGAGGAAGCCAATGTATAGACTTTGTGAAGTCAATGTTGTATAGACTTTGAGGATGTATAGACTTATGGAGTTGCTGGAAATGTGAATTAATATCTTACTCAACATAAGGTTCAATCTCGAGGCAATTCAAAAGAATATATATCTCAGCGGCGTGCAACTCTCTATCTTCGAGCGTGCGAGTCAAGCAACGTCCGAACGCACGTCCAGGATGTTTAAATATGGAGAGCCGATCGGACGATTCATCCACTCCCCCATCATCATTACGTGGAGGTCGAGTACGACGAGTTTGAATCTCTGGCTCAAAGTACATAGAACAGAAGTTCGAAATTTCTTCAAGAATGTATGCCTCAGCAATCGAACCCTCCACCTGTGCCTTGTTGCGAACTTTCATTTTTAATTCATGCATGCACCTACAACAACAAGTCAGATGGCAACAAAATGTAGCGGCTATGGACGACTTATAAGTTAACAAAAATTGTCACATACCTCTCAAATGGATACATCCATCGAAATTGTACTGGACCTCCGACGATAGCCTCATATGGCAAATGAACTACCAGGTGCTCCATCGAATCAAAGAATGCCGGAGGAAATATCTTCTCTAGCTTGCAAATGGTTGTGACAACATCTTGTTCGATAGTTTGTACATCCCGAAGTCTGAGTTCAGATGCACATAAAATCTTGAAAAATTGACTCATCTCAGCTAGTGCTCCCCATATCTGCTTTGGCAACAAATCACGAAATGCAATGGGCAGTAGCCTCTCCATGAACACATGACAGTCGTGACTTTTCATACCATATATTTTCCCCTCATTAACATTCACACAACGGGCTATGTTGGATGCATATCCATCTGGGAATCTCAGTTGTTTCAACCACTGGCATACTTCCTTGATCTGTGTATCATGAAGCACATAAGTTGCTTTAGGCTGCACAGTTTTGCCATTGACACTTTGTAGTTCCAATTCTGGACGTCTACAAAGCATCTTTAAATCCATACGTGCTTTGGCGTTGTCCTTTGTTTTCCCTTTAACATTCATGATCGTATTGAACACATTATCAAAAAAATTCTTCTCGGTATGCATGACATCCAGATTGTGTCGTACAAGAAGAGTTGACCAATAAGGTAATTCCCAAAAAATGCTTTTCTTGACCCAGTTGTGATCCTTTCCAAAATTAGGGAGTTGCCGTGTGCTACCAGACAATTGAACTACATCTGGTAAATTGTGCACCCGTGACGCCATATGTAGACCCGACACCCGTTGCAAGTCAGCTTCATCCATTTCAACAGTATTTTTTTTAAACGAGTCTTTTTGCCTTCGAAAAGGATGGTCACTTGGTAGCAACCGCCGATGGCAATCAAACCAGCAGCTTTTCCCCCCATGTTTCAATACAAATGATTTGGTATCTTCCATACAGTAAGGACATGCTAGCCTCCCATGTGTGCTCCAACCAGATAGCATTCCATATGCAGGGAAGTCACTTATTGTCCACATCAGTGCAGCCTTCATAATAAAATTTTTCTTCCTATATGCATCATAAGTAACAACTCCATCAGTCCATAAAACTTTGAGCTCATCAATCAACGGCCTGAGATATATGTCCAAATTTTTTCCGGGACTTTTTGGACTAGGAATTACTAGGGACAAAAACAGATTTTCTCGCTTCATGCACATGTGCGGCGGAAGGTTGTACGGTGTCATGAACACTGGCCAACAAGAATAAGCTGCCACTGAACCACCGAATGGATTAAAGCCATCTGTGCATAAACCCAATCGAACATTACGTGACTCCCTTGAAAAGGCAAGATGAGTACGACTAAAGTGAGTCCAAGCTTCACCATCGGCAGGATGACTGATTATATCATCGGCACGACGTACTCTTTCGGTGTGCCATGTCATATGCCGAGCCGTCTTTGAGGACATATACAGTCGCTGCAGCCTAGGCACAAGAGGGAAGTATCGCAATGCCTTGTAAGGTACATCTTTTGCCTTTGAATTGACCCCCCCCTTAGGTTTGAATCTGTCATGGCCACAAACTGAACATGATATCTTATCTGCATCATCTTTGTAATATAACATACAATGATTCGGACATGCATCTATTTTCACATATCCAAGTCCTAAGTCATTGACCATCTTTTTTGCACGGTAAAAAGTTTCTGGCAACTTCTCGTCTCGAGGTAACATACTCTTGATCAAGAGGAGGAGACGGTCAAAACAAGTCTCACTGATGTGAAATTCAGATTTCAAGTTCAACAACTGTGACACTGCAGACAATCGAGTGCGATTTTCACAACCATCCCACAGCGGCTCATCAGCATCCCTAAGTAGTTCATAAAATCTTCCGGCTATCTTATTCGGCACTTCATCGTGAATATTAAAACTAGGACCAGCAGCATCTACAACCATATCCACGTACCCACTTGTGCCTGCAATATTGTCGGGCTCATACCTCCCGAATTGCTCACCATGACACGTCCAATTCGTATAACCATCCACGAACCCTTTCGTGTACAAATGATGTTGCACATCCCATGTTGAACACCACCTCAAGTTTCTACAACTTGAACAAGGGCAACGAATGTGACCGTCGCGATCTATTGCTGCATTTGGATTCCCCAATGCAAATTGAATGAAACTCTCAACCCCAAGCTTAAAGTCATCTGACACCACCCGGTCAACTATTCTACGATACATCCATGAACGATCTGTCGACATTTTGCCTGCACCCAATAAATGACAATACACATCCTAACTTTCAAATCATTACTCATAATATTACACCCGACCCTTTCCTCACATCGTTCATCATAGACCATTTGCAGTTGGAAGAGGAATATTGATTAGATTATCACTTTTTAACCCATCCATGAAGGTTTGATCGCACAATCACTTACTATATGTGCTGCACGATTTGCTAAAAATTTCGGCATCATCTCCCCACACTTCTCCGATATACCAAATATATTTATTGATTTTGAAATTTTCTTAAACACTTACAAGTAAGTGGTTAAGAAAACACTCAAAATCAATAATGGTATATCAGAGAAGAGTGAGGAGACGCAACCGAAATTCTCAACAAACCATACAAACATATATAGTAAATGACTGCCTAAGTGCGATCAAACATTCACAGACTGTCCAAACGGGACAATTCAAGACTTTGAGGTAGATATATACATTCTCATAAATAAATGAGAACATACATATCAATCCCAAAGTCTTGAACGGGAAGGCACATTGACACGGTTTTAACGCGCTCTCCTGAGGTGCGTGTAATGTTAGGTCGCACCCACGCACCTCAACTCACAGGGAATACCCCATGCATTTATATAACATAAAATTAAATAACAACGCAATTATCATTATGCACATATCAAATTAAATAACACCCAAATTACAAAAATTTTCAAATGAATAACATCGAAGCAAAACAATCTACATTTTTGAGCTAAATTAACATCAAATTTCTATTAAAATCAGATTTAAAATTATATTTACATGCAATTAAAATCCACAAAGTTTTAAATCACAAAACGAATTTTTTGGGTATTTACCTATTGCTATAGAGAATTCTGATTTCTTTGCATTTATCCACATCTTTGTATATATGTACTACTTAAGATATGTGGTCATTCCATTTCTCTATATCTTCTTATCATCATAAGACAAGGTTCAAATGGGATCACTTTCAACCTCAGTGGAGCATGTACGGATGCCCCTCCCACAAAGCTCCCCCTCCTCCCACCCGCCCTCCTGCTCCCACTGAGCTCCCCCCCACTGGAACCCTCTCGGATGCCCCTCCCCCCTCCCACGGAGCTCCCCGTCCCACCAAGCTCCACCCCCCTCCCACAGAGCTCCCCCCTCTCCTCTGTATGCTGAACAGTCGAGCAAGATCCTACTTCAACTCATCATTGCCCGAAGACCGAGTGATATCTATTGATCTACCAATCAAAAAGCTGCTATCATTAGTGGAGTCACTAGAATTAAATGCCACATCTGGAACCCCAAAAGATTGAGAAACAATTGATGTTGAGAATTCTGCTTGAGTTTCCTTGGAGCCACTGGAATTGGAAATAATGTTGTTTGAAGTGAGATCAGTCTGATAGTCTTTGCCAGAGCTTATATTTTTTGCTAGTAAAGGATCACTAGGCATTGGTATCCCAAGAGGGTTATCAATGTCAACTCCAAAAAGGACATTGTTTCTCGGATCAGAAGTTGGAACTTCACTTTCCTGCATACCATCTGAACTAAAAATTAATGATTGTTGATTGAATGAAGGTTCTTTGATGGTGTTCTTGTAAACTCTGGCTATTTATTGCGTTTAGAATGTCACATGCCCAGGAAAGGAAAAATACAGCTATCATCAAGTTCTGTCAGGTGCAAGACTAGGAACATGTGTAGCATTTCACACAAGCGATTTATTTTTTTTAAAAAAAATAACCTGTGTATCGTTAAACTAAACCCATGGTTGTTCAGTCCAAATCAGTCTCCGTGGGTCCGACGAGTCTCCCCAGTCTAATTCAGTCCAAATTAATCAGGAAGAAGCTACCCAGGGAGATCCCAAGTGATGTGAAATTGTTCACAGTGGCCAATTTGGGCAGGGAGTGAGACGGTCACTTAGGCCACGGGTCCAAATTATCTATGACTCCATTACGTGGAGTTTGGCTGGATTTGTGGGGATGAGTTTTAAAATTCTACTCATTAAAATATCTGACATCTCTATCATTTTAATCAAATGTAGTATTAAGATCTTGACTTATGCGCCCTGATAGATTTTTAGAGGAGAATAAGACATGTTCAAACTGAGTCTATTTTCGGAATTTACGATATCTCACTCCAACGAGTTTTTAGATAGATTCTACAAATTAAAATACATCCACCTAATGTTCAAACTAGATTTTACAAGAACATCATCATAATGAGAGGGGGAGAGGGGCCACGGACAGGGGAAGAGAGGGCAGTGGAGGGGGTGGGGGAGGGCGGCCAGAGGGAGTGAGAGGGAGAGGGAGTGAGGGAGCCGGACAGGGGAGAGAGGGCAGTGGAGGGGGGGGGGGAGGGCGGCCAGAGGGAGTGAGGGAGCGCGAGAGGGGAGAGGGAGAGGGAGTGAGGGAGCCGGACAGGGGAGAGAGGGCAGTGGAGGGGGTGGGGGAGGGCGGCCAGAGGGAGTGAGGGAGCGCGAGAGGGGAGAGGGAGAGGGAGTGAGGGAGCCGGACAGGGGAGAGAGGGCAGTGGAGGGGGTGGGGGAGGGCGGTCAGAGGGAGTGAGGGAGCGCGAGAGGGGAGAGGGAGAGGGAGTGAGGGAGCCGGACAGGGGAGAGGGAGAGGGATTGAGGGAGGGGAACATGATCGGGAGAGAGAGAGGGAGAGCGAGGCCACTTACCGCGGGTTTTTTGCATGAAAATTATTGTTAGACGTGAATTTGTAAAAAAAAAATTACTCGTGAAAATACATTAATAGTTATATCACTCTGTATTAAGGGCTGTCAATGGGCCGGGCCTGGGCTGAGCTTAAGTTGACCCGGCCCGAGCCCGACTTGTTAATATTAAGCTCGAGCTCGGGCTGGGCCCGATATTATTTAAAAAATATAAAGCCCGACTAAGGCTTGGCTCGGCCCGACAACGTAAATAGAAAAATAAAAAAAATAAAAATTAATATATTTAATAATATAAAGTTTATAATCTCACTAAATTAATTAACAAATTGATATTAATTACATAATTTATGTGAAAAGAGAGTTTTAAATTTTCTAAGTAAGTAAAATAACATAATTTTAATTAAATAATTTTTAAATTTTAAAGTGGGAATAAAAAAAGAGAACGGGCCAGGCCGGCCCGCGGGTCAAACTCAAAGCTCGAGCCCGACCCGCGGGTCTAGTCGGGCCGGGCTTTTAGGTCCGACTAAAAACCCGCGGGCCGAAAAAAATCTTGTGGCCCGGCCCGAAATCAAGCCAAACCCGAGGGCCTGTCGGATCGGCCTGCCCCATTGACAGCCCTACTCTATAAACCCTAATTGTGCAAAAATGTCATTGTCATAATTATTCGTTATTGCCCGAGAATCTAACCATGATTAATTTTAACCAGACATTGAGAAAAAATTAACATATACCTAACTAAAATAAAATAAAATAAAAATAATTTGTAACACCCTCCCCAACCTCCCACCGAAATATGCCCCCACACTCACACCCCACCGTATGCTCCCCATCCCCGTCGGAGTTAAGCCCCCTCCACCACCCCACCCTGCCACTACAACCCCCCCTCCCCAGTCCCCACCAAGGTAAATCCCCCTCCATCACCCCACCTTGTAGTTGCAGCCCCCCTCCCTGCATGAGTAAGCCCCCCACACACCCCACATCTATGCTGCCTCCTCCCGGTGGGAGTAAGCCCCCCACCAACCCTGTTTGACCCCCTCCCCACTGGAGTAGCCCCCACACCCTACCCCCCTCCCCGCTGAAGTTAGCCCCCCCCCCACCCCCACACTGTGAGCCCCCCTCACCCACCAGAGTAACCCTGCCCCACCCTACCCCCTTCTCACCAGAGTAAGCCACCCCCACCCCCCACACTATATGAAACCCCCCTCCCCATCTGAGTATTCTCCCCAACCGACCCCCCCGTCCCCTCGCTGCCGGCCACCGCAGGAACCCCCTCCCCTTCCAAAACACCCGTCCCCTCATCGCCGGCCCCCCTCCCCTTCCCAAACCCCCATCCCCTCACCCCCGGCCGCCATGGGAACCCCCATCCCCTTCCCAACTGCCCTCCCCAACCGACCCCCCTCCCCTCGCCGCCAGCCGCCGCCACGGGAACGACGCCCCTCCTCTCCCCTTCCCCATCGACACCCCTCCCACACCCCCAGCGAGAACAAATGCAGGTTAAAAAAAAGACAGAGGGTGAGGGGGGACATACCGGCGGCGATCGTCTGAGCTTCGGCGAGGAAGGTGGGCACGGCTGCGAGCTAACACGAATGGCGGTGGGCACAATAGCAAGGACGTCGACGTTGAGGATGGCGAGGATGGCGACGGTGGCTTCTGACGACTTTGCGGCTCCGGCGGCTCCGGCGGCGACGACCGGAAGCAGAGGGCAGAGGAGAAGGAGAGAGTGAGAGGGAGAGTGGGGGGGGTGGAAATGGGGTCGGGTGAAAGGGGTGGGAGGGAGGGGCCGACGGTGGCGGGAAAGGGGGAATTTTGAGACGGAAATTTGGACGGAACTTATTTCCGTCTGAAATTTCAGACGGATTACAACCGTCTGAATATCCGTCCTAAATTTATGACGGATATAAAGACGGAATATATTCCGTCTATAATTATAGACGGATCTTCAGAGCGAATGTAGTCTGTCGTTAATAGAGATGGAATTTGTGACAGAAACTAATCCGTCACAAATACAGACGGATATTAAGACGGAAAATATCAGTCTGAAATATCCGTCTGAAATCCCGCTTTTTTTGGTAGTGTCATGCACCTGCTACCTCCTAACATCTACCCCATGAGCCCTTGGCATAGCAGGTTGCTGAGCCGGCTCTTGTTGGCCATTCGTCGGCGCGGGTTGCGCCGCTACTGGGGGCCTCTCAAGGATGTCAATCCTCCCTACAAGACCCTGAATGGACTGGTCTGACGCTTCGGCCCGATCCTCGAGGGCTTTCATTCTCCCTTCTAGATGCGTTCCTATGCCATCTAGACGCGTACTAAGGTCATCCATACGCGTATCGAGACGATCCATGAGGGCTCGGAACATCTCGGCCGTCGAGGGCTCATCGGAGCTACGGGCTCGGGAATCCGCCATAGGTGGTGGTGGCGAGTATTGGGTGCCTCGACAGGTGGGCATGCAACTGACACACGGATTAGGAGACACAGACTAATGCACCTAGACGTAGCGAATATCTGGTACGTGGCGGAGGGTCGACCCGAAGATCTCCTCGCACAAGTGTGCGGCCTTCTCGATAGGCGAAGCCTAGCGTTCGGATAACACCTTTTAATATACCGGATTATCGGGATGAAATGTAATTTTAAAACACTTTTTTTTTGTTTTGAAAATAATGACGATCCTAGACTCGACTTAGACCGTGCAAGACTTATGCCACGACTACCCTAGACTCAACTCGCTCTGATACCAAGCTGATGCGGGACGGACACGAGGACCGACTCTAAGTGATGCGGACCTCAGACTCTAAATGTAGACGCGACCAGTAACATATGAATAGGAGATACACTTCGGCCCGACACTAAGAGTTCCTATGGGCTATACGTCGCTAATAGAAATGCAAGCTCACTCGTCGTCCCAAGCAAGGGGAAACGTAGATCCGCGCGGTTGAGAAACCGGCAGAGTCAAGGGTGGTCGACTCACTTCCGTGCTCGGATCGAGCCACGGGACGGGTCACTCTCTCGCTCACAGCGGTGACATAAACTCACGGGCTAGAATCCTAACGCACTCACAGCGACATATGACCATGTACTAAACTAGCAAATGAACGCCAAGAAGTAAGACCGTTACCTCCACGCTCCCGGCGTGGGGAAGACAACCCCGGCCAAATCCGTACTCCCGGTTAACAAAATTTTACAGCGGTAGAAATTTTGACCCACTCCACGCAGGGAGGTAACAGGTCACATGTGGGGCCCGGGAGTAGCGGGAATTGGGTTGACGGGTAACATCTTGATGTCGCTCCGACGGTGCCAAAACCCGCATTTTAGTGCTGTCCGGACGGCGCGATCTGCGGGTCCGTGGGGCCCACGTACTGCTCAATCCTCCGGACCTAACGGGGTCGGTCCCGCTGTGATGGTGACACCTGGTGGCGCACTCCCCTGGACGGCGGCCGGGCTGGAACACTGGTCGGAGGCCGATCGGCTCCGATCTCCAAGTCTTGGAGTTGCTGCCCACGGATCTGCTGCTTCTGTTTTGCCGTGCACGATCCGGCGAGATCTGTCGCTGCGATCACTCCCGACGTCGGATCGATGCACGAGAGGTACCGTTGGAAAGCTCTCTCGAAATCCTTCGACCCTCTGTGACTCTAAAAAATTCGTGGGGACTGTACTTTTGTTGGCAGATTTATGAACCGGACTGATCTCTGTTTCAGATCTGGCCGGGAAGAAAGGAAGTTTCCTGGGAGTTGGCGTTGACTGTGAAGTGGACTTCCGATTCAGATGTGGAGCTCTTCATAAAAGTTGTATAGGGGAGAGAGAGGAAGATGGAAATAATTTTTATGACCGATTTGGTGGAAGTCTGGATGGATAAAGGTATTTTAGACGACTGGGTGGTCGGATCTGGACAGAGGCAGACAGAATTGAGTTGGGATATGGAGTGAATTTTTATAAAATATGAATGTGAATCTAAATTCACAATAAAATTTTTGGATGTGATATTAGGTAGACAGAACCTCCAATAAAAATATCAAGTCATTTTGATCACTATAAGGTGGGTTCATGAATGACCTATTAGGGTTCTGGAAATCTGGGCAGAGTGCTGGCAGATCTGAAAGAAGGTGGAGAACGAAAATGGAAAAATGAAAAATAGAAACTAGAAGCTCCACTAATTTTTCTAGGACGTGGTGATGATCTATGGAACTCACCCTGAAGGTTTGGGCTCCAAAAGATCTCGTGGCTGGGAGCAGAAATTCATGAAAGAATGGGCTATCCTGGATGGACAGAACTCCGGCGACGATGGCGGTGGTGCGACGGCGGCACGATGGCGGTGGTGGCGGCAACGACGAACTCACGAACAGATAGAAGAGGCTTCACACCTCTGATTTACAGCCTTCCCAGCTGCAGAAGGGGGGGGGGAGGAGAGAGATAGGGGGCGGCCCTTGCTTGCTCTAACAATAATCAGATTTTTCTCTTCATTAATTCCAATCAAATGAAAATACATGCTATTTATGTGAAATAGCAAAAGACACTAACTATCCCTAGATCTAGGGTTGGGGAGGGGTAAAAGAGGGAGTTCAAATTTATTTCTCCCATGTGATTTGGAATCAAATAAAATTTAAATTTAAATCCTAATTTAATATGATATATGGGGGGCGCCCCCTTGACCTTCTTGCCTCCTTCTTGGACTTTGAATACCCATTGTCCCCCCCTTGGTCCAACCCTTCTAAAAGTCCACATTGGAAGGTTGACTGACCTCACATGGGCCCTAGAGATGAGGTGGATCAATGGGAGAGGGGTTAGGGGGCCCGCGGGACCCAGGTGGTCTCAAATTACAAATAAACCCACATGACAATCCGAATAAAAAAAATAAATAAACACACATTACACACATATCACTTATAAAAAGTGATATTTTATTATATGTATGTCTAATTAATATGATATATACCATTTGTTTAACATAATGAAGACAAGTCAAACTACTACCCTTGTTCAATCTTCTCACGTGGTTGAATATTGCCAATTGTCCGATTAATTAGGATCTTTCATGTATATTCTCTTCTAAACTTACCGAAACTTGTAATTTTACATCTTCGATATAATATCCTATTAATTTTGACAATGTTGGAAATTGAGAGACATGAAAATAAAATTATTGAATGTATGTGTGCATGCATGTACGTATGTATATAGATACGGAGATGACAATATGATCAATTAGCATAAGAATATAATAAAACACCCACTCGGTAAGATCTCATCCAATTAGGCGCACGCCACTTGGTGATCGAGATGTCATCCGATTATTTGGATATGGTGATGTTGGGATTTACGGATTCTCGTGACCTTCTTCGTTAAAATCGACACGATCTAGCTCATATTTAATTAAAAAGGTAATAATATATAATAATAAACAACAACAACAACGACAACATGCAATATATATACATCCGATCCCCCACGGATTCCAGGAAGATCTTTGACTCATAATTAATTATGGGGATGCCACTTGGTGACCGAGATCTCATCCAATTATGGACATGCATGGTGCATGCATGACCAGGGGGATTTACAGATTCTCACGATCTTCACCATTAAAATCAATGGGCACGTACAATCTCAGACTTAAATGTCAATAATAGGGACAGGCAATTAGGATACATATCCCCCACGGATTCCATGCATGAAGATCTCGGTCGGTTACGTTTCTGCGATGTTTTTGCATGGCCACCCGCAGCTATATGCACATATAAAAGCCTCGGCTCCCCCTTCGTGGCTGACTACACACACACGCATGCATGCACAGTACGTACTACAGAGATGGCAAAGTTCTTCTGTGCTCGTCACCTTCTCATGGCTCTCGCCTTCTTCCTTGTTGGTAAGTCGGATCCTCGATCTGATAATAAGGGTGCTTCTCTTCTATGGATCCTTTTGTCCTCCATTGGAATCTAATTAATGCGCCTCCGAATTATTAAGCCAATATTATAGCTAGGTTATATAGTTGGATTATAAGTTAAATGTTCAAAAGTACTTGTACACATTTATATATAGATATACGTACATATACATTTATATATATATATATATATAATATTCAAACGTTGTTTCTAATGATGAGATATATACATATGTCTATGTCATTTGGTGCAGTGGATCGGACGGTGCTGCCGGCGGTGGAGGCTGCCACATGCCAAGTAGTGCTCGCACCCCAGGGGTGTCAGATCGGGATGTGCAGGCCGCAGTGCGCTCAGCTGAAGCCAAACGGTAGAGGGGTGTGTGTCCCCAACATCCAGGGGACGGCTTACCAATGCCAGTGCTTCTATGACTGCCCAAGCTCTCACCCAGATTTAGAGAATTGATGGAGAGGAGGAAGAAGTGAGAGAGAAAAATAAAAAAAATTACCTCAACCTTGTACCGAGGAAAGTAACAACATCAATAATCACTTGGAATAATGTATCACCATTAATTTGTGATCCTTCAACAGCCCCGAATTAATATTGCAATAATCTCTCTCTCTCTCTCTCTCTATATATATATATATATATATATCTATATATATATAAATATATATATATATACATATATATATCGCTGTCACATGCACATAAATGCACATTTAATTAATTTTATACGTGTATATATAGTAAAGTTAGATTATTGAAAATTTTCTCAAGATACGAGAGTTATGACAAAGGATAATAATCAAATTATTCAATGTATATGAACATTTGAATGAATGTCTTCGCGAACATTAATAAACGAGGCTTGGGGGTGAAACTGTCATTAGATCGAGCTCGGGTCAAGATTATGTCGGCTCGGCCCAAGTTCAACTCATCAATGTAATCTCTTGGGTTCTCCAGCATAGACGCCCGTACGGGTTATCAATCTTAATTATACATCTGTAACAACATAAACGTGGATGTCTGTCCCAAACTTTTTTTCTTAAATTAAAAGTTTTGCCGGATCGGAATAAGGCTGAAGAATCAGATTGGCTACTTAAAGATTAAGAACTATATATATATATATATATATATATTCGACAATTAATGATCATATGACCTAGAATTAGTAGTCGCTTTTGAATTTAATTGCAGATATCGAGTTCCCATACATATATACACGGATATAATTAAGCAATTAAGTGATACAGAAACTGATAGGTATGACCCAACTTTAATTATTTTCTCCATCGATCGTATGGCAAGAAAATATATCTGCTATGTTTGGTTCCACGCCACAGCAAACTTAATAAACAAGAACTATATAACTTTGTTTCTTTAGTCAGAACCCGTAGCTTTCATCCAATATTTCCAAGAATATTGCACATGCACTAATTAAAGAGACAAATTATTCCTGACCCAGAGGAATCATGTGTAATAGATCTATCTAATAATCATGACAGCTAGTATGCAGGTACGTAGAGGTTGTAAGCTTCATTTGCATGATTAATGTCAACACCCACATACATGTCAAATGGTTAAGCACATTGCGGATCCCGATCTCAACTTTCTCTTAGCTTCGCAAATATGTTCCGAGGAGTGGATCGAGAGATCTTATTAGTTATTAATTATACGGAGGATAAGAGAAGAGAGACTTGCTATCTATTCTTACCCCGTAAGACATTTCCTTAAGGCCATGTTTATTTGCATAATAGGTTATGGCGATACTCTAACCGGGGTTACGTTATTCCATAGAATAGACGATTTTGTTTTGATCGAGAGATATAATAACTTGGGTTATCATATTCCGTCTTTTCTCTCGAATAATTTAGTCGACTCTTAACCCTAAAATCAACTCTTAACACAGACATCGGTCAAAATATGAGATCCACTGCAATCAAACCTATGAGAATGGGTAGGGGGTGGGGTATCCAAGTTAACCTGGCCCTACTCTGGAAACAAACAAGGCCGACGATACCTTTTCCATCGTCACCATTGATTAAGTGATTTACAACTTTGGGCGCATCGCTCACAACTACTTTTAGCAGCAGTTTTTGAACTGTCGGGAAACCCGATGTGGGCCTGCAAATCCCCAAGTGACACGGCGGTCCTCCCCTTCGCGCATACAGGGATTTCGACAGCCTCACGGCACTTCCTGATTCCTTGGCAGTGACTGGGACCACCAGCCGTGCCCCATGACATATTGCGGCCTATTCTAGAGCCAAACCCTCCAGCGTGTGACGGCCCGGCCCTGCAGCACGTGGTGGCACCCAATTTTCCCAGCACAGGCCGGCACCCTTGCTGCCACTAGTCATGGACCCTGAACGTATCTACCCTCGTCGATCCACCCATCACATGGGGATCAAACTCCCCATCTCATGGGGTTGTTCCATGACCCCGAAGAACCATAGAAAAATAGTTCTGAAAATCACAGAGAAATTCTAAAAAATCAGCGGGAATCATGAGCGATCAACCTGTCTCTAATACCGTTGTAAGGGTTTGACTCAGGATCAGGAAGAACGAAATGGAAACAAGAAATTAAAATTTTATCCCGACATTGTTGATCGCTCATGCATGATTCTCGTTAAATATGTACAGAGAAAAGATCCCCTCTATATATACCTATGTGATATGAGGATCGCAGTGAAGTAAAAATGTACTCTCGTGGCAGTAATCAACTACACAAGTACCCAACTACTAGTGGTATCCACACGAGCACAGACAACGAAGTCCTCTCCACCAAATAGTCCTCGAACGATGTCCAGGGCCTCTTTCTAACAGAATCTCAACACTTGAGAGGATGGAGATGAGAGGAGATAGAAGAGAGGAGGGTGCACTTCCCAAAGGAATGAGGGCCTTAACAATCATGTAAATTTATTTTATGTAAGTGTAAATGAATTCTTTCTTTTGAAGAATCATGTTCGGATTTTAGGCCCAAAATATGTTCAATGTCATAACATTCTGCAGGCCTTAACAATCCAGAAGGTTGGGTGAGTGCCCAGAAAAATCAAGCTAAACAATCATGAAAGCAGCTGAGAAAACAAGGTAATTTTAGTCGACTGAACTATAGTTAGTCGACATATTTTTTGTGAAATTCAGGCGACCTATCGACAGATATTGCAAAAATTCTGTCGATCAATTCAATTTTAGTGAACAGACTTTCTGTCTGATGTAGTAGACTAGCCAACTAAGATTTGCAGTAAAGCAAACATGAAGTGCTGAAGATGACATTTGGTTGAGGCTAGCTGAAGATGACATTTTGTGTGAGAACAAGATTGAAAGAAGACAGGCTATGAAAGTTTGATTTGACGAGGATTGTTGCTACATGAGAGATCGAGGCTACAATGAGTGGGAGCGTACTTTAGGGCCAGGAGAGGCCATAGAGTCTTTGGAGCGTGAGCTTCGTCCCTTAGGTCGTCTTCTTTCAAGGTAGGTGTTCTCTCGGACCAAAACAACCTAAAAACCGTACAGTCGCATCTGTAGGATCGAGCTCCGTCACTTTTTAGAGATTTTTTGCATAGGCATCATACTCAGGTGACGCATCTATAAGGGCGTCATCATCATCGCCTGTTTGTTTTAATTCTGCATGTTTTGGGGGGTAGATCTATTCAGACTCCCTCTATGTCTGCCATATCGTCACCAACACCCCCATGCGACTGTTTATAGACTTCTTAGTTTTTCACAAAAACCCTCATAACTCCACAATTGTACAAAGACTCTCGTCGCCCATAGCTTAATGCGTGCGAGCCTCTAGACCCAATGTCATTCTTATTTTAGGCCCACTAAGCATATGAACATTTTACTAACTTTTCCATGTTAATGTTTAATAATGAATTAATTATTTAATCATTTTACGGCTCAAATATTTAATTTGTCATCTCTTGATTGATAATCAGCTCATGATTATTCTTTTACTAGATTTTTAAGCCATGGTAACACCAAGTAACACTCCGTGACCCCAGAAGACAAAGGGGATCTTTTAAACCACTCTGGGATCTTTTTGCCTACAGTAACCACATAGTTATAATACTTCATTTATACAGAATACCTCTGATCACAATTAAGGATATAGTCATACTATCAAACCTTTTTTACTTATCATGTTTTTTAAATTGAACATAGAAGGATAGAGAGAGAGAGAGAGAGAGAGAATCATGGGATCAAGCTCGTGACATGGTTAAGGTTCATAGAGAATCATAGACAATGTAGTAATTATCTTCTATAACTTAGATTCCTTCTTGATAAATTGTATTTTTGTAGGTTTTAGAAGTCAAGACAATGTTTTTAGAAACTAATTAACAGGTTATTACACGGTTAGAAAACAAAATTTACACTATTGAATCACGTCCTACCATGTGGACGCCAAATATAAATCACGTCAAAAGAGAAAGACTCAAATAATAAATTCATGCCTTATATCTTCGGTGCAGATATGACATGAACGATAAATCACGTCAAGGATATTAGACACCTTTCGATGAGTGTCATCTGGTCAGGACGCAATTCACAATGAGTATTAAAAAACTTACAGAAACGTCCATAACTCAATAGAGTTGGATTAAATCATAAAATTGGCGATCAGTAGTTCACGATAGATAGTGATCCAAGTACCAAAATGAAAAGCACACAAGAAACTACCTATCATGTTGGTTAATTAAGTTTTACCTGAGAGAACACCTATCTTAGAGAAGGAAGAAGAAGCAATGGGAAGAATAACACCCTAGGAAGAACCCTAAACGATCTCCTCCTCCATGAACAAACTCCCATCCAGGTCGGCCACACCACTACCCCACACAGCAATAGAGTTTTGCAGGGGCTAAGGGTCCAATTTATAGATTAAGAGTTCTAAGAGTCCTAATTAAACTAATATTACATTACACGATAAGTACTATTCCTTGTTAAACTTTTAGTTACCCAAACAACCACCTCCGACTGCCCCTCTACTTATTAGCTCCGCTTTGTTTCAAGGTTAAGCCAGAGTTAATCTATTTTTATGCCCAAGTTAACTCAATTTACTTTGGCATGCCCAAGATTTCATAACCAGATTACAAATGGGTTATCACGGGTAAACTCGGGTTAAGCTACCCCACCTCCAGAGGTGGGGTAACTTAATCTCAAGTGTGAATTGCCGTCTTTGCCCTTTGTCACGGGCGGGATTAATGCGACCTATCACCCCCTGCCACGCACGGCGCTCGAAGCTCGCACCGCCATCGATGCCGTCGTCCTCCTCCTCGCGAACTGTAGCGTCATCGTCTCTTTCGCAATGACCTCGCCCTCTTCTCCTCTCTGGAGTTTATTCCCTTCACCCACCTGAGACAACGCCATCGACGCACCGTTCCTCCTCCTCACGCCGCTTTGCCTTTCCGTCACCAACCCCTCTTTCTGTCTGCAAGCCTGGAGGGAGAGGAGGACCTCTCAGCCCCTAGCCCTCTGTCTCCTCCGAAAGGACTGCCTCTCACCCACCTCTCTGTCTACCGTCACTTACGGCGTAGTCGTCTCCCTGGCGAAACCCTCCTTTTCGTCACAAAAGAGAGGGAAACCTTCACCCTTCGTCCTGTCTGATCGCTCAGAAGAAGAGGACGACGGTGTTCTCGAAGCAATCGCAGGCCCTACATGCGTCAGATGTAGGTGTGTTGTTGTGTTCCATCACCTCCAGTCACAGGATTCACGCTGTTCTTGTGAGTCTACATGTTTTGTTACTCGTCTATAAGACAGGGCCTTCCCAGTGCTTCGATCGTGCCTGTGGCAGAGGCGAGACAGCTACTACGTTCTGGTGGGGGGCTTTCTCTTGCTTAGACACAAACGGTGGTGGAAAGGTATGTATGAAAATGTTGTTCATTTCATTTAAGAACTTACTAGGGTAGCCATAGTCGAGCACAAGTTTTGATTTTGCTGTGAGTGTATTTTGTGTGTTCTTTGGGCCGTCGTCATGTCTCTGTAGTTGCTCGGCAAGCCTTTGCAATCATGATCGGAATCAACTTGGTAAGACTTTACAGACTGTTACTTTTATGTGTATGTATGTATAGGTCCTCCGTAATAACATCTATGATAGATGAAACTTACTGTTCAGTATGGGTATTACGAAGACAAATCCACATTTTGGGGGGACATGCATGGCATAAGCAAGTATGTTGAATATGTTGAAACATTCACTTCATTATCTCTCTGATTCCTGTCATTGTAATGAACAATAACTAATATAGGCATTGCATCCCTCCTGGAAAAATTTTCATTTTCACATCACTTCTGATGGGAGATAAAATGGCCATTGTATTTGGGGTATATGTACATAGGTTGCTGGATAAATTTGAGTTTACACATGCTATTCGATTCCTCATACTTAACTTGGAGGTGCTTCATTTGCACATCACTGTGTGTGAGGGAAGTTTGTAGCTGTGAAATAACATAAGACTTTCATCTCACATATACATTCGCTTGGGAATGCCATGTACATTCACTTTTGTTGTTACTCTCTCCATCACTCACTGTTCGTGGCCTTTGTATTGTGTTTGTCATTGCCTTGTTTTTTTTTCTTATGTGGAATGATGTAATCTTACTTGTCGGGCTCACAATTGATATAAAAAGTGGATGATATAATATCTTTGGCAAAGAAATTAACATTTCAGATAATCAGGCTTCTGATCCTTCTAACCATGATCCGACCTGTTTGATCTGCCAAAACCTAGCTCCACCTCTTCACCCCCATTCTCTGCTGCTAGCTTTTTGTGGAAATTCTGATAAGGGTCTATGCTATAAAGTGTAGATATTTAATCTAGCTTTCTGAATCTGATCTAAGGTGATTGAACTCAGATATTATATCTAACAAAATTATGTATAAGCTAGTGAAGCACATGGCAGACCCAAAAGGTAAGGCAAGGGTGACCAACTGGACTACCACAGAAGACAAATTACTTTTAAAGCTCTTAATTGATGAGTACCACAAGAACAATTGCAATCAAGGAACTTTTAAGCAGTATATTTGGGCTGACATATTGGGACCCTTTAATCGTGAGACACGTAAGAATGCAGACGTAAACAATTTGACCAATAGGTGGAAGAATTTGAAAAAGATCTACCACATGATCGAACAATTGCTCTCCCGTACGGGGTGGGGTTGGGATGACACTACGAAGATGCCCGTGCCACCAGATGAGGGAGCGTGGGCAGAGGCCATTGCGGTATGTAGTCTAATATTGTTAGTTAGTTTGTATGTTTCATAACTTTGTAGGCTTGGAGATATAACATTTGTTTGTATTTTCCACAGTCCAATAATGACTATAAGAAGATTTTGGGAAAACCATTTGCGTACAAAGTTGAGATGGACCTCTTGTGCGGCAACACCATGTCGAGATGATGTTTAGGATTTGGCACAACTATGGACAATGACTTGTCACGCCGGAGGTCCTGGGGTGATCCCGTGACACCCCCTCCTACAACAGGATTATCGCAGGATTCAACTCGGCAACGGTTGATTGATCTGGACTTCGATTGCAATGCACCTCCAGTGGAATTAGGGGATGATTTCAATCCCTTTTACACTATGAGTTGCCACGACCCAATGACAACGCCAATGCATACGAGGCCCTCCATTCCATCATCAGCAGGTGGATGCAGTCGTACAGGGGATTACACTCCTCAAACCGGAAAGCGACCCAGTGAAGATGAGGCAATCTCCCCTGATAAGAGACGGACCTCTGGCACCCCTTCCTACAACAGGTCAAGCCGAAAGTGCAACAAAAGGTTGGAGGCAGGAATCGATGTGTTAAAAGAGTTTTGTGCTTTAAACAACGAGAGGGCGGAGTTCTATAAAGTACTAGGCATTCCTACTGCTCCTTCTAACCCAGATGAAAAAGTGCCAATGAAAGACTGCATCCAAAAGTTGAAGAGTCTACCGGAATATACTCCTGATATTTTATACACTGCAGTAACCCGCTTCCAAGACCCCAACTTTCGATCTGCCTTCATGGCTTTGGATGATGAGGACAAGTTAGGATGGGTCCTTGATGGCTAGCGATGACTTCCTTAAAGTTGTCGCCTTATCTTATGCATGTCATGGTTACGTCCACAACTTTTGTAATATCCCTTGCACAACATTATCATGTGTTATCGTGCATGTGATTGTGATTTGCTTATCATTTGCCTTCCATTTTGAATTTGGTAATGTAATGTCATGCTTTCATGCTCCTTCTGCATTTAAATGAGTCCATTGCAGGGTGCTCAAAAAAGTGAACATGGGGAAGTATACATGCTACGTGGTGTGGGTTGGCCATTGTCCAAGTGTGTACAACACTTGGGAGGAATGCTATGCACAAGTAAATGGATATGCTGGTGCCCGGTTCAAGGGATTTGCATCTGTTGAACATGCGCAGGCTGCATTTCAACGCATTACTACCTCAAATCCGAGGGCTTTGTTTGATGCAAGAAGATCGATGATCGGAGGGAGTGAAGACGCAGCACGAGCGGTCCAAGTCCAGCGGAATCGTACCCCAATAATATTACAGAATTTAGCTATCATTGTCGTCCTTCTAATTGTACTTGTGCTTCTTTTCGTTATATTGGTAGGCATGTTTGTCCTTATTGTACGTGGATGACTTTTATGGATAATTGGGGAATACTTACCGTTATGTACTTCTCGTATTCCTAGTATCCAAAGGCCTTGCTGTATTAATTGAACTTAGTCTATCTTTATCTACTTCTCCAATTCTTGGTATCCAAAGACATTGTCTCATTTTAACATTGGTATCTTTATGTAAATAATTTCTTATTTTCTTATGCTCCATGCATGTGTAGGGCACGGGCATATGGATGCAAATTCACTTTTGAGAGAATTCGTATGGGAGGAGATTGTAGTGTTTCAATACATGGCCGATCTCATATGGGATGAAATCATGGAGGCTATCGAAGATGACCAACTTGTGCATGTGCCAAGACCTATGCATACATCTCGCTACACAGGTCATGCGTGGGTCTTAGATATTCTGAATGGACATGAAAGACGATGCTACAATTTATTCAGACTCAATCCCACCATGTTTATACGTTTGAGAGATGTTCTTCTGGAGAGGGACTTGATTAAAGATAGCAGGGGTGTGACTGCTAGTGAGCAACTGGCGATGTTCTTGTATGCCATGGGTCATGGTATTGCCACAGGCGCTATGTGCGAGCACTTCCAGCACTCATCACAAACAATAAGTTTTTATGTCAACCAAATGACCAATGCCATAGTGGAGCTTAGGCATGTTTACATCCAACTTCCTGCAGCCAATGATGATGTGCACCCCTTCATTCGTGACAATGACAAATTCTTCCCTTATTTTAAGGTAACTTACACTCATGCCCACCTCCTGTGTTAGGTCTTGTTCATCACTCTAACACAAAATTAAATGTAGGATGCTCTCAGCACAATTGATGGGACACACATCCTGTAACGACCCAGAGTTCAGGATACCGATATACCGATAACATCGATATACCGATACCAAGAACTGGGGAAGCCACCCAAGAGGCTGATGAGGTCCCTGAAGGGTTAGTAGGGTTTTGTCGAGGGAATGTATAACGAACTGGAATTTGGAACGTGTAGATTACAATTACGTAATAAAATTAACACAAGTGTGGAAGCAATTCAAAATAACCAGAGTGATATATATATACTAGTCCAGATAAACAAGGATACTAGTCCACAAGGGTACAACTACACGGGGCATACCCCGGCAAAAGTACAACAAAAGCCTCAAAAGGCGGCTCGACTAAAGCTGGCAGCTAGACGCGGTCTCCGAAACAGCTCACAAAGCACCGGGAGACGACGGGCGTGGCTCACCTGAAAGGAGAAGGGTGAGTCACAGCCAGACTCAGTAGGGGTCACGCGGATCCCTACCTCGCACTAAACAAGCATTCATGCATAAATAAAGGCAATTAGAGCATGCATTTAGTTAAAATGACAGGCGATGGCATGAATAAACTACTCAAGCAAAGCTGTAAACTCTAACTACGCAGGTAGAACAGCTAACACATGCCAAAGCTAAATAAATGCAAGCGACTAAAATTAAATCTACCAAAATAGAATAAGCCTTAACTAATCCAAACAATAAGGAAGGACAACCACTGGAGCAGAAACCAAAAGCATCCACTGACGACTTACACTGCGTCTCAAGCACTCGCAGTCGGTAAACGACAAGCTGAGCGCGTAAACAGTACCAAACCAAGTGACCAGTCGGAGTGGCACCCGTCGGTGTCAGTCCACAGTCTCCGACCACGTGTGCACACACTGACTCTAGCCTCAGCCAGGCCCTCTAGCTAGTTTTCTCCCTTGGTAGGACGCTGCCATTGGCTTGGAGCCCACGGAACTAGCTTACAAACCGTGTATGAGAAACACCCCTCCGCTATCCCCAAGCGGGTCGGTACTCAACAGACCTAGGGCAACAACAGTGGCTCCATTACATGGAGAGAAGAGCTACTCTATTGGTATGAGAAACATGCCATCGTACGACAAAACAATATAAATATGGCATAAATATATAGACTGGAACGCATAATGAGAAGGCTGGCAACTATTTCAACCCAACAGGCATGTGGCGGTCTGCTGCCCATGCGTTACAGGTAAGTAACGGTCGGGGTCTGGCGCGTCATATCATGAATAACGCGCCCGGCCCCACCCGCTACATCCACCGGAGTTCCAGCTCAGAAAGCCCAATAGGGAAAGTAACGGTAGGGGCTCAGCGCGTTATATCATTATAACGCATTGGATCCCAGCCGTTACATCCACCCGAGGCCAAGAACCAATGTACAGCGCTCGGAATCGGTCACAGGTGAAACGACGCGCTCGCTCAGGCGCGTCGGACGGAAGCGACGGCCGGCCGACAGGCCGCCGGGCGCACCGCCACACCTGGTCAACGCACAAAGCAAGCCGAGTAACGGATGGGAACCCCACCGTTACTCTCCAAATAACGCACCCTCATCGGGCCGTTGTTTGGAAACGACGCTTCCTCTAAGGACCGTCAGGCGTGTGACAGTTCCTGGCAGTACCGTCACACCACCTGGAACACGGGCGGGTTCGGTTTGAAAATCGGAGCCCTCCCGGATGATAAAAATCATCGGGTATCGACGTAGAAACCTGTAACCTGTCAAACCATACATCGTATACAACAATTTAACACCTAAAAACATCACATGCAATGCCTAAAAAGCATTAAACTCAAGAATTTAGCTAAAACCCCACAAATAGGAAAAATGAACATCACGCATGTCACGGGGTTCTAATCAACGAACTAGCTACGGGAATTGATCCTAGCAAGTTCAGGAGTCCATATATCCCCCTACTTTTTGCGAGCCGAAACCGACGAAATGGCCGCATGCAAGGAGGAAGAGCCACGAGGCCTTCACGCTCCACCTCGCTCTCACGATCACCGAATCATGCCGAAATAGGTACCCACGCGTTCCTCTCGACGCTAGGAATCCAACGGTGCCAACCACGCCTCAAACCGACGTCGACTCGCCCGAATCCCAAGAGAAAGGGGGAGAGGCGATCGGCTAGAGAGAGAGAGCGTGAGGGAGAGTGAGATCGACGAGAGAGAGAGAGGGGGTGAGGGATTAAAAGAAATAAAAATAAAAATAAAATATATATAATATAATAATTATATATATTAAAATCTTATTAATTTCTAATAACCCTCAAACCTCCAAATAAATCCGAAAAAATACCAGATAAATTCCTAAAAATCCAGAAAAAAAAGCCAAAAATTCCAGAACAAATACAAGAACAAAATCCGATAAGGATCCATTAAGGCACGGGCCTTACAGTCCCTCCCTCCTAATAAAAATTTCGCCCTCGAAATTTACAACAACGGAAAAAGGAGGAAACTGAGAAAGGACATATACCTCACTGGAATAAAAAGGGAAAAAGCTGACGCATCTCATCTTCGCGTTCCCAAGTGGACTCATTACCAGAGTGACGTTGCCAAGCTACTCTTACCAGAGGAATAATTTTATTTCTCAACCGCTGCTCACGACGGTCTTCAATTCTAATAGGGAACTCTGGCGCAGACAAATCAGCAGTCATCTCAGGCCAAACTGAATCATCGAGAACATGAGAAGCATCCGGCACATATTTCCTCAACTGAGATACGTGGAACACATCATGAATAGCTTGCATGGCCGCAGGTAGTTGCAGACGATAAGCCACCTGACCAATAGCATCAATGATCAGAAAAGGGCCAACGTACCGCGGACTAAGCTTTCCACGCTTCCCAAACCTGGAAACACCTTTCATCGGAGATATTTTAACAAACACCATATCTCCTAGCTCAAATTGTAGTGGACGTCTATGCTGATCTGCATAACTTTTATATCAACTCTGAGCCGTCAACAATCTCTGCCTGATCAGACGAACCACATCAGAACACTGCTACACCATTTCAGGTCCGGTCAACAATCTGTCCCCAACATCAAACCAGTTCAAGGGAGTACGACAAGGATGACCATATAGTGCTTCATAAGAAGCCATTCCAATACTGGAGTGGAAGCTGTTATTATAGGCAAATTCAACAAGTGGCAAATGCTGACACCACGAACCTTGCCATTCAAGGCAACACAATCTCAGCATGTCTTCCAGAGTCTGAATAGTCCTCTCTGACTGTCCATCTGACTGTGGGTGATACGCTGAACTGAAAGCTAACTCAGTGCCCAAAGCTTTCTGGAAACTGCGCCAAAAGTCGGAGGTAAAACGTGGGTCACGATCTGACATAAGTGAAACAGGAACTCCATGCAGTGGCACGATCTTCTGCACATATAGCTCGGCCAACCTCTGCACATTCCAGGCAACCTTATTTGGCAATAATCTGGTAGTTTTAGTCAATCTGTCGACAAGCAACCATATACCATCAAAACCATGAGAAGTTCGAGGTAAACCCACCATAAAATCTGTGGTAACATGGTCCCATTTCCACATAGGAATCTCTAATGGCTGAAGTAAACCACCTGACTTTTGATGTTCGGCTTTAACTTGCTGACAAGTCAAGCACTTAGAAACAAATATAGCCACGTCTTTCTTCATACCTGGCCACCAGAACTGCTTCTTCAAATTCTGATACATCTTGGTGACACCTAGATGAATAGCAAAACGGGAACCATGGGCTTCACTCAGAATCTCATGCCTCAAATCATCATCAGGAGGAACATACCATCTGCCCTGGATACTGACAACCAGTTCGTCATCAAATTCCACATTATATCTTGATATGACTCGGGCCAAATCAGAATCCGCTTGCTGAGCTTTTTTAATCTACTGATATAGAGTTGAACCCAAAATCAAACTAGCACACACTGCCATCTTCGGATCAACAGGAAACTCTGCACTGAATGCCTCACTCGGAAGCCATTTCCACAATTTCCATTCATGAAGCAACAAATGACTGACCTGCACTTTCCTGCTCAGAGCATCAGCCACAACATTCATTTTGCTCGGCTGATAGGAGAGTGTAAAGTCAAAATCTTTCATGAATTCCATCCATCGGCGCTGCCTGAGATTTAGATCTTTCTGGGAGAATATATACTGTAAACTCTGGTGATCAGTAAAAATCTGAAATTTCTCACCATACAGATAATGTCTCCAGATCTTTAAGGTAAAAATAACTGCAGCTAGCTCCAGATCATGAGTGGGATAATTCTCTTCATGTCGTTTCAATTGCCGAGATGCATATGCGATAACTTTACCATGTTGCATCAGCACTGCACCCAGACCTACTCGAGAAGCATCAGTACAAATCAGAAAACCACCCGAGTCGGAAGGAAAAGTCAACACAGGAGAAGAAGTCAATAGCCTTTTCAATTCAACAAAGCTAGCCTCACACTGATCCGACCAGACAAAAGGTACATCTTTACGAGTCAGTCTAGTCATCGGGGCTACAATCTTCGCAAAATCTTGGATGAATCTGCGGTAGTACCCAGCCAAACCTAGGAAGCTCCGTATTTCTGTCACAGTTCTAGGCCTTTGCCAGCTCAAAACAGCATCAATCTTTGCAGGGTCCACTGCTACTCCGTCACCAGAAATCACGTGACCAAGAAAATGAACTTCCCGAAGCCAGAATTCACATTTACTAAACTTCGCATAAAGCTCGTGATCCCTTAGAGTCTGCAGAACGATCCTCAAATGCTGCACATGATCTTCATCAGAGGCGGAATAGATCAAAATATCATCAACAAAGATCACCACAAACTGATCAAGAAATGGACGAAAGATATGCTGCATTAGATCCATAAAAGTTGCTGGGGCATTAGTCAAACCAAACGGCATCACCAGAAATTCAAAGTGACCATATGCTGAAAGCTGTTTTCTCCACATCAGATTCTCGGATTCACAACTGGAAGTAGCCAGACCGGAGATCAATCCGTGAAAAGATAGTAGCAGACTGTAACTGGTCAAACAAATCATCAACCCTGGGAAGCGGATACTTATTTATGATAGTCACCTGATTCAATTGCCTGTAATCAATACAAAGCCTCAGGCTTCCATCTTTCTTTTTCACAAATAGCACCGGGGCACTCCACGGAGAAAAACTGGGGCGAATATAACCTTTTTCTAGTAATTCAAGTAGCTGTGCTCGTAGTACTTACAATTCAGCTGGAGCCATTCGGTACGGTGCCTTTGCTAAAGGAGTTGTACCTGGAATCAGTTCAATCACCATCTCTATCTCTCGCTCTGGGGGCAAGCCTGGCAACTCGTCAGGAAACACATCGGGGAACTCACAAACAACAGGAATATCACTGACTTCCTGTCGTAGTTTTTCAACAGCAACCACAGAAGCAAGAAACCCCTGGCAACCTGCACTAAGCAACCTATAGGCTCGAATAGCAGAAATAATCATACGAGAAGATCGGGATCGAATACCTTGGAAATAAAAAGCTGATTTCCCCTGTGGCTGAAAATAGACTTTCTTCGATCTGCAGTCAACCACAGCTCCATAATGCTCCAACCAATCCATTCCCAGAATAACATCATAATCTGCCAGCTGCAGTGCAAATAATCTCGCCGGTAACTGGTGATTATCGATCATAACAGGAGACTCTTCCAAACACAGAGGTGTAATCATGAAATCTCCCGAAGGCATCTCAACATACATCTCACAAGTTATCTCTGAAGTCGGTTCCTCAATACATGCCAAGAAAGCCTCAGAAATAAAAGAGAGAGAAGCACCAGAATCAAATAAGACGCGAGCTGAAAGACCATAAAGCATAATCGTACCTTCCACAAGATGGGCTGCAACAGCATCAGCTCTAGTCACATGAGAAACCTTGCCTTTCTGCTTCTTAGATCCAGCTGTGGATTGTTGAGAAGACGCTGACGCTTGAGAAAAGAACTGTTGAGCTTGCGGTGCAGGAGGAGGTCTGAATTGCGGCTGCTGAGGTTGAGAAAACTGAGGAACTTGCAATTGTTTCGGCCTTAGCGGGCAATCCCGAACCACATGACCCGGCTGGTCACACCGAAAGCAAACAACGGGAAGAGAACACGGCTGGCCCTTGTGATGACCACCGCATCTCCGACACGTCCATGGCTGACTGACAGCAGAACTCTGACGAGTCTGAGTAGAAGGTGATGTCGGCTGCTGAACTACATCTATACCGGACGGCTGCTGGAAAAAATTCTTCTTCTTCTTGAACCTCTTAAACTTGGTCTTGGAAGGAGAGGAAGCACGGCTAACCTCTGACTAGAGTGAGGGAACACCTGGCATTGGTGGTCGGTACGCCAACTGAGACTGTACTGCGGGCTGAACTGACCCTACCTGAGGATATCCACCCGGTCTCATCATCTCCAGCTCAAGTGCCACAGCTATCTGGCACGCACTATCAAGGTCTGCAACACGACTTGCAATGAGAGGCATCTTTAACTCTGGCCTCAAACCTCGCAAGAATTGCTGTGTCTTCAAAGCTTCACTAGCCAGCACATGGGGTGCATACTGACCCAATTCCATAAACTTATTCCGATACTGAAGCACCGTCATACTGCCTTGAGTCAGCTCCATGAATTGATACATCTTTGCCATTTGTAAATAGGCAGGAGTGTAGGCACGCTCGAAAGCAGCTGCGAACTCTGCCCATGTGATCTGCCGAAGAGGTATGGAATGAAAAGCAATCTGCCACTCGGCTTTCCACCACGTAATGGCCATACCCTGGAGTTGAAAGGCGACAAGCATAACCTTCTCATCTTCAGCACATTCCATCGAAACAAATACACGCTCGATCGCATCCAGCCATTGCCTCGCAACCTCTGGATCAGCTTGACCATCGAAAGGAGGCGGATTGAACATCAGGAATTCCTTCAAAGCCTCCTTGCCTTGACTGCCAGGCACTTCAACCTGAGGAGCAACAATCGACGCTGGAGGAGGAACAACTGGGACAGCATGAATAGCAGGAACTGCAGGAGGAGGTGCAGAACCGCTATCTTCCTTGGGCGCATCTCGAGGAGCACGAGGAAATAGAGGAGGTCTTCCTCGACGAGGCGGCATCATTACTCTACCGAGATCATAAAATAAAAACAAAATCCATCAATCATACAGAAAACACCCTAAGCCAGCGATAGACGACACATGACTAGCTCTGGACAAACACAAATTTCAATTCCTTATACAATTCCTCAAACATCCGCTCCGATACCAACTGTAACGACTCAGAGTTCAGGATACCGATATACCGATAACATCGATACACCGATACCAAGAACTCGGGAAGCCACCCAAGAGGTTAATGAGGCCCCTGAAGGGTTAGTAGGGTTTTGTCGAGGGAATGTATAACGAACTGGAATTTGGAACGTGTAGATTACAATTACGTAATAAAATTAACACAAGTGCGGAAGCAATTCAAAATAACCAGAGTGATATATATATACTAGTCCAGATAAACAAGGATACTAGTCCACAAGGGTACAACTACACGGGGCATACCCTGGCAAAAGTACAACAAAAGCCTCAAAAGGCGGCTCGACTAAAGCTGGTAGCTAGACGCGGTCTCCGAAACAGCTCACAAAGCACCGAGAGACGACGGGCGCGGCTCACCTGAAAGGAGAAGGGTGAGTCACAGCCAGACTCAGTAGGGGTCACGCGGATCCCTACCTCGCACTAAACAAGCATTCATGCATAAATAAAGGCAATTAGAGCATGCATTTAGTTAAAATGACAGGCGATGGCATGAATAAACTACTCAAGCAAAGCTGTAAACTCTAACTACGCAGGTAGAACAGCTAACACATGCCAAAGCTAAATAAATACAAGCGACTAAAACTAAATCTACCAAAATAGAATAAGCCTTAACTAATCCAAACAATAAGGAAGGACAACCACTGGAGCAGAAACCAGAAGCGTCCACTGACGACTTACACTGCGTCTCAAGCACTCGCAGTCGGTAAACGACAAGCTGAGCGCGTAAACAGTACCAAACCAAGTGACCAGTCGGAGTGGCACCCGTCGGTGTCAGTCCACAGTCTCCGACCACGTGTGCACACATTGACTCTAGCCTGAGCCAGGCCCTCTAGCTAGTTTTCTCCCTTGGTAGGACGCTACCATTGACTGGGAGCCCACGGAACTAGCTTACAAACCGTGTATGGGAAACACCCCTCCGCTATCCCCAAGCGGGTCGGTACTCAACAGACCTAGGGTAACAACAGTGGCTCCATTGCATGGAGAGAAGAGCTACTCTATTGGTATGAGAAACATGCCATCGTACGACAAAACAATATAAATATGGCATAAATATATAGACTGGAATGCATAACGAGAAGGCTGGCAACTATTTCAACCCAACAGGCATGTGGCAGTCTGCTGCCCATGCGTTACAAGTAAGTAACGGTCGGGGTCTGGCGCGTCATATCATGAATAACGCGCCCAGCCCTACCCGCTACATCCACCGGAGTTCCAGCTCAAAAAGCCCAATAGGGAAAGTAACGGTAGGGGCTCAGCGCGTTATATCATTATAACGCGTTGGATCCCAGCCGTTACATCCACCCGAGGCCAAGAACCAACGTACAGCGCTCGGAATCGGTCACAGGCGAAACGACACGCTCGCTCAGGCGCGTCAGACGGAAGCGACGGCCGGCCGACAGGCCGCCGGGCGCACCGCCTCACCTGGTCAGGTGGGTGAGCAAATGGGGGCTTTAGGGTGCCTCCAGGTAAGTTGGTTAGGAGATTTCAACCACATATTCTTGTTTATATTGTCTGTATGAACATGAATCTTCTATAAGATGACATGTATTATTGTAGGTAAATATTATCTTGTTGACCTTGGGTATGCTAACACCGGTAGCTTCCTTGCACCGTACCGAGGAGAGCGTTATCATATTTCACAATATCGAGGCCGGGGTAATGGAGGCTATCGAAACTTGAGAGACAAATTCAACCATCACCACGCTCAAATGAGGAATGTCGTGGAGCGAGCTTTTGGGATAGTAAAGATGCGATTTGCAACACTAAAGGAGGGGAACATGTATCCATATCGCACTCAAATACTTATTATCGTTGCATGTTGCGTCATCCACGATTTCATCCATCGGGAGTATGGGGAGGACTACTACTTCTTAAATGGCCTAAATGATGTTAACGATGCAGGTGATGTCAATGTTGACCCCAACGTGCCCGTGGCATCCCGTGACATCAGCGAGGGAGAGTTGCTTAGAGACAATATTGCTACACAACTATGGCTTCAGAACTGAATAACTTGAATTATTTTAAATCTTTTTTTTAGGTTTGTTGTGGGTGTGACATGTTGTGTAATAGACTATATATTCGTAGACCTTCTGTTTTGTTCCTTTGTTCTTCATCTTTCTTTCTATCTGTGACACTTGATTTGACATTTGTGAATCTATTGAGACATGCATAGTATTGCCTTAATTTCAGACTTTAGTTGTCATTCACCTTCATTTCTTTGTGGTACTTGGTTGCAGGTGTTATCTTAGTACACCCCTACATAGGTCTCCATGTTTGTTACCCCCAATGCATGGCCAATTATCATATGTGTGCATGGATGGGTGTTATAGACGGCATAGTAATGCAACTCCACCACAGCCAGGTGCCTCATGATATTTGGGTCATTGCACTGGATGAGGTGGCACCGTGTGTTGACCTATTAGGAGGTGGGGCAATGATGAGTGGATTCCATGACTTTCTATGGTGGTTGGCTGTCCACATATGACAACTCCATCTTAAAAGATGATATCACGTCTTGTTTGAATCGCGTCTGAGCCCACACATAGCAAAAATACGTGTAATACACAAACCGATTAAAAGACAGGTGCACAAATCGATTAAAAGACAGGTGCGCTTTTACTTTGGTAAATCACTATGCAATTGCCTTATGTCGAGGGTGACGGAGATTTCAATTCCATTGAATCTGAAGCTTTATAAAGGTATGTCGTTATTTAATCTCTACATTTTTTTTTACATTGTTATGGTTATAATATTTAAAACTAAATGAGAGGAGGCATCAAGAAATGTATGTTTGAGGTTTCTTTCAATGTTCCTTTTTATGTATGATCTTCATCTTGGATGCCCAATGTTAGTATCATTTAGTTTATTTTAGTAAGTACTGATGACTTAAAATAACAAAAAAATTATTCTAGTGACTGACAAATAAATATTTTGTTTGCAGGCAGACAATGTATAATACTCTGGTGGGTGATAGTATATTGTTCTTGTGATTGACAAATAACCATTTTGCAGGTAACCCAGAGTTCACAATGGCCAAGTTTGATTCCTAAGTTTCAACTGATTTCAAGCCGACCAAAATGATCATAGAAGACGCAATGGAGAAGTTTTTCCTTGTGTTATTTCAGTCACATCAGTGCAAAATTTGTTGAGAATAAAAAGCATGTGGTCTTCTTTTGGTTGGATGTTGATTACTGAAAACCTTGTATCAGGTTTTTAGAAATTCCATCTGTACTCTTTCAATACATGTATATTTCCTCTCTGGAGTCGACTATGAGATGCCATCTATGATGTGCATTGTCCGTAGACATTGTTATTAAATTGAATCCTATGACATTTTTCATATTTAATACTTGTCTAATATGATCATGTTTTTTATTTTGAATGAAGGTAGCAATAAGATTATATTAAGTGAAATAGATTGAAATCCGTCAACATCATCAATTTTTCCTCACTCAACAAGATAACATGTTCTACCATCGCTTTTATATACATACGTATGAAAAACATGTTCACTGATCTTTTTGAAACATGCTGCAGCGAAGGGAGGGTAATTTGTAACCCCAATTTGTTTATTTGACTGTACCGTGAGCCCAAGTATATGGCGTTATCAAGGAAAGGGTAAATCTGGTAAAAGTATCACCAATTTGTGTGTGTTAACTTAAAGCCAACCAAAGTGGAGGGAGTTTTTCAATGGTTAACCCGACAGATTTTTTACACTAAACTCACTTGTTACCAAATCAAAATGGGATAAAAGTGGGTTATCTTATCCCACTTAAAATAATCCAGGTTAAAGTTAATCCGCTGCCAAAGCGGAGCTTAGGGTTTTAGTATATTAAGGTTTAACGGTTTTGTGGGTTTTAAACATTCTTTATTATATTAAGGCCCACTTTCACGCAAAGCCCATTATGTTATCGAGAAATATTCTTTAAGTTAATTATTCTATGGCCCAAATAGAATTAAACACTTTCATAAGAAATTATTTGCTAAATTGTATTTAAGTTGAATTTAAATTATTTATTACGGTTAATCTCATTCATTTATTTTATCCATTAAATGTCACATCATTAATTTGAGAGTTTTATATTTATTCACCCTCTTATGTATTTTAAGGGACTACACATTAAACGATAACTAGTCATCTTTTGTTTTATGAGATTTATCCTAAATATGATCACCTGAATTTTATGTTTAATTTTGATCTTAAATATTCTTTAGTCCTTTATTAAATTTAAGTCACCATTAAATAGTTAAATCTTTTACTAAAACACTCTTAATTTAGAATTCAGTTGAGATAATTACTACTTCTATCTTATGAGTCTCTCTTGTAATTTTTAGTTATATATATATATATATATATATATATATCTAAGATTTATTTAAAAGATTCTATAATTCAATATATCTTTAAATGATTAATTAACTTATCAAGATTTAAATGTGAGGAAATCTATTCTTACAATATTTCTTCTCATTTCAAGAGTTTTTCTCGTTATTATCCTATAAATACTTTCAAGGGATTCCAAATATTAAATGTGTTTTGAAATTAATAAGATGATGGATAAACACATTATTGGTTGACTAATTAAATGCAAGAATTCATGTTAAAATACTACTCTTCATTTTATTTGTATATTAGTTTTAGAATCTTTTAAGAGAATAAATGTACCATTAAAATAATAGTATTTCAAACAGCATTAAGAGTTATTAATTAAGTGTCAAATTAAGTTTTCATAGGAGTGCAATTATTAGAGTAGAAGGTAATTTCTTAATTATTTAGTTCTCTTTTAACTTTACTCTTATTAATGAGATCTCCTTTCCAACTTTTAACCTTATCAAATACATTCATATTTTAATTAAAACTTAATTATTTTTTATGTAATATTTTCCCATCAATTGTTAGTTTATTATTATTATTATTTGTAACCTATTCATTTGCTTGAATTCTATTAGGTTGGGTTTCCTAGTAAATCTATTGATTCTTAATTTAATTGGCCTTAAATTATAACATTAATTTATTCTTCTTTCTTTTCCCTTCTATTTATTTAAATAAGACTTATCTAAATTCTTATATATTTTTGCTATATATCCATAACATTGATTCATGCTTACCTTCTCTTTACTCATTTTTATTTTTAAATGTGTTTTCTTTATTTCTATTTTAGTCTTACAATTAGCAAGGGTATTACAATTGGGAAAAGACTACCCTAACGGAAGGAATATGAACAGAATCGTACCTTTCGGAAGCCAAACAAGACCCACCTTGTGAAAGGTTGCCTCCACCTCGAGCGGTGCATAGAACAAAAGGCTAAGGAAAAAGTGATGCCGGTGGATCCCATCAGCACCGATGTGTGGCTCCCAGCTTGCCATTCCATGGTAAGCAACTACCACATTTCCAATTTCAAGCATCACAATGGCAAAGCAACATATCCACAAGCGATGATATCAGTAAATCATGAGTGCACTATCAGGCATACCCTCCCCAAAATCGCACATCCCCATGTGGATCGTATGCATCTTATCGAGGCAGGTAATCACACAATCCCTACACATTGCTCGGTTTACACTTCCCTACCACCACTGCGATGATTTCTCCAGCACGACCTGCCTTATTCCCGCGATCACACAATATCTCCACATAAGGCAATCACACTATCATTCAGACTCCCCACCTATATAAGGTTGGTTTCAACAACTTCCTCCTCCAGGTATGCACAAAATCAGTACTCAACCCTAGCTGGTAGCACAAGAGTACTGACCTTCTCTCTCTCTCTCTCTTTTTATGAGTAGTGCCCTTCTCTAGAATTCCGTTTTCCAGTGCTTGTTTAAGCATCGAAGAATTTTTCTAGGGAACATAACCCCGGATAAGAACTTCTCTACTTGTACAAGAGGCTCGGCTTCAACATTCGGCGGATTCATCTGGTGCTCGGGATCATTTCCGTGACGTTCGGCCCTGTGCCTCCCCCTCCCTCTCCTGGTCTTCCCCCCTCTGCGCAGCCCTCTGCCGCCGGTGATGCCGTCGGGGTCTCCTTCCCCGCATCGTCCATCACGTTCAGCCCTAGCTGTATGGATGCTACCATCCGGCCGCCTCTTGCTGCTACTAGCAGCGCGGGTCCTTCGCAGCCGAGCTCTGGGGTCCCTCCCCCCCAGCCTTCTCCTTCCCGCTGCTGCCTTCTGCCGGAGGTGCCATCGCCGCCGCTGCGGTCAATGCCTGGCACTCCCCACCTTCCTGCTCGACCACTGCTCACCCTCCGCCCCCCTGTGAGCATGGACGTCCCGCTCCTGCTCCCCCTGGGCTCCTGCCGCCCTCGGCTCCCTCGACGGCGGCATCCCTCCTCGGTGCGTCTCCGACGGCCACCGCCCTGTCCTCCTCTGCTTCGGTTGTCGTCCCTACCTCTCCAGACCCTGCCATCCTCCCCACGCCAGCTCCCCCTCCGCTGGCCTCGGTTGTGACAGGCGCTGGCGATGCTGCTTCTCCCCCTGGACCCTTGGACCCTGCGGTGGCGTCCCTTGGTCTAGGATCTGCTGCGGTCTCGACCGCTGTGGGTGCCCCATCGGTGGCAGCTCTCCCTTTGGCTGCTGCGGCTTTCGCTCCTGGCTCGGCCTCTCCTTTGGCTGCCGTGCTGCCCCGCCCTAGCGGGCCTTCGTCGTCTACTGCTGCCCTCTCCGTGTCAGGTGACGAGCGCCCCCCTCCCGCCCCTCTCTCCCGCCCTCCTGCTGGGTTCCATCCACCTCCGGTGTGCTCTGCTGAGGCAGCTGGTGGCCGATCGGGCCTCCCGTTGGCCGCTGGTCTTCTGCCGGTGCCCATCTCCGTCGCCCGTGGCCCTGCCGATGCCCATCTCCGTCGCCCGTGGCCGCTGCTCTCGAGCCAGTGATGCCCTCGGCCCCTGCTCCCACAGGTCCGTACCTTCACCATGGCCCAATCCCCTTCGGCTCGGTGGTCTGGTACATCCTGCTCGTGCCACTATCCATGGTCCCCCCTGCGCGAGTGGACCTACGTCGGTACCAAGCTCTCGTTTTGGCGTAGCTGCAGCGGTCGATGCACCCGCCCTTGGCTCCGCATCGTATCGCTCGACCAACGCCGCTCTTGGTGGTTCATCGACGGACCTGAGACTCCTTGGCCCCGCGCCACTATGTTCTTCCGCAGATGCTACAAGCCGAAAGGCCCCACCTCCTCCTCCTCTGTCCCGTCTGAAGGCCCTAGCGTGCCCTCTGCCTCGTCTGTCTCATGGGCCCTCCCGGCGATCCCACCACCTCTAGTGGTCGCTGCACCTCCTCCTCCTCCTCTGTTCTGCCTGAAGGCCCTAGCGTGCCCTCTACCTTGGCTATCTCATGGGCCCTACCGGCGATCCCACCACCTCAAGTAGTCGCTGCTACATCAACTACGTATGACGGAATGAGACTGTTGGGCCACGATCTGTGTTCCTCCTCGTCGTTCGCTGCGCAGATCCTATTCTGCTGATTTCGCACAAGACCATGATTGATAAGCCTTGTTGTAATCCTGGGTGATTGGTCTTTGTTCGATGTTGTTGCTTGCCGGTTCTCTTTTTGGGCTAGGCTGTTCATTGTTTAAGGCCCCTCCTGTGGCTGGTCTTTTTAGTTGTCCTTGGTTTCTTTGTTCTCTTGTGTGTTTAGAGCTGTATCTTTCTCATAACCCCTCTGCGTAGGGTGTTTATTTCTAGGCTCTGGTGTGTCGTTGTATCCTTTTATTTCTGCACTATTAATAAAAACGTCTAGCTGATCTTAGGATCTGCCTAGATATGGCTTTAGTGAAAAAAAATCATACAATCCCTACACATTGCTCGGTTTACACTTCCCTACCACCACTGCGATGATTTCTCCAGCACGACCTGCCTTATTCCCGCGATCACACAATATCTCCACATAAGGCAATCACACTATCGTTCAGACTCCCCACCTATATAAGGTTGGTTTTAACAACGTCCTCCTCCAGGTATGCACAAAATCAGTACTCAACCCTAACTAGTAGCACAAGAGTAGTGACCTTCTCTCTCTCTCTCTCTTTTTATGAGTAATGCCCTTCTCTAGAATTCCGTTTTCCGGTGCTTGTTTAAGCATCGAAGAATTTTTCTAGGGAACATAACCCCGGATGAGAACTTCTCTACTTGTACAAGAGGCTCGGCTTCAACATTCGGCGGATTCATCTGGTGCTCGGGATCATTTCCGTGATGTTCGGCTTCTACGTTCAACATTGTGGGTTGCTACCTATGCTTTATAATTGGGTCCCGTACTACAAATTCAAGTGTAGCACACACATCAAGAGTATTTTGGAGAAATTATATAAAATTATCGAGGGATAATTTCACACCTTCGTAACCCTGAATATTCTATTTTATTACCTTATATGTTGTTCATATATATATATATATATATATATATATATATATATATATATTATCATCTCTATCACTTATAAAAAGTCATATTTTATTATATGTATGTCTAATATGATGTATACCATTTGTTTAACATAATGAAGACAAAAACAGTCAAACTACTACCCTTGTTCAATCTTCTCACGTGGTTGAATAATGCCATTTGTCCGATTAATTAGGATCTTTCATATATATTCTCTTCTAAACTTACCGAAACTTTTAATTTTACATCTTCGATATAATATCCTATTAATTTTGAGAATGTTGGAAATTGAGAGACATGAAAATAAAATTATTGAATGTATGTGTGCATGCATGTACGTATGTATATAGATATGGAGATGACAATATGATCAATTAGCATAAGAATATAATAAAACACCCACTTGGTAAGATCTCATCCAATTAGGCGCACGCCACTTGGTGATCGAGATGTCATCCGATTATTTGGATATGGTGATGTTGGGATTTATGGATTCTCGTGACCTTCTTCGTTAAAATCGACATGATCTAGCTCATATTTAATTAAAAAGGTAATAATATATAATAATAAACAACAACAACAACAACGACAACATGCAATATATATACATCCGATCCCCCACGGATTCCAGGAAGATCTTGGACTCATAATTAATTATGGGCATGCCACTTGGTGACCGAGATCTCATCCAATTATGGACATGCATGGTGCATGCATGACCAGGGGGATTTACAGATTCTCACGATCTTCACCATTAAAATCAATGGGCACGTACAGTTTCTGGTCGGTTACATACAATTAATTGTTTAGAGTTACAACCCATAACCATAATTGTTTAGGGTTACAATCCATAGGGATTGACCATACGCATGCAATGCCATGCAAGAACACACAACCGAAACTGAGACTTAATGAAAGCCAATATGCACCTAAAACTTCACTAATCACTTCCCCTTTTTTGGCATCCTCGCAAAAGAGAGGTGAGACCTAAGAAATAAAAGAAACATGCATGACTGGATGAGAGAAGAGAGAATCATATAAAGTTCGGAGTCAAGGCCAAGATGGCGGAGGAGGAGAGGATCGATAGTGCCTCCAAAAATCTTGGAAGAAATGGTCTTGCTGAATGCACATATGGGAGATATCATGAGAGATAGTGGCTGCTTCATCCTAAACAACAAGAATGTGATCCTAGACAATAGAAAAACAGTCCTCAACTGCAGTAACCCGACTAACCAACCTATCAATCTCCCAAATATTTCACCATAACTGTACTCTGGAGGCCATGGGCTAGGGCCATCTCTTCCATCAGGTGGGGAAGCAGCATCAGCACCAAGTTTTCTAGGTGCAGAGGCCTCCTAATAAGGTTGATTCTGCTCAACTCTCTGAACTACATAACCAGCGAAGCATATCCCATGTAAACTTGAACAAAATGCTGGTTATAGACATTTGACCTGTAGGTTACATGAGTTTCAATTTCCAGATTAACACCAACGTACTCAAAAACTCGAGTAAGAATCGCTTCATAAAGAAGATTCTTGGAAGGATGAATTCATAGGTTGTTAATTAACTTGATTATCAAATTTGGAAAATTGATACAATTGCAGTCAAAGATATTCTGAAATAAGAAGCGGTGCACATCAGTTACTTCATCCATACTTCCCCCTTTAGGATAGATAATCATAGTCCTCATGTGACGTAGTAATTAATCACTGTAGAGGGGGAAAGGTGTTGGCATTTAATTAACTTTTGACCCGAAACACACTGAACATCTTCATCTTATGTCATAATATAATAGCATCTTTCATAGACGCGTGTGAGCTACTGAGAGCACCAACAGCTCTAATATCTAATGCGTGGCCTTGAAGAGTCCTTTCCGTCACTTCGATTTTTGCTACCTTTACTACTATACGGAAATTTCCTTGTCTTCCCAAAACATGTGACTATAAAATTCTTGAAGCGGGAAAGAGTAATATATCTAATGCCTGGAGCGGGCTCCAGAGATGTTGCCGGAGCTTGCTCCTCTATGTTGGAATATTTGGACATAATCCCTGGACAATAGTCCCGTATTGGTTAAATGGATTGTGATTCATGTGCTTATGACTCTGGACCTTTATAGCCAGAGAGGGCGTGGTAGAAGTAAAGGGGCACGAAGTCGACAAAGGAGAGGGCAAGAGAGTTGATGCCGTGATTGAGAGAGAATGTTTTGGAGTGTGAAAGAAGAGGGGTTTAAGAAGTAGCGCCAGGGAGAAAGAATAGGGGGTTTAAGGGTTTTGGGAAGGTTGAAAAATGGAAAGATCTAAAGAGGGAAAGGGAGGTCTCGAGTTGGAGAGGAAGGAGGAAGAGCAAGGAGGCGACGCTAGGGTTTGGGTGAAAAGGTGATAGGAAAGAGAAAAGAAATGGTCACCAGAAATGATCCACCACCTTGACCCCGCGGTCGACCACCTGCATACGGTTTCAAAAACTATGCTTCCTGGAAAAAGTGGTCTACCAAAGTAGTCGACCGAAATATCCAATAACATACTATTTCGGTCTATCTTTAGGAAAGGTCAAGTGGGATGGGGATTGAAGATCTTGTACACTCTATACACCTCCTCAAATTAAGATTATTGGTGACTAAACACCTCTCATGCATGTGAGACAGTTAAATATGAAATAAGAAATGCAATTACACATGCGTAAGATGAATGTGTAGGTCGACAATGCAGATGAGCATGCTCAAGACTCATGCATTTTACACATACATAATTCCCTACAAAGTGTAGATGATCTATCTACACTTAAAGTCTAAGTGAAAATAGTTACGAGTTGGTGATTACTATCAACAAGTTTGTGCATGCACGAAGTTTTCTTTTGTTTGTATGATCCTTTAGAAGGTGGTGTCGTGCTTCTATATGCTTGGTATGTAAGTGTTGATTGGATTTTTAGATAGATTTATTATACTAGTATGATTATACTAGTATGATCACACAAAATAGGCACACACGGCCCATCGACAAGATAATCAATTATTTGATATTTACTCCAAAGTATTCGTGCACCACCACTTCCAGTAACTACATATTCAACATTGGCCATTGACAGTGTCACAAAATTTTGTTTCTTAGAAGCTCAAGAGATCAAGCATCCTCCTGAGAATTTATATGTTCTGCCTGTTAGCTTGTGGAGCCCGAACTCGCCATCGTGCGCCCTTGCACGCGGATCGACCTGTGCGGTCAGGTCGCGGGGTTCGACCTGCCCGGTCAGGTCGCGGGGGTCAAGGGGGCAGCGCCCCTTGCGGGGGTTTCCGGGGGCTCTGCCCCCGGAACAAAATTTATGTTTATGGCAGGGGCATTGTTATCTTTTGTACCCTGCTGTGTTGGGCGTCCTAATCTCCTTGTATAAAAGGGCTGTGAACTCTCTTTGTATTGGATCGGTGTTTGTTTTATCATAGTGGAAACCCTGCTGCGGCCGTGGATGTAGGAAGGCACATCACCTCCGAACCACGAAAATCTTGATGTTCTTGTGGTTTGATATTTTCTTCCCCCTTTCTTCTTCCTCCTCTGTCGTTTGTCCATCTCTACAGGTACTCCGATTCTCAACAACTGGTATCAGAGCCTTGTTCTGGTTCGGGGGAGTAGTGGGAGTGATGACTGTGGAAGAGGGAAATGTTAGGATCGAGAGGTTCGATGGCAAAGATTTTGGTTTCTGGAAGATGCAGATGGAGGACTACCTATATCAGAAGAAACTTCATCAACCTCATGTTGGTACGATGCCGGAAGGGATGAAGAAGGAAGATTGGGATCTGATAGACAGATAAGCTCTGGGGGTCATCCGGTTGACGTTGGCTAGAAACGCTGCGTTCAACAACGTGAACAAGAAGACCACAGCAGGGTTGATGAAGGCGCTATCAAATATGTACGAAAAATCATCCGCCTCTAACAAGGTATATTTGATGCGTCATTTATTTAATTTGAAGATGGTCGAAGGTGCTTCTGTTACAAATCATATCAATGAGTTCAATCTGATCACGAGTCAGTTGAGTTCGGTGGACATCAACTTTGAGGATGAGGTTAGGGCATTGATTATGCTCTCCTCTCTACCAGAAAGTTGGCGTGCGACTATGACCGCTGTGAGTAGTTCTTCAGGCTCAAATAAGTTGAAGCTGGATGAGGTTCGAGACTTGATTCTAAGTGAAGACATTCGCATGAAAGAATCAGGTGAATCATCAAGTTTTGCCTTGAATGTCGAAGGTAGGGGACGAGCAAATCAACGTGGTTAAGATCGAGATAGGTCTAAGTCAAAAGGAAGAAGTCAGTCGAGATTTCGTGGTGATGGTTGTTGGAATTGTGGTAAGAAAGGGCACTTGAAAAGAGATTGCAGAGCACCGAAGAAGAAGTACCAAAATCAAAACCAAAATCAAAACTAAAAGGAAGAGTCTGTGAATGTAACAACAGAAGAAATAGAGGATGCCTTAGTCCTGAGTGTTGATAGCCCTATAGAATCGTGGATCTTTGATTCTGGAGCATCTTTTCACTCTACCTCACAAAAGGATTGATTTAAAAATTATGTTGCTGGTAATTTTGGTAGGGTCTATCTTGTTGATGATGAACCCTTGGATATTGTGGGGAAGGGAGATGTGAAAATCATGATAGCAAATGGGACTGTATGGAAGTTGCATAATGTCAGACAATTACCTGGGCTGAAGAGAAACCTGATTTCTGTGGGGCAGCTTGATAGTGAAGGTTATATCACTACCTTTGTAGGTGGCTCCTGGAAGATCACCAAAGGTGCTATGATCATAGCACGAGACAGTAAGATGGGTACCCTGTACATGACAACAAATACAAGAGACACAGTTGCAGTGGCTGATTCTCATGGTGATTCAGAAACTTGGCATTGCAGACTTGGGCATATGAGTGAAAAGGGAATGAAGGTACTACAGGCGAAGGGAAAGTTGTCTGGTTTGAAGACTGTAGATGTCAGGTTCTGTGAAGATTGTGTATTTGGGAAGCAGAAAAGGGTTAGCTTCTCCAAAGTAAGCAGGACATCCAAGTTTGAAAAGCTGGAGCTTGTGCACACAGATGTGTGGGGGCCTTCATCGGTATCATCTCTTGGAGGCTCACAATATTATGTCACCTTCATCAACGACTCCACCAGGAAGGTGTGAATTTATTTTCTGAAAAATAAATCTGACGTGTTTGCTACTTTTAAAAGGTGGAAGTCTCTGGTTGAAAATGAAACTGATTTGAAAATCAAGTGTTTGAGGTCAGATAATGGTGGAGAGTATGACAGCAAGGAGTTCAAAGACTTTTGCACACTGAATGGAATTTGAATGCAGAAGACCATTCCAGGAACACCTCAGCAAAATGGTGTTGCAGAACGGATGAATAGAACACTGAATGAGCGTGCCAGAAGCATGAGAATTCATACTGGTTTGCCCAAGACATTTTGGGCAGATGCAGTGAGTACAACATCATATCTGATTAATAGAGGACCGTGTGTTCCCTTCGATGGCAAGCTACCGGAGGAGGTATGGACAAGAAAGGAGGTAACTCTTTCACATCTAAAAGTCTTTGGTTGTAGTTCCTATGTGCTTATTAATTCTGAAAACAGAGACGAGTTAGACTCTAAGTCTAAGAAATATCTTTTCATTGGATATGGTTCTGATAATTTTGGATATCGTTTCTAGGATGATCCGAATAGAAAAATCATACGAGAAAGGAATGTGATATTCAATGAAAAGGTCTTGTACAAAGACAGATCTATTGTAGAATCTGATGGTGCAAGGAAGCAAACCAAATATCAGGTGGAGCTGGAGGAAATCTTAGAGGAAGATGTTCCAAAGAGAACTCAAGCTAGTCCTGAGAATGTCATGACACAACCAGAACCCCATACACCGGCACCACTACCAAGAAGATCTAATAGAGTACCCAAACCCACTGAAAGGTATTCTCCTTCTTTGCATTACTTGTTATTGACTGATAATGGTGAGCCAGAATGTTTCAGTGAAGCAATGCAAATGAAGGATTCTGTCAAGTGGGAGCATGCTATGAAAGAGAAGATGAACTCTTTGCAGGAGAATGAGACTTGGGTACTGACTCCCTTACCAGAGGGTAAAAAAGTACTCCTGATGCGGGACGGACTCGGGGACCGACTCTAAGTGATGCAGACCTCGGACTCTAAATGTAGACGCGACCAACAACATATGAATAGGAGATACACTTCGGCCCGACACTAAGAGTTCCTATGGGCTATACGTCGCTAACCGAAACGTAAGCTCACTCGTCGTCCCAAGCGAGGGGAAACGCGGATCCACGCGGTTGAGAAACCAGCAGAGTCAAGGGTGGTCGACTCACTTCTGTGCTCGGATCGAGTCACGGGACGGGTCACTCTCTCGCTCACAGCGGTGACATGAACTCACGGGCTAGAATCCTAACGCACTCACAGCAGCATATGACCATATACTAAATTAGCAAATGAACGCCAAGAAGTAAGACCGTTACCTCCACACTCCCGGCGTGGGGAAGACAACCCCAGCCAAATCCGTACTCCCGGTTAACAAATTTTTACAGCGGTACAAAGTTTTGACCCACTCCACGCAGGGAGGTAACAGGTCACATGTGGGGCCCGGGAGTAGCGGGAATTGGGTTGACGGGCAGCATCTTGATGTTGCTCCAACGGTGCCGAAACCCGCGTTTTAGTGCTGTCCGGACGGCACGATCTATGGGTCCGTGGGGCCCACGTACTACTCAGTCTTCCGGACCTGACGGGGTCAGTCCTGCTGTAATGGTGACACCTGGTGGCGCACTCCCCTGGACGCGGTCGGGCTGGAACACCTGTCGAAGGCCGATCGGCTCCGATCTCCAAGTCTTGGAGTTGCTGTCCACGGATCTGCTGCTTCTGTTTTGCCGCGCACGATCCGGCGAGATCTGTCACTGCGATCACTCCCGACGTCGGATCGACGTACAAGAGGTACCGTTGGAAAGCTCTCTCGAAATCCTTCGATCCTCTGTGACTCCAAAAAATTCGTGGGGACTGTACTTTTGTTGGTAGATTTATGAACCGGACTGATCTCTGTTTCAGATCTGGCCGAGCAGAAAGGAAGTTTCCTGAGAGTTGGCGTTGACTTTGAAGTAGACTTCCGATTCAGATGTGGAGCTCTTCATGAAAGTTGTAGAGGAGAGAGAGAGGAAGACAGAAATAATTTTTATGACCGATTTGGTGGAAGTTTGGATGGGGAAAGGTATTTTAGACTGCTGGGTAGTCGGATTTGGATAGAGGCAGATAGAATTGAGTTTGGATCTGGAGTGAATTTTTAGAAACATGAACGTGAACCTAAATTCACAATAAAATTTTTGGATGTGGTATTAGGTGGAAAAAACCTCCAATAAAAATATTAAGTCATTTGGATCACTAAAAGGTGGGTTCATGAATGACCTATTAGGGTTCTGGATATCTGGGCAGAGTGCTGGTAGATCTGAAAGAAGGTGGAGAACGAAAGTGAAAAAATGAAAAATAGAAACTAGAAGCTCCACCAATTTTTCAAGGACGTGGTGATGATATATGGAACTCACCCTGAAAGTTTGGGCTCCAAAAGATCTCGTGGCTGGGAGCAGAAATTCGTGGAAGAAGGGGCTATCCTGGATGGACAGAACTCCGACGACGGTGGCGGTGGTGCGACGGCAGTGGTGGCGGCAATGACGAACTCACGAACTGATAGAAGAGGCTTCACACCTCTGATTCATAGGCTTCCCAGCTGTAGTAGGGGGGGAGAGGAGAGAGATAGGGGGTGGCCCTTGCTTACTCCAACAATAATCATATTTTTCTCTTCATTAATTCCAATCAAATGAAAATACATGCTATTTATGTGAAACAACAAAAGACACTAACTAACCCTAGATCTAGGGTTGGGGAGGGATAAAAGAGGGAGTTCAAATTTATTTCTCTCATGTGATTTGGAATCAAATAAAATAAAAATTCAAATCCTAATTTAATATGATATATGGGGGGCGCCCCCTTGACCTTCTTGCCTCCTTCTTGGACTTTGAATACACATTGTCCCCCCTTGGTCCAACCCTTCTAGAAGCCCACATTGGAAGGTTGACTGACCCCACATGGGCCCTAGAGATGAGGTGGATCAATGGGAGAGGGGTTAGGGGGCCCGCGGGACCCAAGTGGTCCCAAATTACAAATAAACCCATATGACAATCTGAATAAAATAAATAAATAAACACACATTACACACAAATGAAATCCCAGTAAATATTATAAATATCGAGACTCAAGGGGGAGTCTCCAGGCTGTCTCCGAGCCAGATGGAAGCCGATGTAGCCCGAGTGGTGCTCCGCGTACGGTACAGACGGCTCGCCAGTTCGTGCTTCTCGCTCGCTCTGGTGTCCGCACCAATTCTCCCCGGGTGGGAGAAACTCGACCATGTTGAGTAAGGGTCAGCATCGCTCTGGTAGCGCTCCAGTAGGTCCGGATCTATCTGCTACAACTCTCCACGGGTGATCCAAGTATCCTCGGTGGCGGGTCACCCTCTCCAACGCACTAGGTAGCGCGGGTAGGATCCACTCCTGGTAACTATCACCTGCTCATCCAGTATATGATCAATATGCTCTCGCTGCTGTGGAAATGTGGCTGGTGGTGGATACTCAGGTGTGGGATCACTCTCAATGGGAGGAGATGGCTCGAAAGGCTCACTAGGGATCACTGTTGGGTCCCTATATGCAACTAGATCTGACACATTGAAAGGTGAGCTTATACCATATTCCTCGGGCAGGTCCACAGCATACGCATTGGATCCAACACGTTTCAACACTCTAAATGGACCGGCTCCGCGAGCTTGCAATTTCTTCACGGTTCCAGAGGGAAACCGTTCAGGTCTTACCTTGATCATGACATATTCACCCTCTTGGAACTCACGGTGGAGTCGATGGGCATCGGCTAACTCCTTATACCGTGTATTGCTGGCCTCAATGTGACGACATATGTCACCATGCAAACTCCTAACATGCCTAGAGAAAGACTCGGCAGACTCAGACGCTCGTGCATGAATGGGCATGGGAACAAGATCCACTGGCTTCTTAGGCCTACGACCTGTGACAATCTCGAATGGACTCATACCGGTAGACTTGTTAACCGAATCATTATATGCAAATTCTACCAGTGGTAATATGAGATCCCAATCCCCTACACGGTCCCTGACAAGACACCTCAAAAGGTCACCCAGATTTCTATTGACCACCTCGGTCTGACCATCTGTCTAGGGATGATATGCAGTGAAAAACTTGAGGTGAGTACCCAACATATGCCATAGTGTCTTCCAGAAATAACTGGTGAATCTAACATCACGGTCAGACACTATGGTACGAGACAACCCGAACTTACACACCACATGAGTGAGGAATAGGCGGGCTACCCTCGAAGCATCCGAAGTCTTCGAGCAGGGAATGAAAAGGGCCATCTTCGAGAACCGGTCAACTACCACATAGACCGAGTCATGCTTCCTAGAGGAACGTGACAATCCTAAGATAAAATCCATGCTAACATCATGCCATGGGGCATCAGGCATGGGAAGAGGCGTATAAAGGCCCGAACTTTGCTTCTTCATTTTGGCCGTAGCACATGTACGGCACTGAGCCACTATATGAGCAACATCACGCTTCAAGCTCGGCCAATAAAATCTATGCTCAACAGCCTCGAGAGTCTTGTTTCGACCAAAGTGGCCGGCTAGACTTCCCGCATGTAGTTCCCAGACTAATAAGCCTCGAACCGAAGTTCGGGGAACACAAAGTCTGCCTCCTCGAAAGAGGTAACCCTCCTGAAGCACATAATCATCAAGGTCTCTCGAGGGTCCGGCCTGGAGAGTGGTACAAATCTGACCGAAGTCAGGATAGTCACCATAGGTCTCTCTCATCTTCTCTAACCCTATGACCTCGGCACTCATGGTGGTCAGCAGACAAGCACGCCGACTCAAGGCATCAGCTACCATGTTCTCCATTCCAGCCTTATGTTTAAGCACAAATGTGTACTGCTGGAGATACTCAACCCATCGGCTGTGACACGCATTAAGCTTCATTTGGGAATGGAGGTACCTCAAAGCCTCATGATCGGAGTACAAGACAAACTCTTGATGTAATAGATAATGCCTCTAATGCCTAAGAGCTTGAATAACTACGTAGAATTCCTTATCATAAGTGGAGTATCGTAGTTTCGCGTCATTCAGCTTCTCACTAAAATATGCGACTGGGTGGGCCTCCTGACTCAACACCCCTCCTATCCCAACACCCGACGCATCACAAGAGACCTCAAACACCTTCGAGAAATCTGGCAATCGAAGGATCGGTGTCTGGGTCATGCTCTCCTTGATGTCCTTGAAGGCAGCAGCTGCGGCCTTCATCCATACAAACTTGCCCTTCCGAATACAGTCCGTGATCGGGGCAGTGATGGAGCTAAATCCGTAAATGAAACAACGATAGAACATCGTGAGGCCATGGAAGCTACGCACATCATGGACCGTACGGGGTTCCGGCCACTCAACAATGGCCCGGACCTTCTCTGGATCGGCGGAGACCCAAGTACTAGACACAATAAAACCCAAGAAGGTAAGCTGAGGTGTCATGAATGCACACTTCTGTGGGTTCGCAAACAACTACTCTCGCCTCAAACGAAGACAGACTTGCCGTAGATGATCCAAGTGGTCCCCTTTAGTGCGACTATATATAAGGATATCATCAAAATACACAACCATAAAGACTTCAATGAATGGTCGAAGGACCTGAGTCATGGGTCGCATGAAGGTGCTAGGGGCATTGGTCAACTCAAAGGGCATAACCAACCACTCATATAGACCATCCTTGGTCTTAAATGCTGTCTTCCACTCATCACCTGGCCTAATCCTCACCTGGTGGTAGCCACTCTTAAGATCGATCTTCGAGAAGATAGTGACACCGGCCATCATGTCTAGCATATCATCTATGCGGGAAATAGGGAACTTGTACTTCACGGTGATTTTATTGATGGCACGACTATCAATGCACATTCTCCATGTGCCATCCTTCTTTGGGGCGAGTAATGCGGGAACAGCACACGGACTCATGCTGTCTCGAACAGACCCTCTCTGCATCAACTCATCGACCTGCCGTTTTAGCTCAGCATGTTCCGTGGGACTCATGCGATAATGAGGAAGGTTGGGCAATGAGGAGCCCGGAATCAGGTCGATAGCATGCTGAATATCCCGCATGGGTGGGAGTCCCTTGGGAAGCTCCTCGGGAAAGATATCAGTGAACTCCTGCAGAATAGGAATGACATCGGGTGGGTGTTCACCCTCGAACTGTGGCTCCACTTCTCGGACCATAATAGCAAACACTGGGCATCCCCTACTAGCCTCCCGCTCCATTTCTCGGGAGCTAATCATCATCAACCTCCTACTCGAGGGCTCGCCTGTGCCAGAGGTAACGGTCATAGCCCGGGCTGGGGATGGGGTACTGGGCCCGGGGACGGAAGGCTCCGGAGTACTAGGACCAGTAGGACCCCTAACTGATGACTTCTCAGGCTGAGAGGGGCTGAGGATAATCCGCTGGCCATCATGGTGTCCCCGGCCTGTGTGTCCCCAATGACAAGAGATTGACGCGTGGGACACTGGTTGGTAAAATGGCCAAACCCATTGCAGCAAAAACACTGCTACCGTGATCCATTAGGCTCCCTGATTAAAGGTCCTTTCCCCTTATTCTCCCGATGGATAGGAGGTGTAGGCAACAAAGGACGAGCAACGGGTGCGGGTGCCGGTGGACGGACCGTGGGTGCCGTGGGTTGGGGATGAGGAGGGATATCCCTCGGAGGTGGAGGGCGAGGCCTAGGAGCGAATGGCTCGGGACGAGTGGGCTCCTGAGGTCGAGCCATGGGGGCCCTCGGATAAGTGCCTGAAGAGCCACGGGGCTCGACACTACGAATGGGAAAGGGACCCAACCGATGGGTAGGTTCAAACTCGGCCTCGAATTGCTCCAATTCGAGAGCAACCTGATACGCCTATTCCAAAGTGGTCACATTATTGCAGAAAAGTTCATATTGGTAGTTCGGTCGCAGACCTCTTTGAAAGCCCGATATGGTCAAACCCATTGCAGCGAAAACACTGCTACCGTGATCCACTAGGCTCCCTGATCAAAGGTCCTTTCCCCTTATCCTCCCGACGGATAGGAGGTGTAGGCAACAAAGGACGAGCAACGGGTGCGGGTGCTGGTGGATGGACCGTGGGTGCCGTGGGTTGGGGATGAGGAGGGATATCCCTCGGAGGTGGAGGGCGAGGCCTAGGAGCGAATGGCTCGGGACGAGTGGGCTCCTGAGGTTGAGCCATGGGGGCCCTCGGATAAGTGCCTGAAGAGCCACGGGGCTCGACACTATGAATGGGAAAGGGACCCAACCGATGGGTAGGTTCAAACTCGGCCTCGAATTGCTCCAATTCGAGAGCAACCTGATACACCTATTCCAAAGTGGTCACATTATGGCAGAAAAGTTCATATTGGTAGTTCGGTCGCAGACCTCTTTGAAAGCCCGATATGGTCATGGTGCTCTCTTCCGTAACTCCACACCGCAAATAATACTCATCAAACTCGGTGGTGTACTCAGTCACGGACCGGTTCCCTTGGGAGAGACTTTGCCATTTGTCTATGAGACGCTGGTAATACATGGCAGGAAGGTATTTCTGCCTCAACTTCATTTTTATGTCATCCCAAGTACCGATCGGGGGTTGATGTCGCTGCACTAATAGGCTCTCCACATTGATCCAATAAGTTTGGGCCTACCGATGTAACTTCATCTTAGCGTACTGAACTCTTCGGTGGTCCGTCATCTCAAACCACTCGAAGTACCGGTCCATGCCGGCCTCCCAATCTAAATAGACCTTCGGATCCAAAGATCCGTCAAATAGGGGAGGGTCCGCACGCACGCTCCTAAGAACACGGTCGTCGTCATCATCACGATTCTGTCGTTGGTTTCGACGATCACGACCGTAACCCCCTTGTTCATTATTAGATGCATAGTCATCCACCTCATACACCTGCTACCTCCTAACATCTACCCCATGAGCCCTTGGCATAGCAGGTTGCTGAGCCGGCTGTTATTGGCCATTCGTCGGCGCGGGTTGCGCCGCTACTGGGGACCTCTCAAGGTTGGCAATCCTCCCTACAAGACCCTGAATGGACTGGTCTGGCGCTTCGGCCCGATCCTCGAGGGCTTTCATTCTCCCTTCTAGATGCGTTCCTACGTCATCTAGACGCGTACTAAGGCCATTCATACGCGTATCGAGACGATCCATGAGGGCTCGGAACATCTCGGCCGTCGAGGGCTCATCGGAGCTACGGGCTCGGGAATCCGCCATAGGTGGTGGTGGCGAGTATTGGGTGCCTCGACAGGTGGGCATGCAACTGACACACGGATTAGGAGACACAGACTAATGCACCTAGACGTAGCGAATATTTGGTACCTGGCGGAGGGTCGACCCGAAGATCTCCTCGCGCAAGTGTGCGGCCTTCTTGATAGGCGAAGCCTAGCGTTCGGATAACACCTTTTAATATACCGGATTATCGGGATGAAATACAATTTTAAAACACTTTTTTTTTATTTTGAAAATAATGATGATCCTAGACTCGACTTAGACCGTGCAATACTTATGCCACGACTACCCTAGACTCAACTCGTCTGATACCAAGCTGATGCGGGACGGACACGGGGACCGACTCTAAGTGATGCGGACCTCAGACTCTAAATGTAGACGCTACCAGCAACATATGAATAGGAGATACACTTCGGCCTGACACTAAGAGTTCCTATGGGCTATACGTCGCTAATAGAAATGCAAGCTCACTCGTCGTCCCAAGCAATGGGAAACGCGGATCCGCGCGGTTGAGAAACCGGCAGAGTCAAGGGTGGTCGACTCACTTCCGTGCTCGGATCGAGCCACGGGACGGGTCACTCTCTCGCTCACAGCGGTGACATAAACTCACGGGCTAGAATCCTAACGCACTCACAGCGACATATGACCATATACTAAACTAGCAAATGAACGCCAAGAAGTAAGACCGTTACCTCCACGCTCCCGGCGTGGGGAAGACAACCCCGGCCAAATCCGTACTCCCGGTTAACAAAATTTTACAGCGGTACAAAGTTTTGACCCACTCCACGCAGGGAGGTAACAGGTCACATGTGGGGCCCGGGAGTAGCGGGAATTGGGTTGACGGGTAACATCTTGATGTCGCTCTGACGGTGCCAAAACCCGCATTTTAGTGCTGTCCGGACGGCGCGATCTGCGGGTCCGTGGGGCCCACGTACTGCTCAGTCCTCCGGACCTGACGGGGTTGGTCTCGCTGTGATGGTGACACCTAGTGGCGCACTCCCCTGGACGGCGGCCGGGCTAGAACACTGGTCGGAGGCCGATCCGCTCCGATCTCCAAGTCTTGGAGTTGCTGCCCACGGATCTGCTGCTTCTGTTTTAGCGCGCACGATCCGGCGAGATCTGTCGCTGCGATCACTCCCGACGTCGGATCGATGCACGAGAGGTACCGTTGGAAAGCTCTCTCGAAATCCTTCGACCCTCTGTGACTCCAAAAAATTCGTGGGGACTGTACTTTTGTTGGCAGATTTATGAACCGGACTGATCTCTGTTTCAGATCTGGCCGGGAAGAAAGGAAGTTTCCTGAGAGTTGGCGTTGACTGTGAAGTAGACTTCCGATTCAGATGTGGAGCTCTTCATAAAAGTTGTATAGGGGAGAGAGAGGAAGATGGCAATAATTTTTATGTCCGATTTGGTGGAAGTCTGGATGGATAAAGGTATTTTAGACGGCTGGGTGGTCGGATCTGGACAGAGGCAGACAGAATTGAGTTGGGATATGGAGTGAATTTTTAGAAAATATGAACGTGAATCAAAATTCACAATAAAATTTTTGGATGTGGTATTAGGTAGACAGAACCTCCAATAAAAATATCAAGTCATTTTGATCACTATAAGGTGGGTTCATGAATGACCTATTAGGGTTCTGGAAATCTGGGCAGAGTGCTCGCAGATCTGAAAGAAGGTGGAGAACGAAAATGAAAAATAGAAACTAGAAGCTCCACTAATTTTTCTAGGACGTGGTGATGATCTATGGAACTCACCCTGAAAGTTTGGGCTCCAAAAGATCTCGTGGCTGGGAGCAGAAATTCATGAAAGAATGGGCTATCTTGGATGGACAGAACTCCGGCGACGATGGCGGTGGTGCGACGGCGGCACGATGGCGGTGGTGGCGGCAACGACGAACTCACGAACTAGTAGAAGAGGCTTCACACCTCTGATTCACAGCCTTCCCAGCTACAGAAGGGGGGGGAGGAGAGAGATAGGGGGCGGCCCTTGCTTGCTCCAACAATAATCAGATTTTTCTCTTCATTAATTCCTATCAAATGAAAATACATGCTATTGATGTGAAATAACAAAAGACACTAACTATCCCTAGATCTAGGGTTGGGGAGGGGTAAAAGAGGGAGTTCAAATTTATTTCTCCCCTGTGATTTGGAATCAAATAAAATTTAAATTTAAAGCCTAATTTAATATGATATATGGGGGCGCCCCCTTGACCTTCTTGCCTCCTTCTTGGACTTTGAATACCCATTGTCCCCCCTTGGTCCAACCCTTCTAGAAGCCCACATTGGAAGGTTGACTGACCCCACATGGGCCCTAGAGATGAGGTGGATCAATGGGAGAGGGGTTAGGGGGCCCGCGGGACCCAGGTGGTCTCAAATTACAAATAAACCCATATGACAATCTGAATTACAATCCGAATAAAAAAACAAATAAACACACATTACACACAAATGAAATCCCAGTAAATACTATAAATATCGAGACTCAAGGGGGAGTCTCCAGGCTGTCTCCGAGCCAGATGGAAGCTGATATAGCCCTAGTGGTGCTCTACGTACGGTACCGACGGCTCGCCGATTCGTGCTTCTCGCTCGCTCTGGTGTCAGCACCAACTCCATAATAAATGGGTGTACAGGATAAAAGAAGAATGTGATGGTAACAATAGGTACAAGGCAAGGCTAGTTGTGAAAGGCTTCCAACAGAAGGCAGGTATTGATTACACTGAGATATTTTCTCTTGTTGTCAAACTAACCACAATCAAGATAGTGTTGAGTATTGTGGCAGCTGAAGACTTGCATCTAGAACAGCTGGATGTGAAGACTACTTTTCTTCATGGTGATCTAGATGAGGATATTTATATGCTACAACCGGAAGGTTTTCAGGTCTGTGAAAAAGAAAACCTTGTGTGCAAGTTGAAGAAAAGTCTATATGGTTTGAAACAGGCCCCCAGACAGTGGTATAAGAAATTTGATGGTTTCATGTGCAGCAGTGGTTTTAGTAGATGTCAAGTTGATTATTGTTGCTATCTCAAGAAACTTGATGACTGCTATATTATTTTGCTCTTGTATGTAGATGATATGCTCATTGCAGGATCAAACATACAAGAGATCAATATACTGAAGGAACAATTGTCAAAGGTGTTTGACATGAAGGACTTGGGACCCGTAAAAAGGATACTCGGGATGGAGATTGTTCGGGATAGAGAGGCTAAAACCTTAAAGTTAACTCTGGAAGGCTACATTGAGAGGGTGCTAAACAGATTTCAAATACAGGATGCAAAGGCAGTAAGCACACCTTTGGCGAATCACTTCAAGCTTTCAAAGGAGCAATCACCCAAGGCAAAGGAGGAACATGAATACATGAACAAAGTTCCTTATGCTTCAGCTGTAGGTAGCCTAATGTATGCTATGATTTGTACTAGACCAGATATTGCACATGCAGTGGGAGCAGTGAGTCGGTACATGGCAAATCCAGGCAAGAAATATTGGGAGGCTGTCAAATGGATCCTACGGTATTTGAGAGGTACCACAGGTATGGGTTTGTGTTTCACGCTAAGTGGTCTTAATTTACAGGGCTTTGTGGATGCAGATTTAGCTGGGGATGTGGATAGCAGAAGGAGCACAACATGGTACATTTACACCTTGGGTGGAACCGCAGTGAGCTGGGTTTGTCAGTTACAGAAGATTGTGGCTCTCTCTACCACTGAGGCCGAATATATTGCAATTACAGAAGCTAGCAAGGAAATGGTTTGGCTAAAGAATTTTCTTGAAGAGTTGGGCAGAAAATAAGGTAGTAATGTTCTTTTCTGTGATAGTCAGAGTGTAATCCATCTTTCAAAGAATCCAGTGTTTCATGCAAGGACAAAGCATATACAGGTGAAATATCATTTCATTAGAGAGCTACTAGATGATGGGACTTTGTCACTTGAAAAGATACGTGGGGCAGAGAATCTAGCAAGTATGTTGACCATGATGGTGACTACAGAGAAACTGAGGCTGTGCAAAGCCTCAGTTGGCCTCCATAGATGACTGATGGAGGGATGCCGCAGCAAGTATTTCCTTTGCTACATTGAGGAGGATCAACACATTGAGATGTTTGCCTTTTTTTTTTGGAGTTCAGACTCCAAGTGGGAGATTGTTAGATTGTGGAGTCCAAACTCGCCATCGTACGCCCTCGCACGTGGATCGATTTGCGCGGTCAGGTCGCGGGGGTCAAGGGGGCAGCGCCCCTTATGGGGGTTTCCGGGGGCTCCGCCCCCGGAACAAAATTTATATTTATGGTAGGGGTATTGTTGTCTTTTGTACCCTACTATGTTAGGCGCCCTAATCTCCTTGTATAAAAGGGCTACGAACTCTCTTTGTATTGGATCAGTGTGTGTTTTATCATAGTGGAAACCCTGCTGCGACCGTGGATATAGGAAGGCACATCGCCTCCAAACCAAGTGAATCTTGGAGTTCTTGTGGTTTGATCTTTTCTTCCCCCTTTCTTCTTCCTCCTCTATCGTTTGTCTATCTCTACAGGTACTCTGATTCTCAACACTACCAATACTTTTTCTATCTACTTTACACCCAGCATAATCAGCAATAGAATATGCAACCAAACTCATTAGTTTTATAACCACGCGAATACCATAGTCTGAACTCAATGGTATAAGCAAGATATATAAAAAATATTTTTACTGTAATTAGATGAGACTCTTTTGATTTGCTTGCAGAAATCTAACACAAGATATATTATAAAAATATTAGGCATATTTACAGTTAAATAAAGTAGAGAGTCAATCATACCTTTGAACATCTTAGCGTCAACGCTCTTATCATGTTCATCAGCATCTAATTTTGTTGAGGTTGCCATATATAGACGTGGGGAGGGGCTTTGATTTGTCCGGCCTAAATCTTTATAAGAGTTCGTCCGTGTATTTGTTTGACTTATGAACGTACTCTCGCATACCAATAATCAGAAAAATCAAGATGCATAATAGTCATACTTTTCACGAGAAACTACCATCAGCCAAGATGTCAATTAACATATATATACTTGGCTTGCCAAAGTTTACTAGGGTGTGTAGGTCTCCAATTAACCACTGTGGTGCCTTACGATCATTAGAAATAAATTGGATCACGGAAAAAAAATAAATTTAACTGATTTACATGTTCACGAACGTATGATTTACACTCTTGACAACCTTAACCCATACACAATAAAATGATATACAAATATATAAATAATACATATATATACACTTATATATATATATATATATATATATATATATATATATATATATATATATATATATAGAGAGAGAGAGAGAGAGAGAGAGAGAGAGAGAGAGAGAGAGAGAGAGAGAGAGAGAGAGAGGCGGGCTTACAACTATCCATCTCTCAGAAAACAAATATAAGATGGAGGAAGAAACTAGTTGAAAAATAGGGCACCATGCTATTGCCAAACGATCTCCAACTTCTGCTTCCATAGCTTTTACTTAGCCCAATCTAGTGCTAGACACTCAAAACTCTAACATCTGCCTAGCCTATACTTTAAACTAAAAACTTGCAAAACTAATTAAACTCAATGGCCCCGCTTGTTCGGGGGATAAATTGGGATATCCTGAGAAAAGTTCTCCTATTCACTTTGGTTGCTTATATAAGATATTCCATTTCCGTTAAAATATATAGGCTCTTATCCTGATTTATCTCGAGGTAAGTTGTTCTACCAAAAAGGTAGAACAAGGAGAGTTAAACTTTTTCATAATTCTCGAGAAGATATTATGGGTTATCTTATATCTCAATCAAAATGTTTTGATATATTTTATAGAATACCCTACTTACGATTTAGCTTATCCGCTTAACCTATTTCGCAATCAAAATATTACTATCCTGATCAACCGGCCAACCTAAGCAATCAGCGAATCAACACCCATAATGTGATTCATCCTCTCAAACAAACACCAAGGTGATCAGTAACCTTCAAAAACTTTAAAATTTATATATCTTTGAACATCAAATTAAACATGATTTCTAAAAATATATATACGTAATTATTTTGTTTAATGCATCACATTAATGGCGAAACATTTGATTTCTTTAATCAAGCCAACCCTTTAAACAATATTTAAATGTTGTACAAGCATGGGGATGATAGGATCAGGTGATGAAGGGGAAGGGAGAAAGGGAGCACTACGTACGTACGTCTAGCATGTAGAAGGGGGGAAGGGGGCTTCACGAGGTGCTGAAGGGGAAGGGCGAGGAAACCAACGGGGGGAGGGGGATTGCATGCATGTGGAGTGGAGTCAGACAATGTGGGGATTAATTTTAAGATTTTTGCGAAGTTTACGAGGGGCGTGTACAATATTCACGTCAAAGGGGACGTGCGAAACCTTTGTTTCCTACGTGAGTAATGCTTTGTGTAACGAATTCGGTACACAAAGTCACGTCATTATGTAATATTCCTTTTCATTGACCCAAACTTAAGGTGAAATGACCATTTTCGCACAAAAAATGACACCCGCGCCAGACCCGTACGACGTGTTTTTTTACGCATTAAATGCAGAACGCATTCGACGAGAAAAATATAAGACTGAAATATTTTGTAGGATTAAAATATTTTGTATATGAATGAAACATTTAGTATATGATTGAAATATTTTGTGAAGTTTCGTGTATCAAAATATTTCGTTCCTACATAGAGATATTATTTCTACAAAATGTTTCATTGGCTTATTTTTGTAGTAAAACAAAATATTTTATTTATTTAACAAATATTTCATTCTTTTAACAAAATATTTTATTAAAGTATTATTTTTATAAAGTATTTTTTTATTTTATTTCTACAGTCAAACAAAATATTTTGTTCATGTAACAAATATTTCATTCTTATAATTAATATATTTAAAATATTTTAAACCTATAAAATATTTCAATCTTATATTTTCTCGTCAGTGTGCTCTACATTTAATGTGTGAAAAAATAGATTACACTAGTCTAACGCGTGCATCTTTTTCTCTACATAAATGATTTTTTTATTTAATTTTTAGATCAATAGGAGGATATGCTACGTAATGACATAATTTTGTACACTGAATTCAGTGCACAGATCGTTACTCTTCATACGGTGTGAGCCTCGGGGAAGTGCTCCTGCCTTTGCCTATATATGGTTATACAAAACAGTAGGTAAAAAACGCAACATTGCCTACATCTTAATTTCACCTGACATGTAGAAGATCAAGATGTAGTAGTGATCCCAAGGAGGACAAGCGGGGGGGCTCCCATCCATGCATGGCATGCACGTATAGCCAGTGAGATCTGTTGCGATATCGTACGGATACGTTTTCGTTAATGCATGGGACATAGATTCTCGATCGCTGTGATCACCATGAAAGAAGAGATATCTGGCACAAGTAACTGTAACGGATATTATGCACCCCAAGTGTGGACAACAAGGACATAGTAGCTACCCTGGCATATATATATATATATATATATATAGTACTCCTCGCTATCAGCAGCAGCAGTAACCACACAAAACATCCCCACCGACTACGTACGTACGCAGGTTAAAAAGAGGAGATGCCGGCAAAGCGTTCTTCCTGATCACTATCGCCTTGTTCCTTGTTGGTAAGTCCTTTCCTGATCGAGGCTTCTCCTTCCTATATATATATATATATATTATTCTTCCCCACTTGTTTTTTTTTTGAATTTCTTCTTCCCCTCTTGCTTGTTTTACAATGGCTAATTTTTGCACCGGCTGTGTCGACATGGATTGCACTGACCAGTGCTCCAGGGCGTTCGTGGGAGGTCAGGGGAGGTGCGAAAGCAACGGCCAGCCAGGTGGTAAAGCGCGTTGGTGCTTCTATGACTGCCCTACTTAATTAGTTCGGAGAGGATGAAGAAGAATAAAATGAAGCATGTATTTGAGGGCGTTCTACTGATCGAGGGAATGATTATAATGCTCTAGAAGAAGGAAATCACTAATCTGTGGTTGTAATCTTCTTGGAACTATAATAAATATGCGTGTTGGCTATTTGTTATGAGCCACTTAAATGGATTTCAATAGGAAAATAGTGGAGTGGAAAAAGCAATTATTGGATCTCGATATGTAGGTACATTATTAACTACACCAAGAAAGAGCTATAGATACGACGGATGCAGTGGATATAGACTCAAAAAATCATAGGTATAACTTTTACTCACAACTTTCCCTACAACGTTGTGCGTCAATAAAGCCTTAGTTACATGAGATAATTTCGTTAAGTGTTGACTGCCTATATATTATTATGACATGATAACCGTAGATAAACTTTACACAAATCGTGTTGTATACCATCGCAATATCTTTAGGTATATCCGCAGCCCTTATCATTGCCATCTAAAATTAACATAAATAGTTCTCACATAATCTTCGATATATCCACAGCTCCTATCGTTACTATCTAAAATTGACGTAAATATATCTCACATAACCGTAAGTAACGTATAATATACGTCGACTGTACATGACCTATTTGAACCATATAGGTAATCTATAACATGATAACCTATCCATATTCCGTAAGCAACCTGTAATATATATACAGATCCACAAAGATCACATTTACAAACTACACACATCCACAAACTGTACATCCACACATCGTTAAAGCCGTATCAAAGTGCTCATTCCATATTAATCATAGATGAAAAAAAATCACATTTGTATTCTATCCAAAAGGTTTCCCATCTATCATATAATGTGACAAATAGTATCATGCTATATAAAAAGTAACATATCCACACATAGTTTAATTTGTGTAATTAATGTTTTGTGATCAATAAACAGGCCAAAAAGTGAAAAGGTTCATCGTACCACCAAAAAAAAAGATAAATCATGGGTCATCATGGGGTTGAGTGGCTCCTCGATCGGGACATCAAGAAATGACTACAAAATTGAAAAATTAGTTAGCAATGATTTCACATTGGATTTTAAGAATATGACCATTCTAAGTTAGAAATGAAAGAATATTACCTTACATACATATTATGGTAGCCATAGAATATGGCTCCCAACGAATCTCCAATATGACAACTTGTTCCTCCGCCATCTAATTGCTCTTCATGTATCTCACATTTCTATAAAGCATAACACCAGAAAAACAGCAATTAGCTGCAGGTTCAGTTGCTTCAGGGGTCTATCTCTAATTGCCATGGGCCAATACAATCATATATAGCCTTACCATTTGAAGTAGAAATTAAAACTCATGCTTTCTAAATTGCAGTCAGCCTGCACCCTCTTTGCAAGCATGTTTGGTCAAAATAGAAAGATCAAAAGGAACAAGGCTCTTAAACTCATTCTGGAATAGAAACAAAAATATGTACCTCACGGAGAAACATATATATGCTTGGCTGTCCCACATACATGATGATGCCATGTAAAGCTACAAGTAGAATCATCAACTTCACCGACGACTTACATCGCAGCCTCAGGTGTCTCCCTACTCGTCCCAGGCGAAAACTGAGACACAGTACATAATATCATAGAATAAGGAGTAGCTGGGGTCAGGCTCGTCAGCACGTATCCGAAGTCCCTAATCACGTGTGCACACACAGACCATCTGCTCTAAGACAGGTCTTCTATCTATTTTTCACCCCAGCCCGGATTTAGGCGCAAAGGCAAGGGGCCCTATGGTAGCCAACTTAAAAATCGTCTACTCGGGACTAGCCTCCACTACTCCCAGGTAGGTAAGCAACTACGTGCCCAAGTCAGCTACGTCTAGTGGAAAGTATCATTGAAAGTGAGAACTCGTTGTAACAGCGGAAACCACTGGAGTACTACCGGTTCGCACTAATCCATCACGAGGCAGCTTGACATCACGAAAGCTGAGAACAACTAACTGGGTAGCTAATCTATCTACTGCCGATGCACATGGCACTGACCAGGGCCACTAATCGCACGTAATCGCGAAAATCCAGGTGACGGGCATACTGGGACTGGGTGGCCAACCCACTGGCCGCCCACCCTCCTGGGTGGCCACCCTAGTGGCCGCCACATCAGTAGCTAGGGCGGCCAACCCATTGACCATCGAGAAAGCCTAGGTAGCCATGGGTTTGGCCGCCCAGCAAATAGACCCTAGGCTGCCACCCTAGCGGCTGCCCAACACTATGGGCAGGGTGGACAGGGTGGCCGCCACTTCAGTGGCGAGGAAGGCCATCCCACTGACCGTCCAGAAAGCCTGGGCAGCCAGCGGTTTTCCCGCCCAGCAAATAGACCCTGGGCGGCGACCCTAGTGGCCGCCCAACACTCTGGACATGGTGGCCAATCCTGTTGTGTCCCTGAAGTCATTTGAGTCATTCTGTGGTCACTTGGGTCATTCGACATCATTCTATGGTCATATGCATTCTGTGGTATTCTTGGTTTTGATAATGGCTAAACACTATTAGTCATTGTTAGTTTTCACTATTATATGACTGACATATGTGCTGTTGTGTTCATGACAGATATGCAAATGAATGGACAAGTGAAAGCTCAATGTTGCGCCCTCGCACGCGGATCGACCTCCGCGGTCAGGTCGCGGGGGTCAAGGGGGCAGCGCCCCTTGCGGAGGTTTCCGGGGGCGGAATCCCCGTAAAAAAAATTTGATTGAAGACTCAATAATAAAACTTCAAGACAGTCAAAGTTGTTGCCACAGACATGAATAGACTACTAAAGGACTTAAGCGGCGGAGCTAAGATAGATAACGGACCAACCCGAGAAAATCCGGGTTCAGGGGCGGTCGACCGCCCCAGCCAGCATCTGCCAGACTGCATGAGTTTCAGTAGCGGTCGACCGCCAGCCCGTAGCGGTCGAACGAAAATTCCAGGGGCCATTCGTCTACAGCATTTCTCAGTAGCGGTCGACCGCCAAGAGCTGCAGGTCGACCGCCAGCCCCGATGCAGCCTTGTTTGACTTCGAATTCCACCTCATGGCCAGCCCCTTTCCATGGATTTGTTTAATCAAACCTTACATAATCTTCCTTGATTTATGGATCTGGTCTGGAGGGTGTCTATGGACCATTCAAGGTCTATAAAACCAACACTTGAGGGGTTAGAAACCCAAATGCTTCAAGGCTTCAAGAGAGATCAAGGGAGGCCATTTTCGAGGCACTGTAGCACCTCCGTGAACAGTGTTTCGGGAAGGAGTTCTTCATCCATTCCAAGGCATTCAAGTCCAGATCTGAAGCTATCTCAACCTCCAAGGAAGAAGAAGCAATCAAAGGGTTCAAAGGTGATCTAAACTGCATCCTTCTTCCTCTTCATCAAACTCAAGAGGATCAAAAGGAAGATCAAAGCTACATCCAACACTCTCTCCATCAACTCAAGGTGATTCAAGTTCATATCTCAATCCAGCAACCTCCAAAGAAGAGTAGAAGCAAGAAAGGCTAATAAGGGAGATCAAAGGAGGCTGCAAGGGTGTGTTCAAGGGAGAGGAGTTCGAGTACTGTAGCTGTGAACAGTACTCCAGGAAGAAGTTCTTCATCATATCTCCAAGTGATTCAAGCTACTTCAAGAGGAGATCAACTCCAAGCCAAGTGAAGCATCAGATTCAAGCTCCAGCAAACTCAGACAAGATCTTCTCTCTTTGAACATATTTCATATCTTATTTGAGTGTTTTCATATCTTGTTCTTTTCCATTTCATTCAAACATTTGGAACTGAAGATCATCCCTACCGGTGGTTAGTAGGAAGGCAATCGGAAGTTATCCGATCTGCGGTGTTGACGTCCCTACCGGTGGTTAGTAGGAAGGCAATCGGTGGTCTTTCCGATTTGCGGTTCAGTACATGGAACTAGTGGAGCCTCACCGGATTTGGTGAGGGGTGGACGTAGGACTGGGGATTCAGTCCGAACCACCTTAAAATATTGTGTGTTATGGTTTATTTGTGTGATTGTTTTGTTCTAGATGCATGCTTAGGTTCAAATCGATACATTAGTAATCATCTTGCTAAGCAAATCACTGTGTCTTTCGTTTAGCTAGTTATATTCCGTTGTGATTTATTCTATCTAGCTATTTCGAGGGTTCCATTGCAAAAAGAGGGGCAGATCTATTCACCCCTCCCCTCTAGATCCGCTGTCCACTACACAACAAATCCTCTAGCTGCCAAACACCTGGGCGGACAAGGGCCTGGCTGACCAATGGACAACCCCTTAGGCGGCCACCCCTCTGGCCGCTCAGCTCCCTAGGCGGCCAGTGACTGTGGACGCACTTTTTGACACGTCTATTATTTTATTCATTTGTTCTATTCGTTTGGTGCATTTATTTGATTTATTTAGTGCGTGGGTATGCCAGTCACGAGAGTGACAGTTTATTTGGGCTCCGAGGGAGCCCTTGGAGTGCGCCGTCTGACTAACCAGATGAAGATGAGTGTCGTGTCGGGACCAAAATCCGTCGTGCCATAAAGGTCATGGCATTAATAACATCTCACCAGAGGGGAGAAAACTCTTGATTAAACGTCAAGAAAAAGGGCCCCACGGCCTAAAGAATTATACTAATTGCATGATTAAATGAAGTGATAACGAGGGTCTAAGTCGGCGTATGCGTATGCGTATGGCCATTTCTTAAATCAGCGGAACGATTTAGCTCACTGTTGGCCACGTGTTGGCCCTTTAGTATTCGGGTGATGACCCTGCTCGGGAACACATGGGGCGGGCACGGAGTACGTGCCAATGAATGCCGTGAGCATGGCACGCTTAAAGCTTGGTCTCACGAAAGATAGGATCGATTCCCAAATGAAGAGCGAACCCAGTTCAATAGTTTGTCAGCCTGGGGCAGTGCGTAACCATGGCCATGATGGGGAAAGCCCCGAGATCTAGATCCACACTGCGAGGCAACTTTAGTTTTCCCCTTACACGGGGTCCGGGGACCTCCCAAGATCGAATGCCATTGAAGGTTAAGGCAGTTGTATTGTATATTCACTTCCTTAGCTTGGCTTTTGTTTCACTTCAGTTGCATCCCCTTCAGTGCAAATTATAATGCACACATGAATGCGTGTGAGGGTGAGGGGAATGTTGATTCTGCGGGTAGTAATGAGGCCAAAGAACTAAAAGTGAGTCGATGCCATCTGAAGGCTGCGTCGATGCACAGGCCAAGAGAGGTGCTATAGACGCTCAACGGATCGACGTAGCAGGAGGGTGCATCGACGCACTGGCCAAGAAGGGTTGCTGCAGACCGCTAAGGGGTCGACGCAACATAGGGCTACGTCAACGCAACCACCGTTTGGTCGACCGTAGACTCAATTCGGTCGACCGAAATGGCAGATAGGTTGGCCTGCCCCACGCCACGAGCAGAATTTTCTTCTCTTCTATCTTTTAACAGATTTACTTGTATTGTGAGCCCCATCGGTGAGGTAGAGGGGCATGCGTGCGTGAATTTAGATGTATATGAAGTTCAATGATGCACTGATGAAAGTGATTTCTGGTATGAGGCGAAGTATTTCACTCACGCATAGTGGCAACTCCCGGTCGGACGTGATCTGACCCTTTATACATCACCATTTTATATACCCCGAAATCATGATGAACATGTACACATGAATGCAATATGCGGATGATGCTTTTCCTTTTTGATTAACATTTGTGGTGGATGCGAGCCCAAATATATATATGTAGAAAGCATGGCGTGCTCAGATGCATGATGAATGCATGGAATCCTCCCTCCTTCTATATGTCCACAAGGAACCAGTAGAGAGCTTATGCGATTTTGATGCATGTATGGTTATTGGTTTTATACATGTAATGCATGCATGAGGCTTTTATTCGTGAAATGCATATGAGGAGCTTTGATTCGTTCCCCCCCTTTTTTTATATTGGTTATGCTCAAAGTCGTATTCAATAGTCCGTCATAGTGGTGTTCCTATTCAGTCCCTTTAGGCCCTCCACAGTTCTCTATTGCTTCAGCAGGAGCTTCTTATCATTGTTGCTGTGTCCCTGTGATTTTGATGATAGCAAACACTATAAGTCATCATCTATTTGAATCTGCATTTAACTGGTTGGGTTGCATATGTATGTCCCATTGAACATCTTATCTGAACTACATAACCAACGAACAGGCAGAGGCTATGTGCTGTGTGCATTGGTGCATTTCATTTATTGTTGATGCATTTCATGATTGCTATTGTTTGTTATCTGGATTTTTTCATGTTAGCCTGTTCAATGGGTCGACCCCTCAGTTCATTCATCAGGTTTATACAAGTCCATACATCGGACTGTTTGAGCACTTGTACAGCGTTTCATTCATTGGATGTCTATACATTGCACAGCATCCTCTAAGTCTATACATCGCTCAATCCTTCAGCTTTCAACGTCAAGTTTGTACATTGGGCTCTTCATCAAAGTCCACACAATGCATTCTTCATCCGATCGTCTTAGCAAGTCTGTACAGTCTCGTTCCAACGTCAAGTCTGTACAGCGTGAACAGTGCGTCTTCTTTTCCAACTCTATACATCGCTCGCTCTATCAGCCTTTCATCACAGAGTCTGTACACTATCTCTTTGCTCAAGCATCACTTCGAGAAGTCTGTACAGCATTCAAGTCTATACATCGGTTGCTTTGAATCTGGATGATCAAGTCTGCACATTGGGGGCTTTTCCTACGTTTGGCCAAGTCTATACATTCATAGATTTTCCTACGTTTGGCCAAGTCTATACACTGCCAAAGTCTGAACATCGCAGTGTTCATGTCTCTCAAAGTCTGTACATTGGCTTCGCTTTTGCAAGTTTGTACATTGGTGTCTCATCACCAAGTCTGTACATCGGCTTCACTCATTCAAGTCTATACATCCACAGTGGATCATCAAGTCCATACATCCACAGTGGAACTTCACAAGTCTGTACACTGTTTGAACCACCAAGTCTGTACATCGCTTCAAGCGCTTCAAGTCTATACAGCTTGCCTTCACGTTCAGACTCTATACATCGTTCCTCAAAGGCTAAGTATATACATCCGTCAAACACCTCAAAGTCTGTACACTGGTTTTCACGAGAAGTCTATACACTGGTCTTCACTTGATGTCTGTACATTGGCTCAGACTTACCAAGTCTGTACACTACCTTTGGGTTCCAAGTCTATACACTCCCTCAGTGTACATACTTATTCATTTGCTGGTTCAAAGTCCATACACTCGTTTCTAAGGCAAAGTCTATACAATCATCTTTGAGCATCAAAGTCTGTATAGCCTGTCTGTCTTCATGGGTTCTGTGCTTTTAGTGCGTTGACGAACTTGGCTGACTGCGTAGATGCAATTGTGCGTCTTTCACTTTCTGTCTTGTTCACTGCGTCGACGCTGACACTGGATGCGTTGACGCATTGGCTAGTTGCCAAGGGCGTGAGCATCTCGCTTGAGGAGCTGAGGCGACGCTGCACGATGGAAGCGTTGACACCTTGGGCTGATGTCCAAAGGTCTTTTGATCAACATCAAGTCTGTATAGCATGAAGCCTGTACATTGGTTTTGTCTTGAACAGAACGTCTAAGTCTATACATTGCTATGGATTGCACTGAACTAGTTAAGTCTATACACTCATTCCTTCACGCCATTAAGTGTGTACACTGCCTTTCTAGGCACTCTTTCATCAAGTCTATATAGACTTAGCGAAAGCTCAGCAAGTCTGTACACTGGTTTGTCTGGCACGTTAACATGAAGTCTGTACACTGGTTTCTCTGGCACGTTAACACTAAGTCTATACACTCAGGTTGCTGAAGGGTTTCAAGTATGTACACTGCATGCTCACTCAACTAAGTCTATACACTCGTTCACTAACATGAAGTCTATGCATTCGTTTGATAAGCTTCAACTCTATACACTCGATATCAAGCTTCAAGTCTATACACTCTTACTTCACACAAAGTCTGTACACTCAGTTAAACTTTCAAGTCTATACATCATCTGATACTGTCTTCGACTGATTAACTGACAGGTTATTCAACTGATTATCTGACAGGTTTAATGGATGAGGCCATCAAGACTTGCACGTGATCCTAGAGGCTGAAATGCTGACACGTGGACCACTGAAGCTTGGGCGGGAATCGAAAAGAGCATAAGCCCTAGCTACCTACTGCTGGTATATATATGGAGTCTCCTCCATCGGCTGAGGTGATCGAAATGCAGAGAGCCATCGTGAAAAGCTGAAGAGCAGAGAGTGCCTCCACGATACAGAGAATAGAGAAGAAGAAGAAAAGAAGTGAGAAGAAGGAGAAGGCTGAAGCAGTGAGAAGAAGAAGAAGAAAGAAAGAAGAAGAAGAAGAAGAAGAAAAGAGAGTTCGTGCTGGGAGAAAGAGAGAAGCAGAAGAAGAAGTTCTCGCTGGACCGTGGATCAAATCCAGGCCAGCTAGCTCCTGCGAGAGCCACATTTGATTTTATCTTTTTAGCTTTCTGTTGCTACGTTTTTATTTTTCCTTTGAACTATTCACTTGCTGTTCTTCCGATCCTCTAGTGTGAGGTCGGGTTCCCTCCGGTGTGGAGGAAGAGAGACTTGCGTCTCTGGTTGCCTTTGACTGGGTGTCATTGGTTGTTTCCCTCCGGTTGGGAGGAAGAGAGGTCCGAGACCTGCGGCAGCACTTCGTCGCATGCTCCAGAAATCTCCTCCTCAAAAGAATACCGAGAGTTTGACCTAGGTTCCTCGCCGGCGACCCTTGACTTCTTCGATGGTTGACCCAGGGGGGCCACCCGTGCCCCCCCTGCAACCTGGCCCCCGAGGCCCCCTCTCAGCTGTCAACGGACTCCCATCGAATTCGTTTAAAGCTCCCGGCGCCAGAAGTTTTGCGGAAGTTCTCTCATCCTCCATGGCCCCGCCGATTGTCCATGGCTCTGTCCATGCGCCGGCGATGATCGACAGCGGGGAGCCTGCGGTTTTCTTCTCCCAGGAGGAGATTTCGACATCGCTTCAGCCATTTTCCTTTTCCTTGGTTGCTCGTACTCTGCAAGGAAGGCCTCCTTATTCTGATATTAGAACCCATTTGAACAACAGATTCCGATTCAAAGATGATTACATGATCAGCGCTTTGGACAACCGGCATCTTCTTTTACGATTCAGGAACTACGATGATTATCTCTCAATTTTGCTGAAGGAGTCACTTTTAGTTCATGGTCGGATATTCCGTTTTTTCAAATGGACTATGGATTTTTCCCCGTCGGCAGACTCGCCTATCCTTCCGGTATGGATTTCCTTCCCGAATCTCCCTGTTAACTTCTACATCGAGCATTTGATCAGGTCCATTGTCGGAAATATTGGTCGGGTTTTGAAAGTTGACAAGTCCACGCTGAATATATCCCAAACACATGCTGCCCGCGTTTGTATTGAACTGGATATTCCTAAACCGCGTCCTCCAAGAGTTTGGATTGGATTCCCTGGAGGAGGTGCCTGGCAGGAAGTTGTCTACCCGGACCTCCCACCTTTCTGTCTAAATTGCTCATGCATTGGTCACTCTGCTACAATATGTAAAGGCCCTCAGAACTCGGCTACTATGGTGAATCCCAAACAGTCAGATGCAGTGTCCAAAGGCAAGTCTACCTGGCAACCTGTTAATAACAAAAAGAAGGATTCTGGGAAAAGTATGGATCCAATCCAAGTCTCTGAAGATTGTACTATTCTCAATCGTCACGGTTTGATTCCTTCAAGGAATCTTATACAGGGTGAAAGTTCAAAACAGTTGGCTGAACTGAATGGTTCTTCTTTAGCTAATGGTCTTTCTATTCCTAATATAGAACCAGGGAGCTGCACTAAACAGCTGAATGATTTGAATGGTCCATGTCCAGCTTATGATTCTATACTTCCAGATATAAATTCTGGGGATCCTGCAAAGTCTCTCTCTCAGTGCCTTCGAGGGGATATCCCTATGACTGACTTATCTATTAATGGTGTGGATATTCAGATTGGGTGTGAGACTACGCTTCTAGCGATTAATTCTGAAGTGGTTTCTGTCTCTCACCAGGAGTCTACTTTAGCTGCTCACTCTGAGGAATTGGTCCATCAACCTTCGGAGCTCCCTTCAAACCAAAATTGTGATCTGGCTGTTATAACTGGGACTGATTGTCCTGCAGTTGGTATTGAGTTACATGTTATAGATCCCTCTTCGAGTGTTGAAGCTAATACTAGAAGAATGGATATAGCCAATCTGGCTAATGTTCAAAATGCTATGGTATTGCCTACAGATCGACCAGGGGTCACTACTAGAGCTATGTTGAGGACGGGGTCCACCGGAAAAATTCCTGATATCAAACATTTATAATGAATTTCATCATTTGGAATATTAGAGGTATTGGGAATGATGTCTCTATTGGCAGAGTGAAATTCCTGATTAGATCCCATAACATTGATTGTTTGGTGATTCTGAAACCTAAAATAAATTCTAGCAGAATGGATAATATCTGTAGAAGATTGGGCATGGACAATGCTATTGCTAATTATGATGGGATGGCTCACATCTGGATCTTTTGGAAAGACCCTCTGAAGTTCTCTGTTATTTGTAGGGATGATCAGCATATTACTGTTCTTCAATGTAATTCTGTTCTCCCAAACTTCCATGCAACTTTTGTTTATGCTAAATGCAATGCTTCTGAAAGGCAGTCTCTGTGGGCTTCTTTACTTAATGTTCATTCTCAAATTAATGGTCCTTGGATGGTAGCTGGTGACTTCAATTGTATTATATGTTCGGATGAGAAGCTTGGTGGCATTTCTCCCAACTTATCTGCTATGTCAGATTTTAACAACTGCATCTCTGACTGTGCTTTGATTGATGGTGGCTTCACTGGGTCAAAATTCACTTGGCATAACAATCAATCCGGTGGCAGAGGTATTTGGGCTCGATTGGACAGAGTTCTCCTTAGTGCTTCTTGGATTAATTTTCTGCCTATTTCCATTGAGCATCTTTCCAGGGAGGCTTCTGACCATGCCCCACTTCTTGTTAAATTGATCTCTCAAGATCGAAAGTTTAGTAGATTCTGTTTTCAGAAAATGTGGCTATTGCATGATCAATTTCTGGATGCTGTTAGAGACTGCTGGCATTCTAGCCCCATAGCTTCTTCTCCTATGACTTGCCTATTTTTAAAACTGAAAGCATTGAAAAAAATGCTTCGGGTCTGGAACCATCAAACTTTTGGCAATGTTCATATTAATCTGGCTGTTGCAGAGGATGCTGTTCTTAAAGCTGAACATTGCTATGACCTACAACCTTCTGATTCCAACCTGGCTGCTTTGGAAGAAGCAAAATCTATCCAATCGGACAGGATTCTTCAGCAAGAATATTTTTGGAAACAGAAATCTGGTATTCGATGGCTTCTGGAGGGAGACAGAAATACCAAGTTGGTGAGGACACGCGCCGCATCACTCGACGGAGCACACGGAGCATGCCAGCATCTCTTTGGCTAGGCGACTACGGCATCTATTAGTGGATCTTCATTCTCATTTGAGGCCATGTTGGGCCTAGGTTTAGTCCCTGCGTGGACACGTTATCTAGTTCTTTATGTTATCAGACTATGTGTATGGAATAGTGGGCTATCTGCTTTTATTATTGGGCTTGGGCTTGGCCCATAGTTGATTGGATTAGGGTTAGGGTTAGGGTTTAGGGAGGAGGGCGCATCCCTCATCCATGGTGGATGCGCCACCTTCCCCCCCCTTGGCCCTCCTCTTTCCTTTTTGGGCGCCCCCCCTTTCCACATTCCACCTCACCCCTTGCCCCCCTTAGGCATTCCCCCCCTTGATCCCCTCCTTGATTGGAGGAGGGATGGCCGCACCCCCCCTTGAATGGGGAAGGGTTGGGTCACACCCCCCCTTCCAGTTGCGCCCCCCCCCTCCCATGTGGCAAGGAGAAACCCTAGCTTCCCCCCCCCCCCCCGATATAAAAGCTTGTATCTTTTTCTTTTGGAATTATTGAATAGAATTGAAAAGTTTTTGCTGAAGGTGGCTGCGACCCATCCACTGTTCCTCCTTGCTCCTGCGACGGGAGCAAGCCCGGGGTGTGACTCCCCATCCCTCGGTGCGACGCCGAGGGCCCCTTTCTCTTCTATCCCTTCTCAAGTTCTAGTTCGGTGCGCCCGGATTTCCATCCAAGAGCAGCGACGACCACCCCCTGTTCGTGAGGATCTTGGGCGACCAGCCCATTTTTGTGTGGTTCTGCTACGAGTCGCCGACGCGTGCGAGGTGGTCTCGCCTCATTCAGAGATCGGCACCGCCCGTGGCAATTTTTCTCGTGAGCGCGCGCAGGGCCCCTCTCCCTGCGGGCCTGGTTCTGTTCGCCCCATTACAAAAATCCCACAGGACGGACGTCTGCGAGTTTGGGCGCGGGATCTTCACCGATCGTACCTCTCCCCGTCCTCTGTCCAACGCCGCCGACCTCGCGTCGTTCCGACATCCGAGCTGCTCGTGGCATCCGTTCCCGTGAAGTCACGCAGGTCTGCCCTGCCCAACCGGTGCCAGAACCACCAGCGGATTTCAGAGCCTGCTGCTCTCAGCCACGATCAGATCTGATCGAGCCCTTCGGGCGGGACCTGCTGCTCTGCGTCCTCTCCGTCCTCCAACAAGCGGAGCCCCGTTCGCCCTCCGGATCCATTTCTTATTATTTTTCCCGCTCGAGCACGCAGTTCTGGGAGCAGAATCCAGTCACGACTTGCAGGTGCGCCCCCGGCTTCCACGGACGGGATCTGCGCGCGCCCTTTGACCGAGGCTTCCTCCCGTGACCTAGCTGCGCGCCATCGCTGACGGCGCTTCAATCGGACGTCGGAGCAGGTCGTGGGAGCTTCCACCGCCGAGTCACGCAGTGCTGCGAATCTGCCGACCCCCCGCACGGGACCTCCTCGCGGCCAGCCCTTCACCGAGTGCTGCCCGTCAACCCGTGCATCGACAGCCCCGGATCTCCTTGTGTAGCCTGTTATCTCCCTGCGAGGAGTGGGCATTTGTGATTGAGATTGTACTATTGCTCGTCTTCGTGTACCGGGGTTGTTGGTCTCGGCCGGGGTTCCTTCCCCACGCCTAGGCGTGGAGGTACGTGCAATACTCCTCACCGTTGGCATTTTGCTTTACTAGTATACTCTCTAGCATGCAGCGTGAGTGCGTATAGGATCCTAGCTCTTTTGCTAGTCACCGCGTGGTTGAGAGTTGAGAGCACCCATTCCGTGGCCCTAGTCGAGCGCCGAGCTCGGACTAGATTCCCATAGGCGCACGGCGGCTCCTTAGTCGCTGAGATCCCTACGCTTCCCTCATAGGGACGGCTGTGGGCTTGGATTTCTTGTTGAGAGACGCCTCCACCCGGAGGAACGGCACGGAGGTCAGCCGCCCGGCTTACCTTTGGCGTGCGAGTGCTGGCCGCACTTGTTGCATTCGTAGGTCTTAGCCCATTTCAGTCCTGTCCCGCATCAAAGTGGTATCAGAGCATATAGGTTTGCGTCTAGGGTTGAGTCTTGCATTCCATTCAGCATGTGTCCACCCATATAGGTCTTAGTGAGTCTCCATTTAGGTCCCTTTGCATGCCCACTCGGGGTGGTACCCATTACCATCGCCCGGACACCATGGGTGACCCACGTGGTAACACCCAAGGAGGCCCTTCTCTAGAGGATTTCATGGCCGAGATCATGGAGCGCTTGGCTAGTTCTGAACAAGCCACTAAGGACCTGACCAACCGTCTGGAGGGCCGACTCAAGGCCATAGAGGACCGCGCTGAGGTTTCTGACCGATCCATCCAGGGTCTGCTTGGGCGGATAGGGAGGGTAGAGGAAGTGCCCCATCAGGACCCCCCTAGAGTTGATCGTGCCCCACAGGCGGCGGCTGCCCAGGCCCCACCATATCGGGCTGAGGAGCGACGGCCACGAGTCCCCGACTTTGAGGATTACGGATCCGACAATGATTATGAGGGGAATGGCCAACGCCACCGTGGTCACCGACCACGGAGGGATGACGAGGACGATCGGGCCCTTAGGACCGTTCGTGCGGACTCTCCCACTTTTGACGGGTCCCTGGACCCGAAGATCTACCTAGATTGGGAGGCTAGCATGGACCGGTATTTTGAGTGGGTCGAGATGTCGGACCACCGGCAAGTTAAGTTTGCCAAAATGAAGTTACTGGGGCGAGCACAGACGTATTGGAGGAATGTGGAGAGTCTGATATTTCAGCGTCAGGACCCCCATATCGAGTCTTGGGGTGAGATGAAAGTCAAACTCCGAGAAAAGTATCTCCCCGCCACTTATCGCCAGAGGCTCATTGACAAATGGCAGAGCCTCACCCAGGGAGATCGGACCGTGTCCGAGTACATCGCAGAGTTTGATGAGTATTTCTTGCGATGCGGAGTCACGGAGGAGAGCGCCATGCCCGTCTCTCGTTTCCGTCGTGGTCTACGGCCCCATTACCAGTATGAGTTATTTCGCCGTAATGTGACCACCTTAGAGGTCGCGTACCAGGTCGCTATGGAGCTAGAGCAGTTTGAGGCGGAGTTCACTCCTACTCAGCGTCAGGGGACCACCAGTCAGCGGGGGTTCGACCCACGCACCACTCCCAGTTCCTACAGTCGGTTTCCGGCGGCTCGGCCCTCGGAACCACCTCGCCAGGACCCCACTGTTCCTAGGCCTCGCCTTCCCTTTCCGAGGGACACTCTCCCTCCCCCTCGCCAGCAACCTCCTTACCCCACCTCACGCCCTCAGCCTCCCGCGTTCCCTACCCGACCCCAGCTACCACCACCCCCGGCCCGTCATGATGACAAGGGGAAGGGGCCGATGATTGGTGGAGCATCTCCTAGCACAGGGGCGCGTAACAATTGTTATAGGTGTGGTGGAGTCGGCCATTATGCGAACAAATGCCCCACTAGAGAGTCGCTTGTAGTGACGGACCCCTCACCCACTGATCCCACGGCTGAGCTTCTGCCAGTCAGTTATGAGGCCGACCAGGAGTTGGCGGAGGAGTTCTTCGATGAGTTACTTGAGGGAGAGCAGGACGGTGACCCTAGTATTCAGTATCAGGGCGATGCGCAGTTAGGGGTAGTCCGGTGTATCCTTACCCAGCCCCAGGTGAGTGACGACTGGCGTCGTACCACCATCTTTCACACCTTTTGTAGGCTTGGAGGGAAGGCCTGCAAGGTGATCATTGACAGTGGGAGCTGCATTAATGCTATATCCACCGGTACGGTTACTCGTCTTGGGTTGACACCGGTGGACCACCCTGCTCCATATCGGGTATCCTGGGTAGATTCTACCTCTATCCCGGTTAGGCTTCGTTGTCTAGTGCCATTGCAGTTTCAGACCTACCAGGATGAGATTTGGTGTGACGTGCTACCTATGGAGGTGGGTAGTATTATTCTAGGTAGGCCTTGGCTCTTCGATAGGGATGCCACCCTCCATGGTCGGTCGAACACTTGCATCTTCGACCATGCTGGCCATAGGATCACTCTTCACCCCACCCAGCCTAGGGAGCCTGCCGTTCGCGGGCCAGCCGGCCCCAGTGCCACGAACACCCCTCGTCAGGGGAAGGCCGACCCTCCTACCCCACCCTTGGTGCCTGCTACTGCCACCTCCACTACCCTCACCCTAGGGGAGCCTTCCACTAGGAGGTTGATGGTGATTAGTCCCCGTGAGATGGAGAGAGAGTTCACTAGTGGTAGTCCCCTCTTTGCTGTTGTTGTTCGAGAGGTGAGTGATGTCATCTCAGAGTCCGAGGGTGAGCTAAACCCCGAGTTGGCTGCGATTCTACGCGAGTTTTCTGATATCTTTCCGGAGGACCTCCCTGGAGGCCTTCCACCTATGCGTGACATCCAGCATGAGATCGACCTTGTCCCGGGCTCTTCATTGCCTAACCTCCCTCACTATAGGATGAGCCCCGCGGACCATGCCGAGTTGCAGAGGCAGGTCGAGGAGTTGATGAGTAGGGGATCCCTCAGGGACAGCAAAAGCCCTTGCGCTGTCCCCGCTTTGCTAGCCCCGAAGAAAGATGGCACATGGAGGATGTGCATCGATAGCCGTGCGATCAATAAGATCACGGTGAAATATCGTTTTCCTATTCCCCGACTGGATGATTTGCTAGATATGATGTCGGGAGCCACTATTTTTTCTAAAATTGATCTTCGAAGTGGCTATCACCAGGTTAGGATCAGGCCGGGAGATGAGTGGAAGACTGCATTCAAGACCAAGGATGGTCTGTATGAGTGGTTAGTGATGCCTTTTGGGCTATCTAATGCCCCGAGTACATTCATGCGGTTGATGACCCAGGTCTTGCGCCCTATGATAGGGGTCTTTTTGGTCGTCTACTTCGATGACATCCTTATTTATAGCCGCACTAGGGAGCACCACTTAGACCACCTCAGGCAGGTCTGCATTGTTCTGAGGCGAGAGAGCTTATTCGCCAACCCGAAGAAGTGTGCTTTCATGACCGATCAGGTTTCCTTCCTTGGGTTCATAGTGTCTCGCGATGGGGTCTCCGCTGATCCGGAGAAGATACGTGCCATTCAGGAATGGCCGGAGCCCCGCACCCTCCACGATGTTCGGAGCTTCCATGGCCTAGCGACGTTCTATCGTCGCTTCATTCGTGGCTTCAGTTCCATCACTGCCCCGATCACGGATTGCATTAGGAAGGGGGCATTCACATGGACTAAGGCTGCAGCCACGGCCTTTCAGAGCATCAAGGAGCGCATGACCCAGGCACCTGTTCTTACCTTACCTGATTTTTCTAAGGTGTTTGAGGTCACCTGTGACGCTTCTGGAGTGGGTATAGGGGGAGTCTTAAGTCAGGAGTCTCATCCCATTGCCTTTTTCAGCGAGAAGCTGAACGATGCCAAACTGCGGTATTCCACGTATGACAAGGAGTTTTATGCAGTCGTCCAGGCATTGAGATATTGGCGGCACTATCTCCTACACCAGGAGTTTGTGCTCTTTTCTGATCACGAGGCTTTGAGGTTTCTCCACACTCAGAAGAAGCTGAATGCGCGTCATAGTCGGTGGGTGGAGTACCTTCAGGAGTATACCTTTGTGCTTAGGCACAAGGCAGGGGCCGAGAATAAGGTGGCCGATGCGCTGAGTCGGCGGATGATGATGTTGTCCACCATGGGAGTAGAGGTGGTGGGATTGGAGAGGCTGAGAGAGGCTTATGTCGATTGCCCGGACTTCGGTCCGATCCATGCTGCCCTTCAGTCAGGCCCCTCCCGTGACTATAGTGAGTTTGTCCTTCAGGAGGGTTATTTATTCCAGGGTGGTAGGTTGTGCATCCCACGGACGTCTGTTCGTGATTTTCTCACTTGGGAGTTACATGCAGGGGGTCTTGCTGGCCATTTCGGCCGGAACAAGACCATTGAGGCCGTTGAGCATAGGTTCTATTGGCCTAGTTTGAAGAGGGATGTTGCTCGCATCGTGGCTCAGTGCCGCACTTGCGCTATGGCCAAGCAGAGGAAGCAGAACACCGGCCTTTATACTCCCCTCCCTGTCCCGGACAGTCCATGGCAGGACATTAGCATGGACTTCGTGTTAGGTTTGCCGCGTACCCTCCGTCGGCATGACTCCATTTTTGTGGTGGTAGACAGGTTCTCTAAGATGGCTTTGTTCATTCCCTGTTCCAAGACTTCAGACGCCTCTAGAGTTGCCCGTCTGTTCTTTACTCACTGTGTCTCCAGGTTTGGGCTTCCACGTACTATAGTGTCTGATAGGGATGTGCGCTTTACCAGCTATTTCTGGAAAACCCTGTGGCACATGATGGGCACCCAGTTGAAGTTCTCTACCGCCTATCACCCCCAGACCGATGGTCAGACGGAGGTAGTCAATAGGAGTCTAGGGGATCTTCTTAGGTGCTTAGTGCGTGACCGTGTCGGGGATTGGGACTTGGTTCTACCTCTAGCAGAGTTTGCATATAATGACTCGGTCAATAGGTCTACAGGTCTGAGTCCCTTTGAGATTGTTACTGGTCGTAGACCTAGGAAGCCGATAGACTTGGTTCCATCTCCCATCCAGGCCCGTGTTTCTGAGTCAGCTGAGTCCTTTGCAGAGCATATTAGGCAGTTGCATGAGCATGTACGTCGTCATATAGAGGCCAGCAACGCACGTTATAAGGAGTTAGCTGATGCGCATCGACGCACCCGTGAGTTCCGAGAGGGAGAGTACGTCATGATCAGGGTCAGACCTGAACGGTTTCCTTCGGGGGCCGTGAAGAAACTCCAGGCCCGCGGTGCTGGACCCTTTCGAGTCTTGAAGCGAATCGGGTCGAATGCGTATGAGATTGAGCTGCCAGACGACTATGGGATCTGTTCGACGTTCAATGTCTCAGATCTGGTGGCATATCGGGATCCCGCGGTGATTCCCAGTGAGCTTTTTGGGCCTTCCCCTCCTGTTGAGAGTATTACACCTTCGGAGCGTCCACCTCTTCCAGCCCCATTACAGACACGCGAGCATATAGATTGTATACTGGATGAGCAGGTGACCACGACCAGGAGTGGAGCATACCAACGCTTCCTAGTGCGTTGGAGAGGGCGCCCTGCGACAGACGACGCCTGGATCACACGTGGAGAGCTGGAGAGGATCGACCCGGACCTGCTGGAGCGCTACCTGAGCGACCGTGACCCTTACTCGACGGGGTCGAGTTCTTCCCACCCGGGGAGAATTGGTGAGGACACGCGCCGCATCACTCGACGGAGCACACGGAGCACGCCAGCATCTCTTTGGCTAGGCGACTACGGCATCTATTAGTGGATCTTCATTCTCATTTGAGGCCATGTTGGGCCTAGGTTTAGTCCCTGCGTGGACACGTTATCTAGTTCTTTATGTTATCAGACTATGTGTATGGAATAGTGGGCTATCTGCTTTTATTATTGGGCTTGGGCTTGGCCCATAGTTGATTGGATTAGGGTTAGGGTTAGGGTTTAGGGAGGAGGGCGCATCCCTCATCCATGGTGGATGCGCCACCTTCCCCCCCCTTGGCCCTCCTCTTTCCTTTTTGGGCGCCCCCCCTTTCCACATTCCACCTCACCCCTTGCCCCCCTTGGGCATTCCCCCCCTTGATCCCCTCCTTGATTGGAGGAGGGATGGCCGCACCCCCCCTTGAATGGGGAAGGGTTGGGTCGCACCCCCCCTTCCAGTTGCGCCCCCCCCTCCCATTTGGCAAGGATAAACCCTAGCTTCCCCCCCCCCCCCCCCCCGATATAAAAGCTTGTATCTTTTTCTTTTGGAATTATTGAATAGAATTGAAAAGTTTTTGCTGAAGGTGGCTGCGACCCATCCACTGTTCCTCCTTGCTCCTGCGACGGGAGCAAGCCCGGGGTGTGACTCCCCATCCCTCGGTGCGACGCCGAGGGCCCCTTTCTCTTCTATCCCTTCTCAAGTTCTAGTTCGGTGCGCCCGGATTTCCATCCAAGAGCAGCGACGACCACCCCCTGTTCGTGAGGATCTTGGGCGACCAGCCCATTTTTGTGTGGTTCTGCTACGAGTCGCCGACGCGTGCGAGGTGGTCTCGCCTCATTCAGAGATCGGCACCGCCCGTGGCAATTTTTCTCGTGAGCGCGCGCAGGGCCCCTCTCCCTGCGGGCCTGGTTCTGTTCGCCCCATTACAAAAATCCCACAGGACGGACGTCTGCGAGTTTGGGCGCGGGATCTTCACCGATCGTACCTCTCCCCGTCCTCTGTCCAACGCCGCCGACCTCGCGTCGTTCCGACATCCGAGCTGCTCGTGGCATCCGTTCCCGTGAAGTCACGCAGGTCTGCCCTGCCCAACCGGTGCCAGAACCACCAGCGGATTTCAGAGCCTGCTGCTCTCAGCCACGATCAGATCTGATCGAGCCCTTCGGGCGGGACCTGCTGCTCTGCGTCCTCTCCGTCCTCCAACAAGCGGAGCCCCGTTCGCCCTCCGGATCCATTTCTTATTATTTTTCCCGCTCGAGCACGCAGTTCTGGGAGCAGAATCCAGTCACGACTTGCAGGTGCGCCCCCGGCTTCCACGGACGGGATCTGCGCGCGCCCTTTGACCGAGGCTTCCTCCCGTGACCTAGCTGCGCGCCATCGCTGACGGCGCTTCAATCGGACGTCGGAGCAGGTCGTGGGAGCTTCCACCGCCGAGTCACGCAGTGCTGCGAATCTGCCGACCCCCCGCACGGGACCTCCTCGCGGCCAGCCCTTCACCGAGTGCTGCCCGTCAACCCGTGCATCGACAGCCCCGGATCTCCTTGTGTAGCCTGTTATCTCCCTGCGAGGAGTGGGCATTTGTGATTGAGATTGTACTATTGCTCGTCTTCGTGTACCGGGGTTGTTGGTCTCGGCCGGGGTTCCTTCCCCACGCCTAGGCGTGGAGGTACGTGCAATACTCCTCACCGTTGGCATTTTGCTTTACTAGTATACTCTCTAGCATGCAGCGTGAGTGCGTATAGGATCCTAGCTCTTTTGCTAGTCACCGCGTGGTTGAGAGTTGAGAGCACCCATTCCGTGGCCCTAGTTGAGCGCCGAGCTCGGACTAGATTCCCATAGGCGCACGGCGACTCCTTAGTCGCTGAGATCCCTACGCTTCCCTCATAGGGACGGCTGTGGGCTTGGATTTCTTGTTGAGAGACGCCTCCACCTAGAGGAACATCACGGAGGTCAGCCGCCCGGCTTACCTTTGGCGTGCGAGTGCTAGCCGCACTTGTTGCATTCGTAGGTGTTAGCCCATTTCAGTCCTGTCCCGCATCACAAGTTTTTCCACATGACTACTTTAGCTAACAGACGCAGACACAATATCACTCAATTGAGAACCTCTGCTGGGAGTCTTACTTCTAACCATGAAGACATGAAAAGAATTGCCGCTTCACATTTCTTGAATGCTTTCTCCACTCAAGAACATCACATCCATAATGACTTCCTGAACTGTATTCCCCACCTTGTAAATCAGAATGACAATGATTGTTTATCTGATATTCCTTCTGAAAGTGAAATCCATGATGCTGTGTTCAATCTTTCAGCTGATAGTGCCCCTGGCCCTGATGGCTTCTCTGGAGCCTTCTTCCAGGAAGCTTGGAGTATCATAGCCCCCTTGGTAACTAGTGCTGTGCAAGAAGCTTTTTCTTCCAGGAACCCTCAGCCTAGAAGTGTGACAGCCACCTTGATTGCTCTGATTCCTAAAAAATCAAATGCTGTGGAGATTACAGATTATAGGCCAATCAGTTTATGTAACTTCTTCTACAAGATTATTTCTTCTATTATCAACAAGAGATTGGCTCCTATTCTTCCTAAGATTATTTCTCTTGAGCAATCTGCTTTTGTAAAGGGAAGACAGATTATTGAAAATATTGCCCTTGCTCAGGAGCTGTCTCTGGAATTGGGTAGGAAAACCAGAGGTCACAATGTTATGTTTAAGCTTGATATGGCTAAAGCTTATGATAGATTGGAATGAGATTTCCTTTATTCTATCATGCTCAGATTTGGTTTCAGCAGCCATTTCATTAATCTTGTGGACAAGCTGATTAGTAACTGCTGATTTTCCATTATGCTCAATGGAGACACAGCTGGCTTCTTTAAATCTACTAGAGGTGTACGTCAGGGAGATCCATTAGCTCCTTCCTTATTTGTTATTGCTGAAGAAGCTTTGAGCAGGTCTTTAAGAGAAGCATACATAAATGGCCGGATTGAATGGTTCAGAGGATTTCAGAGATGTCCTAATATTTCTCACTTATTATTTGCAGATGACACCCTTATTTTCAGCAAGGCAACCACAGCTTCTATCAAAAACTTTCTTGCAGTTCTCCACTCTTATGAGGAAGCCTCTGGTCAATTGATTAATGTGAACAAAAGTGGATTCTTAATTCACCCAAAGCAGGCTTCTTCTGTTACTCAGAGAATTCATAACCTTACTGGTTTTTCGAGATTGCATTTCCCTCACAAATATCTTGGTATTCCTTTGGTTATTGGCAGAACAAAAAAGGTTTTCTTTGCAGGGATTATCACCTCTATTCATAAAAGAATTGCTGGTTGGAAAGCTAGCTTGCTGTCCCAGGGTGCTAGAATGGTTCTTATAAGGCATGTTCTTTCCTCCTTGCCTATTTATTCCCTATCTTCAACTTCCTTACATAGTGGAATTCACAATATGATTGAGCAAGCATTTGCCAATTTCTTCTGGGGGTCTTCCCCTCTTGGCAAAAAGAGACACTGGAAATCATGGCAGGCAATTTGTAAGCCTCAATCCAAGGGTGGCCTTGGTATCAGCTCCCTTAGACTCATGGAAACTGCACTTCGGGTAAAAATGTTGTGGAATGCAATTCATTCTAATTCTCTTTGGGCTACCTTCTTCAGAGCCAAATATTTGCACCATTGCCACATCAGAGATGCCAATTTCAGGAACATGAATGGCTTTGCTAGAAGAAGCTGGTTGAAGGCTAAGGTGTTTATTCTTCAATATAAGAAGGTCATAATTGGTGATGGAACTAATACAAATTTTTGGCATGATAATTGGATGGGTCAACTTTGCTTAGACACCTTTGTCCCTAATGCTTTCATTCCTAACCCAAGAGCTACTGTCCGAGATGTCATTCTTAACCCATCCCCTGATGAATCTCATCTGCTGAATTCAATTATTCCTAATAGCATACAGCAAGCTATCAGCTCTGTGGATTTGAATCAGGAAAGTGATTTGGCTGTATGGAGCTTAACTCCTTCTGGTCAGTGCACAGTAGCTTCAACTTACAAAGCTTTGGTCAACAGTCATACTCAGTCTGATATCCCATGGAACCGGATGTGGTCTAATTGGGTTCCTATCAAAATATCAGTTCATATATGGAAGATTTTGAATAATTGCCTCCCGACTGATGATAATATACAAAGAGTGGGTGTAGTCCTTTGCTCCAAATGCTATTGTTGCAGGCAACCGAAGGTTGAGGACCCTAATCACTTATTTCTGCACAGTGATACCGCTAGGCGTGTCTGGTCTGATTTAACAGCAGTGGGTCTATATTTTGAAGGTCGGACTGTTAGGGAATCTGTTCTGAACTCCTTTTACCTTCTTCAACCAGGTTCAGCCTATGGTCTGTTCTGTCTTGCTTCTATTGGCTATGGATTGTGGGAAATTTGGAGGAACAGAAACTCTAGCAAGTATGATGATAAAGCTATATCTAATTCAAATCTGACTCATCATATTATTGCCCATGTGAAGAAGATATGCTCGGCTGCTGCTCTCAAGGAACCGAAATTTAAAAATCGAGAAGTCTTGAAACAATTAGGAATCAGATTTGAAGATCCATGCAGACAAAATCTGAAGATTGTGAAATGGTTGTTTCCTCCTTGGCCTTCTATAAAACTAAATTCTGAGGGAGCATGCAAACAATCTAGGGAGTCTGGGGGAGGAGGTATTATCAGGGATTGTAGAGGTAAGGTCATCCTGGCCTTCTCTCATTTCTATGGACAATCCAACAGCCTTATTGCTGAAGCTCGTGCACTTCTTGATGGCATCAAATATTTGAAGACTGTTGACAACAAGCCTGCTCTTATTGAATGTGATTCACTCACTCTTGTCCGGATTATCAAGAAAGATTATCAATGCCCCTGGTCCATTCTCAGCTATGTCAGGGATATCTGGAGCCTTTTATCTCAGCTAGATTCTATCTCTCATATTTTCAGAGAAGGAAACACTGTGGCGGACTTACTTGCTTCTCTAGCTTGCACCAATAAATGTAATTCTTTCTATTCTTTAAACGAGCTCCCTTCTATTATAAAAGGTGCTGCTCGGCTGGACTCACTAGGATTGCCTAGTGTTAGAATGATGTAATTCTTCAATTTATCAATGGAATAATACTTGCCTCCTAGTGGCACGATGGTGGAGTGGCTTTCTCCTTACCTCTGGTAAGGGGTGCACTCTCCCATTGATCCCTAGGCTAGGTTTTTTTCTATTAAAAAAAAAAAAGGTCCGAGACCTCTGGTTTGCAGGTGACTTGGTGTCACTTGTGTTTCCCTCTGGGTTTCAGAGGAAGAGAGACTTGGGTCTCTAGGTTCCCCTCTGGTTTGGAGGAAGGGAGGTTTGGTCCTCCGGTTCTGGGCTTGTGGGTAGCAAGTCCAGGGGTTCCCTCCGGGTCTGGAGGAAGAGAGACCGTGTGTCTCTGGTTTCCAAGTGGCTAGGAGTCACTTGGGGTGTCCCTCCGGTTGGGAGGAAGAGGGGAGGTTGTTGCCCTGGTCAAGCTGTTTGGCAGCATTTGTTACAGACTGAGTCTGCTGTGCTAGTGTTACTAGTGGAAGCCTCACTCCGGTTAGGAGTGAGGGGTGGACGTAGGTCTTTGGACCGAACCACCTAAAAATCCTTGTGCAGTGGTTTGTTTGATTGCCTGCTTCCGCTAGATGCATGCTAGGACCGTGATTTAATTGATTATCTATATCCTAGAGTTTAATTGAGTTTGCATATCTTATGTTTGATCAATTGTCCACTGATCTTGTTGTTATCATCTCATGCGAATTTTAAATTGGACAGAATTCTTTGAAAGATCCATTCACCCCCCTCTGGATTTGTGTTTATCAATCGCACCTAGCTAACAATTGGTATCAGAGCGGTTCTCTGATTGATCAGATCCAACGACCTGCAGAGGATCCTGTTGTCCCTTGGTGCATTTCTATTTCTACCCTTTGCTGCATTAATCTGGTTGCCGATTTATTCAATGGGTTCTCCACCAGTTTTCAATGGCTCTAACTTTAACTCATGGATTAGCAGTCTTCACAATTATGTGAAAATGATTAATCCGGATCTGTGGAAGTTAATTTCATAAGGTCCCCACATATTGTCATAGGAAAAGTACAAATGGACTAAAAGTCACAAGTCAAAATATGGAGAAAATCAGAAAGCCTTTAACCTGATGAGAGCAGCTACTGACAAGGCTCTACATTCTTGTTTTTATGACTGCAGGTCCGCTAAGGACATTCTGGATCAGCTGAAGCTAGCTCAGAGGATGAATGAGGACAACTGCATGATAGCTGACGAGAGCAACCATAGCAGTGATCAAGAGGGATTCCAAGATGCTGAAGAGGTAATCATCCCCTTCTCTAGCTTCACTTTAGATGACTGGGAAGATGCCAATGCTGATCTGTTACACTCCCATGAAAAAATGAGTAAGAGGTATAGAAGACTGAAAAAGAAGCTGGAAAAACTGGGAGGTGAAAATCTTGAAACTCTGAAAACTGAAAATGAAATATTTAGAAGACAGATAATAGAGTTTGATTCTATTAGTTCAGACTTAGATCATTTCAAATCTGAAAAACAATCTCTTATGAAACAAGTTGGTCTACATAAAAAGGAGAGTCAAGAGCTTGTCTGTGAAATTGCTGAACTAAAGGAAAGGCTTAGCTTAGTTGATCAGGCTCATAACAATGATATTGTTCAAAATGAAAAATTGGTGAGAGAATTAGAATGTGTCAACTCTGAATTGGAAAAAATGAAATCTGCAAATGAAATACTCAATAATCAGCTCAAGGAATTTGAACTCAAATCAATAAATCTTGAAAAAGAAAATAGATTGATTTCTGAAAAACTAGAGGCTGATAGAGTAACAAATTCAGAGATTCAGAAAAATCTTGACAAACTTCAATCTGAAAAACAACAGGAAATGTTTCATGAATGTCAGTCTCTCTCAGATGAATGGGTGCTTGATGCTGATCTCCTAGAGCAGAACAGTAAACTGAAAGAGGAAATCAATAAGTTGAAACATCTAAACACCCAGTTGACAGATAGGCTAATGACAATGGAAAAAGGCAAGTGTGTGAGTGTGGATAATTCTGATAGGTTGATGAATGCTGAACAAGAACTTGAGAGTCTAAAAACCATCAACTTAATGTTAAATGGAAATGTCAGTTGCAGTGAACAGAAAATAGCTGGATATGAGCTTACTATCACATCCCTTCAACAAGAAGTTGATGATCTTTATAAGTCCCTATCTGAAGCTGACAATGAAACAAAACTAAAATAGGAAGTTGAAAAACTCAAAAGTCTGAATGATGCCTTGCATCAACAAGTCATTTCCTGTGAAACAGATCTGTCCAAATATGAAGCTAATATTTGTGGCTTGAATTCTGAGATTAAAGATTTGAAAAATTCTCTATCAAAATTTGTCAAAGGAAAGGATAATCTGAATAAGCTTCTTGGAAAGAGTGATAACTTTGAGAGAAAGGGACTGGGCTATAGTCCGACAAATAAAAGGAGTAATGAGAATGAAACATCTACTGTTTTTGTCAAAGCTACCAATCAGAACACAACGTTTGCTCCTTCTGTCTTCCAATTCACTGCACAAAAATCTACTGTGAAACCCAAAACTGTGGAACAAACTCGAAAACTGAAAAAGGGTGAAACTTCACAGAAGAAGGATAAAGACACTCCTGTTACTATAAAGAAGGCTACACACAATTCACATGATCTCTCACACACTCATATTAAAAAGGGGTCATGTTATTATTGTGGGAAAGGAGGTCACATAATGGAAGATTGCAGATTGATGTTAAAGGATGAGCATACTAGTGGAACTTTACATTCAAGAAATCTTTCTGATAGAAACCATGCTGCTAGGAAGCCTGATGCTTCATGTTATTATTGTGGGAAGCATGGTCATCTCATGAATGAATGTTTTATCATGAAAGAAGACAATAAACTACATGCCAGGTCTTCCATGCACTTTCATGATCCATATGGATCTAAACACAATTCTAGTCAGCACATTGTGTGCTTCAACTGCAATAAGCCTGGGCACAAGGCTGCTGAGTGCTGGCTTAGATCTACTTGGGGTAAAAATGGTTTTCATAGAAGAAATTCTTTTGCTTGCTCTCACTGTGGGAAGAATGGCCATACAGTCAAGAACTATTGGCATGTTCAGAAGAACACTGTTAACCCCTATGGTGTCAAATTCCCTGCAAAACCATTTGCAAGATTTTCATGCTATAACTGTGGGAAGCAAGAGGTCACAAATCTTCTGAATGTTGGCTGGTTAGGAATAAGAACCAAACTGTTCATACATATAACAGAAAATCTGATGAATATGTTTATAAACCTTATGCTACTATTACTATGCATCATAAAAACCAGAAACCAGTCACGTCATGTAGATATTGTGGGAAGTTTGGTCACTCTATGAAAAATTGCTATCTGATGGATCATGGTGACCATATTGCTATGAATTTGCTTAGATCACCTGTCAGGGCTAATGCAGGACCCAAAACTGCTTGGGTCCCTGCAGGATCAAGATGATCAAATACTTTGCAGGTGTGCCTTGAACTGAGGAATAAAGAGGGGTAAAGTAAACCAAGGCACCCAAGATGATAAAGTCCCATTCAGGTAAATTCTGAAAACTTTGTATTCTGATTTGTGTGATCTGAATGCACTGCATATCATGATAATTCTTTTGCGCATTGTCTAACTGAAACTAATTGGAAAAATCTAAAATGCTCATGAAAATGATTGAGTTTATTTCTAAATGCATTGCACACAAATGCCATGATGAATGATATGCCAAACTTCTTGTATGTTGAATTGCACTATCATGCATGACCACCATGGTATATCTAATAGTAAGCTACTAAAAGGCAGGGAAATCTACCTGGAGGTTCTTACTATGTGTGAGATGGTCTTCTAAACCAAGTTCTTCACCTAGTACCATGAGTCATATCTCTTTATAGGGCAGTCTGAATGAGCATAAATTTTTAATATCATGTTCAGTGCTTTAATTGCATATCATGCACTCTGTAAGGGGGAGCTTGACTGATGTTGCATTTGAAGAGTAGTGCATTGCATGTCTTTGCATACATGTAGTTAGTTGCATTACACTTTCCTTCATTGAAAAATCTAAAAAGAAATATTTCATCGCATCTAGAAAGGGGGAGCATTCCTGTTTGAACTCTTCAACACCTCTTGAACTCCTTCTGTCTAGCAATCTGATCCATTCTTGGCATATGTGTGGTTCTCTTGAATTCTCTGCTGTCTACACTGATATAGCTGATCTGTCTGTATTCCAGACTTAGCTATTGATTCTGTTCGCTTTGAAGTTCAACTGCTAGCTTGTTCCTATCACTCACATTTCTTGATAGCTTGTCAAGTCTAGTCCAAGCTAATCTGACTAAATTCTAGTCTTTAATGCTGGCTTCTGATTGCTCTCTGCTATTCTCTCAATAAAATTACTTTGTTGACTCCATTGATTTCCTCACAATGTCATTGATTCATCTGAATGAGGAAGATTTTAGTTAGTGCACCCTAGACATAAATCAGACACATTCTGAAAAGAAGAATATTCTATTATACTGGCTTAAGAATGTTTTGATAAATCAAATTGATTTAAGTCTAATGTATTTCCAAAGTTTTGATGTAAAAGTCTTGAAAATATCTGATTCATTCTACTTAATAAATCTTAACCAGTTGTCTCATGAACTTCATGCAAAACCTTCTGAAATCTAAAATTTTAAAAGACATGGCTTTCTTTGGTTAAGATACATGTAGAAGGTATTGTTCTTAAACATTTCAAGTGTACTGAGTTTTGTTTGAAAAATCTGAAAACACTTAAAAATTCAAAGCAAGAGCAATGACTTTGGTACAGAGAAACTGAGTTCTCTATCAATGAAGTAGAGTAAGCCCATGTCATGAAGTGCCATAGTTAACTCTCTTTTCAAAATGCTTGAAAATCTGGCAGAGCAATGGCATGGTTGTGTTGAGTCACTGGGGATTCTGGCCTCTGATCAAGGTGTCTCCTCATGTAAAAAGATACTCCATTGCTAACTCTGTTTTCTTTAAGAGGTAATGTGGTTGTCACACTGAGTAACTGGGTCACTTCACCTAAGACGTGTTGTGCCTCATGTAAAAAGGTGTTGACTGAACCAAACTTGCTCAGGAAAAATGAGTGATGCTCAATAGAAAATTCTAAAAATTTAAAGAGAAGTTCAGTCTCATTTATTTATGTTTAATCTCAATACTATCTTGTGTAACTTCCATAGGAGTCATTGAATTTAAATGAGTAAGATGGAATGAGGTTCAACATGAATAACAAATGAGTTGATGGTTCATCTTTATTAAAAGATGCTTCTGATATGAGTAATGAATTTTTCTGATAAACTTTAAATACATCACTCTTAAATCATGATGGTAAGTTTAAACTCATTCATAATCTATTATAATTGAAGAATCTGAAATTCGTTTATAAAGATTTATGAATTTGGTGTGCTAATGAATATCCTGCTTTCTCATTTATTCACTGTAATTACAGACTGTGGTAATTCTTGAATACCCATGTGCTTTGCTGATAGATGCTCATCACCTCTTTCACTCCATCTAATCAGGGGGAGCTTCCATGTCATGCTGAGTGTTTTTCATAAAGGGAGAGATCTAGTCAGCATTCTTGAGTGTCCCTGTGCTCTTGTTGATATTCTCCCTTCATCTTATTTGGTTTCAACCTTCAAAACATTCTGATCATTATTCTATTCAGGGGGAGCTAATTGCCATAAAGGGGGAGTTTAGTCAAAGGGGGTGCTTTTAATTCACTCATCTTATGCAGTATTATTCCTCCCTCTTCAACTAATGTCTTTTTGCTGAAGTCAAAGGGGGAGAAATATTTTTGATCAAGTCAGTATGACTCATAGTGTTGCCATCATCAAAAAGGGGGAGATTGTTGTGTCCCTGTGATTTTGATGATAGCAAACACTATAAGTCATCATCTATTTGAATCTGCATTTAACTGGTTGGGTTGCATATGTATGTCTCATTGAACATCTTATCTGAACTACATAACCAACGAACAGGCAGAGGCTATGTGCTGTGTGCATTGGTGCATTTCATTTATTGTTGATGCATTTCATGATTGCTATTGTTTGTTATCTGGATTGTTTGTTATCTGGATTTTTTCATGTTAGCCTGTTCAATGGGTCGACCCCTCAGTTCATTCATCAGGTTTATACAAGTCCATACATCGGACTGTTTGAGCACTTGTACAGCGTTTCATTCATTGGATGTCTATACATTGCACATCATCCTCTAAGTCTATACATCGCTCAATCCTTCAGCTTTCAACGTCAAGTCTATACATTGGGCTCTTCATCAAAGTCCACACAATGCATTCTTCATCCGATCGTCTTAGCAAGTCTGTACAGTCTCGTTCCAACGTCAAGTCTGTACAACGTGAACAGTGCGTCTTCTTCTCCAACTCTATACATCGCTCGCTCTATCAGCCTTTCATCACAGAGTCTGTACACTGTCTCTTTGCTCAAGCATCACTTCGAGAAGTCTGTACAGCGTTCAAGTCTATACATCGGTTGCTTTGAATTTGGATGATCAAGTCTGCACAATGGGTGCTTTTCCTACGTTTTGCCAAGTCTATACATTCATAGCTTTTCCTACGTTTGGCCAAGTCTATACACTGCCAAAGTCTGAACATCGCAGTGTTCATGTCTCTCAAAGTCTGTACATTGGCTTCGCTTTTGCAAGTCTGTACATTGGTGTCTCATCACCAAGTCTGTACATCGGCTTCACTCATTCAAGTCTATACATCCACAGTGGATCATCAAGTCCATACATCCATAGTGGAACTTCACAAGTCTATACACTGTTTGAACCACCAAGTCTGTACATCGCTTCAAGCGCTTCAAGTCTATACAGCATGCCTTCACGTTCAGACTCTATACATCGTTTCTCAAAGGCTAAGTATATACATCCGTCAAACGCCTCAAAGTCTGTACATTGGTTTTCACGAGAAGTCTATACACTGGTCTTCACTTGATGTCTGTACATTGGCTCAGACTTACCAAGTCTGTACACTGCCTTTGGGTTCCAAGTCTATACACTCCCTCAGTGTACATACTTATTCATTTGCTAGTTCAAAGTCCATACACTCGTTTCTAAGGCAAAGTCTATACAATCATCTTTGAGCATCAAAGTCTGTACAGCCTATCTGTCTTCATGGGTTCTGTGCTTTTAGTGCGTTGACGCACTTGGCTGACTGCGTAGACGCAATTGTGCGTCTTTCGCTTTCTGTCTTGTTCACTGCGTCGACGCTGACACTGGATGCGTTGACGCATTGGCCAGTTGCCAAGGGCGTGAGCATCTCGCTTGAGGAGCTGAGGCGACGCTGCACGATGGAAGCGTTGACGCCTTGGGCTGATGTCCAAAGGTCTTTTGATCAACATCAAGTCTGTACAACATGAAGTCTGTACATTGGTTTTGTCTTGAACAGAACGCCTAAGTCTATACATTGCTATGGATTGCACTAAACTAGTTAAGTCTATACACTCGTTCCTTCACGCCATTAAGTGTGTACACTGCCTTTCCAGGCACTCTTTCATCAAGTCTATATAGACTTAGCGAAAGCTCAGTAAGTCTGTACACTGGTTTGTCTGGCACGTTAACATGAAGTCTGTACACTGGTTTCTCTGACACGTTAACACTAAGTCTATACACTCAGGTTGCTAAAGGGTTTCAAGTATGTACACTGCATGCTCACTCAACTAAGTCTATACACTCGTTCGCTAACATGAAGTCTATGCATTCGTTTGATAAGCTTCAACTCTATACACTCGATATCAAGCTTCAAGTCTATACACTCTTACTTCACACGAAGTCTGTACACTCAGTTAAACTTTCAAGTCTATACATCATCTGATACTGTCTTCGACTGATTAACTGACAGGTTACTTAACTGATTATCTGACAGGTTTAATGGATGAGGCCATCAAGACTTGCACGTGATCCTAGAGGCTGAAATGCTGACACGTGGACCACTGAAGCTTGGGCGGGAATCGAAAAGAGCATAAGCCCTAGCTGCCTGCTGCTGGTATATATATGGAGTCTCCTCCATCGGCTGAGGTGATCGAAATGCAGAGAGCCATCGAGAAAAGCTGAAGAGTAGAGAGTGCCTCCACGATACAGAGAATAGAGAAGAAGAAGAAAAGAAGTGAGAAGGAGAAGGCTGAAGTAGTGAGAAGAAGAAGAAGAAGAAGAAAAGAGAGTTCATGCTGGGAGAAAGAGAGAAGCAGAAGAAGAAGTTCCTGCTGGACCGTGGATCAAATCCAGGCCAGCCAGCTCCTGCGAGAGCCACATTTGATTTTATCTTTTCAGCTTTCTGTTGCTACGTTTTTGTTTTTCCTTTGAACTATTCACTTGTTGTTCTTCCGATCCTCTAGTGTGAGGTCGGGTTCCCTCCGGTGTGGAGGAAGAGAGACTTGCGTCTCTGGTTGCCTTTGACTGGGTGTCATTGGTTGTTTCCCTCCGGTTGGGAGGAAGAGAGGTTCGAGACCTCTAGTTTGCAGGTGACTTGGTGTCACTTGTGTTTCCCTCTGGGTTTCAGAGGAAGAGAGACTTGGGTCTCTAGGTTCCCCTCCGGTTTGGAGGAAGGGAGGTTTGGTCCTCCGGTTCTGGGCTTGTGGGTAGCAAGTCCAGGGGTTCCCTCCGGGTCTGGAGGAAGAGAGACCGTGTGTCTCTGGTTTCCAAGTGGCTAGGAGTCACTTGGGGTGTCCCTCCGGTTGGGAGGAAGAGGGGAGGTTGTTCCCCTGGTCAAGCTGTTTGGCAGCATTTGTTGCAGACCGAGTCTCCTGTGCTAGTGTTACTAGTGGAAGCCTCACTCCGGTTAAGAGTGAGGGGTGGACTTAGGTCTTTGGACCGAACCACCTAAAAATCCTTCTGCAGTGGTTTGTTTGATTGCCTGCTTCTGCTAGATGCATGCTAGGACTGTGATTTAATTGATTATCTATATCCTAGAGTTTAATTGAGTTTGCATATCTTATGTTTGATCAATTGTCCACTGATCTTGTTGTTATCATCTCATGCGAATTTTAAATTGGGTAGAATTCTTTGAAAGATCCATTCACCCCCCCTCTGGATCTGTGTTTATCAATTGCACCTAGCTAACAATTGTTTGTTTCATTTGTTTGTTGCTTCCCTTTATCTTTAACAAAGTATTAGTCTGGAAAAAATTAGGCAGCATCTCCCGCGGACAGAGATACTTGGGGGGAGTGAATTGGGTACGCATCCATGGATGAGTCTGAGATGACACCTAAATGGTAAGGATGCACATGGAGGCGGCAACATCCGGAAATGTTCATGCCAGAGCATGGTGCAAAACCATGCAGAGAAGGTATTAAAACATGGAGGGGCCACCGGTTAAAGAACACAGAGGAACGCCACCGGTTAAACCCTGGGGAAAGTCCCACCGGTTAAATGGGGCAAATGCGGCACCAGTTAAGTTAAAGGGGATGACCCACCAGTTAAATGGGGAGAAGGCACCACCGATTACGGTCAAGGGGATGACCCACCGGTTAAATGAGGTAGAGGCACCACCGATTAAGGTCAAGGGGACGACCCATCGGTTAACTGAGGCGGAGGTGCCACCAGTTAAGGTCAAGGGAATGACCCACCGGTTAACCAAGAGGGAGGCGCCACCAGTTATGCTCGCGAGGGAGCCCACCGGTTAATCAAGGTCAAAGTGCCTACACCAATTAAGGGGTGAGGGAGGCCTACCGGTTGTCCTCAATGACGAGCCACTGGTTAAGGAGTGGGGGGAGTTCACCGGTTAAGGTCAATAATGAGCCACCAGTTAAAGAGTGAGGGAGGCTCACCGGTTAAGCTCAATAATGAGCCATCGGTTAAACCCAACGTATGGTCACCGATGGAATGGGAAGCCTACTGGAAAAGCCATAAGAGAGGGCCCCCAGCAGACACTTCACAAGGAGACTAACTTTTGCAAGTGGAGCTTAGAATAAGGTGTGTGTTTCTAGTTTGCCTCACAGACAGAGGAGTGACCAGCAGAGGGAGAATATTCATTACAACATGGGGGGGAAGCATGGTGCCAGAAATGCCTGAGCCTCAGCCATGAGCTGGCAGGGCCCAGGTATTGGCCAGCTCATAACAAACCTTTTGAAGATAAGGATGAAACGAAGCAAGCAGTAATAGTAGAAAACCTTGAAGACATGAATCCTTCTGAGCTCAAGGTGGCAACACCACCGACGGGGCATGGAGACTCGTCAAGCCCTGGGCACCAGCCCCATTGAGGGATATCCTACCAACTGAAGGGGAGGAGAGGGAAACTACTGGTTCTGCTAAACAAAGCAAAAGCAAAGAGGGAGGATCATAGTATGCCCAAAAATGATGGAAAACACAGGAGAAACATGAGACAAACATGAATGCAGACCCAAGGAAAAATACCTCAACAAGAAGCCTTTCACCGGCTTTTTATTCCCTGAACAAGTTTAATACAGTACTGATACATCGCCGGGGAAGAAAATCAGAAAAGAAGGAAACACAGTGTGGGGAGAAGGCACACATGCCCTTTTCCCAACCTCACCTCTTCTCCCTCACTCAGCCCCCCCACTACAGCTGCACCTCTCTTGCGCAGGAAGGCGATCTCTGTTCGCACGTAGCTCCCACTCTTTTTTTTTCTATCTGTATTCTTTCTTTTTCTCTACCTCTCTATGTGTCTGTGTATTTCTTCTCCTATTTATATGGCAGCATGCAAAGTGGACGTCGAGGAGGCAAACAAACGCTGGAAGATCCTCTGGCTTCTCCTCTCGAACCTGCTATTCATGCATAACCTTCACAATTTCCTTCTTCGTGATGGGCAGACAGTTGGTGTCAACGGAGGCTCTTCGAATCTTGCCTGATCTGGAAAACTATCGCAGTCGTACTTATCTTCGACGACCTCTGAGCGTCGGACAAAGGGCTGCTGTGGGACAAGGACCTGGTCACTGGCAAGACCCAGTGGCTGTTGATTAAATCCGCCATTGCCATTTCAGGCAGCCTCTGTAACTTCGATTGGAGCCATCGCCTAAAAGCCTCTTAGTTGACTAAGAGGGTTGCCACCAGTTAAGTAGCTTTTGGGGCCACCGGTTAATTAAGCACCCGCCGATTAAATGGCCCTAGAGGCCCAATGGTTAAAGCCCACCGGTTAAGTGTCCAAATAGGCCCACCAGTTAAATGCCTTTGGAACGCCACCGCTTAACATGCTGAGATGGGCCACCGTTTATACCCTGTTCTGGAGCCTCCGTTTAATGCGCTTTGGGGGGGCACCATTTAAAGCCTTTGGGCCAACCACCAGTTAATGGGTGTTGAGGGCTCACCGGTTAAAGAGGCACAAGGGCCACCGTGTAAAACACCTAACGCACCACCGGTTAATGGCCGCTGGGGGAGGCACCGTTTAAACGAGATGAGGGGCCACCGGTTGAGGCGCCCAAAGCGCCACCGGTTAATGGCCGTTGAGAAGCCACCGGTTAAAGCGTTGAGCGCCCCACATAGGTTAACTGGTCAGGGAGACACCACCGTTTATGTGGCGTTGAAGGGCCACCGGTTATACCCTATTTTGGAGCCACATGTTATGGGGCGTTGAGGCGCCACCGGTTAAGGCGCTGGGAGGCGCCATCAATTAAAGGGTTAGGAGGCGCCACCGGTTAAAGGGCCTCTTATGCCTGTCGGTTAAGCATGCTGGGAGGCCACCAGTTATGTGAGCTGGAGACACCACCGTTTAATTATGTTGGGGCACCACCGTTTATAGGCATTGCAGAGGAATTTAGTGAGGGATGACCTCGCTCCTTTCTGACTCAAGGGTAGATGCGTCTACCGGGGTGTGGACTGGCATTACGTGCCTTGTCACTTGAAGTTGTTGATTTTTTTCGGGGACTTGAAAATCCCAAGCCTTCTGTCGTACTCTTCGTCGCTAAGGGTTTGTGGCTGAGCCCATAGCTGCGTGTTTGTTCAGGAATGCCTTAGCCTCCCGTTGCTTTAGTTCACCCACTTAGGCGTGAATTGTTGGTGAACGAAAGGGGTCTTCAGAGAGTAGCCATCAAGTCCCTCTTCATATTCTTCTTTCACTGCATAGCTATCCCAGTGAACCCTGCAGCGGTGCGTCTCAGGGACACTCCGTGTTCCCAATTCTGGCGTGCTATGGGAAGTTCACGGACGCCAAATTTTGGCGTCCGCAAATGCCCCCCACCTACAGGTAGTGTGGGGGAAGGATGAGGCAAGCGGTGCACACGGGTGTACTCATGCCTGCTTAATGCTCTAACAGCTTGTCACTTGGTTCCTAAAAACGTCTTGGACTGTAGGGTTAGTGGGGCCAAGATGACGCTAATGGATATACTTTTTTTTCTTTCTTTTCTTTCTTTTTTTCTTTTCCCTTTTTTTCTCCCTTTTTTTAAGTTTCTTTATCTTTCTTCTTTTTCTCTGCTTTTTCTTCTTTTTTTAAAATACGCCCGTTAGGGCCCATTATGCCTCACCATTTACCACCGGTAAATGGCGAAAGAGGCGGGCCACCGGTTAACTGGGCTCAAATCCCAATAAAAGGGACGGGGGTCCCCCCGGGGTCTCATCCTCATTTCAAGTTTCAAACGCCAACGAGCCATAATGACCCCGCCTTTTCTTCTTCTGCTCCGTCACCGACCGTCCGCCTTCTCCAACCGACGTCCCACGTCGCTCCTGTGGTGAGGGAGGCTGCGCCCTTCTTCCCCCCCTTTCTCCTCTTCTTCTTTTCCTTCCTCTTCTTCTTAGTCTTCCTCTTCTCCCCATTCTCTTCTTCTTCTTTTTTTCCCGTTCTTTTCTTCCCCTTCGGATGGTGGAGGTGGTGGGCATAGGACCGTGCCCTTCTCCTCTTCTCTTCCTTCTCCTTCTTCCAATTTTCCTCCTCTATTCTTCTCTTTCCCATCTCCTTCTTCTATTCCCTTCTTTTTCCTCTATTCCCTCTTGTGCGGACAATGGCCGAAGGAGAGAGACCATCGGTGCCACCAGTTAAGTAGCGATCGGGCACCACCGGTTAAGTGCAGGCGAAGGGGCACCGATTAAATACCGCGAGGGGGCCATCGATTAAGTGCTCTAGGGGAGCCACTGGTTATACGGCCCAGGGGAGCCATCGGTTAAATGGCCCAGGGGAGCCACCGGTTAAGTGCCTTAAGCGCCAATGGACAACCTAAAAGGGTGAGAGATCATTCTGGTGTTGCCGCTTCTGTGCTCACAAGGACTTTTCGGGGCCGTCTCACCGTAGGCTTGGATGAGTACTCGCTTTCTTCCTTTTGTGCTCCCAATGCAGGGGAGACTCTGCCAAAATTTTGACAGAAATATTGCCACACCATTTTAATTAATGTAGTGTGCAATCTCCTTTTATGTTGACCAGTTTTCTATTGATGCCTTTGTAGGAAATGGCCTCACCCAATGCTTCTTCTTCCCAGGCTACTATTAGTGCAAGGACCGCTCCCCCAACTGCTCCCCCTACGGTAACATGGACCAACGTTGGGGACTTGGACAGAGAACATTCGAAGATAGCCATGCTGGTAGAGTCGTCGGACTCCGAAACTGACACCATGGAGTTCGAGCGCCTAGCACTTACTGACGAGGGCTATGCTTTCAACCAGGAAGGGGACTACCGGTGGGACTAGCCCAAAGATAAACACTTAGTTTACTTTCTAAAGCACTTCGGCTCTCGTGGAAAGTGGGACATTATGGTGGTACAAGATGTCGAGCAAGCTGTTCTAAAGTCCAGGGACAGCCTAGCTTATAGTGTGTCAAGGAGCGAGCCCGTATACCTGCTTAGGGAGCCAAGGAAATGGAAGCCAGTGTTGGCGCTCCAAGAGCTCTCAGTGGCTGAGGGAAAATTTGTCCGGGCACCAGAGTTCACACCAGCCCACCGGGACAACGCAGCCGGTCGTGTACTCAAAGAACATCCCAGCTTTGGACTATTCCTTGCTCACCTGAAGTGGGGGTTTCAGGAGGAGCCCTTTCTGTTAGATTATTTGGCCATCCGGTTCAAGTATGAACTTGCTGTGGGGTGGTTTGCTGATTTCAAAGTTCAGGACGCCCACACCTTTCGAGAAGGGGCAGTGGAGTTCACTGAGTACGTGCTATACAATTATGCCCCGCAGCTGATCAATGCTGGCATCTATCACAGTGTGTACGCCTCTAGGTTCAGATACCCCATGTCAAAAGGGGTTATGCTGTGGGATGATGGAGGTCTTTAATGCTGAATTTAACACTTTCTATACCGCGGAAGGGGAGACCTCCATCGACATGTGGAGTTTGCACCAGTTGATCGACTTACCCATTGATGGGGAGCCATATGAGGAAGTATGCCTCCCCGAACTGATCAAAGATGAGACTGATGGGGATGGCACCTACACCATCGGCTTCTCCTACCAATATTTGATGAAGGCTTATAGGGTGCTATCCTTGTCATATCACGGGGGAAGCGGGAAGCAGCCCCTGCGCAGCGATCGGAGGAGAGTCCGCATGGGGCTGTGGTTGAGGTACTTTTTCCAAGATGAGAAGAAATATAATGATTTCCCCTCGGTCGGTGTCGCAGTGGCCCAGAAGAGGCGCGGCGGCAGCAAGCTAGACCTGGAAGGCATTTCTTTCAGAGGACACAAGAGCGGCCCCAACCCCGCAGGCGTAGACCCCATGACCCACTGTGCAGCTTATCTTGCCTATTGGCTCTGCGCTTTCGCCCTGCCGTACGGAGATGAGAGCGTCATTCGGCCAGAGGCGATATATCCTGTAGACACGCTATTTCTGATATCCCCTGAGAAAATCTCATATTACTATATGACGCCCCGCAGTGGTTTTTGCATTTTGAATCGCTTGAGTGCTTCCTATTCTTGGGTCTTCTTTCACCTTTTGAGTGGGTAACGTAACACTTCTTCGGCATTCGGAAATCGCCTCGTTGCAGAAATCATGCGGCATTCGGACGGCATCGCCACCAATCAGATGTATGGGAAGATTAAAGAATCAGGAAATGTCTGGCGGACGGCTGTCGACGGCCTTTCGGGGGGGGGGGGGGTCCGGAGGTTTTTCTTGAAGGCGTCCAGTTGCCTGGATGCCTCCATCAATGTGAAAAAAATAAAAAAATAAATAAATAAAATAAAAAATTAACTTCTTGAAGGCGTCCAGAGCCCTAGACGCCTCCTTTTGAGGCGTCCAGGCCTCTGGACGCCTTCATTTCCCGACATCCGGACAATCCTGGCACACCGGTCGATTTAACATTTCGAAAAAATCCAAAACTTTGAGGCGTCCATAGGACTGGACGCCTTCATTCCTCCGCATCCCGACAATCTCGGCACGCCGCTCGATCTGACGTTTCGGAAAAATCTAAGAATATAAGGACGTCTTCCCAGCTAGACGCGCCCACTCGTGAGTCACGGGTGCCCACCGAAACCACGCGCTTTACCCCCTGTCTACGGCTTTCGACGGAATTCTGGTGGGCTTGAATGAAGGCTTCCAGTCTCCTGGACGCCTTCATAAAAAGTTGAAAATAAAAAAAATAAAATATATTAATTTATTGATTGAGGCATCCAGGGTCCTGGACGCCTCAATCCACTTCCCCTCTATAAATAGTGGACCCCCTCCCTCGAAGGGAAGGGGCTTCAGATCCGATAGAGGAAGGAGAGACTCTGTCGGATCCCATTTCTAACCCATGAGTTTTTGTAGGAGGAGGTTCCGCCGACTTCCCGGGTGCCCGCACTCGCAAGAGGAAGGCCGCCTTCATCCACCGTGCTTCCACGTCATCCCTACGCTGCCGAAGCTCCGCCGGATCCCGCCACCGGCACCTCCAATAAACCGTTATCTCCCCTTTTCTTCGTAGTTCTTTTGCATTCATCATTTCGCATTCTCCGTCTCCCTTCATAAGGGAATCTTCTTTTATATACGCTTGCATATCTATTCATCATCATATTTTCCTCCTACTCGTGTCCGAGAGGGGTTTGAAGGCAACACCAATCAGGTGTGTGTCGCCTTCATTTCGTCATTTTCATCGCAAGGGATTGATACTGCACTGCCATTCTCTAATTCCATTTGTTTATTGTCTGTTGTTTTGCAAGGGTAACCAAGGAAAGCCCTCTCCATCAGCCGGCTGAAGGGAGAGGAAGAAGCAACCCGCCATCTCCGCTTTTGAGGTAGGCGCGATCACTCTTTATTTTGGGGTCCCCGGCCCCAGGCGATCACATCATAATCTCGAGGTCGCGGCGAGTCATTTCCTGCAATAGCCGTTTGAATTTCTGTCTCTATATTTTTATGCTACTCTTATACCTGTCATACTCTCGAGGCCGCGGCGAGTCATTTTCCGCAATGGCCGTTTGAATTTCTGTCTCTGCATTTTTATGCTGCTCTTATATCTGTCATATTCTCGAGGCTGCGGCGAGTCGCTTCCCGCAATGGCCGTTTGAATTCTGTCTCTATATTTTTATGCTGCTCTTATAATTTTCATACTCTCGAGGCCGCGGCAAGTCATTTCCCGCAATGGCCGTTTGAATTCTGTCTCTCATATCTTGAACTGCTCTATTTTGTCATACTCTCGAGGCCGCGGCGAGTTACTTCCCGCAATGGCCGTTTGAATTCTGCCCCCCCCCCTTTTTATATCTATCGCTTCTATATCTGCTGTACTCTCAAGGCCGCGACGAGTTACTTCCCGCAATGGCCGTTTCAATTATTGTTATTTAAATTCTGCACTTTTCCCATCCCCCGAGGTCGCAGAGAGTCACTTCCCGCTATGGCCGTTTAATCCCCATATCTTATTATATTGCATTTGTCTCGCACGCCCCGTCGGAGCAATCTCCCGTGGTGGCCTCTCTTCTCTTCTCTCTTCTTTCTGTGCTGCAGCAAAAACGAGCCCCTCGCGCGCTCCGCTTCTTCATTGTTCGGCAATTAATTCCACATGACGTCGCTCACAGATTGGCGATCACGGTGGGATATCTTTCACTTTCCCTTGGTGACTCTTGCAACTTCGGCACCGCCTGTGCCTCTCCACCTTTGCGCCCTCGCGCGCTCCAGTTGTGCTCATAGTAGCACTTTCAGTTCTTATCCCTCGTGCACCTCGTGCACTTTGCTCCTAGTCCCTTGTGATTCATTGGGTGTTGAATATATCTTTGTTATATCTGTTGTTTTCTTATATTCTATATATCTGTTCAAGCACTTCATCACATGCATCCACCCCTTTTCTAGCTTTATTCATTTTTTCTAAGGATCACCCTCTCTCGGTGAAGGAAGGACTCTCCGTCGGGAATTCCTCTCGATGGACTAGGATCTCCTCCACTGGGACCTCCGTAAGTCCCCGACTGCGAAGAATCTCCTCTTCGTTCACTGGGCTAGTTGTACCTTTGAAGTTCCCTGGAGTTAGTCGACCCATTCGTGGTGAGACGAGAGCCCCTAGCTGACACGGCGGTGAAACAAAAAATGAACTAGGGTCCCTATTTTGTGAGAACTTCGGAACTGGTTAAAAACACAAAAAAAAATCATCAAAATCAAAACACAAAAAAGGCGTAAGGGCATCCACTTGTTTGATAATCTCTGCTATCTGCTTGTCGTTGTATGTTTTTGTGTTCCGGAAAAACTTTGAGCATGGCTCACGAGTCTTTTGAGGAGAACCACCCTGGTCGTGGTCAATCAGTCGAGCTGCGAGTCCATGCTATGGACTCGGGTCCTTCTTATGAGCCCTCACGTGAGGTGCAGGTTACCGTAGGGGACACATCCCCGCCACAGGACATCTCCTCTTTGCTAGGTGTCCTCGCCAACACGGAGTTTACCTCTGAGCAGCTCCGGGCCGTCCAGGCCATTCTGAAAGGGAAATCTATTTCTCCCGCCCCCCAAGAGTCAACTCCAGCCATCGCACCCCTCCAAGAGTCGGTACAGGCCATCCCATCTCCTTCACTGGCGCAAGCCATCCAGTCTCCCTCGCTTCAAGGGCAGGCGAGTCAACAACCACCCTCATTCCAATTCCCTTCACAATCTCAAACCCCTGCTGTTCCCCACATACCGCTCCAACTGGGGTCAACTGCCGGAGGTCCGGCAACTCCCTCTCATTCGGGGTTTCCCCCTCAAGTCTCCGGGAGACATTTTCCTCCCCAGTGGCACGTGCCACCTTCACCTCCCGAGGAGCTTGCCCAATCGCTCCTCAACAGGTTCAATAGAATGGATGAAGAGTTTCAGAATTTGAAGAAAATGGTGGACGTGAAATCCACCCCGGAGGTTGCTTTGCCAATCCTTCAGGTGATCCATCTTCCTCCCTCTGAAATGCCCACGTACCGCAGGTACAATGGCACTGTCAACCCCTTAATTCACCTCAAAGATTTCATGTATGAATCCTTCTATTGGCAAAATGACCAGAGATCTCTGGCATATCTCTTTCGGAGATCATTGGATGGTCCTGCGCTAGAGTGGTTCTATTCTTTGGAGCCCGGCGAGGCCGAGAACTTTGATACGGTGCAACGAAGATTCTTACAAAAGTATCGGGATAGGGTCGGTCCCTCTCTTTCCATTACCGACCTAGTGGCCGAGAAAATGAAGCCCGACGAAGATTTTGTCCGCTATGCCGACAGATGGAGGTCCCTGGCAGAAAGAATAAGAGATACCCTCTCAGGGCCTGAACAAGTAAAGATGATTGTGTCCAATGCAACCACACAGTTCAGGCATGTCCTGGCCATGAACAAGCTTACCACAATGGAGAAACTCTATGAAAGGGCCCGGTATGTCCAGACCCAGTTAAAAGACTCCCCCATTATGCACATGTTTGAGTCGCCAAAGCCCAAGGTGATCAGAAAGATAGGTACTGGTGTCCCGAGTGGAGCAACAGAAGGGGTGGTGACAAATGAGCAGGTGAGTGTAGTCAACAATGACAACTATGCACTCAACCCAAGGCCTCCACAAATGCCCCGACTTCCCCTCCAACAAGGTCCTTTCCCCTCTCATCCTCTACCCCAAAACAATCCACCCCAGAATAACATGCCTCAACTACTTCAACCCTAGCAACAACGCCGACCCCAATAACAACAACTGCCACTTCAATACAACCAAGTTCCACCCCCAGGGAATTATGGCCCCCCACAGCAACAAAGGAGGCCGATTGGTCCCAAAAGAGCCTATTACCCACCATTGCCAGAAACTCTGGCAGATATTTTCAGCGCCCTCATGGCTTCGAACACACTCATCCTACCCAGGGAAAGGCTAGCGTGGCCCCCGAATGTTGATACCTCCAGATACTGTGTCTATCACAGGCAGCCAGGCCACACAGTAGACAAATGCTTTCAGTTTAAAGATTACATCCATGTGGACACCAAAAAAAAAACTGCAAATCCAGATATCTTGCTCGGCCCGGCATTAACAGCAGGGCCGAGTGAAAAGCCCGGGAGAGGCTGGTCATATGGATTCCCCGAGCGAGCACACACTGCCGTGAGGCTGTCCTCGGAGTCACGATAAGTGAAAAGAAATCAACCACCAAGGGCCCCACAAACCACGGGCCACGGAGAAAATCAAACGGGCCATGACTCGTGCCCACAATAGAACGGGCTCAGAAGTACACCCGGGCAGGCCCTCAGCGGCACACCCCAATGGGCCTCAGCGACACACCCTTAAGCTGTTCAGCGGCACAGCCCCAATGGGCCTCAGGGGCACACCCCCCTTGGGGGGGTCTTCAGCGGCACGGCCCCTTTGGGTTTCAGCGGCACAGCCCATTTGGGCTTCAGCGGCACACCCCCCTGGGGGGGTCTTCGGCGGCACACCCCTCCTTGGGGGGGCTTCAGCGGCACGCGATCTGTGGCCCTCAGCGGCACACCCTCCGCCCTGCCCAGCGGCACAGCCCTTTAGGCCCTTAGCGGCACGCCCCCAGGAGCTTCTAACGGCACACTTCTGTGGGCCTCCCACGGCACGCTTAACAGCGTTCAAACGACACGCCCTTTTGGCCCTCCTACGGCACACCTTTTGAGCCCGCCAGCGGTACAGCGCTATGCCATGTCAATGGACCGAACGACGTGGTACCCACGCCCTATGAATCCTTGGCGCGCAGTGGGCTGCCCGAGGTGTCGGTCGGGGATTGGGCCACGTTGCCTACTCCTCCTGCCACCCAGGACAAGGGAGTCAACTCCCATTAAATGCACTTCGGACGCTTCCCGCCTCCGAACGCTCCCGCCACAGGGGGTATAAGACCCCTCTCCTTCGCTACGAACAAAAGGAGGAACGGGGGGCATACACACACAAGGGGACACACGCAGAAGAGAAGAAGAGAAGAAGAGGGAAGAGAGGAAGAGAGGGGAGAGGCTTCGTCGCTCCACCCATCGTCGCCATCTGTGCGAGGAGGGAAGAGAAGAAGAGAAGAAAGAAGAGGGGGGCGGCGGCTCCACCTCCCCCTTCCTGCTGCTCCGTCCACCCGCCACCGCCGTCCGTGCGAAGAGAAGAAGGATAAGAAGAAAAGAAGAGGAGCTCGTCGCTCCACCTACCACCACCGTCTGTGTGAAGAGAAGAAGAGAAGAAGAATGAGTGGAGAGAGGGAGTGAGGTCCGGGAGGGGAGGAGTCCAAGCTCTGTTCCCCCCCCCACTGTATTTTCTTCTCCTCTTCATTTCCTTTCATTTCTTGTTTTACCATCGTTGCAATGTATTAGTCCTCTCGGGACACTCCTTTCGTGAGAATAGAGGTAGAAGGCTTGCAATTATTTTTTCTTGGACGTCTTTCTAAAGTATTTCTTCCGTGTTTGCATCCTTCGGTGTTTCACGCCCCCTTCCTTTCTCCTTTTGTTAGGGTTTGTTTCCTCCCTGATTGTGCCTCCAACGGCACGCCCCGTCGTCCCTTCAGCGGTACGCCTTGATTGTGCCTCCAACGGCACTCCCAGTCACGCCTTCAGCGGCACACCCTAACTGCGCCCCAGTGGCACACCCCAGTCCAGCCCCAGCAGCACACCCTAGCCGTGCCCAGCGGCACGCCCCAACCAGCCTTCGCCGGCACACCCCCATCGGGCCTTTGTCGATGCACTCTTCAACACCCTTCACCGGCACGGCCTTGGCTGCCTTTCCCCGGCACGCCTATGATGGCCCTCGCCGGTACGCCCCTTTGGGCCTTTCCTTGACACGGCCTTCATGGCCTTCACCGCCATACCCTTGGCCCCCCCCTTGGCCCGGCACACTTGCCCTTCCTTCTTGCCCGATGCATTCCCCCCTCAGCCAGTCCTAGAGTAGCATTCCACTCGCCGTTCCCTCCGAGTTTTCCGAGGTTTATAAAGGTGTTGCCGCTCTCGGGCGCCCACCTCCAGTTGTCGGGTTTCGCCACTCCATGTGGGCGCGTTCCCTGTATCTCCCTTACGCTCGGGTTAAGGGGAGATGCTGCCAAATTTTCGTTAGAAACAATAACATATTGAAAGACAAAAGGAAACAACAAACAAATGGAACAGCCACACATTTAAAAGACAAAAGACAGCAACAAACAAACGAAAAGAACAACGGTGAAATGCCTTAACCAAAGCAAATGGAACCGCAATCAATTCAAAGAGGACCGAATCGAACGACAACTAAACAACTTGAACATCCGCCCTCACAAAAGAAAGAATGAAAATTAATCAAGAAAAGAAAAGAAGAAACCCATGCAAACTTAATAAAATCATAAAAGAAGAAAAGAAAAGCCTCAAAAGAGACGGAGGAGGGGTGGGCTCCCCATGCCTTTTGCCGATACACCCTCTAGCTACCTTTGGCCGGCACACCCTTCGCCGGCACACCCACTCGCGCCCTTCGCCGACACACCTTGCCAACTCTTCCCCGGTACGCCCTTCAGTGGCCTTCGCCGGCACACTCCCTGTTGCCTTCGCCGGCACGCTCCATGCCGCCTTCGCCGGCACACTTCCTGCCGCCTTCGCCGGCACACACCCGCTTGGCCCTTCGCCGGCACGCTCCTTTGGCCCTCAGCGGCACGCACCCTTTCAGCCCCTCAGCGGTACACTCCCTCAGCCCTTCAGCGGCACACTCCTCAGCCCTTCAGCAGCACAGCCCTAGGCCCTTCAGCGGCACACTCCCAGCCCTTCAGCGGTACACCCCCAGGCCCTTCAGCGGCACTCTCCCAGCCCTTCAGCGGCACACCCTCAGCCCTTCAGCGGTACGCCTCTCTCTTAGCCCTCTAATGACACATTCTCTCTCCAGAAAATGTGAGTAATAATAATAATAATAATAAATAATAACAGATTCTAAAAATGAATAAATAAATAAGAATAATAAAGGAATAAGTAATAGTAATAATAAGCTTAAAAATAATGACGATAATAATAATTAGACAAATAAACGGTAACAAAAAAAATGAATGAATAATAATAACGAACTCAATAAGAATGCTAAATAAATAAAAGATAACCAAAATAAATAATAATAACAAACTTAACGAAACACGACAAGCAAATGAATGACAATAAAATGAACAAAAATAATAACAAACCTAACAATAGCACTGATAAATAAATAAATAAAAAAAATGATAAATAGATAGTAATAACAAACTCACTCAAAGATACGCATAAATCAACAAATAATAATGGTAAAATTCTAAATAATAATAAAACGATGAGATCCACTTTGCAGCCCCGTCTCTCTCGTGACCCGGTGCTGAAGGAACAACAATGTCGCCCTTCCAGGTTGGGCCCGAGTCTTGGGAATTATCCCGAAATGGCCATGGCCTGACCTCGCCTCAGGCTGACATTCCGATTAAACAAGACTCGTTTCTCAGGCCGGATCCCTTCCGAGCCGCCACTAGAATTCCCGCGCGTTCGGCAGACAGTTGAACGGGTTCACCTCGATTCCCGCCGCGTTTCTACTATGGACCCGTGTCCGAACATGAAAAGACCCGTGAGCGACCAACATGGCCGACGTCTCCCACCCTGACATGGTCGTAACCCGACACTGCTCTGGGCCAATAGCCTGTCGAATCGGATTCATCCTAATGGGATTTGTTCCCGCTCTTCCATTGAAGTTGCCGTGAACTCGGCGTACGTTTGTACGGGGTTGCTTCTATCTACGTCGTACCTTCGATATGGACACTTGTCCGAATATCAAGTGGTCCGCAAGTGACCGACAGAAATCGGAATAGAACGGGACGGCTCCCGTCATCCCTGGACCCTATACATGGGGATATCAATAAGGCCTTCGTGGGCTATGCTGGGACCTCGGGTCCGTCCCGATTATGGTCACTGTCTGACCCATATCCTCGGCCTATAGCCCGCTCCCTTTGAACACGTTTTCGATTTTGGAAGCTAGTCCCGGGACTCTTCCTCGCTGCCCTCCGGCACCGAGAACATTAATGATGCCCACGCAAGCCCCGTTTGGACCGCGGGAGGCGCCCCCGGTATGGTCCCGACTCGATCTCGCACTGGGCCAATAAATTCGCTAGTTTCCTGCTACACTAACCGAGATTTAACCGAGGGTTTTCAGTGTCTCGGAATAACATATTTGCCGTATCATGGCATGCATATGTTCCAGGTCCTCCTGCGATGATTATGATATTCTCAAGCCGGACACCCGTCCGAATATTAAACGGTCTCCCGAATGACCGACAAGTTTCGAACGCCCGCTTCCCTAGACACAGGGCTTTTCAGCCGATTCAAGGGATATTCCCTCGTTGCCCCTTTACACCGAAAATATTAATGACGCTCATGCGGGTCTTGTTTCGACCGCGGGGGGCCCACCGCAGTATGGTCGCAGCTTGCTCTTGCACCGGGCCAACAGATTTACTGGTTTTTGACCGCTCCAACCGAGGCTCAACCGAACGTTTTCCGCTCTTCCGAACAATAAATTTGCCGTACCACGGCACACATGCGTTTCGGTTTTCCCGCGACAACCACGATTTTCTCAAGCCGGACATTCGTCCGAACATTAAATGGTTAGTACACGACCGACATGACCGCGAATGGTTTTCTTCTCGCCCTCGCGTGAGGATTTCAATACCTCGTAATAGACTTTTCATGCAATTAATTTCTTGACCATGAGGCCCTGAATCTCGGCGATTAATCAAGGGTGTTCCCTCGTATGGGGGATGTAAATGACGCCACGACCTTTATGGCGCGGCGGGTTTTGGTCTCGACACGAACCACACAATCGTCTGACGAAGTCAGATCGAGCGGACCATGGGCTCTTCGGAGCCTGAATAAATTGTCACTTCGGTGACTGGCACACCTACGCACTGAATAGACGAATGAACCACCCGAATAAACGAACCACTTAATAAGCGTGTCAAAAAGTGCGTCCACAAGTCTGGCATGCCCGGTGGGACCTAAACTACCCTTCATCTCTTCGCCAGAATTTAGGGCTTCATGGCCTCCTAATTAATGATGTTTGCCTGCTTTGATAAATGGCAGGTGCTGTCTTCGCCAGCCCTATGGGGAGAAAATCCAGACTCAATGCAGCTGCCTTCGCGGCCTAGAGGACGCTGCTTCGAAGCATATGCAGCTTCCAAGAATCATGGGGGGCTGTTAAAAAAAAAGAGAAGGGAGGGGAAATAAAACCCCCCCCCCTTTCCTCAAGAAGAAAGAGAAGAAACGAAGGAAAGAAAAAAAAAGGAGAAGGAAAGTAAAAAAGAAAGAAGCGAAAAAATAGAAGAGAAAGAGCCGGCGAGAAAGGGTTGTATGGCCACGTCCGCCGAGACCCGTGCTGAACAAGGATTACCATTGTGGGGTTGATGCGGTGGAGCGAACCACTCATCCCCTCCCTGAGGGGGTGAGCGCTCTCCTTCACCTCCACCCTGGTCAATCATACAAAAAGGGTAGAAATAAAGAAGAAAGGAAGAAAAGTTGGCCAGCATCGCCGACTGAAAGAGCAAGAAGAAACCCGGCATCCCGCTCGACTCTAGGAGGTCCCGAGTCCGTGGTGCAATGACCCCGCTCGTTCCTCCTTCATGCTGCCTCCATCCGGCACAAAACGGACCCCGAGTGGTTGTTAAAAGACCCAGCGAGCCACAATTGTAGCTTGGTGAATGGTTGCCTACTGTGGGGAATGCTTTATAGCAATGAGGCCAAGCACGGCCACCACTCCCGAAGAGAGCATGCACATACCCCGCCATGGGGGATGAGAAGAAGATATATACCCTGCTACGGGGGCATAGGAGGCAAAAAAAAGGAATACACCCCATTCCCAGGGGCACATGAAGAGAATCCGCCCCGATTGAGGGGCACACAAAGCAAAAGCTACACCCCGGCTTCGGGGCATTTGAAGAAGAATCCGCCCCGACCTGGGGACGTAAGAAGAAATAGAGCTACACCCCGGCTTCGGGGCATTTGAAGAAGAATCCGCCCCGACCTGGGGACGTAAGAAGAAATAGAGCGGCACCCCGGCTTAGGGGCATTTGAAGGGGAAATACACCCCGATATGGGGGCACCTGAAGCAAAAAACATACCCCGCCATGGGGGCATAAGAAGAAAAGAATTCATTCCCCCTGGGGAAACATGAAAAGAGAAACTCACCCTGGCTTAGGGGCATATGAAGAAGAAACCTACCCCGGCCTGGAGGCATAAGAAACAAAAGCACACCCCATGCTAGGGGCATATGGAGAGGAATGCACCTCGCCCTGAGGGGCGCAAAAAGCATAAGAACACACCCCCGTCTTGAGGGTATTTGAAGAAGAAGCCACCTCGCCTCGAGGGCATAGAAGCTGTAAAGAACACGCCCTGACTCAGGGGCATGACAAGAAGAAGAACTCACCCCGCCTCAGGTGCACAAGAAGCCAAGCTCACCCCGCAATGGGGGGGGGGCACGCGAGACATAGCTACGCCCCGACTCAAGGGGACTCGAAGAGAAATACACTCCACCTTTGGGGTGCAAAAAGTAACATACACCCCACCTCTGGGGGCACAAGAACCAGAACATACCCCGCCTTGGGGGCATATGAAGCCAAGAATCACATCCCCGTCTTGGGGGTATTTAAAGAAGAAGCCCACCTCACCTCGAGGGCCTAGAAGCAACAGCCACGTCCCAGCTTAGGGGCATATGAAGAGAAGTCCACCCCGGCTTAGGGGCATTTGAAGAAGAAACAAACCCCGCCAGTGGGGACATAAGAGCCATGAAGAACACGCCCCGGCTTAGGGGCATTTGAAGAAGTTACATCCCGCTTCGGGAGCATAAGAAAGAAAAGAATACACCCTGTCCTAGGGACGATTGAAGAAAAAACATACCCCGCCTGGGGGCATGGAAGCCATAAAGAATATGCCCCAGCTTAGGGGCATTTGAAGAAGCTACATCCCGCCATGGGGGCATAAGAAGAAAAGAATTCACCCCGGCCTGGGGACACTAAAAAAAAAAACCACACCCTGGACTAGGGGCATACAAAGAAAGAAATTCACCCCACCACGAGGGCACAAGAAGCAAAACACACCCCACCTTGGGGGGCATAAGGAGCCAAGGACATACCTCACCTCGAGGGCACAAGAAGCAAAACACACCCCACCTTGGGGGGCATAAGGAGCCAAGGACATACCCCACCATGGGGGCATTAGAAGCGGGATACATCCCCACCATGGGGGCATATGAAGCAACATACACCCCGCCTGGGGGCATAGAAGACATAGAGAAATGCACCCCGGCTTGGGGGCATGTGAAGGAGAAACAAACCCCGCCACTGGGGGCATAGAAGCCATGAAGAACATGCCCCACCCGAGGCACAGAAGCAAGGAGGCAGGATCTGCCCCGCCATGGGGGCACACAAAGAGAGAAACCACACACCGCCGTGGGGGGCATGAGAAGCAAGAAATGTACCCCACCCCGGGGAGCATAAGAAGAGAAGAATACACCCCGACTTAGGGGCCTTCGAAGAAGGAATACATCCCGGCCTCAGGGGTCCATGAAGCAACATATATCCCCCCCCCCCCCCCCCCCGGGGACATCTGAAGCAGAACAAACAACATCCCCCGGCTTAGGGAAACATATGAAGAGAGGAATACACCCCGATATGGGGGCACGTAAACAAAGAAGAAGAATTCACCCCGTCTCGGGTGCATAAAAAGCAAGAACTACATTCCGCATCAAAAGTGGCAATACACTCCACTCTGGGGGCACTAGAAGCGGAATACACCCCGTGCCGGAGGCATATAAAAAAAAAGGATACCTCGCTCTGGGGCATCAGAAGCAGCAATACGCCCCACCTTGGGGGCATCAAAAGCAGCAATACGCCCCACCTTGGGAGCACAAGAAGCAAGCATTCCCCCCGGTGTGTCTGGGGAGAAGAAAAGAATTCAACCCGGCCTGGGGACACTTGAAGAAAGAAGCACATCCCGCCACGGGGGCACATGAAGAGAACCCCTCCCGCCTCGGGAGTATAAGAAAGAGAAGAATACACCCTGGTCTGGGGGCTTTTGAAGAAACGACACACGCCCTCCATGGGAGACAAAGCTACACCCCGGCCTGGGGACACATGCAGAGCATCCACCCCGCTCAGGGGGCACAAAGAGGTACACTCCACCCTTGGCGCATAAGAAGCAGAAGCATTTACCCGGATCCGGGGGCGCAAAAAAAAAAAAGCAAAGAGACGTACATCTCGACCTGGGAGCACATGAAGAAAGAATATACCCCGACCTAGGGGCGTCGGAAGAATAGACGTACACCCCGATGTGGGAGCATAAGAAGGAAGATATACTCCGCCTAAGCGGTACTTGGAGAAACAACATACCTTGCTTCAGGGGCATAGAAGCCCTAAAGAGATACACCCCGGCCTCAGGGGGGCATAAGAAGCAAGAGATACACCCGTACCAGGGGCATATGAAGAAGAAGCATACCTCGCCTCGAGGGCCTAGAAGCTATAAAGAACACGCCTCAGCTCAGGGGCATATGAAGAGAAGTCCACCCTGACTTAGGGGCATTCGAAGAAGAAACATACCCCACCTAGGGGCATAGAAGCCGTGAAGAGTATACCCCACCATGGGGGCATTTGAAGAGAGCTACACCTCGCCTCGGGGGCATTAAAAAAAACACACCCTGGTCTGGGGACATAGAAGCAAAAAAATACACCCCGCCTGGGGGCACAGAAGCAAAGAGGCAAAACACACCCCTCAGGGGGGATGCACACCAAATGAAGCTACACCCCAACCTGGGGGCACATTAAGAGAAATACACTCCAGCACGGAAGCATTAATGAGAAAAGAAGAGCAGAAAAGAAAGAAAAAAGGGGCACACGAGGCAGACGTGGTCTTCGAGCCTGCCTCATCCCATAAAAGAAAAGAAGAGAAAAAAAAGGAGTCACGAGGCAGACGTGGTCTTCGAGCCCGCCTCATCACACAAAAGAAGAGAAGAAGAGAAGGAAAAGGCACATGAGGCAGACGTGGTCTTCGAGCCCGCCTCATCACACAAGAGAAGAGAAGAAGAGGAAGAAAAGACACATGAGGCAGCCGTGGTCCCTGGACCCGCCTCTTCACACAAAATAAGAAGAGCAGAACCAAAAGAAGACACATGAGGCAGACATGGTCTTCGAGCCCGCCTCATCACACAAAAGAAGAGAAGGAAAGAAAGAATGCACATGAGGCGAGCATGGTCCTTGCACCTGCCTCTCTACAAGAGAAGAATAGAAGAGGAAAAAGAGACATGAGGCGAACGTGGTCCCTGCACCCGCCTCTCTACACAAAAGAAGAAGAGAAGAATAGAAGAGAAAAAAAGAGACATGAGACGAACATGGTCCCTGCACCCGCCTCTCTACACAAAAGAAGAAGAGAAGAAAAGAAAGAAATGATCACGAGGTAAACATGGTCCTTGCACCTGCCTCTCCATAAAAAAGGAAGAGAATAAGAGAAAGAGCAATCATGAGGCAAACATGGTCTCTGCACCTGCCTCTCTACAAAAGAAGAATAGAAGAGGAAAAAAAGAGACATGAGACGAACATGGTCCCTGCACCTGCCTCTCCATAAAAGAAGCATAGAAGAAGAGTCACGAGGCAGACGCGGTCTTCGCACCCGCCTTATCACACAAAAGAAGAAGAAGAAACGACACATGAGGTAGGCGTGGTCCTCGAGCCCGCCTCATCACACAAAAAGAAGAGAAGAAAGAGAGACATGATGCACACATGGTCCTTGCACCGGCCTCTCCATAAAAGAAGAAGAAAAAAAAGAGACATGAGGTAGACGTGGCCCTCGAGCCCGCCTCACCAAACAAAAAGAAGAGAAGAAAAGGAAAGAAGAGACACATGAGGCAGACGTGGCCCTTGAGCCCGCCTCATCACACAAAAAGAAGAGAAGAAAAAGAGACATGAGCCACACATGGTCCTTGCACCGGTCTCTCCACAAAAGAAGAAGAAAAAAAGAGACATGAGGCAGACGTGGCCCTTGAGCCCGCCTCACCAAACAAAAAGAAGAGAAGAAAAGGAAAGAAGAGACACATGAGACAGACGTGGCCCTCGAGCCCGCCTCATCACACAAAAGAAGAAGAAGAAAAGACACATGAGGCAGACGTGGTCCTCGAGCCCGCCTCACCACACAAAAAGAAGAGAAGAAAAGAAAGAAAAGACACATGAGGTGAACATGGTCTTCGCACCCGCCTCTCTACAAAAGAAGAAGAGAAGAGAAAAAGAGACATGAGGTGAACATGGTCTTCGTACCTTCCTCCCTACAAAAGAAGAAGAGAAAGAAGGGTCACGAGGCAAACTTTTACCTCCGACCTCCAGCCATCCAACAAATAGAAACCAACTAAACCTTCCGCCGACGGGGCGTTAAACCGACTAAACCTTCCGCTGACGGGGCGTTAAACCGACTACACCTTCCGCCTATGGGGCGTTAAGCCGACTAAACCTTCCGCCGACGGGGCGTTAAACTGACTAAACCTTCCGCCGACGGGACGTTAAACCGACTACACCTTCTGCCGACGGGGCGTTAAACCGACAAAGGCCTCCCAGATCCTGGCTTTTGTAGCTTGCTTCCCAAAATTTGGCCCTCGTGGCCCGCTTCCCAATTTTGGCTCTCGCAGCCTGCTTCCCTTGGCTCTCGTAGCCTGTTCCCTAATTTTGGCTCTTGCAGCATGCTTCCCCCTGGCTTTTATAGCCTTCTTCCCAACTTTGACTCTTGCAGCCTGCTTACCTTTGGCCCTCGTGGCTTGCTTCCCAACTTTGGCTCTTGCAGCCTGCTTACCTTTGGCCCTCGTGGCCTGCTTCCCAACTTCGGCTCTTTGCAGCCCGCTTCTCAGCTTCGGCTTGCAGCCTGCTCCCAATTTTGGCCCTTATGGCCCGCTCCCCTAATGTCCCTTGGGTTCTATAGCCTACTGCCCTAATACCCTTTCAGTCGTTCATGGTCTGCTTCTCTAATACCCTTACTACCGCTACACTTATACGTAACAACAATATTTTCTTATGCAAAAACAAACACAAAAAAAAATAACAACAAAACAGACACACACAAAAAAAAAATAAAAAAAAAGAGAATGCATGATTGCCCTGCTTGCATGTTTGCTTAATATAGAATAATACACCTCCTTGGAAATTTCTAGGACCACATTTCCTTGCTAAATAATGCTGCCCCGATTCCGGATGCACGGGCGTCACGGCACGCACTCGAAGGGAACCCAATTATGGCAGGTGCACACGTTAAGGGGAAGAGTCATGGCTGAATCGCTAAGCCCAACTCACAAAATAAATCTGAGGCAACGCTCCCACACTTAGCACTTAGTGTGTTCAATCGCTTTCAACCATAGGGATTGCCCGAATTCCTTCTTAGCACTCTACGGAGACTTGAATTCCTGCACTCGCGTGAAAGGTAATCGTGAGGAAAAAGCTTCCTACCCCCACTGTAAAAAAAAACAAAAAAAAAGATAGAGAAAGAAAAAAATGATGCAAAAAAAAGATAGAAACGTGAATCCGAGTAGCCGGGAATCCCCATTGAGACACATGAGGAGACTCGCGCGAAATGGTGAAGCGAATTACAATAAGGATGAAACCTATTAGTCGGGAATCCCCATTGAGACATATGAGGGAACTCGCGTCAAACGGTGGAATCCGCAATAGAATCACAATAAGGACGAATCTTAGTAGCCGGGAATCCTCATTGAGGCACATGAGGAGACTCGTGCCGAACCGTGAAATCCGCTACCAAAATAAACAAGTGGGGGCTGTGTGAAGCTACCGAAAGTCGAAAGCCTGGAACTAATGTGTAGGCGCTAGAGTGATCCTCGAGTGTCACCAGGAAAACCTGCATATCCCTATGGTTAGGGCTCTTTGTTCACACATTTGTACCGCCATGCCACAGAGAATTGCCTCGGGTGAAATACGTGAATTAAGGCTATGCATGCAAGACGTGCGATATCCTCTTGACGGGTGCACCACCCCTCAATTGTGCCTCATGACCCGCACCGTGTCTATGAATTATGGGCGATGTCCCTATCCCATCCCCTATAGAGGGAGCTATCACATACGTATATTTATATTATGTTTGCTAATGAATGCCTGCATGCTTGAATAAAAAAAATAATAACAAAATTAAATAAATAATAATAATAATGTGTGTATACAGTAAAATCAATTTCGGCTATCGCAGCCTATTTTACCAGCTCTGGCTCGTAGAGCCCAATCTTGGCCCCCCATGGCCGACCTCTTGCCCTCGCGGCTCGTTAATCTCCCAACTCCGGCTTCTGTAATCCGCTTCCCCGATTCGGTCTTCACGGCCCGCTTCCCATAATTTCGGCTCTTACAGCCCGCTTCCCAATATCTTTGGCTCTTGCAGCCTGCTTCTCAGAATTCGGCTCTCATAGTCTGCTTCCCAGAATTTGGCCTTCACGGCCCGCTTCCCATAATTTCGGCTCTTGCAGCCCGCTTCCCAACATCTTTAGCTCTTGCAGCCTACTTCCCGGAATTCGGCTCTCATAGCCTGCTTCCCAGAATTCAGCCTTCGCGGGTCACTTCTCATAATTTTGGCACTTGCAGCCCGCTTCCCAATATCCTTGGCTTTATAAGCTGCTCCCCCAATTTGGCCTCCGCGGCCCGCTTCCCGACTTTGGCTCTTCGGGCCTGCTTCCCTTTGGCTTTTATAGCATGCTTCCCAACTTTGGCTCTTGTAGCCAGCTTACCTCGGCCCCCATGGCCCACTTTCCCAAGTCTGGCTCTGGCAGCTCGCTTCCCTGATTTGAGGACACTAAATAAATTCTCACCCCATGTTTACGTGCAAGGGAATATAGAACAGGAGAAAAGAGAAGAGAAGAAAAATAAGAGAAGAAGAGACAAACAAACCATGTCAGCTCCGGCACCCTGTCGGCGCTGACGAAGAGACAAAGAGACCAACACATCATGTCAACTCTCGGCACCCAGTCGGCGCTGACGAAGAGACAAAGAGACCAACAGAGCATGTCAGCTTTCGACGCCCCGTCGGCACTGACGAAGAGACAAAGAGACCAACATACAACTTCAATTCCCGACACCCCGTCGGCACTGATGAAGAGATCGACACACTGCTTTAGTTCCCGACATCTCGTCGGCACTGATGAAGAGACCAACATGCTGCTTCAGTTCCCGACATCCCGTCGGCACTGATGAAGAGACCAATATGCTGCTTCAGTTCCCGACACCCCATTGGCACTGATGAAGAGACCAACATGCTGCTTCAGTTCCAACACCCCGTCGACACTGATGAAGAGACCAACATACTGCTTCAGTTCCCGGCACCCCACCGGCACTGATGAAGAGACAAAGAGACCAACATACTGCTTCAGTTCCCAGCACCCCACCGGCACTGATGAAGAGACAAAGAGACCAACATGTCATGTCAGTCCCCGACACTTCGTCGGCACGGATGAAGAGAAGAAGAGACCAACATACCACGTCAGCGCCCGACAACCTGTCGGCACTAACGAAGAGAAGAAGAGACCAACATACCACATCATTCTCCGTCTCCGGTCGACACTGATGAAGAGAAGAAGAGACAAACAAACCATGTCAGCTCCTGACACCCTGTCGGCACTGACGAAGAGAAGAAGAGATAGACAAATCATGTTAGCTCCCGACACCCTGTCGGCACTGACAAAGAGAAGAAGAGACAGACAAACCATGTCAGTTCCCGACACCCTATCAGCACTGACAAAGAGAAGAAGAGACAGACAAACCATGTCAGCTCCCGACACCCTGTTAGCACTGACGAAGAGAAGAAGAGATAGACAAACCATGTCAGCTCCCGACACCCTGTCGGCACTGACGAAGAGAAGAAGAGATAGACAAACCATGTCAGTTCTCGACACCCTGTCGGCACTGACGGTGTCGGCACTGACGAAGAGAAGAAGAGACAGACAAACCATGTCAACTCCTGACACCCTGTCGGCACTGACGAAGAGAAGAAGAAACAGACAAACCATGTCAGTTCCCGACACCCTGTCGGCACTGACGAAGAGAAGAAGAGACAAACAAACCATGTCAGCTCCCGACGCCCCGTTGGCACCGACGAAGAGAAAAAGAGGCCAATACATCCCCGGGCACCGCCCGGCTCATCCTTCGCCTGTGCTACCCGTGGGTGGGGGGCATTTGTGGACACCAAAAAAAAAAAAACTGCACATCCAGATATCCTGCTCGGCCCGGCATCAACAGTAGGGCCGAGTGAAAAGCCCGGGAGAGGCTGGTCATATGGATTCCCCGAGCGGGCACACACTGCCGTGAGGCTGTCCTTGGAGTCACGATAAGTGAAAAGAAATCAACCACCAAGGGCCCCACAAACCACGGGCCACGGAGAAAATCAAACGGGCCATGACTCGTGCCCACAATAGAACGGGCTCAGAAGTACACTCGGGCAGGCCCTCAGCGGCACACCCCAATGGGCCTCAGCGGCACGCCCTTAAGCTGTTCAGCGCCACAGCCCCAATGGGCCTCAGCGGCACACCCCCCTTGGGGGGGTCTTCAGGGGCACGGCCCCTTTGGGTTTCAGCGGCACAACCCATTTGGGCTTCAGCGGCACACCCCCCTGGGGGGGTCTTCGGCGGCACACCCCTCCTTGGGGGGGCTTCAGCGGCACGCGATCTGTGGCCCTCAGCGGCACACCCTCCGCCCTGCCCAGCAGCACAACCCTTTAGGCCCTCAGCGGCACGCCCCCAGGAGCTTCTAACGGAACACTTCTGTGGGCCTCCCACGGCACGCTTAATAGCGTTCAAACGACACGCCCATTTGGCCCTCCTACGGCACACCTTTTGAGCCCGCCAGCGGTACAGCGCTATGCCATGTCAACGGACCGAACGACGTGGTACCCACGCCCTATGAACCCTTGGCGCGCAGTGGGCTGCCCGAGGTGTCGGCCGGGGATTGGGCCACGTTGCCTACTCCTCCTGCCACCTAGGACAAGGGAGTCAACTCCCATTAAATGCACTTCGGATGCTTCCCGCCTCCGAACTCTCCCGCCACAGGGGGTATAAGACCCCTCTCCTTCGCTACGAACAAAAGGAGGAAGGGGGGGCATACACACACAAGGGGACACACGTAGAAGAGAAGAAGAGAAGAAGAGGGAAAAGAGGAAGAGAGGGGAGAGGCTTCGTCGCTCCACCCATCGCCGCCATCTGTGCGAGGAGGGAAGAGAAGAAGAGAAGAAAGAAGAGGAGGGGGGGCTCCGCCTCCCCCTTCCTGCTGCTCCATCCACCCGCCACCGCCGTCCGCGCGAAGAGAAGAAGGATAAGAAGAGAAGAAGAGGAGCTCGTCGCTCCACCTACCACCACCGTCTGTGTGAAGAGAAGAAGAGAAGAAGAATGAGTGGAGAGAGGGAGTGAGGTCCGGGAGGGGAGGAGTCCACGCTCCGTTCCCCCCCCCCACTGTATTTTCTTCTCCTCTTCATTTCCTTTCATTTCTTGTTTTGCCATCGTTGCAATGTATTAGTCCCCTCGGGGCACTCCTTTCGTGAGAATAAAAGTAGAAGGCTTGCAAGTATTTTTTCTTGGACGTCTTTCTAAAGCATTTCTTCCGTGTTTGCATCATTCAGTGTTTCACGCCCCCCTTTCCCTTTCTCCTTTTGTTAGGGTTTGTTTCCTCCCTGATTGTGCCTCCAACGGCACGCCCCGTCATCCCTTCAGTGGTACGCCATGATTGTGCCTCCAACGGCACGCCCAGTCACGCCTTCAGCGGCACACCCTAACTGCGCCCCAGTGGCACACCCCAGTTGGTGAGGACACGCGGCGCATTACTCGACGGAGCACACCAGCATCCCTTTGGCTCGGCGATCACTTGGCGGACTAGCGGAATTATCTTTAGTTATTTTATGCTTTAGGCCATGCTGGGCCTTGGTGTAGTCCCTGCGTGGACACTTTTATTATTATTGGGGACCTTTGTAGGCCAATTGGGGCCAATTAGGCTTCCATTGGGCGATGTTAGGCTTATTAGTTAGGCAAAAAGGTTAGTGGGCCACCTTGTGGTCCACCCTTCTTGGCCCATTTGGGCTGTCCACCATCCCACATGAGTGGCCCATTGGGATTTGCGCCCCCCCCCCCTTATGGGCTAGGGTTTGGGCGCCCCTCTCATCTCCTCCAAGAGGAGGAGGTGGCAGCCGCCCCACTCCTACTTTCTAGGAGTGGAGTGTGCGGCCCCCTCCTTGGTTATAGGAAGATGGGCACGCCCCCCCCCTTTTCCCCCTTCCCCATCCGACCACCCTCCCTCCTTTGGCCGCCCCCCTTCCCCAATTCCCTCCTAGATTCTAGGAAGCCTTGCGCACCCCCCCCCTTTCCATGCCATGTGCGCACCCCTCTCCTTTCCCTCTTGGCTAGGGTTTCAACCCTAGCATTCCCCCTCCCCATATAAAACATCTCATGTATTTTCTTTGAAAGATTATTGAATGAATTGAAAGAAAATTGCTTTGCTCTGAAGGTGGCTGCGCCCCCTCCTCTGTTCCTCCTTGCTCCTGCGACGGGAGCAAGCCTGGGGTGTGACTCCCCATCCCTCGGTGCGACGCCGAGGTTCCCCCTCTCTTCTATCTCTTCACAGATTCAAGTTCAGTGCAACCAGATCTTGTCTCCTAGAGCTGCGACGACCTCCTCTGTTCTTGGCGACTTTGGGCGACCAGCCCATTTTTGGGTGAATCTTCTGCAAGTCGCCAACGCGTGCGAGGTGGTCTCGCCTCGTTTGGAGATCGGCATCGCCCGTGGCATTTTTCTTCGTGAGCTCGCGCAGGACACCCTCTCCCTGCGAGCCAGGTTCTGTCCGCCCCCTTGCGAAAATTCCACGGGGCTGACAGCTGCGAGTTTGGACGTGGGATCTTCACCGGTCGTACCTCTCTTCGTCCTCTTTCCAACGCCGCCGACCTCGCCTCGTTCCGACGTCCGAGCTGTTCGTGGCATCTGTTCCCGTGAGGTCGCGCTGGTCTGCCCTGTCCACCCAGCGCCAGGATCACCTGCGGATTCCCGAGCTTGCTGCTCTCAGCCACGACCAGATCTGACCGAGCCCTTCGGTCGGGATCTGCTGCCGGCTGTCCTCGACGTCCTCCCACAAGCGGGACCTCCTTCGCCTTCCGGAGCAGCGTTTTCTTCATTTTCTCCCTCAGCTGTGCAGTTCTGCGTGCAGCGACCCTGTCACAGGTTGCAGATCCTCCACCGGTGTCCACAAGCGGTTCCAGCAGGCGCCCTTTGGCCGGGACGTTCCCCCACCTGTCGGCTTCGCACCCTCACTGACGGCGCGTCATTTGGAGTCCGGATGAGATCGTGGGACCCGTTACCGCGGACTTGCGCGTTGCTGCGATCCTGCCGACGCTACCCGGGATCTCCTCGCGGCCAACCTTCACCGAGTGCTGCCCGTCAGCCCGTGTCCCGGCAGCCCCGAATTTGTTGCATGTAGCCTGTTATCTCCCTGCGAGGAGTGGGCACTTTATTGGGTTGTAAATTCATTCTTCGTGTATCGGGGTTGTTGGTCTCGGCCGGGGTTTCTTCCCCACGCCTAGGCGTGGAGGTACGTGCGACGCTCCCCCTTGTTGGCACTTGCTTTACTAGTATGCTTTCATGATGCCGCGTGAGTGTTTAGGATCCTAGCTAGCTTGTTATTCACCGCGTGATTGAGAGTTGAGCACCCATTCCGTGGCCCTAGTCGAGCGCCGAGCTCGGACTAGATTCCCATAAGCGCACGGCGGTTCCTTAGCCGCTGAGATCCCTACGCTTCCCTCATAGGGACGGCTGTGGGCTTGGATTTCTTGTTGAGAGACGCCTCCACCCGGAGGAACGCTACGGAGGTCAGCCGCCCGGCTTGCCTTTGGCGTGCGAGTGCTGGCCGCACTTCATTGCATTCGTAGGTCCTAGCCCGTTTCGGTCCCGTCCCGCATCAAATTGGTATCAGAGCTTAGGGAACCAGTTTGTTCTAACAAATTGGGGTCTTAGGTCATTTAAGTCTTTAGGTTGTCTAGGGTGCAATTGAGGCATTAGATGTGTCTAAGTTGAATGTGAGTCATTAGGTTTGTTTTGGGTGCATTTGAGTCCGCTTTCTTCCCCTTTTCCATCGCCATTTTGAGTCGTGTCTAGTCCCATCCCTTAGTTGTCCTACATGTCCCTTCCATAGTCCTAGGGCGTGCATGTGTATTTAGAGTCCTCAGGTGCATCATCATGGCTATCCCTACTTGGTCAACTCCATACAACTCGGCCCTCCACAAGGGTCCGACCGACCCTCTATTCCTGGACATCATTCTAGATGAGGACCTTCGCTTTGATGGATCGAGCCCTAGAGCCTATCTAAGGTGGGAGGCTAGCATGGGAAAATACTTTGAGAAGAATTGGATATATGGTTCCGCGAGAGTCAACATTGCCGAGGGACAACTTTCACCTCAAGCCATGGAAGCGTGGAATCACATAGTGAGTCTTAGGGCAGGTTGGAGGCAAGAGCCCATACACTCTTGGGAGGAGATGAAGGTAGAACTTAGGAAGATCTACACTCCCCAACGCTCCCCCTCCTACTCGGAGACCCATAGCTCGAGGAGCACTACCACTCCTCCTTTCTCTCTCGGCCAGTCTAAGGCCACTATAAGGGCTCAACCTCTGCAACGCCCATCACCTCTTACCCCCAACCGAGCACATCATAGTTGGAGGAGCAAGGTGCCACCTGTGTGTGAGTCTAGGCCCGAGACTAAATCTCATGATTACCAGCAAGTCTCCCCGAATGCCCTTAACTTGAGAGATCTCCCCCTCGCAGAACTCCTGCAACTCTTTAGGGAGAAACTTGAAAGGATGGGCACTCCTATGGGATCACCGACTTCCCCTGGCCCACCCTCGAGCCAGGACGAAGTCGTGCCAGAACCTACAGGGGTTAGGGTCGACACTCTTAGCCCAACACCCATGATCGAGAGCCAAGGTCCCATCTACTTCATAGAGGATTCCCTTTCCCCACCTGAGGGAGGTGCTTCGCCCTTCGACCCTCATCTAGAGCCATTCTTGCCTCCTGAGGGTGAACTTGTCATGGGAGAGTCTTTAGCCAGCTGGTTAAGGAAGGGTCCACTCTAGATGTCTCCATTCCTTGCTATACACCCATGGACCAGCCCTCCCAATAGTACCCCTTAACTCCTTTCACACCACTTTTCGGTCCTTCTGCTTTCTTGAAAATGTGAAGGACTTCCTTAGGAGTTTAGATTGTCAATGGGAGTTGACATATATGTTGACCTTAGGGTCTGACCAACCCTATAGTCATAGCTTTACACTCCCTGCTATGGGGTCTATTACCTCGGTCTACACTATAGGACATATCACCTCTGAAGTCCTTTTATTCTTTCCCATACCCGTGGAGGTTGATTTTGTCCCCTCTTATGGTATCACGGTCCCGAGGGAGGAACCTTGCCTTCCTTACCTTCCTCATAAGCCTCTTGCCCCATACATTAGAGCGCCTGAAGGTGATCATCTGCACCTGGGCGAATGTCGCACATGGGCAAGTATTGTGAAGGGACCTGTCGAGAGGGTTCATCATTTCTTTGACCCATTCGATCCCCTCCCTAGTAAGCCTCTCGACCCATATTCTTTTCCCCACCTTGTCGAGGAGGTCCACTATCATACACCACCTAGGCCTTCTAGGCAACACCTCACCTTGCAGGCATCCAGATGCCCAACTTAGGAGGCCAGGGGCGCATGTCTCTTCCCCTTGTTTCACCGTGTCCATCGTCATATAGGGGAGATGTCATGAGTAAGCTTGGGATTATTCATCCTTCTGAGTCTACCATATGTCATAGGACACATGTGCAGGCTAGGTTCTACTTTGGTTGTCCAGGCCCTCCCCATGTTGTCAAGTCAGGTAGACGTCATAGGCATGTTAGATCCATGTTTGGATGTCCAGGACCACCACTGCATTCACATAGGTATGAGTCAACACAGCTAGTTCGGAGTCTGCATCATCACCACCTCAAGGCCAGCAACGCACGTTATAAGGAGTTAGCTGATGCGCATCGACGCACCCGTGAGTTCCGAGAAGGATAGTATGTCATGATCAGGGTCAGACCTGAACGGTTTCCTTCGGGGGCCGTGAAGAAACTCCAGGCCCGCGGTGCTGGACCCTTTCGAGTCTTGAAGCGAATTGGGTCGAATGCGTATGAGATTGAGCTGCCAGACGACTATGGGATCTGTTCGACGTTCAATGTCTCAGATCTGGTGGCATATCAGGATCCCGCGGTGATTCCCAGTGAGCCTCTTGAGCCCTCCCCTCCTGTTGAGAGTGTTACACCTTCTGAGCGTCCACCTCTTCCAGCCCCATTACAGAAACGCGAGCATATAGATTGCAGACTGGATGAGCTGGTGACCACTACCAGGAGCAGAGCCTACCAACGCTTCCTAGTGCGTTGGAGAGGGCGCCCTGCGACAGACGACACCTGGATCACACGTGGAGAGCTAGAGAGGATCGACCCAGACCTGTTGGAGCGTTACTTGAGCGACCGTGACCCTTACTCGACGGGGTCGAGTTCTTCCCACCCGGGGAGAATTGGTGAGGACACGCGGCGCATTACTCGACGGAGCACACGGAGCACGCCAGCATCCCTTTGGCTCGGCGATCACTTGGCGGACTAGCGGAATTATCTTTAGTTATTTTATGCTTTAGGCCATGCTGGGCCTTGGTGTAGTCCCTGCGTGGACACTTTTATTATTATTGTGGACCTTTGTAGGCCAATTGGGGCCAATTAGGCTTCCATTGGGCGATGTTAGGCTTATTAGTTAGGCAAAAAGGTTAGTGGGCCACCTTGTGGTCCACCCTTCTTGGCCCATTTGGGCTGTCCACCATCCCACATGAGTGGCCCATTGGGATTTGCGCCCCCCCCCCTTATGGGCTAGGGTTTGGGCGCCCCTCTCATCTCCTCCAAGAGGAGGAGGTGGCAGCCGCCCCACTCCTACTTTCTAGGAGTGGAGTGTGCGGCCCCCTCCTTGATTATAGGAAGATGGGCACGCCCCCCCCCCTTTTCCCCCTTCCCCATCCGACCACCCTCCCTCCTTTGGCCGCCCCCCCTTCCCCAATTCCCTCCTAGATTCTAGGAAGCCTTGCGCACCCCCCCCTTTCCATGCCATGTGCGCACCCCTCTCCTTTCCCTCTTGGCTAGGGTTTCAACCCTAGCATTCCCCCTCCCCATATAAAACATCTCATGTATTTTCTTTGAAAGATTATTGAATGAATTGAAAGAAAATTGGCTGAAGGTGGCTGCGCCCCCCTCCTCTGTTCCTCCTTGCTCCTGCGACGGGAGCAAGCTCGGGGTGTGACTCCCCATCCCTCGGTGCGACGCCGAGGGCCACTTTCTCTTCTATCCCTTCTCAAGTTCAAGTTCGGTGAGCCCGGATCTCTCCTCCAAGGGCAACGACGGCCACCCCCTGCTCGTGGAGACTTTGGGTGACCAACCCATTTTTTGGTGATTCTTCTGCGAGTCGTCAACGCGTGCGAGGTGGTCTCGCCTCGTTTGGAGATCGGCATCGCCCGTGGCATTTTTCTTCGTGAGCTCGCGCAGGACACCCTCTCCCTGCGAGCCAGGTTCTGTCCGCCCCCTTGCGAAAATTCCACGGGGCTGACAGCTGCGAGTTTGGACGTGGGATCTTCACCGGTTGTACCTCTCTTCGTCCTCTTTCCAACGCCACCGACCTCGCCTCGTTCCGACGTCCGAGCTGTTCGTGGCATCTGTTCCCGTGAGGTCGCGCTGGTCTGCCCTGTCCACCCGGCGCCAGGATCACCTGCGGATTCCAGAGCTTGCTGCTCTCAGCCACGACCAGATCTGACCGAGCCCTTCGGTCGGGATCTGCTACCGGCTGTCCTCGACGTCCTCCCACAAGCGGGACCTCCTTCGCCTTCCGGAGCAGCGTTTTCTTCATTTTCTCCCTCAGCTGCACAGTTCTGCGTGCAGCGACCCTGTCACAGGTTGCAGATCCTCCACCGGCGTCCACAAGCGGTTCCAGCACACACCCTTTGGCCAGGACGTTCCCCCACCTGTCGGCTTCGCACCCTCACTGACGGCGCGTCATTTGGAGTCCGGATGAGATCGTGGGACCCGTTACCGCGGACTTGCGCGTTGCTGCGATCCTGCCGACGCTACCCGGGATCTCCTCGCGGCCAACCTTCACCGAGTGCTGCCCGTCAGCCCGTGTCCCGGCAGCCCCGAATTTGTTGCATGTAGCCTGTTATCTCCCTGCGAGGAGTGGGCACTCTATTGGGTTGTAAATTCATTCTTCGTGTATCGGGGTTGTTGGTCTCGGCCGGGGTTTCTTCCCCACGCCTAGGCGTGGAGGTACGTGCGATGCTCCCCCTTGTTGGCACTTGCTTTACTAGTATGCTTTCCATTATGCCGCGTGAGTGTTTAGGATCCTAGCTAGCTTGTTATTCACCGCGTGATTGAGAGTTGAGCACCCATTCCGTGGCCCTAGTCGAGCGCCGAGCTCGGACTAGATTCCCATAAGCGCACGGCGGTTCCTTAGCCGTTGAGATCCCTACGCTTCCCTCATAGGGACGGCTGTGGGCTTGGAATTCTTGTTGAGAGACGCCTCCACCCGGAGGAACGCTACGGAGGTCAGCCGCCCGGCTTGCCTTTGGCGTGCGAGTGCTGGCCGCACTTCATTGCATTCGTAGGTCCTAGCCCGTTTCGGTCCCGTCCCGCATCACCAGTCCAGCCCCAGCGGCACACCCTAGCCGTGCCCCAGTGGCACGCCCCAACCAGCCTTCGCCGGCACACCCCCATCGGGCCTTTGCCGGTGCACTCTTCAACACCCTTCGCCGGCACGGCCTTGGCTGCCTTTCCCCGGCACGCCTATGATGGCCCTCGCCGGTACGCCCCTTTGGGCCTTCCTCGGCACGGCCTTCATGGCCTTCACCGCCATACCCTTGGCCCCCCCCTTGGCCCGGCACACTTGCCCTTCCTTCTTGCCCGATGCATTCCCCCCTCAGCCAGTCCTAGAGTAGCATTCCACTCGTCGTTCCCTCCGAGCTTTCCGAGGTTTATAAAGGTGTTGCCGCTCTCGGGCGCCCACCTCCAGTTGTCGGGTTCCGCCAATCCATGTGGGCGCGTTCCCTGTATCTCCCTTACGCTCGGGTTAAGGGGAGATGCTGCCGAATTTTCGTTAGAAATAATAACATATTGAAAGACAAAAGGAAGTAACAAACAAATGGAACAACCACACATTTAAAACATAAAAGACAGCAACAAACAAACGAAAAGAACAACAGTGAATTGCCTTAACCAAAGCAAATGGAACCGCAATCAATTCAAAGAGGACCGAATCGAACGACAACTAAACAACTTGAACATCCGCCCTCACAAAAGAAAGAATGAAAATTAATCAAGAGAAGAAAAGAAGAAACCCATGCAAACTTAATAAAATCATAAAAGAAGAAAAGAAAAACCTCAAAAGAGACGGAGGAGGAGTTGGCTCCCCATGCCTTTCGCCGGTACACCCTATAGCTACCCTTGGCCGGCACACCCTTTGCCGGCACACTCACTCGCGCCCTTCGCCGGCACACCCTCCATGGCCCCTCGCCGACACACCTTGCCAACTCTTCCCCGGTACGCCCTTCAGTGGCCTTCGCCGGCACACTCCCTGTTGCCTTCGCCGGCACGCTCCATGCCGCCTTCGCCGGCACACACCCGCTTGGCCCTTCGCCAGCACGCTCCTTTGTCCCTCAGCGGCACGCACCCTTTCAGCACCTCAGTGGTACACTCCCTCAGCCCTTCAGCGGCACACTCCTCAGCCCTTCAGCGACACAGCCCCACGCCCTTCAGCGGCACACTCCCAGCCCTTCAGCGGTACACCCCCAGGCCCTTCAGCGGCACACTCCCAGCCCTTCAGCGGCACACCCTCAGCCCTTCAGCGGTACGCCTTTCTCTTAGCCCTCTAATGACCCATTCTCTCTCCAGAAAATGTGAGTAATAATAATAATAATAATAATAAATAACAGATTCAAAAAATGAATAAATAAATAAGAATAATAAAGGAATAAGTAATAGTAATAATAAGCTTAAAAATAATGACGATAATAATAAGTAGACAAATAAACGATAACAAAAAAAAATGAATGAATAATAATAACGACTCAATAAGAATGCTAAATAAATAAAAGATAACCAAAATAAATAATAATAACAAACTTAACGAAACACGACAAGCAAATGAATGACAATAAAATGAACAAAAATAATAACAAACCTAACAATAGCACTGATAAATAAATAAATCAAAAAAATGATAAATAGATAGTAATAACAAACTCACTCAAAGATACGCATAAATCAACAAATAATAATGGTAAAATTCTAAATAATAATAAAACGATGAGATCCACTTTGCAGCCCCGTCTCTCTCGTGACCCGGTGCTGAAGGAACAACAATTTCGCCCTTCCAGGTTGGGCTCGAGTCTTGGGAATTATCCCAAAATGGCCATAGCCTGACCTCGCCTCAGGCTGACATTTCGATTAAACAGGACTCGTTTCTCAGGCCGGATCCCTTCCGAGCCGCCACTAGAATTCCCGCGCGTTCGACAGACAGTTGAACGGGTTCACCTCGATTCCCGCCGCGTTTCTACTACGGACCCGTGTCCGAACATGAAAAGACCCGTGAGCGACCAACATGGCCGACGGCTCCCACCATGACATGGTCATAACCCGACACTGCTCTGGGCCAATAGCCTGTCGAATCGGATTCATCCTAATGGGATTTGTTCCCGCTCTTCCATTGAAGTTGTCGTGAACTCGGCGTACGTTTGTACGGGGTTGCTTCTATCTACGTAGTACCTTCGATATGGACACTTGTCCGAATATCAAGTGGTCCGCAAGTGACCGACATAAATCAGAATAGAACGGGACGGCTCCCGTCATCCCTGGACCCTATACATGGGGATATCAATAAGGCCTTCATGGGCTATGCTGGGACCTCGGGTCCGTCCCGATTATGGTCACTGTCTGACCCATATCCTCGGCCTATAGCCCGCTCCCTTTGAACACGCTTTCGATTTTGGAAGCTAGTCCCGGGACTCTTCCTTGCTGCCCTCTGGCACCGAGAACATTAATGATGCCCACGCAAGCCCCGTTTGGACCGTGGGAGGCGCCCCCAGTATGGTCCCGACTCGATCTCGCACCGGGCCAATAAATTCGCTAGTTTCCTGCTACACTAACCGAGATTTAACCGAGGGTTTTCAGTGTCTCGGAATAACATATTTGTCGTATCACGGCATGCATATGTTCCAGGTCCTCCTGCGACGATTATGATATTCTCAAGCCGGACACCCGTCCGAATATTAAACGGTCTCCCGAATGACCGACACGTTTCGAACGCCCGCTTCCCTAGACACAGGGCTTTTCAGCCGATTCAAGGGATATTCCCTCGTTGCCCCTTTGCACCGGAAATATTAATGACGCTCATGCAGGTCTTGTTTCGACCCCGGGGGGCCCACCGTAATATCGTCGCAGCTTGCTCTTACACCGGGCCAACAGATTTACTGGTTTTTGACCGCTCCAACCGAGGCTCAACCGAACGTTTTCCGCTCTTCCGAACAATAAATTTGCCGTACCTCGGCACACATGCGTTTCGGTTTTCCCGCGACAACAGCAATTTTCTCAAGTCGGACATTCGTCCGAACATTAAATGGTCAGTACACGACCGACATGACCGCGAATGGTTTTCTTCTCGCCCTCGCGTGAGGATTTCAATACCTCGTAATAGACTGATGCGGGACGAGACCACGGACACGACAAGCTCGTGACTGCCCCTTAACGAGGGAAGCGTCGGACGTGCGCGGTTGAGAAACCGGTAGTGAGCTAGGGTGATCGGCTCTCTCGTGTGCCTGGATCGGGTCACGGGACGGTCTCGCACTCTCTCACAGCAGCGGTAATGAATAGATAAAGCGAGCTAGATATCCCTACACATGCTCTCTAGCAGCGGCATAAACAAATATATATGAAGTAAGCAAAATGCCAAGTAAGGGACCGAATGCGATACCTCCACGCGCTCGGCGTGGGGAAGACGGACCCGGCCGAAACTTGTACTCCCGGGACAATAATACACAGTATTACAGCAATACAACTCGCTGTCCACTCCACGCAGGGAGGTAAAGGGCTACACAATGGGGTCCGGTGGGACCGAATTCGAGTTGACGGGCGGCTTCTCGCGTTGATACGGCAGCACCCGAACATGTGACGGTGGGGCCCACGTGCTGTCCGGAGGGACCGTGCGGGACCCGGTGTCACCACTGTGGTGGGGACACTTGTGGAAGTGTTCCCTGGGCTGGCGGTACTCTGGTTCGGTGACCGGAGGCCGGGCGGCTACGATCGGCACCGGTCGGAATAACCGGCCACAGATCTGCCGGTTCTATTTTTTCAGCACGCGCTCCGGCGAGAACGGACGCTGCGATGAGCCCTGACGCCGGAATGTGACGAAACTGGCGCCGTTGGAAAGATGCTTCGAAGGGCTTCAAGCCAAGGTAATTACAGAAAAATAATCAAGTCTGTACTTCTGATTGGAGAATTTTGAAGTTTGCTATTGTACAGTGTCTAAACTCTCAGACTAGCAAGGAACTTTCTTGAGAGTTGCCTTTGACCGATATGCGAACGTCCGAATCTGAGGTTATAGTCTTCAGAAAAGTTGTTGTAAATCAAGCTTGAAAATCAGGACTATTTTTGGATCTGGATTTGGGAAAGGCTAAGAATTTCTATGATTTTTGCACTAGCAGTGGGTCGGATCTGGAATCTGGCTGACAACACTGTAGCTGAGGAAGAACACGAATTTTTAAAAATAGATAGAAGACTGATCAAAAATTAAGAAAATTTTTGGATGTAGGGGATTATGGAAAAAACTCCTAGTGAAATTGGAAGGGTTGGAAAAATCAAAAAGAGGGTCGGAGGTGAGAAACACAAGGCTTCTGTCACTGTAGATAGAGACAAAACAGATCTGGGAATGAAAGATATACGAAAATAGAAAAATACTAAACGAGATATTTTGGACCTGAATGTTTTTGTGGATGATGGGGTGGAAGATGGGAACACACCATAAAAATTGCAGGCCAAGAAGAGGCCGTGGCTGATAGCAGGAATTTCGAGAAGAGACTGCTATCTGCCAAGGACAGAACTTCGACGGTGGCTCGTTGGCGGTCTGACGGCGGCACGAACGGCGGCGGCGGCGGCACAGATCACAACCAGAGATTGGGGAAGGGGAATAGATATGATTCCACTCTAGAAAGGGGGTTGGAGAGGGAAGAACAGCAGGAGGAGGGGCTGGGGGCGCAAGAAGCTTCAAGCATTCAACACATTTTTTTGATTTTTTCATTAATTTTCAAAGGAAAATACATGATTTTATATGCTAGGTATCTAATCAATTATACACCCTTGGATCAAGGGCTTGGGATTGAAGGGCTAGGATGTTGTTTGAACAACACACAAAAACTAATAAAAAATCAAGGGGAGAGGGGCGCCCCCTTGACCATGGTTAATGGGGTTGAATGTGTAGGTGAGGTAGGTAACCCACCTTGGACTAATTATGCCACTTGTCTCTCATGTGGTCAAATGGCATTCAACCCTTCTAGATGGCCACCTAGGATGGTTGACCAGCCCCACATGGATGACATGGACCAATGGGAAAGGGCTGGGGGCCCCCTTGCTAGTCCTACTGACAAATTACATAGAAACCCACACAATCCGTGGGAATGACGCATTGGCCGATAAAGCCGTACAATTGCGCGTATACTTTCCCGTGGATATAAAAATAAACTAAAGGATATAAATGCAATATGAAAAGTACTGGCTCGGCGTCGATTCCCATCAACTCTCCCCGGGTGGGAGGAACTCGACCCCGTCGAGTAGGGGTATGGATGCTCGAGTACTCCGGCGGATCCGTCACCGTGCCAAGTAGCGCGGGTATGCTCCACTCCAAGTGACCGTCACCTGCTCATTCCATATATACTCGATATGCGCAAGCTGCCATGGGCTAGAGGTGGACACTCCGGGTGGGGCACTCTCAAAGGGAAGGAAGCAGCTCGAAGACTCACTAGGAATCACCGCTGAGTCCCTGTAGGTGACTGATCCGGGTATAGATGTAGAACCGATCCCATACTCATCGAATGAGTCCACTCGCCTCTTACTCATAAGAGAACGACAACGAGCTTGCACAAGACACATGCAGACAAACGACACACAAACCATGCAAACAAACCACACAAAACAAACCACACAAGGAAAACACACCGACTCATATATGACCCTAGACTAAGGTGGTGACATCAAGCCCACTAAGTGGCGGCATCCTGGGCGACGGGTGAGTCGCCCAGCTCTCCCCCCAAGGCATAGTACTCATCGGCTAGTGCTTGGTCGGCCTCATAATCGACACACTCAAGCTCAGGAGGTAAGGTATCTCCAACCCCTAGGGCTAGGGTTGCACGGGCGGGGCATTCATTGGCAATGTGGCCAAACCCGTGACAGTGGAAACATTGCACTCGTGACCTACTACTCTCTCCGATAAGAGGGGCCTTACCCTTATCCTCCCGACGGGTAGGGGGCGTAGGTAACAAGGGTGGAGGTGTAGGCGCCGTGGGCAACAGCGGGGGAAGTGTCGGGGCCAGGGGACGGGCCATGTGTGCTGGGGGACGGGCAACGGGTGCCGGTGGATGGAGTGGAGGTAGATCCCGTGGTGGGGGAGGTCGAGGTCTAGGAGCGAAGTGCTCCTGACGGGCGGGCTCCTGAGGACGAGCCATGGGTCCCCTCGGGTATGAACCTAAGGAGCCACGGGAATCACTACGGGGAGGAGCGGGACTCCACCGAGGAATAGACTCGAACTCTCCCTCGAATTGCTCCATCTCGAGAGCAACTTGATATGCATCCTCCAACTTGTCCACCTTGCGGCGGAGAAGCTCATACCGTAGGTGCGGGCGTAGACCACGCCGAAACCGGGAGACGGTAAGGGAATCCTCCTCCGTGGCATCACATCGCAAGTAGTATTCATCAAATTCGGCGATGTAATCAGAGACGGACCGATCTCCTTGGGTGAGACTTTGCCACCTCTCTATAAGACGCTGGCGGTAGGAGGTAGGGAGGTACTTCTTCCTAAGCTTCTCCCTCATATCGGTCCATGTATCGATCGGGGGTTCTTGACGATGAAACAATAGGTTCTCCATGTTCCGCCAATAGGTTTGTGCTTGGCCTAAAAGTTTCATCCTGGCGTACTTGACTTTTCGTTGGTCCGACATCTCAAACCACTCAAAATATCGGTCCATACCAGCCTCCCAATCAAGATAGACCTTTGGGTGTAAGGACCCGTCAAAGGTGGGAGGGTCGGCCCGAACGGTCCGAATGGCCCGTTCATCCATATCTTGGTCATGGGTACGCCGTATAGGACGACGATCACGACCATATCCCCGATGCTCATTTTCGGACTCATAGTCATGCACCTCGGGGACTTCGTGCCTCCTATTAGCTATCCCTTGAACCCTTGGAGTCGCGGGTTGTTGACCCAGCTCCGGTTGACCTTGTGTAGGTGGGACGGGTGCTTGGACTAGGGCAATCGGTGGTGCCTCGGCTGGATCTCTCTCTAGTGCGGCAACTCTCCCGACCAATCCTTGAACGGACTGGTTCGACCCAGCGGCCCTATCCTCTACGTCTTTCATCCTCTCTTCTAGGCGGGTGCCTAGACCATTCACTCGGGTACTCGCTCCTTCCATCCTATCCACTCGAGTACTTAACTCATCCATGCGCTCACTCAACCCATCCATTTTCCCCACAAGAGTTCGGAACAATGTGGCCACTTCATCGGAACTATAGACTCGAGATTCCGCCATAGGTGGTGGTGGGGGTGAGTATTGAGTACCTCGACGAGTGGGCATGCAAGACACGGAGTAGGAGACACCGACTAAGGCAAATGCACACTACAAGATGATGCACCTAGACGTAACCAAAACTCGGCACGTGGCGGAGTTAATCGATCCGAAGATCACTCGCGCAAGTGTGCGGCCTTCCCGATAGGCGTAGCCTAACGTTCGGACAACACCTTTTGATATACCGGGTTATTGGGATGCAATGCAAAAGACACTTTTTTTTGTTTGTTTTAAAACAATGATGACCCTAAACACGACTTAGACGTAAATGACTAATGAATGACACTTTTTTTTGACACCCTAGACTCAACTTGCTCTGATACCAAATTGATGCGGGACGAGACCACGGACACGACAAGCTCGTGACTGTCCCTTAACGAGGGAAGCGTCGGACGTGCACGGTTGAGAAACCGGCAGTGAGCTAGGGTGATCGGCTCTCTCGTGTGCCCGGATCGGGTCACGGGACGGTCTCGCACTCTCTCGCAGCAGCGGTAATGAATAGATAAAGCGAGCTAGATATCCCTACACATGCTCTCTAGCAGCGGCATAAACAAATATATATGAAGTAAGCAAAATGCCAAGTAAGGGAGCGAATGCGATACCTCCACGCGCTCGGCGTGGGGAAGACGGACCCGGCCGAAACTCGTACTCCCGGGATAAATATTACACAGTATTACAGCAATGAAATCTCTGCCCACTCCATGCAGGGAGGTAAAGAGCTACACAATGGGGTCCGGGAGGATCGAATTCGAGTTGACGGGCGGCTTCTCGCGTTGATTCGGCAGCACCCAAACACGTGACGGTGGGGCCCACGTGCTGTCCGGAGGGACCGTGCGGGACCCGGTTTCACCACTATGGTGGGGACACTTGTGGAAGTCTTCCCTGGGCTGGCGGCACGCTGGTTCGGTGACCGGAGGCCGGGCGGCTCCGATCGGCACCGGTCGGAATAACCGGCCACGGATCTGCCGGTTCTATTTTTCGACGCGCGCTCCGGCGAGAACGGACGCTGCGATCAGCCCCGACGTCGGAATGCGACGAAACTGGCGCCGTTGGAAAGATGCTTCAAAGGGCTTCAACCCAAGATGATTACAGAAAAATAATCAATCCTGTACTTCTGATTGGCGAATTTGGAGGGTTGTTGTTGTACAGTGTCTGAACTCTCAGACTAGTAGGGAACATTCTTGAGAGTTGCCTTTGACCGATATGTGAACGTCCGAATCTGAGGTTATGGTCTTCAGCAAAGTTGTTGGAAATCAGGCTAGGAAATTAGGACTATTTTTGGATCTGGATTTGAGAAAGGCTACGAATTTCTATGACTTTTGCACTAGCAGTGGGTCGGATCTGGAATCTGGCTGACAACACTGTAGCTGAGGAAGAACACGAATTTTTAAAAATAGATAGAAGGCTGATCAAAAATTAAGAAAATTCGTGGATGTAGGGGATTATGGACAGAACTCCTAGTGAAATTGGAAGGGTTTGGAAAAATCAAAAAGAGGGTCGGAGGTGAGAAACACAGGGCTGCTGTCACTGTAGACAGAGACAAAACAGATCTGGGAGTGAAAGATGCACGAAAATGGAAAAATACTAAACGAGGTATTTTGGACCTGAATGTTTTTGTGGATGATGGGGTGGAAGATGGGAACACACCATAAAAATTGCAGGCCAAGAAGAGGCCGTGGCTGATAGCAGGAATTTCGAGAAGAGACTGCTGTCTGCCAAGGATAGAACTTCGACGGTGGCTCGTTGGTGGTCCGACGGTGGCACGAACGGCGGCGGCGGCGGCACAGATCACAACCAGAGATTGGGGAAGGGAAATAGATATGATTCCACTATAGAAAGGGGGTTGGAGAGGGAAGAACAGCAGGAGGAGGGGCTGGGGGCGCAAGAAGCTTCAAGCATTCAACATAATTTTCTGATTTTTTTCATTAATTTTCAAAGGAAAATACATGGTTTTATATGCTAGGTATCTAATCAATTGTACACCCTTGGATCAAGGGCTTGGGATTGAAGGGCTGGGATGTGGTTTGAACAACACACAAAAACTAATAAAAAATCAAGGGGAGAGGGGCGCCCCCTTGACCATGGTTAATGGGGTTGAATGGGTAGGTGAGGTAGGTAACCCACCTTGGACTAATTAAGCCACTTGTCTCCCATGTGGTCAAATGGCATTCAACCCTTTTAGATGGCCACCTAGGATGGTTGACCAGCCCCACATGGATGACATGGACCAATGGGAAAGGGCTGGGGGCCCCCTTGCTAGTCCTATTGATAAATTACATAGAAACCCACACAATCCGTGGGAATGACGCATTGGCCGATAAAGCCGTACAATTGCGCGTATACTTTCCCGTGGATATAAAAATAAACTAAAGGATATAAATGCAATATGAAAAGTACTAGCTCGGCGTCGATTCCCATCATAGACTTTTCATGCAATTAATTTCTTGACCATGAGGCCCTGAATCTCGGCAATTAATCAAGGGTGTTCCCTCGTATGGGGGATGTAAATGACGCCACGACCGTTATGGCGCGGCGGGTTTTGGTCCCGACACGAACCACACAATCGTCTGACGAAGTCAGATTGAGCGCACCATGGGCTCTTCGGAGCCTGAATAAATTATCACTTTGGTGACTGGCACGCCCATACACTCAATAGACGAATGAACCACCCGAATAAACGAACCACTTAATAAGCGTGTCGAAAAGTGCGTCCACAATCCACAATACGAATGATGAAGGCGGAATTGACTGGGATGAAATGAGGCGATACATCACCACTCTCAAAGCCAGGAGACCTCCTCCTAGGCCACAGTTCTAGCAGCTACAACAGCAGCCACAACAACAACCACAACAACAGCAGCAGCCTCAGCAGGCCCAACCACAACAGCCCAACATGGGCATAATCCAGAATCCATTGTCGGAGCACCAACATCCCAATCACCAGGTCAACCCCATCTCCTCCTTTCTAGAAGTCGGGAGAGAGCAAGGTTGGCATTCGGAAAGCACCTCCATCTTAGCTGCTGCCAACCCTATCATCAGGCAAACCCCTCACCTTGCCCGGGTACCACCCCTCTCTCATCAACCAGCGTCACCACTTATAATACGGCCTTCGTTGTTTCCACAACCGTCACTCCCTCTCATTCGCACCCCTACCAGTAACTCACCAATGACCTATCAGCCATCCACCTCCGTCATACCCTCACCTCCTCTCATTCTCACTCATCCTTCTATTTCGCCATCTACCCCCGCTACCTCTATGCCTTCCAAACCACTCATTATCCGCCGTCCGTATGAGGCCCTGCCTACCTCTACCATGCCTCCATTAATGCCTTCAAAACCACTTATCACCCATCACCCATCTCAGAACCATTACCCACCTCAAGCCTTATCCATGTCCACTTTGCCTCCACCTCCACCTTCCGAACCTCTTTCCCTCCATAGCCCGTATAACGTCCCCTCTACCTCCACCAAACAAACCCCTCATCAGAATCCCTACTCCCATTGTTACTTCGGCTCCATCAACCATTCCTCCACCACTACCCCTCAAACCTCTGTTAAAACCCACAGCCACCCCCATAGAGGTACAAAAGCCGCAGGCAATGGTGCTCCGGAGTGGAAGGATTTTTCACAGAATTTTCCCCCAGAATAGTCAAAACCCCGATCAGGCTCAGTCAGAGAAGGACAATGGAGAATAGCCAGAAAAATCCATCCTTGGGACACAGTATGATTGTTAAAATACCTGGATAAGACACCCGCTCGGATCTCCATCCTCGAGTTGCTTCAAAGGTCCACGTCCCATCAGGCGACCTTAATGGAATATCTTCAAAAGGTCATGGTGAATGAAGACCTCCCTGTAGATAAGATTTCAACCGTCCTGACGCCAACAGACACACAACCGGCCATCATGTTCCACAACTACGAGCTCACTCCCAAGGAAGCTCGGAAATATGCGTTATGCATTTCAATAAAAATCAATGGAGTCTCCATAAACCCGTGCCTTGTAGACACGGGTGCGTCCATAAATGTGATCTCCATGAGCACCCTTCAGTTGTGTGGGGTCGACGAGGAACAGATAAGACCTTCCTCGATCACAGTCACAGCTTATGACAATAGCAAAAGGCCGTCACAAGGAATGATTATCCTGAAGGCAGAGCTAGGCCCTGTGTCAGTCTCCACGGAATTCCACGTCCTCGACATGGACCCCACATTCAAAGCCATACTGGGCCGCCCCTACATTGAAGTCATGGATGTTGCGCCTTCCACCAACCATCAGTGCTTAAAGTTTCCTTACAATGGGAGAATTATTAAAGTGGTCAGTACACCTATCCTTCACACGGTGGATGCTATCAACACCTCTCTGCCCTCTGTTTAGCCGTCTCATCGGCCCATATTATCACTGCTGGATGTGTGTGACTCATCTCACATTCCGCTAGCACCAAAGAAGCCGATAAAGGCAACAATGCCATATCTCCCTTTTCATTCCAAAGGTTGGGAGATTATGAAGAATATCGGCTATCAACAGGGCAAAGGTCTGGGCGCGCAACTACAAGGTAGGCTGAAACCACCAAAGGAGATCAGGCCGAACCGCAAGTTTGGCCTTGGCTTCAAGGGACCACTCAAGGAGGATTGGAAGCCCCTCACGTGGAGTCTATCAAACCACTTCAACAAAGGACCCGTTATTCAGATGGGAGATTACCCGCAAGAAGCACATGGGGGATCACATGCTGTATATTTGGCTGAAAAATATCTGAGGGTCACCAAAAGAGGAAAGATCAAAGATCCAGAATGCAAATGGGACAAGTGGTTTGATCTAAAACCACTTTTTTTTATTTATTTGTTTGGTTGTTATTTTTATTGGTTATTTATTGGTTTGTTAGGCGTGCCAGTCACATGTGTGACGATTTCATTGTGCGCTCGACTTGACTTGGTCAGTCGATTGTGAAGTCCGAGTCGGGACCAAAAGTCCGCCATACCATAAAGGCTATGACGTTAATTACGCCCTTCCTAAGAAGGACAACCCTTGATTAAACGCCAAAATAGGAGGCCACTTGGGGCGATAATAAAAGAAAAATAACAGTGCGTGATATTAAAAATATTATTATTCTGAGAAGGTAATTGAGCGAACGATAGGTTATTAAATCAGCATAACCCCTCTGTGTAGGTCATGCCGGGTAGAGATAGGACACCGTCCACGCAGCGGCGGGGCGGAGCTTGGACAATCATTGGGGACATGTCCCCTTTCATGTTTCTCATCCAGCCAAAGGCCTCGCAGTATTCATATTCCTCGAAAAATCGAGCCAGACGGGAGGTATATGATGTGCACGTGCCGGGACTTATCGGGGTTAAAACATCTATTGACATTTCGGTAGCATCTCCCCATAATCTGGATTATGCCCAGGGGAGAATAGGCTATCACCCAGGGAGTGCCGGGATGAAAGCCGAGAAAAGGAGGGAGCGAACCTCCCACACTGTACATGTATGCCCTGGGGCAGTGTTGATTCTTCCCTTACAGAAGCCGGTGATACTCGTGCAGAGGCAGAGCTCACCTTAGCTAAAGGGGTTGCTCATAAACCCGGTACGGATCAGTGGAAAATAAGGGAGTCTGACTCCCTTTAATTTTATCCTTGGGACGGTTCTGGTGACTCATGGACATCCCTAGGTGGGTTTGATAGAAGTGTTGGAGGCTCATTGAGTGGCAGGGTAGCCTCTCAGCACAGATTTGAATGGGTATATGAGCTCCCGGCGTGAAGACCACCGCGCCGGGAAGGGTTCTTTGCAAGGCACCATTTGGGGCGCCGGGAGGCGGGCGTTAGTGGAGTTCTCGGCGCCAACAAGCAGGGAAGCAAAGGGGGCTTACGGCACCAAGACAGAAGGGTGAAGGGGTTAGGCTCCCAGTGCAGGCAGAGAGGCCAAGAAGTAGGCTCTCGGCGCAAGGGCCAAATGGCCAAAGGAGGTTGTCGGCGCGAAGAGGAATTGCCCAAGGGGGGGTTCCCGGCGTGTAGGGGGGAAGGCTAAAAGCTAGGCTTCCCGGCGCGATGGCAAAGCAGCCAGGGGGGGTTTCCCGGCGTGGCCAATCGTGAAGAAAGGAGGCTCCCGGCGCGAGAAGACTCGCGCCAAGAACTATTCATCTGTTTTACTGTTTGCGGGGCCGAGATGTGTGAGGGCGCCGGGATGAGAAACAGAGCTTTACGGCACTCTGTTCTAGGGTCTGTTGAGGATTCAGGGGTTTTCCTGGTGATTCAGACCAAGATAGACAGGCCTTGGGAAATCAAAAGAGCTCAATCCATCAGACTACAACTGACTTTGGCTTGGATTTCAAAGGGAAGGCCGGAAGCGGAGGGTGATTTGGGGGAAACACGGTTTAGGGTATCTCTGTCACCAACGTTCATAATGATCCGTGAGGATGACTTTGGTATACTCTTCATCATCTGGGGGCCAAGAGATGACTGTCTCTGGCCCCGGGGATGATTTCGGTAGAGCCGATGAGCATGAATGTAACGTCTAACACCGAGCGGCGGTTGCTATGCATCTATGCTTTGCTTCAGAGGCCAAGGGATAGTCTGTCCCTGGCTCGAAAGCAAGCACGGGAAGTGTTCGAGAACCGGGCGAATAAACAGGCGATCAATCGAACTGGGGAGGGGGATAGCATGCTACTGGATCTAAGAAGAAACAAAAAACATGGGGAGATAGCAATAGGGTTTCAGAGAAATAGACAGCAGGCCTCAACGGGAGCCTGTAGCTTTCATTCATTCGAACATCACGATTACATTCGCACATCAGAGGCAATACATAAAAGAAGGTATAGAGAGACAATGCCTTGCCCTTGCAGAGTAAAATCGGCTGTGATATCACAGCATACATCAAAAGGGGGAAGAGACAGAAGCAATCGAAAATTAAAGTAATGAACTACAGCAAATGGGGAGGGGAGGGCGGAGCATTGACTCCTCTCCCTCCCCGCTGTCCCACCGGGGGTGCCAGACTTATGGACGCGGGATTTTTATCTCGCTTGCTGTTATTATTATTATTTATTTATTTTATTTTTTTATTATTTTATTGGTTATTTATTGGTTTGTTAGGCGTGCCAGTCACATGTGTGACGATTTCGTTGTGCGCTCGACTTGACTTGGTCAGTCGATTGTGAAGTCCGAGTCGGGACCAAAAGTCTGCCATACCATAAAGGCTATGACGTTAATTACGCCCTTCCTAAGAAGGACAACCCTTGATTAAACGCCAAAATAGGAGGCCACTCGGGGCGATAATAAAAGAAAAATAACAGTGCGTGATATTGAAGCTATTATTATTCTGTGAAGATAATTGAGCGAACGATAGGTTATTAAATCGGCATGACCCCTCTGTGTAGGTCGTGCCGGGTAGAGATAGGACACCGTCCACGCAGCGGCGGGGCGGAGCCTGGATAGTCATCGGGGACATGTCCCCTTTCATGTTTCTCATCCAGCCAAGGGCCTCGCAGTATTCATATTCCCCGAAAAATCGAGCCAGACGGGAGGTGTATGATGTGCACTTCCTGGGACTTATCGGGGTTAAAACGTCTATCGACATTTCGGCAGCATCTCCCCATAATCTGGATTATGCCCAGGGGAGAATAGGCTATCACCCACGGAGTGCCGGGATGAAAGTCGAGAAAAGGAGGGAGCGTACCTCCCACATTGCACATGTATGCCCTGGGGCAATGTTTGTCTCTTCCCTTATAGGAGCCGGTGACACTCATGCAGTGGCAGAGCTCACCTTAGCTAAAGGGGTTGCTCATAAACCCCGGTACGGATCAGTGGAACATAAGGGAGTCTGACTCCCTTTAATTTTATCCTTGGGACGGTTCTGGTGACTCATGGACATCCCTAGGTGGGTTTGATAGAAGTGTTGGAGGCTCATTGGGTGGCAGGGCAGCCTCTCGGCACGGATTTGAATGGGTATATGAGTTCCCGGCGTGAAGACCACCGCGCCGAAAAGGGTTCTTTGCAAGGCACTATTTGGGGCACCGGGAAGCTGGCGTTAGTGTAGTTCTCGGCGCAGGCAAGCAGGAAAGCAAAGGGGTCTTACGGCGCCAGGGCAGAAGGGTGAAGGTGTTAGGCTCCCGGTGCAGGCAAGGAGGCCAAATAATTAGGGCTCTCGGCGCAAGGAGGATGCCAGAGGGTGAGGGTTCTTAGCACGAGGTAACATGGAGGGTTCCCGGCGCGACGGGGAGGAGGCCAGGAAGTAGGCTCTCAGCGCAAGGGCCAAATGGCCAAAGGGGGTTGACGGTGTGAAGAGGAATTGCTAAAGGGGGGTTCAAGGCGCGCAGGGGAGAAGTCCAGCTTCCTGACGTGATGGCAAAGCAGCTAAGGGGGGGTTTCCCGGCGCGGCCAATCGTGAAGAAAGGAGGCTCCCGGTGCAGGCTTCTCGGCGCGGAGAAGAAATGGTGGAGGGCCTTTTCGGCTTGGACAAAGTAATGGGGTTCTCGGCGCAGGAAGGCTCGCGCCGAGGGCTATTAACCTGTTTTACTGTATGTGGGGCCGAGAGGTGTGAGGGCGCCGGGATGGAAACAGAGCTTTACGGTACCCTGTTCTTGGGTCTGTTGAGGATTCAGGGGGTTTCCTGGTGATTCAGGCCAAGATAGACGGGCCTTGGGAAATCAAAAGAGCTCAATCCATCAGACTGCAACTGACTTTGGCTTAGATTTCAAAGGGAAGGCCGGAGGCGAAGAGTGATTTGGGGGAAACACGGTTTAGGGTATCTATGTCACCAACATTCTTGATGATCCGTGAGGATGATTTTGGTATACTCTTCATCATCTGGGGGCCAAGAGATGACTGTCTCTGGCCCCGGGGATGACTTCGGCAAAGCCGATGAGCATGAATGTAACATCTAAAACTGAGCGGCGGTTGCAATGTATCTATGCTTTGCTTCAGAGGCCAAGGGATAGTCTGTCCCTGGCTCGGAAGCAAGCATGAGGAGCGTTCGAGAAACGGGCGAATAAACAGGCTATCGATCGAACTGGGGAGGGGGGCAACATGCTATTGAGTCTTAAGAAGAAACAGAAAACATGGGGAGATAGCAATAGGGTTTCGGAGAAATAGACAGCAGGCCTCAACGGGAGCCTGTAGTTTTCATTCATTCGAACATCACGATTACACTCGCACATCAGGGGCAATACATAAAAGAAGGTATAGGCAGACTATGCCTTGCCCTGGCAGAGTAAAATCGGCTGTGATATCACAGCATACATCAGAAAGGGGAAGAAGTAGAAGCAATCAGAATTAAAAGAATGAACTACAGAAAATGGGGAGGGGAGGGCGGAGCATTGACTCCTCTCCCTCCCCGTTGCCCACCTTCGATCAGGCTTCCAGACTCCTTTCTTCTTTTTCCCTTCCGCCTCTTCCTATCTCGGATCAAATTACAGGCTCCGCTCTCTTCTCCTGCCCTTTTTTTTGCTATCTGTTTGGGCTTGAGCTCTCGCCTCCTTTCTTTTGTGTCTTCTGCCCTCATTCTCTTCGAATGAGGGGGTTTTATATCCCTCCTTGGTGTCCTCTCGGCAGGCTTGTCCCGGCGCGCCTCAATCGTAGGCAGAGCTCCCGGCGCGTAGGACTCAAGCTTCTCGGCGCCGCTTTTGGGCTTCGACAAGGGGATCCCGGCGCCACTTTTATAGGCCCATTTAGGGCTTTTAAGACCTCACATAGACTTCAGCCTTTATTGGTCCTTCAAATGTATCAGAACCTGAGAAGGCCCTCCACTGGTGACACAGCTTCTATTGAGATCATTCATAGATTTTCATCAGTCGGTAGACTGGGGTTTCATCGGCATTGCCATCTGAATGACGACAAAGTTTGTCACGCCCCGAGCGCGGAAGATACCCGGAGACGCGTGACGAGTTTATATCAATCATGTCAATCAGAGTGGTCGTGTATTCGACACGAAGACAGAGATGCGCAAAATAGCAAGATAACCCAATCCTTTATTCATAATGGACAGACTATTACAAATCCAATACTCTGTTAAATAAAAAGAAAAGTACATAGTTGACTCAAGAAACTATAGAAACAACTAGACGACACTTGTAGAATCTCTATCACTTCACTCTTGACCATTCCCATCCGATTGACTTCCATCGTCGTCGGACTTACCTGAAAAGTACAAAGGGACAAACGGAATGAGCGAACGCTCAGTAGGAAATTATATCTCAAGTACTAGCAAGGGGTTTAAGTAATTACATCTTTCATGAATGCAATAAAGCTATGCATGCTCGCATAAAACGACAAGATAGAGAGAATGTAATATCAAAGAAATAAGATGGACTAATCATGAACCTTCAACAAGATCACAAGTTTATTCAAGATATTCAAGCAAGTACATTTAACAAGTCATGTCAAGAACTTTGGCTATCATGTATCAAGCAAGTAAATTACCCTTTTTTCGGGCCACGCATTTCATGTCAAGTCAAGTATGATTTAAGTACAAGATGTGTGTGGAATGTCCAATCAAGCAAGTCAAGTACTCGGTATAATGCCAGATACCTTATCATTTTAACTCCCATGGGCACAAGTACTTTCGGGTGCTCCTCCCAGGACCAGATCGGGCCCTATATGCGCAGGCATTTATCATGTGTTTTGACATCCACTCTTGTTTATATAGCCAATATAGAATTTCAATAATCAAGCTTGTAGACACGTATGACAACTTTGATAGAATAGAGTCCAAAATATGACAAAGGACATAGAATGGCGATAATAACGGTATAATCCCGATTAACGATAAAACTAGGTAGAATATGTTTCCCTTAACTTGGGTACCATGATAAATCAATATGGACATTCTTTATATAGAATTGAGGTCCACATGAACAGTATATCAAAGTAAGATACCCTCATTCTTATTATAGAATTGAGGTCTACAAGAATGACATGGTATGGCATGATATCATCATCCCATTAAGAATTTCTTATGATATACTCTTTGTATAATCATAAGGGCCGGTATACCATGTTTCTTTAGATTGACATGGCAAGGATCGTGTGATGGGTTTTTAGGGTACAACCAGCTCAGTCGGCCTTGAGGGAATCCAAGGCTACGAGGAGTCTTACGGAGGTCTCTATGATTAACTCGCTAGTCCAAAGGAACGGAATGTCCAATGGAGGGCTTGTATGTCAAGGAGAGTTGAGTGTGATCGATGAAACAACATGAAACGTGGGACTATACTCACGGAGTGGAGAATAGTGCCGATATACATATATTGTAACATATGAAACCATCGGTTAATAGAAACAGATGAAAAATCAGTTTTACAGTAAAATAACGACTTAGGTCAAGTCGTTTATCAAGTAAGTAACGCCTAACAGAAGGGCGTTTACATATGTTTCCGTTTTGCAGAATTTTTAATAATTCAGTAATTTATATAAAACACGCCCTGGACAGGGGCGTTTATTCAAGAGTTGACGACTTCACCAGAACACGTCTTATTATTTACATATCTGTCAGAATATAAATAATTTTCAGGATTTATAGAAAACACGCCCTGGGAAGGGGCGTTACTGTTTAATTCTATTTTACAGAATAAATATATTTCAGGATTTTAACAGAGAAACGCCATAGGAAGGGGCGTTAGCTTTCAGAATCACGCCCTGTTCTGGGGCGTTAACATATGAAAAACGACTTTGTCCAAGTCGTGAATTCAAGAAATTTATAATATTTCAGGAAATAAAATTTCAAGTGACAGGAGACATGGTCATGACAAGAAAATTAGCAGGAATTTATCGGTAGAGTCATGCAAGATATTAGAATCGATATTTCATATTTATTGAATTTTAAACAGGATCAATTATTAATTACATGCGGTTGTTCATGAAATTAACGCCTGTATACAAGGCGTATAATTTTAATTAACGACCTTGTGAGGGTCGTATCTTTTAAAATAGCGCCCTTGACAGGGGCGTTTCTTTCAATAATATTCCAGCAACGTCCGAGAAACTATAATAAAACTAATACATGATATGCATGATGCTTCTTGTATTATATAAATTTAGTTTGGGCTACAAGACTTGAGAAGATCCTACCTTATGATCTGGATGAAGGAGACGAAAGGGTTTGAAGCTTCAACTGCAACTTAATAGAAGAAGAACAATCGTTCTTCCGTCAACCTGGAGAGGAAACGAAGGAAGATTAATAATCTTCACAGACATACCGGAAGCTAGGACAAATAACGAAGAATCATAACCTCGTTCTTTACGCAAGCACCTGATCCTTAACCTGCATTAAAGGAGAAGAAGAATAATCAATATTCTTCATGCGGCTGTAAACAGAAGGGCAAAATAAAATAAGAAGAACGTATGTTCTTCACTTACCGTGTAGCAGTAGATCGATCAAATGGTTTAGGGTTGGATCGATCGGGTATATTTATAGGATTTTGGAGTCCTAACAAAGGTAGTGTTTGATTGAGGGTAATATATCCCTAATAGAGTCCTTACTCTAATAGACACTTACTAGATTAGGTTAATCTTTCCCTGGATAAGCTCTGGGTCGAACGGGTCACGAACGGAATTAACGCCTTTGGTCAGGGCGTCGATTCTTAAATTAACGACCTTGTTCAGGTCGTTTCTTAAGAAGCGTCTTGTATAAGGGCGTTCCTTATTTTTAAAACACGCCCAAGATAGGGGCGTTTCTTGTCCTTGCCTTTTTTTTGGCGTTGGGATTTGACGCCGTCAGGTGAGGGCGTCCTTTCTTTAGTCACGCCGTAGATAGAGGCGTTTCTTTTTAAATAAACGCCTTACTAAGAGGCGTTATTTGTAATTTGTTTTATTTCGTTTTAATTACCCCTATTCTTATTATCTGTATCACTTCTGTAATACATATATTCATTTATCAGGGTTGCTACACCCTCCCCTACTTAAAAAGAATTTGGTCCCCAAATTCAATATATATATAATTATACACGTGGAGAGTGTAGAACATATACCCCTTAGAATAACTCGGGAAATTGTTTCTTCATAGATTCCTCAGTCTCCCATGTCGCTTCGTGTTCAGGATTCTTATTCCATTGCACCTTGAGCATGGGAATAACCTTATTCCTTAGAGCTCGTATTTCTCGATCTAAGATCTTCATAGGCTTCTGTTCATAGGTGAGATCTTTCTGGATCACCAGATCTCCATGTTCAATAATATGAGATGGATCGTGCACATACTTCTTCAACATAGATATGTGAAACGCATTATGCACGTCGGACAATTGAGGAGGTAACGCGATGCGATAAGCAACCTCGCCAACTCTTTCAAGTACCTCAAATGGTCCGATGAATCTTGGTGTAAGCTTGCCCTTAACACCAAATCTTCGTATGCCACGTCCAGGTGATATTTTAAGGAATACATGATCTCCGATTTGGAATTCAAGATCTCTCCTTCTTGTATCTGCATAAGCCTTTTGCCTGGTCTGAGCAACTCGCAATTTTTCTCTGATTACTTGTATCTTCTCAATTGTATCCCTTACCATGTCTGGACCTAATAGTTGTTTTTCTCCAACTTCGTTCCAGCATAAGGGTGATCGGCAACTCCTTCCATATAAAGCTTCGAAAGGTGCCATTTGGATACTAGCTTGGTAGCTATTATTATATGCAAATTCCACTAGTGGCAAGTGACCGTGCCAGCTTCCTCCAAAGTCAATGATGCATGCTCTAAGCATATCTTCAACAACTTGGTTAGTTCTCTCGGTCTGACCATCCGTTTGAGGATGAAAAGCAGTACTAAAGTTGAGCCTTATTCCCAACGAATGTTGTAATCCCTTCCAAAAATGAGAAGTAAAACGGGGATCTCTGTCAGACATGATTGAGACAGGAATTCCATGTATCCTGACTATCTCTTTGATATATAATGCAGCTAAGACATCAATTGACCATCGACTCTTGATTGGCAAGAAATGTGCCAATTTAGTCAATCGATCAATAATAACCCATATCCCATCATGTCCTCCTTTTGATTTAGATAGACCCATGATGAAATTCATACCAATATCCTCCCACTTCCACTTAGGAATATCTAGAGGATGTAGTTTTCCAGCAGGCTTTTGGTGTTCCGCCTTGACCTGTTGGCATGTGAGACAGCGTGATACATAGTCCGCTATTTCTCTTTTCATGTTGGGCCACCAAAAGTTCCTCCTTACATCTTGATACATTTTGGTTGATCCTGGATGAATAGTGTACCTTGATCGGTGAGCTTCATCTAAGATCTTCTTCTTTAATTCTGGACAATTGGGTATACAAGTTCTACCTTTGAATAATAATCTTCCATCAGAAGTTAGTTGGAAATCAGATTGTCCTTCTAATCTTCCTTTGATTTCCACTAATATAGGATCATCATCCTGAAGTGCTTGTATCTCAGATAATAAATCTGACTGTATACTTACATGAGATAATGTAACAAATTTGGATTCCGTGTCCAAGCTTATATTGAGTTCGGAGAATTGTTCAAGTAACCTCCATTCTTGTATCATACAATTGGCTATTATTACTCTCGGCTTTCGACTAAGGGCATCAGCAACATAATTACCCTTTCCGGGATGGTATTGAATATTGAAGTTGAAGTCCTTGAGATATTCTATCCAGCGTCTTTGTCTCATGTTTAGTTCCTTTTGTGAAAATAGATATTTGAGACTTTTGTGATCGGAGTATACAGTAAACTGCACTCCATATAAGTAGTGTCTCCATATCTTTAGGGCAAATACCACCGCGGCCAGTTCTAAGTCATGGACGGGGTAATTCTCCTCATGCTTCTTTAGTTGACGTGAAGAGTATGATATGACCTTTCCTTGTTGCATTAGGACACATCCGAGGCCAACGCCAGAAGCATCAGTGTAGACCTCGAATTTCTCTCCTTCTATTGGTAAAGCTAACACCGGAGCTGTAGTGAGATGATCCTTGAGAGTTTGGAAACTTCTTTCACATTCCTCACTCCATTCATATCGGATCTCCTTACGTGTTAATCTTGTAAGTGGTATGGCGATTTTAGAGAAATCTTTGATGAATCGCCGATAATAGCCTGCAAGACCTAAGAAACTTCTGATCTCGCTTGCATTAGTGGGTCTTTCCCAATTTCTCACAGCTTCAACTTTTGACGGATCTACAGATAATCCGTCCTTTGATATGACATGTCCGAGAAAAGCCACTTCTTCAAGCCAGAACTCGCATTTGCTGAGCTTAGCATATAGTTGATTTGTCCTCAAGATTTGTAATGCGATCCTCAAATGCTCTTCATGTTCTTCCTTAGTCTTGGAATATATCAATATATCATCAATGAAGACTACTATGAATTGATCCAAGTAAGGCCTGAATATGCTATTCATTAACTGCATAAAGGTAGCAGGGGCATTTGTTAGTCCAAAAGGCATAACAACAAATTCGTAATGGCCATACCTGCTTCTGAATGCAGTCTTATGAATGTCATCATCCTTGATTCTTAATTGATGATATCCCGACCTGAGATCAATCTTGGAAAAATATTTGGATCCTGAAATCTGATCAAATAACTCATCGATTCTTGGCAGTGGATACTTGTTCTTGATAGTGAGATGATTCAACTGTCGATAGTCGATGCACAATCTCATGGATCCGTCCTTCTTCTTCACAAATAAGACTGGTACTCCCCACGGGGAAGTACTTGGTCTAATAAACCCTTTTCGAATTAGTTCCATCAACTGCTCCTTCAACTCTTTGAGTTCCGCAGGGGACATTCTATAGGGTGCCTTTGAAACTGGACCAGCACCAGGGACTAAGTCAATGGTGAAGGCCACTTCTCTTTGAGGGGGTAATCCTCGCAAATCTTCCGGAAATACGTCTGGAAATTCTTGCACTACCTGAATGTCTTCTATCTGGGTTTCCTTAGCTTCTTTAACAGTGACAAAAGCAAGGAAGGATACACATCCTTTCCTGACGAGCTTGCTTGCTCGGAGAGCTGAAATAAGAGGGGATTTGCTCCGACTCTTGGGGCGAGTAAAGACTAATTCTGGAAAATCTTTGAAAGCAATTCGGCTATTGCGGCAATCAACCGTTGCCTGGTATTTGGATAACCAGTCCGCTCCCAGTATAACATCATACTCCTTTAGATCGAGGCATATGAGATCTATAGGTAAATTCCTACCTTGAACCATTACCTCACAGTTTTGGTAGTGATGAGTAATATCATTTTCACTTCCAAGAGGAGTAGTTAGAACTATTTTTATCCATTCTGGTTCTAACGGTAACGGGTCGGCAAACTTCTTAGAAATAAAGGAATGTGATGCACCCGTATCAAATAAACCATAAGCACTTCTGGAACAAATTTTCAATGTACCTTCCACTAATCCGCCTTCTTCTTCAGGTTCGGTCTCCTGGATTGCATGAAGACGAGCATTCTTTGTCACCGGGCGTTTACCATCACCGGCTTGGTCATTCATTAATGGACACTCGGGAATCCGATGCTCACGGCTTCCACAACGGAGACAAGCTCCTAATTTCCTCCAGCATTCTTCTGTCTTGTGACCAGCCTTGTCACAATGCTTGCATACTGTATTAGAAGGGGTAGTTGTGATAGAGAAAGGCTTGGTCTTTTTGAACTTATGGTCTTGAGAGGAAGAACCTCCATTATTGGGCCTCTTCTTAAAGTTGAGTTTGAAAGAACCCGAACCTGTGACTTGCTCCTTCTTGTCTTTTCCGCGGATCCTATCGGATAGTTCCGTGGCATCTTCAAGTAATTGAGCTCGGCGCACTATTTCAAAATAAACTTGGATGTCCATAGGCGCCAGTTGAGTAATATAGTGGGGCCTAAGCCCATTAAGAAATCTACGGGCTTTCATCTTCTCCGTGCTAATAAGATGCTTAGCATATCTAGACAACATGGAGAACTGAGCTTCATAATCTGCTAATAATAAGGATCGTTGCTTTAATGCAGCGAATTCTGCAGCCTTCTTTTCTTGGACTCGGTCCGAGAAATATTTAGCATTGAAGTATTCCACAAATTCTTCCCATGTTACTTGAGTAGGATCGATGGTTGCTTCAATAGACTCCCACCAGCATCTAGCATCTTTCTCTAACTGGAATGTAGCTAATAGAACTTTGTCCTGGTCCGTGCATTACATGACACGGAATATACGTTCAGTTTCCCGAACCCAATGCTCGGCATCGTCCGGATCAGTCGATCCTATAAACTTCGGGGGATTCATGTTCTTAAAGGCTTGGTATAAGCTTCCAGCTCGTGGAGCACCACCTTGTGCTACCTGTTGTAGCACTTGAGTCATCCCTTGAAGGGTACGCTGCATGTTGCGCCATTGAGCACGTTCGGCAGCCATTATCCTATAATTACAATAACTATATTAGTACGCGATCGTATTTAAAGACTCGTACACTATGTTAAATCCAACCCTTGGTTCTACCCAATCTCACTGGTTTATAGGTTCAACTTATCCTTGGACTTGGGTTTTTCCTAGGAATTGAATACCTTAGGCTCTGATACCACAAAAACTGTCACGCCCCGAGCGCGGAAGATACCCGGAGACGCGTGACGAGTTTATATCAATCATGTCAATCAGAGTGGTCGTGTATTCGACACGAAGACAGAGATGCGTAAAATAGCAAGATAACCCAATCCTTTATTCATAATGGACAGACTATTACAAATCCAATACTCTATTAAATAAAAAGAAAAGTACATAGTTGACTCAAGAAACTATAGAAACAACTAGACGACACTTGTAGAATCTCTATCACTTCACTCTTGACCATTCCCATCCGATTGACTTCCATCGTCGTCAGACTTACCTGAAAAGTACAAAGGGACAAATGGAATGAGCGAACGCTCAGTAGGAAATTATATCTCAAGTACTAGCAAGGGGTTTAAGTAATTACATCTTTCATGAATGCAATAAAGCTATGCATGCTCGCATAAAACGACAAGATAGAGAGAATGTAATATCAAAGAAATAAGATGGACTAATCATGAACCTTCAACAAGATTACAAGTTTATTCAAGATATTCAAGCAAGTACATTTAACAAGTCATGTCAAGAACTTTGGCTATCATGTATCAAGCAAGTAAATTACCCTTTTTTCGGGCCACGCATTTCATGTCAAGTCAAGTACGATTCAAGTACAAGATGTGTGTGGAATGTCCAATCAAGCAAGTCAAGTACTCGGTATAATGCCAGATACCTTATCATTTTAACTCCCATGGGCACAAGTACTTTCGGGTGCTCCTCCCAGGACCAGATCGGGCCCTATATGCGCAGGCATTTATCATGTGTTTTGACATCCACTCTTGTTTATATAGCCAATATAGAATTTCAATAATCAAGCTTGTAGACACGTATGACAACTTTGATAGAATAGAGTCCAAAATATGACAAAGGACATAGAATGACGATAATAACGGTATAATCCAGATTAACGATAAAACTAGGTAGAATATGTTTCCCTTAACTTGGGTACCATGATAAATCAATATGGACATTCTTTATATAGAATTGAGGTCCACATGAACAGTATATCAAAGTAAGATACCCTCATTCTTATTATAGAATTGAGGTCTACAAGAATGACATGGTATGGCATGATATCATCATCCCATTAAGAATTTCTTATGATATACTCTTTCTATAATCATAAGGGCCGGTATACCATGTTTCTTTAGATTGACATGGCAAGGATCGTGTGATGGGTTTTTAGGGTACAACCAGCTCAGTCGGCCTTGAGGGAATCCAAGGCTACGAGGAGTCTTACGGAGGTCTCTATGACTAACTCGCTAGTCCAAAGGAACGGAATGTCCAATGGAGGGCTTGTATGTCAAGGAGAGTTGAGTGTGATCGATGAAACAACATGAAACGTGGGACTATACTCACGGAGTGGAGAATAGTGCCGATATATATATATTGTAACATATGAAACCATCGGTTAACAGAAACAGATGAAAAATCAGTTTTACAGTAAAATAACGACTTAGGTCAAGTCGTTTATCAAGTAAGTAACGCCTAACAGAAGGGCGTTTACATATGTTTCCGTTTTGCAAAATTTTTAATAATTCAGTAATTTATATAAAACACGCCCTAGACAGGGGCGTTTATTCAAGAGTTGACGACTTCACCAGAAGGCGTCTTATTATTTACATATCTGTCAGAATATAAATAATTTTCAGGATTTATAGAAAACACACCCTAGGAAGGGGCGTTACTGTTTAATTCTATTTTACAGAATAAATATATTTCAGGATTTTAACAGAGAAACGCCCTAGGAAGGGGCGTTAGCTTTCAGAATCACGCCCTGTTCTGGGGCGTTAACATATGAAAAATGACTTTGTCCAAGTCGTGAATTCAAGAAATTTACAATATTTTAGGAAATAAAATTTCAAGTGACAGGAGACATGGTCATGACAAGAAAATTAGCAGGAATTTACCGGTAGAGTCATGCAAGATATTAGAATCGATATTTCATATTTATTGAATTTTAAACAGGATCAATTATTAATTACATGCGGTTGTTCATGAAATTAACGCCTGTATACAAGGCGTATAATTTTAATTAACGACCTTGTGAGGGTCGTATCTTTTAAAATAGCGCCCTTGATAGGGGCGTTTCTTTTAATAATATTCCAGCAACGTCCGAGAAACTATAATAAAACTAATACATGATATGCATGATGCTTCTTGTATTATATAAATTTAGTTTGGGCTACAAGACTTGAGAAGATCCTACCTTATGATCTGGATGAAGGAGACGAAAGGGTTTGAAGCTTCAACTGCAACTTAATAGAAGAAGAACAATAGTTCTTCCGTCAACCTGGAGAGGAAACGAAGGAAGATTAATAATCTTCACAGACATACCGGAAGCTAGGACAAATAACGAAGAATCATAACCTCGTTCTTTACGCAAGCACCTGATCCTTAACCTGCATTAAAGGAGAAGAAGAATAATCAATATTCTTCATCAGGCTGTAAACAGAAGGGCAAAAGAAAATAAGAAGAACGTATGTTCTTCACTTACCGTGTAGCAGTAGATCGATCAAATGGTTTAGGGTTGGATCGATCGGGTATATTTATAGGATTTTGGAGTCCTAACAAAGGTAGTGTTTGATTGAGGGTAATATATCCCTAATAGAGTCCTTACTCTAATAGACACTTACTAGATTAGGTTAATCTTTCCCTGGATAAGCTCTGGGTCGAACGGGTCATGAACGGAATTAACGCCTTTGGTCAGGGCGTCGATTCTTAAATTAACGACCTTGTTCAGGTCGTTTCTTAAGAAGCGTCTTGTATAAGGGCGTTCCTTATTTTTAAAACACGCCCAAGATAGGGGCGTTTCTTGTCCTTGCCTTTTTTTTGGCGTTGGGATTTGACGCCGTCAGGTGAGGGCATCCTTTCTTTAGTCACGCCGTAGATAGAGGCGTTTCTTTTTAAATTAACGCCTTACTATGAGGCGTTATTTGTAATTTGTTTTATTTCATTTTAATTACTCCTATTCTTATTATCTGTATCACTTCTGTAATACATATATTCATTTATCAGGGTTGCTACAAAGTTGGACATCATCTCATCGGTATCGTCACCTGAACGGTGACAAGACTGGACATCAGCTTTAGCCTGAAAAGACTTCAGCCAGGTGACTGCTATTTCATCAGTGCCGTCGTCTGACTGACAATGGCATCGGACATCAGCTTGCCCCGGGAAAAGGCTTCAGCCGAGTAGATGGTTGATGAACTTCGTCATTGATCTTTCACTATTGGTCTGATCTTCCTTTCAATTCTATTTCTGCCCTTGCTCATTTTCAAGGTGTCAACAAATGCCCCCCACCTGCGGGCGGCGTAAGCGCAAAATAAGCGGCACGGGGTCTGCAGGTGCCTTTCATCATTCGAGGGTATCTTCCTCCATTTCTCTTTGACATTGTTCTTCGGCTTAATCATGTTGCTGTAGCAATATTATGCACATGTATCTTTTATTTTCATGTTTTTCATCTCCATATCTTCTGATTTTATTGTCAGCACTTTGGAGCCTTCTTGGCCCTGCCTTGGGCTTCTCGACGCGAGGGAGGACCTTTCTCGGCGCGTGTGCTTCTCGGCGCGGCATGTTGTCGGTGCGGGCATCTCGGTGCGGGCGTCTCGGCGCGCCCTCTTCTTCCTGCCAACGGGGTTCTCGGCGCGCTTTTCTTCGCGCCGAGAAGCCCCTCCTTCTTCTTCTTTTTAACCCCCCCGAGAGGGTTTTTACCATCATTTTCATCGGCCCTCTCTCTCTCTTCATCTCCTCGGCGGCGAGTTTTTCTCCCCCGAGAACCTTACTTCATTCCCCCCCCCCTTTTTGACTCATTCATTCTCGGGTAGGTTCATCATACGGGATTGAGTCCCATTTTATGTTCGGGATCACTCCCTCTTGGTGGGTGACTCCCTATTTTTCTTGGGCAGACCCCGGACAAGAGGAGATGCTGCCGAAATTTAACTGGAATTATTTATTTAATCATCACATGCCCATTCATCTTTCCGATGCTTATTTTTTATCTTTTCTTTATTGCAGTCATTGACATGGCTTCCGACTCTTCTGCTGCGGCTTCCATGACTGTGGGAGCGAGTTCATCGGCTTAGTCGGACATATCTCGGGCTTCAGTCAATTGGCTGAATGTGAATAGTCTGAGCTTTGGCTATAACCAGATCGCCACTGTCGACGAGTCCTCTGATTCCGAGACTGACACAGTGCCGTCTTCCGGAGTCTATTCTTCTACAGAAGGTATTGATTTCAGAAGGGCTACTGACTACCGTCCGGACCTGCCGAAGGATCGTCATCTGCTGCCATTTATCCGAACCTTCACCATTGGCGGAATGAGGGATTTCCTACTTGCTCGGTCTGTGGAAGCGGCAATACTTGCTGACAGAGACAGCATGAAGGGTTCTATTTATCGCGCCCGAGCTATATATCTCCCGGGTGAGCAGAGGGACTGGAATGCCGTGCTGGGCATTTCTGAATTAGAGCCGGAGAAGAAGATGCTGACCCGGGCTCCAGAGTTTACCCCGGCAAGGTGGGACCATGCAGCCGGTCGCGTCCATCGGGAGAAGCCCAACTTTGGACTTTTTCTAGCTCCTGTGAAGTGGGGTTACAGGGACGAGCCATTTATTCTGAACTGTCTGGCCGTTCAATTTAAAGTGACAGACGCCCATCTCTTCAGGGTAGGAGCAGTGGAGTTTACAGAATTTGTCTTGAAGGAGTACGCTCCTTTACTGATTAGAGCTGGGGTATATCATAGTGTATTTGCCTCCAGGTTCCGCTATCCCATCTCTCGGGGATTATGTTGCGGCATGCTTGAAGTGTTCTGCCCATAGTTTAATACGTTCTATACAGCAGAAGGCGAGACTTCTCTCGATCTTTGGAGTCTTGCGCAGCTTTCAGGCCTGCCTATAGATGGGGAGCCATACGAGGAGGTCTATCTAGACGACTCTGTAAAGGACGCCTCTGATGGAGAGGGCAGATATTCTTTTGGCTATGCATACCGGTACTTGATGAAGGCTTATCGCACCATCTGTCTGGCCTACAGCAGGGGATCTTCCAAAGGATATCAACCCCAGGAAAAGAGCAACAGATTGAGAGTCCGTGTAGGACAGTGGATACAGTACTTCTTCGGGGGTCCCTTGAAGTATACAGACTTCCCTTCCGTGGGACTGACTCTCGGTAAGCAGATCAGGGCCCCTCGTTACAAATCAGCATTGTTGGCTTCACTGCGCCGAGCAGGTGTAGACGGCCCGAACCCAGCAGGGGTTGACCCCATTACTCATTATGCATCTTATCTGACCTTCTGGCTGTGCACTTTCGCTCTCCCCCAAGGGGACGAGATGACTATCAGACCGGAGGCTATATATCCGGCCTGTCAGATGGCCTGGGGGATGAGACTGTCTCTGTGTTCGGTGGCTTTGTCTTTGGTTTACAAATCGTTGGGAGATTTGCATAGACATCGGGTTCCCCGTTCCTTACGGACTGTAGGTCCATTTCATTTCTTCAATGCTTGGGTTTGCAGCATTTTCCCCGAGCTAGCCCCGAGAACTTTGCAGTCAGACACATTGCTCCCTCGGATGATTGGGTTTGCCAGCGCCGAACCCGGTCTTTTCTCAGAGCAGCTGTTTAAGATAAGGGGCAGGTTGACAAAAGTGCCTGTAGATGCTCCTGGCAGCATTCACTTTTGGATCTTGGTAGCAGGTTCGGCTCCTTTAGTAGACCCTCAGAGGGAATGCAAAATGGAGGAGGTAGAAGTTTATGTCCATCCTGTTTCGGGGGCCAATGCCACCCGGCCCATATTAGAACCAGAATTGGTAAGGTGGGCTATGGCTATCCGACCCAGTGTATTGGTCTTCAGGAAGGGAGGCTTGCTCATTTTGGAGCCCTATTACCCATTCCGTTTTAGCAGAAATTTTGGCTACGATCAGCATATTCCTCCATCAGTTGCTCAGTTTCCTTTGGACAGCCGTGCCAAGCATGGGTCCTCCATTGCCAGTGATGGTCGGATATGGTGGGATTTCTTTCATCGCCGAGAGGGCGTAACTTTCAGGGTCCCGACCGTTTCTAATCGTATTCCCCGTGTCACATTAGAATATATTAAGTGGAGGAATACCCGTACCAATTTCTATAAAGACGGCAGAGGCACCTTCTGGGATGTGGCCGAGCGCTCTTTCTTAAAGTGACAATCAGGGCCTGTGTTTGAAATTGATGAGGTTCATCTGAAAAGGCTCTATTCACAGCATCCGAAGGAGGCGGAAACATATATTGCCAAGCGTCGGTCCTTAAAAGAGGAAGGTTCTGAAATACCCACTCCTATCTTTTCTGAGATCAATGAAGATGCTTTTACAAAGGACCTGAGGTAGTTGGGCCACATGGGGAGTATTCATGTGGAGGTGCAGTATCCATTTCCCCCGGAGGAGCCTCTCCCGACAGTAGCCCCCTGGAGGGGCCCGGTGGACAGATTTCACCCTTATAGGACGTTTGTGCGGAGGGAAGACCGCACCCAGACATATTATCAGCACACTTCTTGGCTTTTTGTACTGCTGAATGTTCACGGGCTGTCAGTAGAGAACCCGATAGCTGGCATTCTGAATAAGCCCCTTTTTGTTTCTTTTCATTATGTCGACGGCTGGTGTATGGATTATCTCGGCCTGTTTCATTGCCTCGACTTTCACAGGCATAAAGACTTGCTGCCTTGACAGAGAAGTGCCAGACCATTGGCGACATATGCTGGCTCGTGAAGGAGGCTGCTTCCCGCTCGAAGGAGGTGGCTTATCTGTATTGGCCGCTTTCCACCTTTTATGATGGCCCAGTAGGTATGACCCTTCCTGTGCGCTCATGGCGTCTTTCTTTTATTGTTATGTTCTGCATCTGTCGACTATGACTGCCTTTCTTGTGTCTTGCACAGATAGACCGGACATAAAACGACAGGGACTTTACAGGAAGATTATTGCTCAAGCTGAGAAGCCTGCTTACTTTGAAATTCCTGCAGCGGCACCTACGACCACTCCCTTGCCTCCGGGCAAGAAGAGGAAGCCTTCTGTGGTGAAAGCTACAGTTGTCAAGGCCAAGAGGGCCAAGGTTGTTCGGGTCCATCAGTCAGCTCCAGTTGCGACGGATGCCGGAACCCCTCTTCCAGACATCCCCTCTTTTGACGAGTTCAGGTCTCAGAGGGAGGCCGCTCAGGAACCTGCCGAGAGTGGCGGTAAATAACTTGCAGATGCAATCTTCATTGTCTTCTTGACTGATCTTTTAAGGTATCCTTCGAGACTGAGCTTCTCTTTATCTGATACAGCCCCGGAGCAGGTTGCAGTGCCTGTAGAAAGGGACACGAGGCTGCCTTCTCCTACCCCGGCTGGCGAGGAGGAGGGTAAATGTGCTTTCTCATCTTTTCTCTTTATACTTTCGTTGTTGTTCTTTTCCATTATATCCCTCAGAGTTCCCCTTTTGTTGAGCTGGCAGTCAGGGAGCAGACTGAGGCCATGATAGCAGCGGGAGAGTCGCCTCAGCCGCAGGAGGGTCACAGGATTCAAGCAAAACGGAGCCCTGTCCCGACCAGACGTATAATCACCCAGTCCGCATCCCGGCATGCTCTAGAGGTGACCCCGCAGCATATAGCTAGTGTGGAGGTATCCTCGAGCAGCTCTGAGACCGTCCCTGATAATGAGGAGGAAGTGACTTTCAGCGACAGTGAGGAGGAAGTCCTAAAATCAGAAGCCTTGCCCGTATTTGCAAAAGGCCTTCCGCCTTTTCAGCCTCCTAAGCTGCTGATGCTATCTTCTGAGGAGGAATTACAAGAGGAGTTTGCCGGCCTCGACACCGAGGTCGACATAACCCCTCCATTTGTTGCTTCAACTACAGAGCTTTCTCCCCTTTTGTCTCATTTTGAGGATATAGACCCCACTTTAAAGGTAAGCTTCTTCTCTTTTTTTTTGTTTATTGTTCTATTTATTTTCCTTCATTCATTGATGAGGATCATTCTGCTTTGTCCTCAGGACCCTGTCATTACCAGCTCAGACTCGGCCGCAGTCTCTATGGATGTCTCATCTGCAGACTTGGTCATCATCCCTGCTTTACCTTCAACTTGCATGGGAATTTCTGAGGTTATTCGCCCTGTGCCAGTGAGAATACAATCTTCAACTGACTTAACATTACTAGACTTGGGATCATCAGGAGAGATTTCCATCCCTGTCAGGGCCTCAGAGTTTAGAGCCGAAGCAGACCCAGCTAGAAGCTCCGCTTTTATACCGACCGCCGTAATGTCAATTGCGCCCGAGTCAGCAGTCCCTGCCACAGTGGCTATAGAGACTGGATTTCTGCCTCTACAGACTAGGGACCTTTCGTCCCCATTATCAGAAAGAGTAGCTGAAGATGAAGCCCTTATTCAGGAGACTCATGAAGAGATAGCTTCATCATTCATTGGTTCTCCCTCCGCAGATGTTCAAGCCATAGCTCCCGAGACAGCGGTAGAGGAGGAATCTTTAGCTCAACCGGAGAGCACAGAGAGGGACCGGCCAATTCTTCCAGCGGATTTGCCGTCTTCGTCCTCTCAGTCGGATGTTGCACTGTGGGCAGACATTGACAGCGAGCTGACTTTCGAGGTCGTCCCATCTGTCTCCTTTGGGTTTGCTTCTTCTGACAGCTTTGTCTGGTAGCATTTGAACATGCTACGCCAGCTGGTAGAATCCCAGCCTGTCTTGACATATCTGCAACTGAAGGAAATTGCCAATCACTTCACCGCTGGCCTGCAAGCCATGGGCTGTCCCATGGAAATATGGGCCCAGCGGGTTCTATTATTGTTAAAGTTTATACATCGCCGGGACTTCTTGGCACATATTATGTCTGACAGACTAGCAGCTTTGAAGTTGCAAAGGAAGGAGTGCAAATCTGAGCTGGAGAAGATGGACTCTGTTCTTCAGGAGCGCCAATGCCAACTGCAGTCTCTGGGGCAGCGGGAGCAGTTCGTGCGCAGCCGGCTAACCATCCTGGAGGCTGAACTGTTTGACCTCCGGGCTGAACTGCCGCAGATAACAACTTCTCGGCCGCAGCTTTTGGAGGAAGTAGCTCTGTTGGAGGGGCAGGTGGCATCCTTTCAGGACGAGTCTGCTCGGCTACAGGAGGAGGAGGCTCGACTTCATGAGCTGGGGGCTGCCCCGCATGTAGGGCTTCTGGCCTTCGAAGACATATTCCGGCGCCCGTGAATATCTGTTTCCCCCCTTTTTGTAATACAATTCCCCCTCAGGGGCCCTTCTTGTATTCCCTTTTTTATTCAATGGAAAGGAATCTTTATACCAGTCTCATATGTGGTTTGTTCTTAACTTATCGCACCATCAATATTTTACGGCGATTTGGCAGCGGTTTCAGCGGTCCCTATGGGAATAGCCCGTACCTAGCAGGAGAGCGTTCACCCCTTCAGAGAAAGGATGGGGAACTCGCTGCACCGCGTGACGGCCTCCTGGGGGGTGCTTTAAACCGAATTCTGTTGGTGGTAGCAAACGTCGTTCTTGGCCATACGTGCCATAAGGGAGACGGTTTATAGGAATGTGAACGAAGAGGCTCAGAGCATTATACGGAACGGGCGAATGGTCCATCCCGGGCTGGTTTCAAAGCTAGTCGGGGCAATGTGCCGATCGACCAGTACATGATTTCATCATCGATATTGGGTTTATATCGATGCAAAGAAGTTTTATAGGTTTCATCAGAGTAGACGTAAGATCTAGACTGGGTAGAGGTTATCGCAGGTGGGACATTGAAGGGTGCGTGATTTTCATCAGGACACACGTAGGGTCTGAACTGGATAGGATTTCATCATTGATCGGGCGAGGTGCCGGTCGATCAATAGCTAGTTTCATCATCGATATTGGGTTTATATCGATGCAAAGAAAGTGTTATAAGTTTCATCAGAATAGACAAAAGGCCTAAACTGGCAGGGTTTTAATTGACATGGTTTCATCACTGATCGGGCGAGGTGCCAGTCGATCAGTGGTTGGTTTCATCGTCGATACGGGGCTTATATCGACACAAAGAGTTTCATAGGTTTCATCAGTATAGACGTAAGGTCTAAACCGGACATAGGATTTATCATTGATCGGGCGAGGTGCCGGTCGATCAACGGTGGGACGTATGTAGAGGTGTAGGTCTTGTCAGGACAGACGTAAGGTCTATTCCAGCAGGTTTTATGGCGGGTGGGACTTTGCCAAGAAATACGTAGGTTTCATCAGGATAGGCGTAGGGTCTATCCTGGTAGGGTTTTATCGTTGACCGGGCAAGGAGCCGATCGATCAAGGGAAGGTTTAGGAGTTTGATCAGGACAGACGTAAGGTCTGAACTGGCCAGGCTTTATCAGAATGATGACGGGTTTTATTGTCGGTGGGACATGTGAAAGAGGGTATGTAGATTTCATCATGGTAGACGTAAGATCTACCGCGGAAAGGCTTTATCATCGGTGGGGCATAGAGCCAGATGACCGACGGAAGGCCTCATCAGTGAAGGGGAGGTGAAGGCAACGTGCCGGTTGGCATGGAACTTCTGAATTACCACATTACCGACCCAAGCCCCTTCGTTCACCGAGCCAGCCCCCTCTTGCTTTGCCCACGCGTCCTTTCAGATTTTCACGTGGCGGGGTACCCGATTTTGCCTGCAGTGCCCTTTCGGGTTTTCACCACAGCTGGGTTTTAGCCATTTTTGCCCTTGTCCAGAATGCCTGAACAAGTCTGGCGGGGTATCTCTATTTTCAACCCCATTTTTTATATATGTACTTTTTGTCGTTTTCTTTCTCTTTTCTTTTTCATTGTCTTTTCGGGACCAGAACTTTCATCCTATAGACCATGGCGCCATATGTTTATTGTGGACACACGATCATTGATGTGGGTGTCAACATCAATGCAAAGGGAAGTAGGGTTTCATGGTCTATCCAGAAGAAAGGTCCGAATTGATTTAGAGGATATAGATAGTAGCTCGGGCACGAGGCCGTTTGCTGAAAATATGAGTTTCATCGTTAATGTGGGGTTTAACATTAACGTAAAGGAATAGAGTTTCATGATCTATCCAGACAGAGGGTCTGAATCGATTCAAAGAGCAGTGTTGTGCTATGTCAAAGCGGACGGAAGGCCCACCCTGAATGGATTTTAGCGTCGAACATGCAGCGTGCCAACCGATCGATAGCGGGTTTCATCATTGGTATTGGCTCATACCAATGCAAGGCTTTCATATGCTTCATCAAGATAGACGTAGGGTCTAAGCTGGACAAGGTTTTATCGCTGATCGGGTAGTGTGCCGGTCGATCAGTATCAGGTTTCATCATCAGTATTGGATTTATACCAATGCAAGAGTTCATGGATTTCACCAGGATAGACGGAAGGTCTAAACCGGATAGGTTTCATCATAGATCGGGCAGTGTGCCAATAGATCAACAACAGGTTTCATCACGGCGGGACGTAAAGAGACCTATAGATCTAGTTGGAATAGACGTAAGGTCTAAACCGGACAAGGTTTTATTGCTGATCGGGCAGTGTGCCGGTCGATCAGTATCAGGTTTCATCATCAGTATTGGGTTTATACCAATGCAAGGATTTCATAGGTTTCATCGGGATAGACGTAAGGTCTAAACCGGGCAGGTTTCATCGTGGTGGGTCTTAGATAGAAATAAGTGAAAGTGTTTTATCAGAACAGACGGAAGGTCTATCCCGAGGTGGGCTTATTATCGAAGGAGTTTTTTCTTGAGCAATGCATGAAGGCTTCAACAGAATAGACGTAAGGTCCATTCCGGATGGGTTTAATCGTTGATCGGGCAAAGCGCCGGTCGATCAACGAGGAGCTTTATGGTGGGAGGTAAGGCTTTCTTTGGAATTACCACATTACCGACCCAAGCGCCCTTTTGGGTTTTCGCCGGAGCCAGCCCCTCTTGCTTTTGCCCACATGCCCTTTCGGGTTTTCACGTGGCGGGGTACCCGATTTTGCCTGCAGTGCCCTTTCGGGTTTTCACCACAGCTGGGTTTTGGGCCATTTTTGCACTTGTCCCTAATATTGGAGCAAGTCTGGAGTATCTCAATTTTTTACCCCATTTTTTTTTTACTTTCTTTTTGTTCTTTCTTCTTCCCTCCTCTTTTTTTTTTAGAGGGTGACCGGTCGGAATGCCACCAGCTCAAGATGAAGGTAGCTTGGTTAGGGCGGAGTGCCACTAGACCAGGAAAGAGGGTAGCTTGGCTAGGGCGGAGTGCCACTAGACCAAGGAAGGGTAGCTCGGCTAGGGTGGAGTGCCGCTAGACCAAGGAAAGGGTAGCTTGGTTAGGGCGGAGTACCACTAGACCAAGGAAAGGGTGTAGCTTGGCTAGGGCGGAGTGCCGCTAGACCAAAAAATGGGTAGCTCGGCTAGGGCGGAGTGCCGCTAGACCGGGAAAAGGGTGTAGCTTGGCTAGGGAGGACTGCCGCTAGACCAAGAAATGGGTAGCTCGGCTAGGGCGGAGTGCCGCGAGACCGGGAAAAGGGTGTAGCTTGGCTAGGGCGGGGTGCCGCTAGACCAAGAAATGGGTGTAGCTTGGCTAGGGCGGAGTGCCGCTAGACCAAGAAATGGGTAGCTCGGCTAGGGCGGAGTACCACTAGGCCAAGGAAAGGGTAGATTTTGCCCGATTACTCGGGGAATGTTGGTTGTGCTAGATGATACAGCTTCAGATGTCTTCCGTTGAGTGGCGAGAATTGGATTTCCCCTCGATGGTTAACAACCACGTAGGCCCCTCCTTCGTAGGCCCTCTGTATCACATAAGGACCTTCCCAATTAGCATTCAGCTTTCCTTTTGAGTTGGACGCCATGACTTCTTTTTTCTTGACCATGACGAGGTCGCCTTTCTTGAATTCTCATCCTTTTATGAGTTTGTTGAATGCAGTGGCCATGCGGGCCTGATACATTTGATACTCTTCTGAGCTCGGAGGCGCATCCCTTCCAATTCAGCCAGTTCTTCTAGTCTTCTTTCTGCATTGGTCTGTTCGCCACGGGCCAGGCCATATTGGACTGCCACTCTGAGTGACGGAACTTCCAGCTCTAGCGGAACCACTGCCTATGAGCCGTATACCAGCGAGTATGGCGAGCACCCTGTAGGTGTCTTGAAGACAGTGCGGTATGCCCATAGAGCTTCATACATTTTCTCTTCCCAGTCCTTCTTATTAGAACTGACGACCTTGGCCAGCAAGGTGCAGAGAGTCTTGTTAAAAGCTTCTGCCAATCCGTTTGCCTGTGGATTGTAAGGAGTGGAGGTCCTCCATTTGATCTTATATTTCCCAGCAAGCCGATAGACCTTCTGATTTCTGAAATGACTTCCATTGTCGGATATTATTCGGCTGGGGATCCCGAATCGGAAGATAATGTTCTGTTTGATGAATCTGGCGACCAATTCACCAGTCACTTCTCTTAATGCTATAGCCTCCGCCCATCGGGAGAAGTAATATGTTATGGCCAGTATGTACTTATGTCTGGCCGAGGAAGTCGGCAGTAGCCCGACTACATCAGTTCCCCATTGTGCAAATGGCCAGCTGGGAACTGTAGGGTGCAGAGTCGTAGGAGGCCTTCTAGGCACAGTAGCATACTCCTCGCATTTCTGGCATGATTTTGCAAATTTACAGCAGTCTTCAAACATGGTGGGCCAATAGTAGCCCAGCTTCTTGATTTCTATCTTCATCTTGGGACCAGCCTGGTGGGCACCTGCTGTCCCAGCATGTGTTTCTTTCATCGCTTGCCAGGCTTCCTCAGTGGACAGATAGCGGAGTATAATTTTCTTGCGTGCATCTGCCATTATTCGGAACAAAATTCCATTCCTGAGTTCATAATAATCTTTGATTCTTAGGAGTTTCATCTTTTCTTCTCTTTTCTGCGGCAGTTGTTGGTGTAGAAACCACTTCAGCAAGTGTTGTCTCCAATCAGACGCTTGTTCTGTGCTGATGGTGGCAACCTCGTCTTCTTCGGGGCACTCTTCTAGCATACTGGGGACTTGCCACCGGTTCATAACGACAATGTTCAGTGTCTTATTTGGTGGGACTGCTAGTGAGCTGGCCAGCTTTGCTAGTGCATCAGCCTGGGCTTTGTGTCCACGGCCCACATGCCTGAGCTCAATATGGTAGAATTTCGCCATGAGGCGCACATCTTTTTGGTGGTAGGGATTCAGTTCTGGCTTCCGCACTTCGAACTCCCCTTGGATCTGTTTTATTATCAACATCGAATCGCCGAATACTTGAAGCATTTGGATACCCATGTTGAGGCTGATATATAGCCCGATTATCAGAGCTTCATACTCGGCCTCATTATTGGTGCAGGGCTTGTTTATAGAACAGGATGTATGCACGACCTCCCCTTCTGGTGATTTCAGCATAATACCGGCTCCAGCCCGTATTCTGGTGTTTTCATCGGAGTCTGTCTCTGTTCTGGATGCTCCATCAAAGAATAGTTGCCACATAACTGACTGGGTCTGGCAGGCCTCGAGTGTCTCATCATCGGGTAACTCAGTCCCTAGCATATCATTTTCGGCACAGGATGCTCTGCGAAGAAATCAGCCACGGCCTGTCCTTTTATCGCCCGCTGGGGTGTATAGGTAATATCGAATTCCATCAGGATCACTGCCCATTTGCCCAATCGGCCCTTCAGTACTGGCTGAGTCAATATGTATTTGAGCGGATCTGCTGTAGATATCAGTCTGACTTCATGTGACAACATATAGTGTCGGAGCTTTTTGACAGCAAAGACTAGTGCCAAGCAGGTCTTTTCTATGTAGCTGTAGCTTTCTTCAGTTCTAATCAGCCTCCTACTTAGATAGTACAAGGCTTGTTCTTTGCCTTCTTCATTTATCTGTGCCAGCATTGCCCCCAGGGAACAGTATGTGGCTGCGATGTATAGTATTAAGGGCCTGCCCTTGATTGGTGCCCCCAGCACCGGAGGGGTCTTGAGATATTCTTTCAGCTTCTCAAAGGCTTCCTGACAGCCATCGTCCCAGAGGAATGGCACATCTTTCATCATGAGCTTGTGAAAGGGGTGGCATCTTCCCGATAGATTTGATATAAATCGTCGGATATAGGCCAGACGCCCTTGCAGAGATCTCAGCTCGGACAGATTGCTTGGTGGAGGGAGCTCCTGGATAGCCTTAATCTTGGATGGGTCAATTTCAATGCCCCTATGACGGACAATAAACCCGAGGAATTTTCCACTAGACACGCCGAAGGCGCACTTCATAGGATTCATCTTGAGTTCATATTTGCGCAGCCTCTGGAATACTACCCTCAGGTCTTGCAAATGGTCTTCTCTTCTTTTAGTTTTAACTACCAAATCATCAATGTAGCACTCTACTTTCTTGAAGAGAAAATCATCAAAGATCTTGGTCATAGCTCTTTGGTAGGTAGCGCCGGCATTCTTCAGACCAAACGGCATCTTTTTGTAGTGGAATATCCCTTTCGGGGTATGGAATGCAGTGTGCACTCTGTCTTCCTCAGCAATCCAGATTGGGTTGTATCCGGATGACCCATCCATAAATGACAGGGCTTCATGACCAGTAGTCGCATCGATCATCACTTCAGTGATTGGCACTAGGAAGTCATCTTTCGGGCAAGCCTTATTAAGGTCCCGGAAATCAACACATATTCTGATCTGCCCATTCTTCTTCTTTACGGGCACTATATTGGCTAGCCATGTAGTATATTGATTTTCTTCAACAATGCCTACATCAATCAGCTTGTCAACCTCTTTGTTAATCTGATTTATTAATTCAGGGCGCATTCTCCTGGAAGGCTGCCTTACAGGGCTAGCCTCTGGATTTATTGCCAATCGGTGCTGTGCCACATCAGAACTCAGTCCCGACATTTCATCATATGTCCATGCAACGTAGTCTCGGAATTCTTTCAAGAACTGCACATACTGCTCCCTGGCAGCTGGCTCCAGCAGTGCACTGAGGAACGTCGGCCTTGGCTCATCTGCGGTCCCCAGATTTATTTCCACAAGCTCATCGACGGTGTCCTGACCTCCATCTTCGACCTCGGGCGGGGCTTCTTGCAAGTCAATGAAGCCTCCCGGGATATAATCTTCTTCAGTTTCATGACCCTCTGTTTCATCATACTGGTCATCAGAGGGTGCTGGCTCATCATATACGGCCAATATTGTTGGATTCTATTCAGTCTTCCCCGAGGACGTGACTGGCTCAGCAGGAAACCCAAAAATGGAGTCTTCCGCCCTTAGAGGCTCTTCTGATGCAGACTCCCTTGAGAGGTCATCATTCTGTAGAGCCCGGACTTCTTCTAGAATACGCTCAAACTCCAGGCATTCCCTTAGCTCTTTGGCTATTTGGTCTTCATCCGGGGTTCCCGTATCAAACTTTGCTTCAGCATGGAACAGATCCTGTTTGCAGGGTAGGTCTTCCCAGAACCAATCTTTCTTTGTTTCATCAGATGTCCCCATCTCCGGCTGACTGTCTGGGGCTTCACTGTTCATTATAGATTGATAAATGATTGCTTCATCTTCCGAGGGGTACTTGTCATATCCCACCTCGGGAGGGTCTTCATGCTGGTAGGAGACAGAGATGATGTCCACCTCAGCTTCATAGTATTCTTGAAGGGTATAACCCAATCCCGGGTGCTGAGTGATCTTCCTCAGTTCTTTATTATCCCAGGGCGGATCCCATAGCTCCTGGAACGCCTTCTTCTGGTCAACAGGTTGTAGTGATGGCATATGCATCTTAGAGAACATCTGTGAAACCCGTCGGGTAGTATAGTCCAAGCCTGTAATCGGCACCATCCGATTTCAGCCTCTTCAGGGACCATGCAGTCTTGATCATCTTCCTCGACTAACTCCCCGGTGTAGAATATGGTAGGAGGCTCGCAGAAGCGAGGGATTTCCATAGTCTTCAGTGGTAGCACCGTCTGGTACTCTAGGCTGGCGATGGGCTTGACTAAACCCTGCGGAACCTCCACCTGTGTGTACTTTTCTTTCATTTCTTCATCGATATCATCTGGGTGAATGCTAGGAGGGGTGATCCGAGCAAAGTCACCAGCTTAAGAGATGTGAGATACCTCATGCTTTTTAATATAGCCCTTTGGTGGCGGTGGAGACCAGTTTCTTGCCTTCGTCGCCGGCTTTTTCTGGCTGACCACAGCCTCTTTCTCTTCACCCTCTTGTGACACCTCCGTGTAGTAGGATGCATCGAGCATATGGCACTCGAATACTTCGAAGGGATGCAGATCGGCAAACACCCTTTCTTCTTTTCCTTTGTGGCAGTATTTAATGCATTGATGCAGCGTGGACAACACTATCTGATATTCATGCAGCCACGGTCTCCGCAGCAGGGTCTTATATGTGGTGTTGGAGTCGATTACATAGAATCGTACCATGGTAGTGAGATCCCCCAATGTGAGGATAAAATCAGCCACCCCAAGGGGCGTCTCACATTTCTGGTTGAATCCTGTAATTTTCCTGTCTCTGACCTTGGTAAGCTGAAGATCAAAGTAATGTTTTTGGTAGGTGCGGTATGGGAGAATGTTCACGGCAGCCCCGGGATCTATCAATATTCTGCTCAGTGGCTGACAGTTCAGGGAGCCCCTCATATACAGCGGTCTGTTATGGCAGGAATTCGGAATCAGCATGTCATCCTCTGTGAATGTAACTGACGGCCCAGAATTCACTTCTGTCAAGAGTGCTTCATATTGTGCCGGCGACTGCAAGGCATCAACAATTGCTTGGCGAGCCTCTTCACTCAGAGAGAGAATCTCCCAGATGGAGAATCTGGTAGGAAGCTTCTTTAGCATTTTCATGATCCGACTGCCCACCCTGACATTAGACAGTCTCATTTCTTCAGCCCATCGGGGTTTTGGAGGTTCATGTGGTGCTCGTGGCCTATGCTGCCCAGTGCTGGTTTCATCCTCTGGACTAATTTCTTGGGGGGCTTCTTCTATAGCAACGGCCCCTGGTGCCGTCAGAGGGTTATCCCCTTCTTTCTCATTCTGCTTGTAGGCTACAGACGCCGATTGCTGAGGTCTCTTGCCTTTATCTGGCCCAGCCTGTATCGACTGCCCATTTTCTAAACTAGACAAAAATTCCAGAAATGTTGGAGTTTGACCTCCTTTCTTCTTTTCTTGGTACAAGCTGGCAGGGGGAGGAACCTGGACACCTCGTACTTCCGGTTCGGGAATATGGTAGGGCTGTTCCCCTCTGAACATAATGTTATGATTAGCTGGTGGTGGGCGCCCCCAGCTTCTTCCGGAGCGTGTTGCATGTGCTGAGGTTGAGGCCTCGACATGGTTGGCTTCTAGCGGGGCATATGATGTTTCATCCTCATCATTCTCCCCGGGCGAGGTAAAGAGTGCTGACAGGGTGTTACATTGTACTGTCACGACCCTCTTTCCCTTCTTGGACTTGGGCCGTCTCTTCTTTTTCTGGGAATTTGGCTTTATTGGCCCCTGCCCCCAGAAGGGTTCAGTCTCAGCTTTTTCTTGTTCTGTCTCTGACTGCTCTTTAATTTTCAATTCTTCGAGCTGTTCCCAGAGTATACAGTCTTTCACCAGTAGGTGCCCGGGCTTTTTCTGTTCATATTCATCGAGCTCATTAATATACTGTTGTAAACGCCTGGCTGCAGGACTTACTTCCTTATGTGCAGGTAGGGGGACTTGTCTTCTCCGGTTATGAGTGGGGATCCGGATGACTGGCCCTGTCTCAACTGTGCGCCATACTGGCTTTACTGGAGGCGGTTCAGGTCTTGGTGTGACACCGCGGATAACTGCTCCATTGGTATTGACTGCGGGAGTCTTCTTTCTGTTCTTTATGGGTTTCATCTGCCATCCTTCCTGATCCTTCAGTGGGGTGAGGAAGCAAGCTTCATAAGTATGCCTGGTACATTCTTCAACGGTCTCATTAGGCAGCTGCTGGTAGATTGAAATCATATTGGCGGACATTTTTAATGCCGGAGACTCATGTGGACGAGGTGGCTCTACCAGGTAATCTCACAGCTGTAGCTCGCCCTTTTTGACCATGCCTTCCATAATATGTTTGAAGACGTAGCAATCTTCAATTGCGTGGCCCAGCGCACGGTGATATGGACAGAACAGTGGATCACCTTTCTTTGCCACGTCATCGGGTCTCTTTGGTTCAGGCAATGTTACCTTGTTGAACTTGTATGCCCAGTTGAATAGTGCGGCTGTCTTATCTTTCGGGAAAGAGTATGGCTTTCTCATTTTGTTTCTCAGAGAGACCTTATCTTTTCTTTCTGCTGTGTCTGCTGGCGGGGGAGCTTCATCTGCCCCCTTCTTCCCTTTATGTTGCTCGAAGGTTCTGAAATCGACGGTGTTGGCCTCAGAGTGCGATGGTCGTCGATCATTAGATTTCCCTTTCGGCACAGTTGGAGCATTGGCCATCGGACGCTTGGAGAGGAACGTCTCGACCTCCGCTACTATATTGTTCAGCTGGTCAAATGTTCTGACATCTGCACCAATCATCTTTTCCAGTACCTCTCTCCTGAGACTCTGCTTACATATTTGCACTGCATCTTCTTGATGAGGAGGTCTTTTGCATCTCATAGCTAAGTTCCTCCACCTTTTGATGTAGTCCAGCGCCGTTTCATCTTGCTTTTGCCTGGTTGCATATAGTTCTGCTATTGTAATTTCTCTTTCCGTGACGTGAAATCTGTCGCGGAACTTTCTTTGCATATCAGGCCAATCGGTCACTAACCCAGCCGGCAGGCTTGAATATCATTCAAAGGCTATCTCGGTGAGGGATGAGCCGAAGAACTTAAGTAGATAAGCTTCATCAGCTGCCAAGTCACCCATAATTATGGTATAGTAAGCTATGTGCTCCCTAGGAGAGCCCTGGCCATTAAATTTCTCAAACTTCGGTGGCTTACTGACGCCTGGCGGTAGTCTCTTAGCAGCATATTGGGGAGGATACGGTACCCTGTACACATCGTTGGTACTAGCATCATCACCAATCTTTTCAGACAGCTTCATCTCCATAATCTTTTCAATCATCAGCTTCTGGGCTATGGCTGGATCTATGTTTTTCGGGAAGAAGTGAGCTGGTTGCTGACCGTAAGGAGTTGTCATCACAGTTGCGCACAAAGCTGGCGCGGCAGGCTGCGTCTGAGATACAGAGGGCTGAGCTACCGTCTGCTGTAGAACGGGTTGGCTCGGCGCTTTGCCCTTATCAGCTGGGAGAGGATTAACTAGAATAGCCATTTCGGTTGAGCTGGCAGTCCGTCCCACAGGCTCGGCTTGCTTGGAGACTGGTGTAGCTTCATGCCTCTCATTTAGCTATCTTCTGAGAGCATTGATCTCTTGTTGATATCTTCTAAACATCATCTGGATCATGAGATCCAGGGTTGACGGGATCTGTAGATCTTCTGAAATCCCTTCAGCATCATCAACGAAGGGATTATCTTCATCTTCGGCTGTCACCACATTAACTGTCATAGTGGTGATCTTGCGGGCTTCATCACTACTCTTCATCTTATCTTTTGCCGCCTGGCCTCTTCTTGTGACGGGACCTAGTCTGGTTGCCAGTCTGAGCAGTTCATCTGGTTGTGTCGGTAACATATCCTGCCCTTTGACAAGCCCGGCCATATTGCAGGCAAAGATCTGCATCTTTTCCCTCTGCCTGTAGACTTTCCTTCTCACCTGATCGGGGTATTTGAGCCGGTCAAAGACTGATATTCTTTCTCTAGCTTCTTCCCTATGCAGGTCTTCTTTCCCATACCCGGCTCTGTGGCCTTCTTCATAATCATTGGAATCGGAGGAGGAGACTCCGAGCATCACTTCTTGAAGGGTTTCTTCTTCTTCTTCATCCATCGTGCCCAAGGCACGGGATAATCTTTGCTGCCCGAGGGCGGAGTTCCCCAGGTAGTGAAAGTAGTCTTGAGCCACTTGTTTCATCTCCTCTTGATTGCGCCTTCGTGACTCTGGTTGGAGCATCAATCTTTCCTGGCTCTTCTGCTGATAAGCCAGTCTCTCCACCTGAGCAGTCAAGTGCTCGGCTCTGCAGTATTTGAATATATCGGCCTGTCTGGCACATGCTCTTGGTCTTCTTAGAGTGGCAGTAGCGACTGGTTTGCTTATTCTCATTTCCTCTTCCTCCTTGAACCTCCTACTCCCATCCTGGCAGCGGTTGGTAGCAGCAGCATAATTCTTCCTTTCCCATCTTTTGCCCCCAGCCACGGGGCGGGTGACCGTGAGGTCTTCCTTTTGCTCATATCATCTGCCCCTCATCCTGGGGCGAATAGTAGTCAGATTTCTCCCTTCATTCTCTTTCTCATCTCTCCTACCTCGAGCCCTAGGGTGAACAGCAACATCATTCCTTATGTCTCTTCCTTCTTCTCTTCTGCTTCCTGCCCTGAAGCGGACAACAGTGGTATCAGCAATGTTCTCTTCCTCTTGAGCTGGGACCCAGCTCTGGATTCTCTTCGGCCGCCAGATCTGTCTGAACTTGGGCGGCTTCGGCGCCAGTGGCTTTCTATCCTCCTCTTTCATGTCGACCCTCCTGGCAGCTAGTACCCGGAACCTGTTGGTAGTAGGCACCATCGGGACGATCACGTCCGGCTTGACTGCCCTTGGGCGACCATTGAGGTTTACCGGGACATCTCCAATCAGCATTGTCTTTCCTGAGTTGGATATCCGGCGACCCGCAGCAGTGGATCGGGCTCTCCTGTCGGATCTCCTCCTTCTTCCAGCAGCAAAGGATGTGCCCCTTTTCGCCTCGTGATGGATGAAGCAGGCCACGACCTCAGGAGTATCTTGCATCACCAGGCTCATCTTGGGGCTGGTAGCTTGCGGCAATGTCTCGGCAACAGTCTTTTGCTCTTGGTTGTCAATCTCGAGCAAGTCAGTGAAGATGAGGCCCAGGCAGTTGGGCATCCCGGCAGCAGGCGGCATCGATCCGAACGAAAGAGGTACCGCCAGGTAGCCTTCTCGAACGTGGGCATCGACCGCTTGTTGATCAAAGCAAACGGACACGATTCCAGCCGTCATCGTAGCTTCCTGAAAATAGAGAAAGCACGAAATCAGAAATTTAAGGGGGGGCCCACTGGGCGTCCCATTTTGGCGTAGAGATGAAGGGAGACTAGGTCCCATCGGGCGTGCCAGACTTGTGGACGCGGGATTTTATCTCGCTTGTTATTATTATTATTATTTTATTTATTTGTTTGGTTGTTATTTTTATTGGTTATTTATTGGTTTATTAGGCGTACCAGTCACATGTGTGACGATTTCATTGTGCGCTCGACTTGACTTGGTCAGTCGATTGTGAAGTCCGAGTCGGGACCAAAAGCCCGCCATACCATAAAGGCTAAGAAGGACAACCCTTGATTACGCCCTTCCTAAGAAGGACAACCCTTGATTAAACGCCAAAAATAGGAGGCCACTCGGGGCGGTAATAAAAGAAAAATAACAGTGCGTGATATTGAAGATATTATTATTCTGAGAAGGTAATTGACCGAACGATAGGTTATTAAATCAGCATAACCCCTCTGTGTAGGTCGTGCCGGGTAGAGATAGGACACCGTCCACGCAGCGGCGGGGCGGAGCCTGGACAATCATCGGGGACATGTCCCCTTTCATGTTTCTCATCCAGCCAAAGGCCTCGCAGTATTCATATTCCCCGAAAAATTGAGCCAGACGGGAGGTATATGATGTGCACTTCCCGGGACTTATCGGGGTTAAAACATCTATTGACATTTCGGCAGCATCTCCCCATAATCTGGATTATGCCCAGGGGAGAATAGGCTATCACCCACGGAGTGCCGGGATGAAAGCCAAGAAAAGGAGGGAGCGAACCTCCCACACTGTACATGTATGCCCTGGGGCAGTGTTGATTCTTCCCTTATAGAAGCCGGTGATACTCGTGCAGAGGCAGAGCTCACCTTAGCTAAAGGGGTTGCTCATAAACCCGGTACGGATCAGTGGAAAATAAGGGAGTCTGACTCCCTTTAATTTTATCCTTGGGACGGTTCTGGTGACTCATGGACATCCCTAGGTGGGTTTGATAGAAGTGTTGGAGGCTCATTGGGTGGCAGGGCAGCCTCTCAGCACGGATTTGAATGGGTATATGAGCTCCCGGCGTGAAGACCATCGCGCCGGGAAGGGTTCTTTGCAAGGCACCATTTGGGGCACCGGGAGGCTAGCGTTAGTGGAGTTCTCGGTGCCAAAGTGGAGCTAGGGGGGATAGGGCTCTCGGCACAGGCAGGCAAGAAAGCAAGGGGTCTTACGGCGCCAAGGCAAGGAATAGAAGGGGGTTCCCGGCGCGCCTAGGAAATATGTTCTCGGCGCAAGGGCCAAATGACCAAGGGAGGTTGTCGGCGCCAGGGCCAAATGACCAAGGGCGTGGGCTTCTCGGTGCAAGGGCAAAGAGGCCAGGTTCCCGGCGTGCTAAAGAGAAGGCCGGGGAGTTCCCGGCGCTGGCTTCCCGGCGCGAGGAGGAATTGCTCAAAGGGGGGGTTCTCGGCGCCAGAAGCCTTGCGCCGAGAACTGTTCATCTGTTTTACTGTTTGCGGGGCCGAGATGTGTGAGGGCGCCGGGATGAGAAACAGAGCTTTACGGCACTCTGTTCTTGGGTCTGTTGAGGATTCAGGGGTTTTCCTGGTGATTCAGGCCAAGATAGACGGGCCTTGGGAAATCAAAAGAGCTCAGTCCATCAGATTGCAACTGACTTTGGCTTGGATTTCAAAGGGAAGGCCGGAAGCGAAGGGTGATTTGGGGGAAACACGGTTTAGGGTATCTCTGTCACCAGCGTTCATAATGATCCGTGAGGATGACTTTGGTATACTCTTCATCATCTGGGGGCCAAGAGATGACTGTCTCTGGCCCCGGGGATGATTTCGGCAGAGCCGATGAGCATGAATGTAACTTCTAACACCGAGCGGCAGTTGCTATGCATCTATGCTTTGCTTCAGAGGCCAAGGGATAGTCTGTCCCTGGCTCAGAAGCAAGCACGGGAAGTGTTCGAGAACCGGGCGAATAAATAGGCGATCAATCGAACTGGGGAGGGGGATAGCATGCTACTGGATCTAAGAAGAAACAGAAAACATGGGGAGATAGCAATAGGGTTTCAGAGAAATAGACAGCAGGCCTCAACGGGAGCCTGTAGCTTTCATTCATTCGAACATCACGATTACATTCACACATCAGAGGCAATACATAAAAGAAGGTATAGGGAGACAATGCCTTGCCCTAGCAGAGTAAAATCGGCTGTGATATCACAGCATACATCAAAAGGGGGAAGAGACAGAAGCAATCAAAAATTAAAGTAATGAACTACAGTAAATGGGGAGGGGAGGGTGGAGCATTGACTCCTCTCCCTCCCCGCTGCCCACCTTCGCTCAGGCTTCGAACTCCTTTCTTCTTTGGCCCTTCTGCTTCTTTCTCTCTCGGATCAGATTGCAAGCTCCACTCTCCTCTCCTTGTTTTTGTTTGTGGCTATCTATTCTTCTTCTCCCTTTTTTTGCTATCTATTTGGGCTTGAGCTCTCGCCTCCTTTCTTTTGTGTCTTCTGCCCTCATTCTCTTCGAATGAGGGGGTTTTATATCCCTCCTTGGTGTCCTCTCGGCAGGCTTGTCCCGGCGCGCCTCAATCGTAGGCAGAGCTCCCGACGCGTAGGACTCAAGCTTCTCGGCGCCGCTTTTGGGCTTTGACAAGGGGATCCCAGCGCCACTTTTATAGGCCCATTTAGGGCTTTTAAGACCTCACATAGACTTTGGCCTTTATTGGTCCTTCAAATGTATCAGAACCCGAGAAGGCCCTCCACTGGTGACACAGCTTCTATTGAGATCATTCATAGATTTTCATCAGTCGGTAGACTGGGGTTTCATCGGCATTGCCATCTGAATGACGACAAAGTCGGACATCATCTCATCGGTATCGTCACCTGAACGGTGACAAGACCGGACATCAGCTTTAGCCTGAAAAGACTTCAGCCAGGTGACTGCTATTTCATCAGTGCCGTCGTCTGACTGACAATGGCATCGGACATCAGCTTGCCCGGGAAAAGGCTTCAGTCGAGTAGATGGTTGACGAACTTCGTCATTGATCTTTCACTGTTGGTCTGATCTTCTTTTCAATTCTGTTTCTGCCCTTGCTCATTTTCCAGGCGTCAACAATGGCGCACTTAATTCTCAATGCCGAGGGATCGGCACTATTCTCCTCACTCTAGAGGGAGTGACTATTCCCCTTCCGTATCAGCTCTCTTTTCCTGCCACCAATAATATAGCCGAGTATGAGGCTCTCCTTGCTGGATTGAAGCACGCCTATGTCCTAGGCCCGCGGTATTTAAACATTATAGGAGATTCTCAGTTGGTGCTACACCAGGTTCTCTACCTATCGCACCCGTGACCCCAAGCTCAAGCCCTATCAAGATCTGGTCACTCTTTTGGCTAGGCAATTTTGCAAACTGATATACATTTACACTCCTCAATCTTAAAATATTCTTGCCGATGCACTTGCATCGCTTGCTTCTTCCTTCTCCTTTCCTCTCAATCGCTCCACTAAGACTATTGTGGTCCAGCGGTTTCACGCTCCTTATCTTCAGGATCCCTGGTTTGATAACCTTAGGAAATCCGTAGAGAAGAAGGCTGAGACAGAGGATTTGAAAGAGGTATCTTTAACAGAGCTGGAAGAGATCTTGGAAGAAGAGGAGTTACCTTGGTACCATGAAATTGAGTAATATTGCAGGGATGGGTCATTCCTGGAGTCAGCTAACGCCGAGCAGCGTAAGGCCATTAGAAGAGTTGCCTCAAGATACATAATCATTGCTGGAGAATTGTATATGCGTGCTCTTAATGGGGTTCTTATGAGGTGTTTGGACGATGATGAGGCCTGGAAGGTAGTTGAAGCAGCTCATTTAAGTAAGTGTGGAGGGCATGTTAACAGTCAGACCTTAGCGAAGAAAATTCTTAAGCAGGGCTATTACTGGCCAACCTTAGAAGAAGATTGTTCCACCTATGTTCGTAGGTGTTTTCAATGCCAACTCCATGCTGATAAAATCCATGCTCCTGCTTCATCTCTCCATCCTCTTTCTGCTCCTTGGCCATTCTCTATGTGGGCTTTTGACATTGTAGGCCCACTAGGTGATCCTAACTCTCAGATCAAGCAGAAATCCTTCATTCTTGCCGCCACTGAGTACTTCACCAAGTGGGCTGAAGTTGAAGCATACGCGAAAATCAAAGCTAGCATGATTTACCGTTTCATCTTGAAGAACATCATCCCACAGTTAGGAGTGCCAAGCGACATCGTCACTGACAACGGACCTCAGTTCGTGTCACAAGAGCTCCATGACCTCTGTAAGAAATTAATATTTCATTGTATCATTCATCTCCATATTATCCCCAAGGTAACGGTCAAGCCGAGGCCACCAATAAAACCTTTCTTAAATTTATCAAAAAAACGTGCGAGTCGCATAAATTTCTGATTGGTCTGAAAGATTAGTAGAAGCTCTATGGGCTTATCGCACCTCTATCCATACTCTCACAGGGCAAACTCCTGTTGCTCTCACTTATGGGATGGAGACGGTACTACCATATGAGATTTTGATCCCTTCCCTAAGAGTGCAGCTTGATAGCGAACTTAATCTCGATGAGCGTCGAGAGGCATTGCTAGTCCAGCTGGAACTCTTAGATGAGAAGAGACTTAATGCGGCCAATCTTGTCTCTGCTTATCAAAAGCACGTCTCACGTCATTTTCAAAAGAGGGTCATTGAAAGAAATTTTCAGGTGAATAATATGATTTTGAAACGTAAATTTATTAGATCAGGAGGTCCCAGGTCTAAGTTGCAACATAACTGGGAGGTCCCATTCATAGTCAACGAGGTCTATCTTGGGAACACATATCGCCTAGTTAACGCTGAGGGTGAGGAATTATCTCACGCGTGGAATGGGCTATATCTTAAGCGCTTTTATCCTTAAGGAGTCTGGCTAATGATAGCTGGGTGGCGGGGCATCCTTTCCTTAATCGTTAGAGAGGATTCTTTAGCACAGCACCCACACACTACACCACACCCTTGGTCAGGGTCTTCTTTTTGGCGTAACACCGTTTCTTCTTCGGTCGTACTTGGGGGAGGTGAAGGTCCTTGCTTTTCTCTTTTTCGGCCGAACATAGAGGCAAGAGATTGATGGATAAGATAACCAACCTAGACAATCCCCAATACGAGAGAAGTTTCAAATAGAGATAATCTTTGAAAGGAAAAGAAAAGGAAAATGAAGAACTATTGAATGAGAAGAACACCATGAAAAATGCCTCTGATCCTAGTAACCGGGCCTGCTTCTCCTAAGGCAAGAGTCGATGTTCGCGTAAAATGGTGAAGGGTTGTGTAGCATCATGGGTGTACCAAAATTTTGAAAAGAGAAAATTATGAGTTAAAGGCACGACAATAGGGCAAAGTTCTCGCGGGTCATCACAAGCCCAGCCGTATGCATGCCAAATGAAAGTTTAATCCCCTAACGTAATAAACCGACTCTTTGAGGGGTAGTGCCCTAAAAGGAAGTCGAGTCCTGATACCTCCCATCTCAATGTAAGACTTATCCCCAATTTTATTCAAGTTCCTCCCTGAAGACTAGGTCCTACCCTGGGTGTGGCCCTGGGAGAGACATCGTCATGCGAACTGGACCCCTGGCCAGGGGGTTGTCATCTTGAGGGCATGTTGTGCTTTAGGAGATTACTGATGACATGGGTTAAGGTTCTCGTTGCTTAGTTTGAGTTAGCCTAAAAAATAAAAAATAAATAAAATAAATATTATCAAAAAATCCAAAAAAATCAAACATTTTTAAAATCCAAAAATAATCAAAAATAAAAAATTCAAACAATTTCAAATTTAAATAAAAATCAAATGTTCGTAAAATCCAAAAGAAAAAAAATAAAAGAAAAGAAAAAAATCACATACTTTTCAAAAAAAAAGAAGAAGTTAAACAAAAGAAATCTAAAAAAAATCATCACATGTTTCTCTTGCATTTCATGACATGCATTGCATTTTTCCTTTATGTCATTTTTGCCGATTTGATAAGGCTTCACCCCTTGACCAAACATCAAAATTGGTCTCACATTCTTGCCCTAGGCAGGGGGTTAAGCCTAAAACAGATCTAACCTATTTTTTGTTTAATGTGTACATAGACAAGCCCGCAAAGTCCGCACCACAGGCCCATGGACCCTTCTGGCATCTATGTGTTTGCGGTCCATCGGCGACCATTTTCATCAACTTAGCGGTCAGACGATGACCGTCGTATTCCTTCAGCGGTCACTGGCGGACCGCCTTCCTATCCAAGAGCTCTTAATCACAAGCCCACTGGCTCTTCCTGGCGCCTATTCTCTTGTGGTCTACTGGTGACCGTTTACCCTTAGCGGTCGCGCCCTGACCATCTTGATTCTTAGCGGTCCCTCGATAGCCCCCTTTTCTACCTGAGAACTCTTAACTACAAAGGTCATGGGCCCTTCTGATATCTTTCTCTTTTGCGGCCTACTGGAAGCCGTTTTCCTTGTTTTAGCAGTCAGACTCTGACCGTCTTATTCATGTAGCAGTCTTTGGATAGGCCGCTTCTTTTCCTGAGAGCTATCTCAATCCACAACATGTGCACAGAAAAGAAACCCAAGTCTATAGCTTATCCAATCAAAGCCTTTCATCATTTATTCAATATCAAATGCATCAAGTTCAAGCTATGGATCTCTATACATCATGAAATATCACTCAATCCTCAATCGTGCATCCCCGCGAGGTCGAATCTCGCGTAACTCTCTTAAGTAAGATTGGTACTCCTCCTGGGTCTCTATCACCTCCGCGGGAAAGGTGGGCACTCTACTGACCTCCCACATGATCAAGGCACTTCTAACTGCCTGCTCGTCCTCTTCTGTCCCGAGTCTCCTCGCCTGTAGTGCAGGTAGATGGGGTAGCGCTGGAACCGTAGTGCGTGGGAACCCAACATGTAGAGAATACCTGTGGGGGCTGTACATCGCCAAGGTGGTGTTCCCCACGAGCCTCAAGTGATGGGATCGTCAGTTCGAGATTCAACACGATCGAGGCCGAACCTTCTCTGAGTCGAGAAATCTGACGGGATCAACAAGCGGCTGCGGATGATCGCCGAGACGGCACTGGCAACTATCAAACTACATTAAGCTACGTTTAAGAGTTTTATGTTCATGGGCCACATGAAATAATAAATGGGCCTAATATGTGAGCTTTATGTTGTTATTAGGAATAAATAAATTAACATAATCTATATATATAACTAGGCACTAATGACCACTTATGAGGGACTCCTCGTGGAAACCATGTCCCATGGGATTCCCAGGTGTCTTTTCCCCCCCCATATTTTCTATTTATACCCATGTAAACCCATGATGGAGAATAGAATGGAATCAGAATTTTTGGAAAACAATGTGAAGCCTCCACGAGGGGCCCATACCCCCCCTCCCCCTTCTTTCTCTCCCACGTTACCTCCTCTCTCTCCCTCAAACCTACCTGCTAAACCCCCCCCCCATGGCCGCCGGCCTTCTCTTCCTCTATCATCTCCCTTGGCCTCTCCATCTCTCCCCACCCTCACCTCCACCATCTGGCCACCTACCCAAACCCTCCCTTCCTCCGGCCCTCAACCCCATCTTTCCAGGCAGTGGCAGTCTATCTCCCCCCTCCTCTCCCTCTAAACTTCTTCTGTAGGCCAGGCTCCTGTCCTTCATCTTCTCCTCCCTCAGCCCTCTCTCTCTCTAAACACTCTGCTACGATCCCAGCATGCACCACCACTGCCATGCACCTTGCGCCATGCACCCTGCCGCTTTGGAGGAACTCGTCCCTCACCACCCATCTTCTGCGAGCCCGCCACTAACACCGCCATGCCAACCACGGTGTCGCCCTGCCCATCTCCACTGCATGCGACCACGCCGGCGGCGACGTCCTCAACAGCTCCGAGCGCCCACAGTCATCGTCCGCATCCAAGCGCGGCGAGCACTCCCGCGTCCGAGCATGGCGAGCACGGCACACCCCCCCTCGACCCACCGTGGCCTCACTCCTTCTCTCTCTATCCCCACACACACGTCATCGCCACCCCCCCATGGCACCATAAAACCTCCCCCATGCGCTGACCTTCTCCCTGTCCCCCCCTCTAACCCGCAGCCGATCCCCTGTTTGGAACAGGGGCACCGCCGGTGCCCCCTCCCCCTCCCCTCTCTCTCCTTTGTAGCCTCCAACCCCCCTCTTCTCACTTCCCCACACACCCTCTCTAACCACCTGCTTTGCCCATCTGCTACCCAGACAAGCTGCATGCAACCATCGCAACACCCATCACCCTCTCTCACTTCCTCCGTTCTGACCAAACCCGCTCCCTCTCTCTCTCCACTTCCCACACACTCCCGGCACCACCGCCCTCTTCGCCACCCACCCCTCTTCCATGCGCCACCAGCCATCGGTCCATCCATGCACGAGAATAATCTCCCCTCCATGCTATCCCACTCCGCACCCCTCTGCCATAGGTCCATCGCCGCCTCTGAACCACATGCCCACGAGCCCACCTCCGAGCGCTCCAGCAGCACCATGCGGACCCCGACCCTCCCTCCGGTAGGGACTGCACCATCTGTGAAGCCCCAACGGTTGCTGGCGTCGACGACAGGATCTTGCTACCACAACTGCCAATGCCTCCGTGGCGCCGCCGCTACAAGAGCAATTCCTCCGCCGGCCGAACCGCCAAGCACATGTAAGCCAACTGCCAAGCAGCCAACAGGCTCCTCGCCAACGGCTCATGGGTGAAGTCCGCTAGCCCGTTGGCCATTTTCCCGCGGCTGGTCCCGTCCTGCCAACCACGGCACCGCTCTGATCGGCATACGACCACGTCGGCGTTGCTCCCGGCCACAGCAAGCAGACCGCTGCTACCTCTCAACCCTCCATACCATCTTTACCAGCCATGAGAAGGAGTCCAGCCGCCATACGTGTGTTGCCTATCAGATTCCCTCAAAATGAGGCTCACGCACAGGATATGCTTGGATTGGCAAAGGAGAGCTTGTGGATGCTATATTATTGAATGCCCCAGTCGAATGATCATGATCTCTCTTTGAGACAAAGCAAGTACCTGATTATACTGAATGATTGATCAAGAAGGACATGTGCACAGCATGGTTATGGTGGTGTCCATTGTCATAATGATGCTGGAGATGTTATGATCAGAAGGCGGATGATTCTGAGTGGGGGACAGTAAACAAAAGTGATCGTGAGAATGATGAAAAGTAGGGTGATGATGATAATTAATAGAGAGGAGATAATACAATAGAGAAGAATATGGAAAGTATTTGATAAGGTGACAAAAAGGATGGAAATTTGCCACAACTGAAGTAATCTGAAGCATGGTGAAAAATGAAAAGAAAAGAAACTCTCAGACTTGAAGATTTCATTTCACATCAAATGGTATCAGAGCCTAGGGAACCGGACTGTTCCATCAGACCGGGATCTTGAGTTACGAGGTTCGAGGTCGAACCTCCTCCAAGCGGAGGAGTTTAATGGGATCGTCAGTTCAAGATTCAAGGATCGAGGCCGAACCTTCTCTGAGTCGAGAAATCTGACGGGATCAACAAGCGGCTGCGGATGATCACCGAGATGGCACTGGCAACTATCAAAGTACATTAAGCTACGTTTAAGAGTTTTATGTTCATGGGCCACATGAAATAATAAATGGGCCGAATATGTGAGCTTTATGTTGTTATTAGGAATAAATAGATTAACATAATCTATATATATAACTAGGCACTAATGACCACTTATGAGGGACTCCTCGTGGAAACCATGTCCCATGGGATTCCCATGTGTCTTTTCCCCCTCCCCATATTTCTATTTATACCCATGTAAACCAACGATGGAGAATAGAATGGAATCAGAATTTTTGGAAAACAATGTGAAGCCTCCACGAGGGGCCCACACCCCCCCTCCCCTTCTTTCTCTCCCACGTTACCTCTTCTCTCTCCCTCAAACCTACCTGCTAAACCCCCCCCCCAATGGCCGCCGGCCTTCTCTTCCTCTATCATCTCCCTTGGCTTCTCCATCTCTCCCCCACCCTCACCTCCACCATCTGGCCACCTACCCAAACCCTCCCTTCCTCCGGCCCTCAACCCCATCTTTCCCTGCAGTGGCAGTCTATCTCCCCCCCCTCTCCCTCTAAACTTCTTCTGTAGGCCAGGCTCATGTCCTTCATCTTCTCCTCCCTCAGCCCTCTCTCTCTCTAAACTCTCTGCTACGATCCCAGCATGCACCACCACACCATGCACCTTGCGCCATGCACCTGCCGCTTCGGAGGAAACTCATCCCTCACCACCCATCTTCTGCGAGCCCGCCTCTAACACCGCCATGCCAACCACGGTGTTGCCCTGCCCATCTCCACTACATGCGACCACGCCGGCGACGTCCTCAACAGCTCCGAGCGCCCACAGGCCATCGTCTGCATCCAAGCACGGTGAGCACTCCCTCGTCCGAGCATGGCGAGCACGGCACACCCCCCTCGACCCACCGTGGCCTCACTCCTTCTTTCTCTATCCCCACATGCACGTCATCGCCACCCCCCCATGGCACCATAAAACCTCCCCCATGCGCTGACCTTCTCCCTGTCCCCCCCTCTAACCCGCAGCCGATCCCCTGTTTGGAACAGGGGCACCGCCGGTGCCCCCCTCCCCCTCCCCTCTCTCTCCTTTGTAGCCTCCAACCCCCTCTTCTCACTTCCCCACACCCTCTCTAACCACCTGCTTTGCCCATCTGCTACCCAGCCAAGCTGCATGCAACCATCGCAACACCCATCACCCTCTCTCACTTCCTCCATTCTGACCAAACCCTCCTCTCTCTCTCCACTTCCCACACACTCCCGGCACCACCACCCTCTTCGCCACCCACCCCTCTCCCATGCGCCACCAGCCATCGGTCCATCCATGCACAAGAATAACTCCCCTCCATGCTATCCCACTCCGCACCCCTCTGCCACAGGTCCATCGCCGCCTCTGAACCCATGCCCACGAGCCCACCTCCGAGCGCTCCGGCAGCACCATGCGGACCCCACCCTCCCTCTGGCAGGGACTGTACCATCTGTGAAGCCCCAACGGTTGCTGGCGTCGACAGCAGGATCTTGCTACCACAACTGCCAATGCCTCCGTGGGCGCCGCCGCTACAAGAGCAATTCCTCCACCGGCCGAACCGCCAAGCACATGTAAGCCAACTGCCAAGCAGCCAACAGGCTCCTCGCCAACGGCTCATGGGTGAAGTCCGCTAGCATGTTGGCCATTTTCCCGCGGCTGGTCCCGTCCTGCCAACCACGGCACCGCTCTGCTCGGCATACGACACGTCAGCGTCGCTCCCGGCCACATCAAGCAGTCCGCTGCTACCTCTCAGCCC